>OZ017739.1:129174031-130374031 GCA_963969285.1 Odontomyia ornata
AAAAAAGCGCAAAACAAGCAAATCCAGAAGAAGTTCTAATTGCTGGTGGCACCAACGAGAGTCAAAACTATTTTGCAGTGCTGGAGGGATTAACCGAAGAAATGGAAATTGAAGAAAATATCGAAGGCAATTCTAATCGAGATAATGACTTAAATTTTATTAAGTATTTAAAAAATAAAAATTAGGAAAAAAAACAGCCTACAGTTCTGCTGGTTCCTCTGGAAAAACTTCCAACAAGATAGAAAAAGTCCCGCTAATCAACGTGTTCGGACAAAGCGGAAAAGATATGGTTCGGCTGTTGGTAGCCGAAAATAAACTAACCAATTTCGAAATCAAAAGAGTTAATGCCGAAAAATTAACTATAAGGACGAAATCACTGGTTGATTTCAAGTCAGCCAAAGATGCGCTAAATTCTGGGGAGGTTTCACACTGCACCTATACCCCAAAAAGTGAGAAGCATCAGACCTTTTGGCTTGGACTGCGGAGAGGATACCGTCGATCTTCTTCAGGTGCTTAAAGAAGCTGCACCAGATATTGAATTTGTTTCAGTCAAAGCTTTTGCGACAAGAAGGTCAACCGTAGAAAGGAAGAATTTATCACTTTACCAGGAACAAATTGCAAATAATAGCAGTCCAAGTGCCCTTCAACAAATAAGGTACTTGAATTTCAGCGTGGTGAGGTGGGAACACCTCCAGAAAAGAGAAGCAAACCAGTGTTGCCGGTGTCAAAGATTTGGACATTCGGCTGCCGATCCACTATCGGTGCGACAAATGCAAGGATGTTCATGCTCTCGGTGAGTGCAAATTGGCTCAGACGGAGCCTAAAGAAAAATTATACTGCGTTAACTCCGGTGTTTTTGGTCACCCAGCATCATATCGAGGATACTTCCGATATCAAGATGCGAAAGTTAAATTTGCTCCAAAGCAAACATAAGTAATATCGTACCTTCCAACTTCGTCAAGCCCGGAGTATCATTTGCACTCTCTGCTAGAGGACCAGCAGAAAATGCTGGAAATAATGTAAATCATGTAAGTGGCAATAATGAGCTGCTTTTCAAAATTTACCAGAAACTTAATTCTTCATCGGAGGGAATCGATAAACAAGATTCAAAAATTAGCTTTGTTTTTCACCGTTTAGGCCTTTCAAATGCCCCATAATAACTTGTCCTCCAGTCACATTCCCATGGGTAGGCTTCGCCTCATATCGATCAACTGAGTTCCCAACATACCCTAGGACAAATTCATATTTGGATCTCTGCATTGCTGACGCTTTCATAGTCCTCAACGGAAACTGCAGGTGCATCGGTTGAATTTCAAAAGAAGTTTAATCGAGAGTACCAGACGCAATGTCCTCCTTCTGATGATGGCAACTCTTGCTCAATGGGTCCTAATAACAGAAATCGAACTTACGATGAAATAGATCTCTTTTTGTCGAAGTTAGAGAAGCTGACGTTGGAAACGATTGAGAAAGTAGTTCCCAAGATTAAACATCGAAACGATATAGAAGGATATGAAACACCAACCATCGCAAGGTTGAAAAGATTGAAAAGCCTTCTTCTCACACGCATCAAAAATATTTATCGGCGATTTTTGGACTACAACCACCCCTCGTTGGCCTTGTTGAAATTACACCTGAAGAATGTCCGGAACTTAATTCGTTCATACTTCAGGAGTGAGGTCAGCAATCAATGGGCGAAAAAACTGAGAGGTATTAGCCCACAGGACCTAGTTGGCGTTTTTACGAAAGTGAATATCTTATTCCGTTAGAAGTCTCGAGTGAAGATATCGAATCTTGAAGTCACTAGTGATGAGATAAATCTTCTCGATAGGGCTGGTGTCGAAATTCATAGTACGACTCCGGATAGAAATGGAAACAGAATTATATGTTTTTGAATTGGTTCATCTACCGAACCCAGAGAGAGGGAATGAAATATTTTCAGATGTCGTTGAAGCAGAAGTTTCCGACTTTAAATCAAGCCAGAACGGCCAATCAATTCTTCATTTCAATGAATCATCAACATCTGGCCTCATACCGAGCTTGAATCTTATTGATTATATTGTCAGTTATGAAGACTTGTGTTCCATATTTCGCAGGATAAACAACAAGAAATCATGTCATACTGATGGTATTCCAAATAAAGTTCTTCGACATTTTCCTGAGGTTGCTATTAGGAATTATTGCATATTGTTTAATAACATATTGAACAATTCATATTTCCCAAATGAGTGGAAAAAGGCTAAGGTATTTCCGATCTTGAAGAAAGGAAAAGAATTTTCGAGCCCTAAAAGCTATCGCCCAATCAGCTTGCTACCTAACATCGGCAAGGTGTTTGAATGATACTCAACGAAGCATTAAACGCCCACATTGAGAAATATGAGTTGAAGCCGCATTGACAATTTGATTTTCGTGCCAGGCATTCGACCATACATGCAATAACGAAAGTAACCTCAGACATCTGTCGAAAACTAAATGATAGAGAATGTGTTAGGGCGTGTCTCATTGATATTGAGAAAGCCTTCGGTGGTTAGATGGACTAGTTTTTAAACGCATTCAGGACAAGTTCCCCAGACACCTTTTCACCATGATGTGCAATATATTATGTGGGAAATCGTTTGTTGTAACTGATGAAAATCTGTCAACAATGCACGACTTCAAGGTCTTGAATGGTCTACAGCAGGGAGTAGTTACTGGGCCTCTGCTTTTCTCAATATTCATTCGCAAGCTATTGAACGGCTTTAATTATAACGTCTCGCCAACGCGATGATTGGTAGCGATTGCTTATGATCTGATCATCTATACTGCAGACCGAAAAGTTACAATAGTTCAGAGCAATCTTCAAAAATTGTTCAATGATGTGCAGCTCTACACCGACAATTGGCGAATGAAAATCAATGTGCAGAAGGGTGAAACAATTTTGTTTCGGACAACACTTCAGGGGGCTAGTCAAGACCTGAAACGTTATTGGTAGGATTTCCACATTTTGGCTGGTGAGTATAGTTCAGAACGGTTGTCACATAAATCCTGTGCTCGATACCTCGGTGTTCATCTCGATCAGTATCTGTACTATACTGATCAAGTCAAAATCATGCTCAGTAAAGCACAAAAAGTAGTCATGGCCCTTCGACGGCTCTTTTATTCTAGACACATTGATTAAAAGGTCAAAGTTATTTGTTACAAGACCCTGGTTAGACCAGTTTTGACATATGGATGTCAAATCCGGTACAACCAGAGTGCTAGTACAAAGGAAAGATTAAGGGTTTTCGAAAGGAAATGTCTTCTTGTATGTACTGGTTTGTACAGAAAGCCAGAGACGGATTGGAAACATTATATATCGAATAGAAAAATTTATCAAACCCCTAAAGTGAGAAGAGTAGATATCTTTATATCGAAACTTCTTCGGAATCATTTCACAATATCTGTAACTGTGAGTGCAAAACCCCTGGATTTCACAGCCGTTCCACCCTACAGACGGGTATATTGTGACTCGCCTCGCTATTGGCTTCGTTCCTGCAAGCATTCGTGTGTTGGGGCATGAATCGATATGTTTTTGATTCTGACAGTGTCCCAGTCATACATCATATATATAGACGTGCCACCGATAAGAAGATAAAATATCCTCCGAATTTGAGTTCACGAGACCAACAATTCCATGGAGATACTCATATCCTAGATTCGTTGAGGCGGGTCGAGCTGAGACGGAGCAATCTAGGTACTGGTGGCTGAATGACAATGTCTAAATTATCCGTTTCTGTTTTTGTGTTTTTTTTCGTTACTTAGTTATTAGTTTCATCTCATTATTGCTACATCTAGTGTTGTTGTTTATTTGTATTATAAATTAGGGATAGATTTCAGTATAAGATAACGTTCTTTTTGATTGAATTTATTTAGAATTAGGGTGTGACATATTAGGTATAGGATAAAAGTTCACTGTTGTGTTAGTAATATAAGTAATTTTTGAATAAGGCTAGTCGGTTTTTTCTCCTTTTTCCAATTGAATCAAAAAAAATTGTAATAATCTTAATTAAAATTTGCTAGTATTTTTTTGATTAAATGTGTTTCATTGATAACGTATAAATTTAGAGAGCCATTTAGGCCATTAAGTTTTCATAGTTATATTGTTTGGAATTTGCTTTCTGTTCTTTTTAAAATTTATAACGATTGGTATTGAATAAAGTGCTTTTGACTTTGACATTGACATTGTCTCGTACCCAAAGTTCTCCTACAGCTTACAGAAATATCAATTAGATCATAGAAAGTACTACTTAACGTGATGTGAATACTGGTGCCAAATTCAATTTTTCTCAAGTAATTTCCTTAAATAGTTCTTTTTCCAGAAGAGTATTCATTAAATTAAGGTCATTATAATCCTACCTGAACCAGTCTTTACCCAAATTCGTATTAATTTTTGAGGGAAAGTCGTTAATCAATACTTATTTACCTTAAACGATTCGCAAACAAATTTTTATTGAATGAGTTTTAATGAGATGGTTAGCTGCCCCTTTGTAAAATTGTTCATTAATCAAGTTGAATAATTAAACAAAACTCAAAAATATAAAATTTTACACCATTCACCATTGATTTTTAATTCTTCCAGGTCAGCAGCTCCACGCACACAACCTTTCACTGATAGTCAACATATTCCAATTGGAATTCACGTCACAATACTAATAGACTGGAATTGGTAGCGCAACGTGCACCCTCACCTTAAATTTTTTTTGTAACCATGACCGACTACTTTGATGAACATGCTCCGGATATGGACCCGGAGGAACAGGATCTACAACACCTTCGAGTTCTACGTGTACTTGCAGAATTGAATGGACTTGATGCTGGCTTGGATACACCGCCAGCCTCCAAAGCTGCAATTGCAAAACTTCAAGTACGTGAAATTGAAAAGAAAGAGGAGGTAGAGTGCCCAATATGTAAAATGAATGGAGAAGAAGGTGAAAATTTTAAAATTCTACCATGTAAACATGAATTTCACGATGGGTGCATTATGTTATGGTTGGAAAAGGTGAGATGCAGTTTCATTATGTACTTACAAAATTAAATACTGCTTGAACATTTAAAGAGGCCTTTATTAAGCTTTTGTGCTATCAAACCTACTCAATCAGTTATGGGTTGAATGTTGTATAATAGTGTAATTGCTTTCTTCAAAATAACTTAAATAAGGATAACTGTATGCGCGTTGCGTGTAAAAGATGAAGACGGTTTGGGTGTGGGTCATTCAATGTCTTAATAATTTCAGAAACGTTCTTACAATTTCTGGAAGAAGTCTTTACCACTTTAATTATCGAAAGATTCAATGTAATTGTTGAGTTCCTGACACCCCTGAGCGCCCATCACAGTCTGCTCCGGCAACAGCAACGCTTCAATCAACTTACATAGTTATTCAAGGTTAATTAGCACTGTAATAATTAGCCCATCCGTAGTCAATTCGATTTATTTGATTGATTTATCATTTGATCGATCATTTTAATTCAATTTGCCGATCAATTGATGAATCATTTACTGTTCCCTTTAAGAACAATTGTATTTACCTTCCGCCGGCATTTCACCCAAAATCAATAATTTAATTCAATTTCAAATATTTTAGCCAACCTTCACGAATGCTAAATTTTGCCACACACTGTAATTCCATTTGCTGTTTTTTATTCCCAGCCAAATGGCTGACTCATGTACATTCAGCTAGTGCATTTGTCCATGAAGTGGATCCGTAATCGAAGAGATTGGGATAGATTTTATGGACAAAGGCAGGCATGCCAGTGAAAAGACGCAAACTCAGCGTTCTTTCTCTGACGCGTTTGTCTGGTCAGCAAATGGCTTTGGCAGTTGACCGTGGATGAAACACTCGGCCGATTCAGTCAGTTATCTGGTGTCTTGGGGATTGGGTGGTTAGGAAGAATAAACTAAGTGTCAAGCATCCAAACTTTTGATTGTGCTAATTTGTAACATTTAGTGATCATATATTTCTCGATTAAAAATTTAAGAAATTATGATAAACAAGACTCTAAAATACAATATCAATACACGCATCATTTGGATAATTGCCAATCTTAAGGTTCAATCAGTGTGTTGTACATTTCTACGCAAAACAATAAAATCAAAGGTGGGGACAAAAGAGTCCCGGCGAGATTTACTTTGTATTTACTTTGCCGTACACGTCTAAATAATTGTTTTTTCCCCGGTGAACAGGTCGTGAAGTGCTGTGTGGTGTTTTGTGTAGTGTCGTGGTGTATCCCCACTTTCTGCTTCCGGCCGTTTTACGACTTTCTACGCGATGGCGAATGTTGATCGCCTGATCGAGGGCCTTAAAGGATTGGCTCGAATCGTCGAAGGCATCATTTGAAACTACAAGAAGGATTCGCCCTCAAAAAAGCAGGAAGCTGGGTATTATGCGGAGTGACTGCGGTGACTGGAGGCCGCGTGGGAGGATTTTGAACTAGGTGATAGTCGCATCCGATCCCTACCGGAGGTCGCTCCTCATGTATACGACACTACCAAAGGCAACTACCTCCCTCATGAGCAGCACTTCCGCGATCAAATGAATGCCAAAACACACGTGGACACGCCAACCGGGAAACAGCCACCAAAAGAGCCCGAAATCCTGGATAGCGAGGACAAGGACTACACTGCAGAAGCCTCAGCACCAAGAGATGCCAGTGTGGTCAGGATGCTGCATCGCTACAAAGTCATGGCAGTCTCGTTGAGTAGGACGATTGACTGTTTGGACCAGGAGGAGGTCACTCGGACCTGGTGCAGGAGTCAACTCATGACCCTCCAACGAGGTTGGCAACAGCTGGATGAATATCACCAGCAGATCGTCGAGCTCCATGACGATCCTGAAGCGTATGGTTTTAACGTGCAACAGCACATTCATTTGGAAGAGATTATCCAAGATTAGGTCATACGTCTGGTATCGAAAATGGATGAACGCAGTGCCACACCTGCCTCAGCGACTCTGTCTGTGACTCCTTTTACCATGCCTCTGCCGAAAATAAACCTCCCCATCTTCGATGGGAACTATTTACATTTGCAACAATTCCAAGAGTTGTTCCTGCAAATGGTGCATAACCAACTGATGTCCAAGTGCCAAAAGCGATGGAACCTCAAGGCCGGTCTCACCGAAGAAACGGAGCTTTTGATTCGAAATTTCACATTGTTGAATGACAACTACGAGGCGGCTTGGACAACCTTGAAGGAAAGATACAACAACCGGCGACTATTGATAGTGACACACATAAACAAATTGATGAGTCAGCCATCTCGTGCTAATGGAAGGCCATCAGTGGCAGCAATAAATGCTCTATATGACACAACACAAGAGTGTCTCAGAGGCCTGGAGAACCTGCAAGTGTCCACAAGGGACTGAGATCCGTTGCTGCTACATGTGCTAATCCGAAAATTAGATCCAGCGACTCACGCATCATACGAACAATCGTTATCCAACCCGCGTGAGCTACCACTCTTGAAGAGTTTGTTAGACTTAATGGAAACGCGTTTCCAAGCTCTCGAGACACTCGGCCATAAAACAAAGGAACCGGAGATCAACCGTAGGAAAGCCACCAAGGAAAGTCCACCAAGTGCTATATCGACGACGTCGTGACCGGGGCAGACAGCTTAGAGGAGGCAGTTCGCAAACAGGCGGAGTTATGCACCATATTTCGAGCGCAGGTATGCATCTGCGCAAATGGTGTACCAACCATCCGCTATTGTTGTAGTAGATTATACCTGAGGACCAACAGGTTCAGCTGGACTTCAGTAGCTTACACGAGGATTATATTAAGACGTCAGGAGTCATCTGGCATGCAAAGACTGACGAGTTCCCAATCCAAATCAACTCGAAGAGGACGATGGCATCTGATATAGCCAAAATGTTCGATCCATTGGGCATTCTGGCTCCTGTGATAGTGGCAGCCAAGCTATTTCTGCAGGAATTATGGCGATTGGAATTGGACTGGGATGTAGCATCACAAGTGGGGATCCATACCCAGTGGTCCGATTTCCGCAATGGTCTGCCATCATTGCAGCAGGCCCGATTTTCTCGTCACATCAGTAGAGGCAAGAAACCCGTGCAAGTACAGCTGCACATATTTAGTGATTCCTCCGAGGAGGCATATGGCGCAGCGATATACATGCGGTCAACCCTGAGGGGCGGTCAAGTCGTCGTCAGGTTGCTGTACCCAAAATCAAGAAAGGCCCCGATTAAAACACTAACTATTTCACGCCTGAAGTTGTGTGCGACGAAACTAGGCGCTGAGCTCATCACAAGACGAGTTAAAACAACGCTCAATCTGCAGGAGGTTTTTCAGGTATTCTGGACCGATGCGGAGATTGTCTTGACGTGGATCAACTCTACTGCATCATCGTATAATACGAACAGGGTTTTGGCCATGCAAACCCTCTCAAGGCCGGACGGATTGTGACACGTAACATCTTAAGACAACCCAGCTGACATCCTGTCACGTGGGATGACGCCGGCAGAATTGAGCCGCTGTAGTATGTGGTTGCAAGGGCCACCATTTCTATCCAGGGCAGAATCAGTTTGGCCTTCCGCGTATCGGAGTAGGGGCCCTTGAGACTTGGAGAGGAAACGGACCAAGACCGCTATGGTAGTGGCAGAGGCTCCTGAAATTCACTTTATTCAGCGGATCCAACACGGCAACTCCTTCAAGAGGCTGCAGCGCATAGTGGCCTACATGATGCATTTTATCTGTAGTCTTAAGCCGGCAGTCAAGCAATCTGAACTGACAAATCAAGTATCCATGAGTAATGAATTACCCACAGCCCTGGAGATCATCGTGAGGTATGTACAATCACAAACTTGTAACTGCGACCTTTTGGACATCAGGTTGTGGATGCAAGTCTCCAAGCACAGTCCGTTGGTGGGATTGGTGCCATTCCTGGATGCAGAGGGCATAACCCGTGTCGGTGGGAGGCTGGAGGCTGCTAAGGTCACGTTCAACGCCAAACATCCCATTTTATTATCGTTCAAACATCCGTTCACCAGACTGCTGAAAATGGACATCCATCGCAACCACTGCCATCTAGGTGCGTAAATACTGCTCACTACCACTATACAGCGATTCTGGCCAATTCGAGGAAAACAACTCGCGAGATCGATCGTTCAACGGTGCGTGTGGTGCACCCGAGTCAAGCTTAAGCTGTTTTCACAAGTTATGGGAAACCTGCCGAGTGCATGTATGCAGTCAGCCCGTTCGCTCATCTATTCCGGCGTGGATTTCTGTGGGCCTATGATGATCCACTGCCGAAACCTATTTTGCGACAACGCCACCAACTTTGTGGGAACTTACAACCAGCCATCAGAATTGTCGTCCTCATTATATTCCAATGAAGCACGTCAAGAAGTAACAACGGCGTGCTCCAGCCGGGAAATCGATTTCCATTTTATCCCTCCACGCGCGCCTCATTTTGGCGGCTCGTGGGAGGCGGTGGTCAAATCAGCCAAAAATTTGATCCGTCGAGGCATTCCATCGGCGGCTCTCACCTACGAGGAGCTGCATACCTTGTTGGTTGAAGTGAAGGCTATCCTCAATTCTAGACCACTAACTCCGATGTCAAACAATCCCAATGATTTGGCAGCCTTAACCCATCACAGCCATGGTGGATGGTCGCGCAAAACCAGTCACCGGAGGTCTCCATGCCCGGTGGAAGCGAGTCAATTACCTCAAACTCGAATTCTGGAGATGATGGTCGCTTGCATACTTGGCGCAGTTGCAGCATCGTGTCAAGTGGAGACAGTCACACCCTAATGCGCTCCCGGGAACAGTGGTCATCGTAAGCGAAGATAGCACCCAATCGATAAAGTGGCCACTGGGGCGAATTATCAAAACGTGCAAAGGCGCCGATGATTTCGTACGAGTCGCGGATGTCAAAACCGCCTCCGGAACTTTGAAAAGGCCAATACACAAACTGGCCCCAGCACCAGTACTCGACGACGTACAGTCTAACGAAGAACCATCACAAGCAAGTTCCCCCCACTTGACGAAGGAAGAGCCCCAGCTCAGCGGCGACGACATCCCGAGGACAAGGTGGCGATCGATGCGAACCGGCAAGTCAATTATGGTGCTCCTCTTTATTTGCCTGCTAGCTCCCATAGCGCACGCGTTCCCAACACGAGGTTCAACAACCAGACTCCATACGCGTCTATATTTTCAACCATTAGGTCGAGTCTACTTATCTTCCAGCGAGGGGAAGTTGCTCATTTATTACGATTTGGGCCCGTATTGGCGGGAATTGGCTGTTCTACAGAACGGGGAGAACCTCTTACAGCAGCTATGCGAAGGTGGAACTGTGCAGACCAACTGCCTACATGTTAGAGACCATTTCCGGCAATTGAGAGGGAATTCTCGAGCATCAACCAAATCTTGAGAATCGGGTTCAAGAGAGGTGCTATCAATATATTGGGTGGCCTTGCACGATCATTGTTCAGCGTTCTTGATAACGACTATGCCAATCAAATGGCCCGGACCATCAAAACCATGCAAGGAAGACAAGACAAGCTGCACTCACTGCTAACCAACCAAACTTCCATCATCGACTCAACGCTGAACATCCTTGGGGAATGCGAACAAATGTCCCAAAAATTTTTCACAGCAATTGAGCAGGAGTTAACCAGACTGACGAATGCCATCAAAGCTCCTCATCCTGGGGGAAGTCAAACCCCGATGCTCGACTTGGTCACCACGTTCTCATTGCAAATGACGCTCATCACTGTCTACTTGCTGAGAATTCAATCATCGCTCACAAGCGTAGTCACGGGTGCTCAACACGGACAGTTCAATTCCTTGTTATTGTCACAGCAACAATTGGGCACGGAGGTGACAAAGATCAGAGAGCATCTACCCGAGAACCAGCGGCTACCTATACACCAGGCAATGTCCTACAACTCTTTCAAATAATGTCAATCAGGGCCAAGGTGACCACCGATTTCGTCATCTTTGAACTGAAGATTCCACTGATAGCAGCAACGGCTTTCGAGCTCTATAGACTTCTCGCAATACCTATGATAAGGTCCAACCAATAAGTGACCATACAACCATCCTCACAGTATTTAATAATCACGCCGCACCGTGACATATAATACCCACTCTCGGAGGCGAAGTACTCATCCTGCATCCAAATGGAACCAAATATTCACATTTGCCGAAAAACTCATCCATTATACAGCAAGGAATCCAACGTGAGTCGATGCGAAGTCGACTTGTTAAAAGGAATTACACCCGCGCCCAAATGGACCTTGGTGGAATTACACACCTCATCTGTCTGGTCCAACATCCCTCAATCAAACGAATGGATCTACGCTTTCGTCAACCAAACCATCGCTCGTACACTTTCACACTTTCGTTGCAGGACTCAGTATGCTTCAGCTGCGGGTGGACTGCACTCTCAAAACTGACACGGCAAGCATCCACGGGCACTACTTGTACGATGGCCAAGCCATCACCGAGCACGATGTCTTCCAGCACATTTCTACTGGCAGCGGACCAAACCTTATGGACTCTTTCAATGACTCATTTCGCTGAGCCTGCAACTGAAATCGAGGAACTGCGACGACAACTACAAGCGCAAGATGTTTCATGGACCGATAAAGTGACCGACCACGACGTCCACCAGTATACCATCGGCTACCTGGGCACTCTCGGACTAGTCATACTGGTGATCTACCTCCGCTGGCGTTCCTGCAAACAACAATCCAACCACCCGTGCCGTTACCTAGACGCTTCAGCCTATGCACAGCTTGAGGTTGAACGGACCGTCCAACGGGGGGGGGGGGGGGGGGGGGGCGAGTGGATATTGAGTTCCTGACACCCCTGAGCGCCAATCACAGCCTGCTCCGGCAACATCAACGCTTCAATCAATTTACATAGTTATTTAAGGCTGATTAGCACTGTAATAATTAGCCCACCCGTAATCAATTCGATTTATTTGATTGATTTATCGATTGATCAATCATCTTAACTCAATTCACCGATCAATCATTTAATGTTCCCTTTAAGAACAATTGTATTTACCTTTCACCGGCATTTCACCCAAAATCAATAATTTAATTCAATTTCAAATATTTTAGCCAACCTTCTCGAATCCTAAATTTTGCCACACACTGTAGTTCCATTTGCTGTTTTTTATTCCCAGCCAAATCGCTGACTCATGCACATTCAGCTAGTGGATCCGTAATCGAAGAGATTAGGATAGATTTTATGGACAAAGGCAGGCATGCCACCAAAAAGACGCAAACTCAGCGTTCTTTCTCTGAGCCGTTTGTCTGGTCAGCAAATGGCTTTGGCAGTTGAACGTGGGTGAAATGCTCGGCCGATTCAGTCAGTTATCTGGTGTCTTGGGGATTCATTGAATCGTGGTTAGGAAGAATAAACTTAAGTGTCAAGCATCCAAATCTTTTGATTGTGCTAATTTGCAGCATTTAGTGATCATATATTTTTCGATTAAAAATTTAAGAAATTGTGATAAACAAGACTCTGAAATACAATATAAATACACGCATCATTTGGATAATTGCCAATCTTAAGGTTCAATCAGTGTGTTGTGCATTTCTACGCAAAATAATAAAATCAAAGGTGGGGACTAAAGAGTCCCGGCGCAAACAGTAATATTTTACAAATGATATGTGGATGACTATTTCATCATAATTGAATCACAAGAAAATAAACAAGACGACTACTTACCAACATGAATGAAATGCTCCCGAAGATAAATTTCGTTATAGAAAAAGAATTTCATCTACATGAACCTAACGGTGACACGGAAACAAACATGAATGGACTACGAATTATACAGAAAACCAACTTAAGCAGATCATATCATTCACGCAAAATCCAACCACCCCGTAAAATATAAACTAACAGTGTACAAATCAATGGTGCAGAGACTCATCTCCATCCCTATAACTCCTACTAACTTCTCCAATGAACGTAATAAAATTTACAGAATAGCTAGTAATAATGGATACAAACAACATGATATTGACAAAACTATTCTTCTTCTTTGTAGCACTACAGCCCCTCTCAGGCCTTCGCTTAGAGATAGTTAGAGTATCTCATTTTTCATGACCGTATTGATTTGTTCGGAAGTTGGTTAGGTTAGTACCATGCTCCCCTGTGCCTGCGCAGCTATGATATAATCTGATTAAATTAGTACATATCACCACTGAGTGAACACTTATAGTCTGTCCGAAAAATCCCCTGAACTAAATCACGTTGCTCCCAACGAGATTTGAACCTGGGACCTTCGGCTTATGGGTTCATGCAATTGACAAAACTATTACACGGTATAAACAAAAATAGGAATGTTGACTGACTGAAACACGCAAGAACCACCAACAGTGGATGTTGTTAACATACGTAGGCAAAAAGACTTATAAACTATCAAACTTCTTTAGGAAATACAAGTTGCAAACTGTACTCAAAACTAACAACATTGGAAACAAATTGAAACGTAAACTAAGTGACACATCAATATACGAGAACAGCGGCATATACAAACTAACATATAAGGGCTGCGACGTGGTATACATCGAAGGACAACATCCGAACTAACGACAAGATACAAAGAGCACTTACGATCTTTATTTATTTATTTATTGCCAAACAATACCTTACAGACTAATGCCCAATTACAAGCGCATATAAAAGAATAAAGTGAATAAACAGTGATAATACATAGTGTATTAGAATTTAGATTTAAGCACGTTTTTCAATCTTAAAGCGGAATAGGATCAAGCTCCAAGAAATTGTGCGTCCTCGGTAAGCGAACCATGGCTGAGTTGAATCTTACATCTGTACGTGCAAATGGTACTCTAAAAATTTCCGACAAACAAGTTTGTATAACTGCACTCCAGACCTGTATGCAATTAACCAGTTGCGAATCAATGTAAGAGTGTAGTGTAGAGTTTAAAAAGCAACACTCATCTACATACACGAATGTACTCCTACGGCGAGAGTTTAACGTTGGTAATTGGAGTAAGGAAAGACAATTTTCATAGGAATGGTGAAGTAAATTGAAATTATGCAACAAAATTATTGTAAAACACCTCTGGACAGATTCAATAGTGGCTACAAGGTAGCCTTGATGCGGTGACAATACCTGTGAGCAATATTCAAGGATACAGCGGACCAGTGTGACGAACAAGCGAACTGCTACTTGAATTTTATGAAAGACTTTTACGTGGCGCAGTATGAAACCAGACATTTTGAAAGTTTTGTTTGCAGTTTGTTGGATATGGACATCAAACCTAAGGCTAGAGTCAAAGAAAACTCCAAGATCCTTTATTTGAGTAGCCCGAGCTAGCAGCTCAGAATCAATTGAATATGTGAAACAGATGGGACATTTTTTAATTTTGAATGACATTATGTAGCACTTAGGAATGTTTAAATGAAGGTGGTTTAAACAGCACCAATCACTTACAATATTAAGGTCGTTTGACAAATCAAGGCAGTCTTGTGAGTTATCAACTCTTCTGTATACTTTCAGATCGTCTGCATAAAGTAATGATTGTGAACTTAAACATGAAGGCAGCTTATTGATAAATATATTAAATAGTAAAGGGTCAAGTATAGATCCTGCTATTTATACGAACACAACATGAACAGGAAGTGATGTAGGAATGAAACCATGTGAGCATGCCTTCAGAGAATCCATAATGTTTCAGCTTCGTTTGCCAGATTTTATGTGGTATGGAGTCCAATGCTTTTTGAAAATCCGTATATATGGCATCAACCTGGGAGTTGGCATCTAAAGCTTGCGAAACATAATTCGAAAATTCCAGCAGATTGGTCAAAGTGGGCCTATGTGTAATGGAGCCATGTTGTTGATTAGATAGCATAGGGCCTAGCACAGGAAATAGCTTAGAATGCATTACCCGTTCAAAAATTTTGGGAAATGTTGACAGAGTAGAACTAGGACGGTGATTTGAAATATCAGACCGACTACCAGATTTGAAAATGGGAGTAATATATGCCATTTTCCAAATATCTGGAAATATACCATTGAAAATGCTAAGGTTAAACAAATAAGGCAATGGGGAAGAAAGAGCTGACGAAAGCAATTTTACAAAACAGCAAGCGATTCCATCTGGACCAGGGCCAACAGAGTCATTCAAATTGATAAGTATATTTTCAATATCAGAGGGCAATATGTTGAAATCAGCCAAAATGGTCTGATACCAAAAGGTGGGATGAAACTATGGTTAGCAAGAGGATTACTAAAGGTAGATGAGAAAAAACGTGCAAAAAGATTAAGGATCGAATCAGGATTATCTGCACTTGAACTGCGCCAATACCTGCTATTTGGTATCCTCGGCGATTCCTCAAGTGCACGAATATAAGTCCAAAATGGTTTCGGTTGATTATTATTCAGTGATTTTTCAATATGACCAAAATAACTATTGATGACGCATTTTATCGATGATTTTGCTAATGGCCGTAGCCTTGAGAATTCACCTTATGCTTCTGAGGAGTTTAGGAGCATATATTTCTTTCTAGCCTTCACTTTATTTTGAGTGCCTCGCGTACTTCTCGACTAAACTATGGAGCATCAGTACCATTTTTCGGTGAAAGATTGGAGTGTGTTCAGCAATGAGAAACGGCATGGTGAGCGGCAGCATATGACAGCCGCTCCGAAACGCGTGTGATAAAAACAATAGTTCGCTTCTTGTTTTTTCGGGACCGTCGTAGTAAACGTTTGGCGTATTGGACGCCAACACTGATTGCACTGCGAGCCTCTGCTTCTGACAGGTGGTTGGATCCCGTTGATCTGCCCTCTCGGCTCAGACGTTTGTGGGGCATCGTTTTCATCATGGTAAAATACCACAGACTGCAATTACTACGAACCGGCACTTCGGCAATAGCATTGATTCTATCTGCAGCCGCAGCGAGCTTGCTGAAAACGTTGATATCTGCTACAGTGAGGATTAATCGTATGTGTGTGAGAAGGCGTTGAAGCCATTATGCTTCCAACATGGCGTCGTTTCCGGCCACCGACTGTAATTGGGCCAAAAATTGGTATGCTCGCTGTTCCCCTAACTCCAGTCCTCGCAAACACTGCCAAACATGTTCGTGGTCCCTGAGCGTGAAAACAGCCAAGAGCCTTGCTTCAAGGGCCTCATATTTTCCAGTAGCGGGTGGCGACTCTAGAACGTCAGTCACTTGTGTGATGATTGATATATCCAGTTCGGAGACCACCTTGTCGAAAAGGGCCGTATCGCTCACAATTTTATTCGCCCGAAATTGCACCTCTACACGTGCAAACTACAATTCCGGTTTGCTCTGCCAAAATTGTAGGAGTTTACAGGTGACAACTTGGATATCTGCCCCTTCTGGCGTCATTCTTGTGCCGGTGGTCGCTTGGCTTTTTGAGCCGCTGTCTGCATCACGAAACTCATCGTTAGCCATAATTACCTGTTTTGGCGGAGTGACCAATGTACAGATGATAGTTGCATAGGAAGCATAAACAAATCGTTAATACTAAATGGATAAACTTTATTGGCTAGCCTTCAAACACGTTATTTATTCAGTCGTCGGAGAAATCATCTGTGCCGGATGATCGCTGTTAAGTGCGTGGACGTCCTCCTCAACCTTGTTCCGATTCTCTTCTTTTTAGCGCGTTCAATGCTGAAAGTGCGTTTACACGCAATGCGCAACTGTGACGCTACAGGCCTGTACAGAGTTCAACTTGGACTAAAAGAGGAGGAAAAGAAATAGAAGTGTCGTTTGTGAATAGTAATTGTCCTGATTTTATTATATGCCATCTCCTATCATACATATATTAATGAATCAGTTTGAAAAATTTAACTCATTTTTTCTTTCTATTTTTAGACCAACTCATGTCCTATGTGTCGATTTGAATTGGAAACAGATGATCCAGGATATGAAGAAGTAAGGCGCTATCGAGCTGAGGAGCAGCAGCGAAATGAACGGGTTGAACAGCTTATGGACACGATGTTTACTTGAATTTCAAAAAACACATTTTCAATTTTACTATACATTTTGACAACTATGTAAATCAGCAATTATGGGTGATGTGGTGAGCACAAAATGGTTTTTTTTTATTTTCATAGGCAAAGGATCAAACTTTATTTTTGACTTGTGTACGAGTATATTTTGGTTATTCTGGAATAAATTTTGCGAAAACGATAAATGCGAGTTAATTATTTGGTATGTAGTTTGTTTCAAAGGTGTTTTAAGATTCTGAAATGTTGGATATAACGCCATGAGAAGGAAACACCCTCAAAGACTAATGTAGCTATGAATATCTCAGAACGATCTGAAGACCTTGTTGCTATTGGACTTTTACCATGAAGTGCGATTCGTGTTCCATAGAGTCGCCATCATCACCACCTATAACACCACAGGCGAGATTGATGTACGTCCACAAACGCGTAGGTGCCTTCAATCATCGCAAATTTGCAACCACGTTCGCTTTTCTAACGTAACGCAACCTTTACAATTTCATGCCTGTAGACGAAATGTTTAAGTATGATGAAAGAAAAAATTCTACTGATTCACACAACACGATAAAGATTAGTCAATAAAAATCAGAAGAGTTAGACTTAAGTTAAACTTTTTCTAATTTACTAACAACGTATACGTTGCCTAATGATGGCATGGTGTACCTCATTAATGATGGCTGAAGTATTCATGCAATCCTTGAAACAAGTTTTTGTTGTAGTCACAATCGCAATCGTTGCCGCAACTATTCATAACATCATGATCAATATTAATTGAAAAGAAACAACTACGAAAAGTAAACGAATGTACTCGAAAGTGATGTCACTGTGGGTATTCAAAATTGCTCGAATATTCCATGTAGAACATTCACCAATATATGAAAAATAGATTGAATGACTAGATACCCTATATAAAGCCGAGCTGAACGAATGGAGGTAATAGTAAAAACACACGACAATGGTGTCAGAAGTAAGAATGAATATTTTGAAAGTGAAAATTTATAAACATTTTTTTGAAAATGCACAATAGTGAAATGTAACGTAGAAACTGGCGGAAAAAAATAAAGCCGAAATAATAAAAATACCACAAGGTTAACATTTAAAAATTAACTAATTTACCATCTCGGAGTTTAAGAGAGAAGCAGGAACGCCAAAATCAAAGGAATCAGAAGATGCTCTGATGCAAATGTTGATCAGCATCAAGAACAGCGACAGCAGTTTAACTGCGAAGCTAAATGAACAGTCATCTAGTTTAACAGCGAAGCTGGACCAACAAGCATTCGAAATCAAGGCAGACATCACACAGAAGCTGGAGAAACAATCAACTGATTTGCAAAAACAGTCAACCAAAATAAAAGCGGAGCTTGATAGTCTGACCCACCAAGTTAAATGTGTCGAGGAAAAGGTTTACCAGGTCGAGGAGAAGGTTAGCCAGGTTGAGGAGAGAATCAACCATGAGATGGAAAAAATGAAAAAGGAATGGGAAGTAGCGAAGGAAATAGTAACCATCTCACCAGTCCCGCTTATAACCGCAGCGCAAAGCACATCCAGAAATGTGAAAGCACCAATATTTGACGGGCGAACGATCTGCAGTATTTACAAAATCCAGTTTGTAGCCGCCGCTAGGACAAATCACTAGAATGAGCAGGTCTGCTTTTGCAGACTATCCCCGTCGAGTTGCACTCAAACCCGGCTGCTATAATGAATGCGCTCGACATGCGTTATGGAGACGATCATCTGAAGAAGATTTATCGGGCACAGCTACGGCATCGGATGCAGAAGTCTAGCGAAACCTTACAGCAGCTAGCCCAAGACATTGAGCGACTGGCACTTTTGGTTTACGACCAAGAACATCGAGATGACGCAGCAACAGAAGCGAAAAATGTGACTGGTACCATTGCTCGAGTTCGCGAGGTAGTGACAGATGAGTGCAGGTGTGAGCGCGTGGAAATCAAGCGAGAGCCGCAGGTAAATGGTTCGCCTAGATGCTGGTGCGGAGAGAAGGGGCACCTGCAAGAAGATTGCAAGAAGCGAAGAAAACCGAGGTATTGTCCAAGGTGGAGGAGATCCAGACCGAGTCAGGAGCCCAGAATGGAAGCCCTTCAAACTGAGGGGGTCAACTTCGTGGGCAGAGGCTGGCTAGGAAGATCGACGTCCCAAGCACCACCATCACCGTGTCAAGACTACATCGTGGAGAAGCATCATAACAATCGACACTGGTGCAACCCGATCGATTATCCGACCACACCTAGTGAGGCAACAACTACTTCACAAGGGCAGAATTTCCTCACTACGGACAGCTACGGGAGAAAAGGCACCTGTCCATGGAGAGGCCAACGTCCAGATACAGTTGGGAGACCTTGCGTTCCGACATAATTTGCTGGTCGCGAACATTATGGATGACTGCATTCTCGGAATAAATTTTCTACGACCACATGGAATAACGTTGGATTTGGGCAAACGGGTATTGAAATAGCAGAAGGTCATAATATTGATGGAGGATCCCAGCGTCCAAATTCCCAAGATGAATATGGTAATATGTACCGACACCGATGTATCGAAATCATCCAAGAGCGTTGTATGGGCCAATCTTGATGGTGATTCTGGAGACCACAGATCTTATCTGATTAAGCCAACGAAGACGTCGGCATTGCGCAGTTTGATTGTAGGACGAAGCCTTGCAAGATCTCTAAGCAACGGATACGTGCCAGTTCGAGTCCTTAAGACCGTAGGCTCAACCGCAAGCATTAAAGCGGGAGAAGTCATTGGAGGCTGCCAGCTTGTTTCCACCATCACCTCTTTGGAAGTTACTCATGACCATCATTGGAAAAGGAGGCAGGACACAGACAAAGGTCAGGAACTCACGTCTGCAATATTGAAGCGGACCAAATCGCCAGTGCAGCTATTCAAGCAAGCCTCTAATCTGGCCACCAAGCACAGTGACATTTTCTTAATAAGCCCGAATGACCAACGCTGAACGATTATGGCAACTTACGACATAGATACACAGGGAGCCAAGCTGATTCGACAAGCACTGAGACGTCTTCCTATAGCCAAGCAAGGAGAAGTGAGCGTATTGATCTCGAACATGGAAAAACAAGGTGTTATCGAGCCTTCTGTCAGTCCATAGGCCGCGCCAGTAGTTCTAGTAAAGAAAAAGGATGGTAGCATTAGTTTTTGTGTCGACTATAGGCAACGTAAAGACGTCACTAAGAGAGATAGTTACCCGCTTCCACGCATCGATGACATCATGGACACTTTAGCCGACGCAAAATGGTTTTCTACACTCGATCTCAAAAGTGGCTACCGGCAGGTACAAATCGACAAGTAGGACAGAGAAAAAACCGCATTTTCAGTTGGGACCGGTTTGTGGCAATTTATGGTGATGCCAGTTAGGCTTTACAATACTCCAGCTACCTTCGAACGCCTGATGTAAAACTTGCTGCTAGCCCAAACGTGGAAAACTTGCTTGGTGTACCTAGATGACATCATTGTTATCGGGAGAACGTTCGAAGAGCATGTGTGGAACTTAGAAGAGGTGTTCTCCTGATTGCGACTGGCGAATCTGAAACTAAGTCCCGATAAGTGTCTCCTTTTTGCAGCTGAAGTAAAATACCTGGGACACGTCGTATCAGCAGAAGGGGACAAAACAGACACTGAGAAAATTGAAGCCGTGAAAAGCTGGCCAACACCAAACAACCAGCGCCAACTACGAAGTTTTCTGGGTTTGGCGACCTACTATCAAGGATTCGTCAAAGGTTTTGCGAAAATAGCTAAGTGTCTCAATCAGCTAACCGAGGAAAATCTTCCATATGTCTGGAATGAACAAAGCCAGGCAGCCTTTGAGACCTTGAAGGAGAAGCTGTTTGAATCATCTGTACTGGCATATCCAAAACCCGGACAAATGTTTGTAGTTGACCCCGATGCAAGCCAGCAGAGCGATGTTGAAGAGAGAGTCCTCTCATTTCACAGTCCAGTTCTCTCAAAAAGTGAGAGGAACTACTGCGTGACCAGGAAGGAGCTAGTGGGTATAATAGAGGCCAGCAAGCAGTTCCACAAGTACGTATATGGCCAGAAATGTGTTCTTCGAACAGACCATGCATCGCTGAGATGGCTGCTTAACTTCAAAAACCCCAAGGGACAAGCTGCGAGATAGATCGAAAGATTGCAGGCATACGATTACAAAATTGTTCATCGGAAGGGCGGAGTTCCAACTAAATGCAAGCATTGCCAACGGATTGAGGAAAAGGAGCCGACCGTTGATCTGCGAGTGATAACGGCCGAATTCGATGAAGGTCGGTCATCGAAGGGATTCGAGATGCCCAGTTAGCCATTACTCGTATGGAAGGAGACAACTGGGCGGCCTGAACGGAAGGACGTTTCGATGCATGGCGCAGCCCTGAAAAGTTATTGGGCACAATGGAACTCTCTTCAGGTGGAGGGTGGCGTACTCAAGCTGAAATGGGAAACGGCGGATGGCAGCTCCTATAGGATGCAAACTATACTTCCCAAAAGCCGAATTCACGATGTGGTTCAGGAAATTCACGAAGGATCCTCGGGAGGCCACCTTGGTGTTAACGAGACCTTAGCGAAATTGCGGGAAGGGTTCTACGCTCTAGGCTCGAGAAGACGTAGAGGACCGGTGTCGTAGATGCACAACTGCGCGTCCGTCAAAGGTCCAAAGCGATGACTGAGAGGACATATGCAAACCTATAACGTGGAGGTACCGTTTGAAATGATTGCTGTCGACATCGCAGGACCCTTTCCTGAATCTGAATGGGGAAATCGATACACGCTGGTTATGGCCAATTATTTCAGCTAGTGATCCGAGTTCTACCCCATTCCCAACCAGCAAGCAACTACTGTAGCCGAACAGCTGGTGTTAAATTGGGTCAGTAGGTACGGTGTACCTTGCGAACTACATTCGGATCAAGGCCGAAACTTTGAGTCACTAGTTTTTGGCGCCAATAGCACACCCAATAAACACCTGGCCAAGATGGTTGACAAGAACCAAAGGGACTGGGACCGGCACATCCCATTATTCTTAATGGCGTATAGAGCTGCCGAACATGCATCGACGGGCGAAGCCTCAGCCAAAGTCATTTTTGGAAAGACTATTCGTCTGCCGGCTGATATAAAGTTCGGAACACCCCCTGAGAAACTCCAAACGATCTCGGAGTACGTAAGTGAGCTAAGGCAACGGTTGAACCAGATACATCGGACAGTGCAAAAACACCTAGAATCAACAACTGACCGCATGAAGACCCGGTACGATCTGAAGGCAAATTCCACTGGCTTCCAGCAAGATGACTTGGTGTGGCTATATAACCCACAACGGTGGTAGGGTAGGTCTCCGAAGTTGAAGCATGATTGGGAGGGACTATACCGAGTTACAAAGCGAATCAATGACGTCGTATATCGCATACAGGAACACCGTAAGCCGAGAGCCAAAATGAAAATCGTGCACCTGGACCGACTTGCCCCATATTACATCTAGGGAGACTTTACAACTGGCGACACGTCTTCTCGGGGCGAAAAGAACGAGAAATGGTTTGAAGGACTAGAGACACTCTCCTATATCGGGAGACCCCCCATAAACACTGTATAAATTTTTTTTTGTGATGAAACTTTGAAGAGGGCATCACTTTACACTTACTTACAAAATCTTGTGTTTCTAGCTTATGTAGTTTCCGAGAAAAAGTGGTGTGACACACGGATGGACGGACGGACAGACGGACAGACAGGACGCGATTTTAGTAGGGTATTGTAAAAAGATATGGCAAAATAGTGATGGTATAATTTATGGTGTCCTATTTTTACATCAAAAAATCAAAGATTGTTGTTGTTCCGTTTTCGTTATTGACTCGTACTCTAGAGATTTGATTGGGAAAAGGATGAATAGATAAATAGAAGAAAAACGAGATCTTTTCATTTCACTCGAATCTTGACCGGGAATGGGCCACGTTGGCTGGCCCTTCCACTCATGAGCTAGCAACCAGGTGACCTCACCCTTTTTCCTTTATTGTTACAGGTGCTCTTGCAGAGTAGTGTAGTGAAGCAGGTAGATAAAAATGTCCGTAAAGGACTGCAGTGATGGTCTACTGCCTCGGCGAAAGAGGGTGGTGGTATCCGCCAAGATTTGGCCTTGTCTATGGACGCATGAATGCACTGGCAGGCTAGCGTTGTGGTGTCCTGGGGCGGGTTCTTTTCCCAAGCACAAGACCCACTACAAAAAATTCTGCATTCATGAATTAGAAGTGATCTAGAGCCGATCGACTTATGTCGAGGCCGAGGTAACCTACTAAGGGCGGAACTAGTTTATAGCCAGCAATAAACTGGGCCAGGAGAAAACAGACGGACTTAGGAGCAGACTTCGTTATTACTGACGATATTTATGGCCCCCAAATAAGAGTGGGGCATCCAGGTGGAAGCGGCGCCCCGTCGCACCCTCCCAACCGGATTAAGATCCAAATGTAGACGTGGCCATATATTTCCCATTTAAGTGAAAAACTCATACAAACATAATTTGTATGAATTTATCCATCAAATGAGAAATATAAACGTGGCCAATTTATGTTATAGTATTATGTGATGGAATCATATAGCACTATACCATAAAAGGGCACGCAAGCGGAAGGCCACTCTACCCGGCAAGAGCCCCTGTAACGCAAAAGGAAAGCGAGGAGTTTGCCCGATGGCTAGCCATCGTTGCGGGTCCCATACCCAGTCAGGTTGGATGAAAAGAAAGACCGGGTGTATGATTCAATTCAAAATTCCCTTTTTTTATTTCCTAATACTTGTATTCTTTTTTTTTCACCTTGCCAATGCGTGGTATTCAGGCACAAAAATTTCGCAAATTTTCTTTTTTTTTTGTTATTTCTAAGTTAATTTTAAGATTGCGCCTAAAACATCATTAATAGCAATGCAAATTATGGTGGAACATATAATTAATTATATAGAAATTGATTAAAATTTGTAAGTTAGTATATAAATTTAATAAAAAGAGCAAACAGGCTCTCACCGGCATCCTCGACGAGCGCCCGTTGACGATATGGTGATGACTGAAAACTGATTGTCGAAGACTAGAAATTAATTCTTTTAGAAAACTGTTTCATGCATTCGTTTTTATCTCATTAATTAGTCAAATAGCGTGACGATCGATTCAATAAAAATTCTATTAAATTATCTTTCACCTTTATCCAGGGTTGAATCATTCATATAAATCTTCATTGATTGCATTTAATCCGACTGAATCCTCTGGTTTCATTTAATATCCCATAAAACTTTATATGCAGTTTGACATTAGAATCAGCGGCATCATAAACATTCTTCTTTTCACGCAGCTCATTCACAGCAAAATTATCCGTTTGTTTTAATGTGATTACTTTTTCTCAGTCGGCATTTGCAGCGAAAAGAAAAGATTCTCAAAATTTTTTACTATAGTTTCCCGACTTCCCGTTAAGGTTGCTTAACTTTTTCACCGTCCCACTAAGACTACCTGTTCACTCAAGACTGTTTAATATAAAAAGGTTGAATTAATTCGAACTGAATTCGTGAAGTTGAATGGATTAAAAATCAACTGTTCAACGAATAACACGCGACAAATGATAATTCACACCTGCTCACGACGACGGGGGAACACAGGTAGCTCCCGAAAATCAAGAGCAGTTACTAGCGCGACACAAAACGCACAATTATAATTATTTAGGTATACCATCATCACAACACAACTACAATTTTTCTATAGATAATATTATTCGATTTGATATTATTTATTAACGGAACCGCCACACATTTGTATTTTAAATTTCTCTAAATTGCGGGAAATTAAATAGATTGGGAAGCCATTTCTATTGTCATTTGAAATTAAAAGTCGTTTGATAAATAATACGAGTACATGCCATATGAATTGGATGTTGAATCATTCTTTCTGGCAATGCACATATTATTCTCGCGTCAGCAATTTCACCACACGCCCTTACGATCGCGCACACAATCGCTTGGAAAACTCTTAGCCTCTAAATTTAGCTTTTGATCATTGATGTACAATACCAAATGCTTCATTTCACAATTTTTAACAACGTGATGACCACCACAAGACAGCTGTTTCGTTTTATTCCCACACAAGGATCTCGTTCCGCAACAAATTTTTCTCCACACTTGCAAACTAAATCCAAGAACTGCACCACAGATAAAAATATTTTTCCATGCTTTACACAACATTGTCGACGACACGGAGCATAAATTAAAAATCAGGAAAAGAAAACTAATGAATAACTCGACCACACCAAAGTGACGACAACGACGAGACAGCTGTTTCCGTTCTTTCTCCTCTTTGTTGCTCTACTAATATGGGGGATAAATACACACCTTTCTGTCAAGCACAAAAAGACCATTCGATCGGAAATCTTTCCGCCTGCACAAGATGACGCATAATAGTCATTAGATGAGCTTATAAAAAATTTCACTTCTTAGCAGTCACCACACTCACTAGTAATTGTTGTAAGAATTTTCATAAAGATTGATATGCAAAGTGTAATATGTGTACTTGTATGTACAACACCCAATTATTTTGGATAATTGCAATTTCTTGATAATTTTATTTCACTGTTTCTTCTCTTTCAATCGAAAACAGCGTCAAAAAATCGATCGCCCGTTAGTGCCCGCTCACGAAAAATTCAAAACTCACCGATATTTCAAAACTCCGCGAAATCCGAGTAGTTGTATGAGTTCTCGAACTTCTCCCCAGCGTGCTTGCGGTTTGGCGATCTCAAGCAGAGTCCCCCTTTTGTTGCTCGTTGTCAGCTTATGGGAACACTTGCAACGACAGTTGATGAGCCTTCCACTCATTCCGCTGCGCACTTGCCTTTGCCAATGCAATACGTGCATGTGCAACGAGAAAAAATGCAAAAATGTTATTGCAGATTTGAATTTTTAATGCATGAAAAATAATATTATAGAAAATATAAAATAATACTAGAAAAAGGTAAATATCATAAAAAATATAATTATAACGAAATATTTAAATTTAATATAGAAAAAAAAGTCCTGTAATTTATATTTAAAAAAAAAATTAAAAAAATTATATTAGGATTTATAACTACAAATGGAATAATAAAACAAATGTCTTTTCCAAATCTGCAATTCAAATTTCGGATAAAGGAAAGTTTTCGAGCACTTTGCTTAGGCGACTGCTCGATTACTACAGTAGAGTGGCGTTCCGCATAGGTTTCTTATTTATGGTAAAGTTTTATATTATTCAGTCATATAAAACTTTAATCTAACTCTGAAACATTTTTGTTTCTCATTAAAGGGAAAAGTCCATGCGGATGACGTTTGTATGGATATATAAGGCCACGTCTACAATGGATCTTGATCTGGATAACGGGTGCGATGGGCACTTCTTCCACCTGGATGCCCCACTCTTAGTTGGGTGTCGTAAGTATGAATTATAAAGACGAAATCCTCTCGCGCCCCGTGTGCGTTAATCAGGCTCAGTCAGTCGCTTCTTATTAGTCCATCCCTTTGGTAGGTTACCTCGACTAGTCACCAGAGGAAACTACTCGAAAGACCTTTGCGGAGAAAACACCATTTGTATGAAAATAACAACGCAATAAGTGCGGAACAAATTAATGTGCCACTTATAAATATTGTTATTTTCTAGCCCGCACTAAACTTCGCCATTACCATCGCTACCATTACCAGAAAAATTATTCCAAAGAAACGATAAAAAAATTAAATAAAAACTACAAAAGAAAAAAATTGCCCTTTGGCGACGCAATTTAGTGAAGCAATTGCTAGTTTATCTCGACGAAAAAAGCATCCGTTACCGCCATATGAAGAGGCTTGTCGAGATAAGCGGGAGCCGCATTTTGAACGATGAGCGGGATAGCCATCGCGTAAGGAAGTTCACTTGAGCGAATTAAATTCAACCTCTAAACCGAAGTGATATGAGAGCACCGTGCGATGATCATTCAGGGTCAGCTCAGTGCGAGTGAAAAATTCTGTCGAAATCGTGGCTTTAAAAAGTTCTAAGCAAAAATGTTATTGTATGGAAATCAACAGTTAGCGCCTTAGGATATTACGGATGCGAGTGGCATTTCGAACTTGCACTCAAAATTATCGGCTCTCTCTCAATCGTTTCCACTTCCTCAAATCGAATGCTGTAAATCTCAAAATTAAGAAAATACCTTAAACCAAGAAGATAAAAGTGAATATTTGGTGTTATCCTCCCATTCTCTGCTGTTTCACTCGAATTTTTATTGAATCTATTACCATTAAAATTAGTGCCGCAAAGAAAAATACCAAGAAATCTCATAAGGGCATATCAACGTAATGGAGAACACAACGTAAAATTTAAGGAATACTCGAGGAAATATGATTTTCCGTCAAAACATATTTTTTTATCACAATTTTTTTTTGTGCCAAAGTTCTGTGTGCCGCATCAAATAGGAGAAACGTACCGCAAAAAATCCAAACAATTGTTGAAGATTGTTATATTTTAGATAAGCTAAACAAATGAAAATGAATCCATTCGGTAGAAATTAAAAGAAAAAAAATACTTACGAAAATTTTAGCGTTTGTAGCCCCCTCACCCCACCCTCAACCACGAGCGCTCGTCAGAGGAGGACTTAAATAAAAAAAAATCTGCATTACAATAGAGATGGTCGGAAAGAACAAATTTGTAATTAAAAAAAATTGAATAAACGTATAAAGTAATTTAGAAGAAAAAGTAATTACTAATGGAATCTTTTTTACATTAAATTGTATACCATATGAATGAAATTACTAAAAATGAAATTAACATCTTTAAATGTTACAAAACATTAATTACGTTAAAATTAGGGCGAAGTTAAGTAATTTTTTAATTGGACACCTTACTGTGAGAGAATTCTCATTTCCTAAAGTTTTCTTTGGTGAGCATTGTTATAAGCAATAAGTTATTTATATGTATATTATATAAAATGAATAGGTAATAAAGTTTTCACTTTCGGTTTTCATTTATATGAAACCCTGACCAGATATGGGACCCGTTATGTTGGCTGGCCCCTTCACTCATGAGCTAGCCATCGGGTGAGCTCACCCCTTTTTCTTTGTCGTTGCAGGTGCTCTCGCAGGGTAGGTGTTATGTGATTCCATTATATAAAACTTTAACATAAATCTGAAACGTTCATATTTTTCATTTCAAGGAATGCGAATTATATTTGTAATCGAATTCTATTTCACCTTCACAAAATATTCCAACTGAAAATAGAAAAAGACAGCTTCCTTTTAATTTTGTGTATTTTACTTTTATTTTTCTTCTCGACATCGATTTTCGACCGTAATCGTTCGGTCTTCTTCAGCGATTAACTTATTTTCACTCACACTCCTACTTATATACTAGCTATGTTTAAAGAAATTTACTTTAGATCATTGAAAGGTAGTTAGGGAAATTCGCTTAAGCTAATAAAAGGCAGGGAAGGTAATTTGCAAAAGAGGTAGTTATAAAAATTTTATTTTTACAAGATTCAGAAAAGATATTATTTTAATAGTTCGAATAGCCATAATCTGCAGTTTCCGTCATCTTGATTCATCAACGTTTCCCTTTTCCAAGTGATTGCCAGGCTTTCCATCACATCCAATTCACGTATGTCTATAGCTTCCTTGATGACCGTTGCGTCCTCCATTGTTATCTCGTGTCTCTTCGTGATAATATGTTCCGCTACCGCGGACTTAAAATTCAAAGCTCTTTCTTTCTTTTTTGCTGCTGCTGCTTCGCCTAGATGCTCCTTGAAACGCGTGCCGATGAGTCTCCTCGTTTGACCTATGTACACTTCTTCACAAGTGGGACATTCGATGCGATAGATACCAGATTTTTCGTGTGGTTCGCGCTTGTCTTTCGTTGATCCGAGAACGTTTTTGAGCTAGTTCTTGCTGCTTGATTCGATTAACCGTACAGAATTGAGCTGATTTATTCGCCTTTGGATCCGATTGCTGATGCCTTCATGATAAATTAAAGCCTTCCAGTACGTTCTTTCGGTATTCACATTTGATAATGTTGATCGTCCCTGACGCTGTCTATTTATCTGGATCTTCTGTGCCATTCTCCTAATTGTCGAGCCCTTGAAGCCGTTTAGTCTAGCTGTCTCAAAAATTTACCTCATCTCCTTTTCCTTAGCTTCCTTGCTTAGCGACAAATCGAGCATCCTGTGGATCATGGCTCTGTACGGAGAAACCTTGATTTGCTGCGAATGATTTGATGTATTTGGAATTGTTCTCTGTGTGTGAGTTGCTTTCCGGTATACATCGAAAGTTATATTTGTTTGGGTCCTCCTTACTACTATATCTAGGAACGATAGTTTACCGTCTTTCTCTTCCTCCATCGTGAATACTATATTCTTGTGGGCTCCATTCAGGTCAGGAAGCACCTTCTCCACGTCACTCCTTTTAACATATGCAAACACATCGTCCACATATCGGACCCAATGTTTTGGTAACTAGCCTTTCTCCTGCAGTCCGTCTTCTAGTTTCGTCATAAATATCTCGCCGAAGAATGGTGAAAGTGGATTTCCCATCGCTACTCCGCCTTTCGTCTTATAAAATTTCCCCCGAAAGGTGAAATAATTTTCGATCATGCAAAGTCTCGCAAGTTGGATATACTGCCTAGTTTTTATTTTTCAAGATAATGAGTTTTCTTGGTGAGAAAGCCATTCTTCTATGTATCCCAGTGTCTCCATTACCAGAATACTCGGAAATAGAGCTTTAACGTCGAAAGACACCATAATTTCGTCTTGCACTGGTGGGCCAAACTTTAGGATTTTCTCGGAGAATTCTTTGCTATTTTTTACATTTCATTTGGGTCATTCCCTTAAATTCGTTCACCAACCATCTTGCCAGTTTTTGGATCGGTGCATTCACGGCCGAAATAATCTCACGCATTTCGTTCCTCTCTTTGTGTGTTTTTGGCAAACACTTCATCCTAGGCAAAGTAGGGTTGCTCACTCTAACCTTCGTCAATTCGCCAATTAATGACTCACAACTTTTAATTGTCCTTTCGAATCTTCTCATGGATTCCTCTAACGGGCACCGGCGTAGCTCGAAGAAATTACTGCTGCTTAGCTTTTGTATGACCACCTCATCATACTTGCTTTTATCCATCACTACCACTGTATTTCCTTTATCTGCCTTGACAAAGTGAACAGGTTTCTTCTTCAGTTCAACAACTATGCTCGCCTATTTTCTGTCACTTGCGAATTATGTTTGTATGAGTTTTTCATTTAAATGGAAAATATATAACCACGTCTACGATGGATCTTGATCCGGATGGGGAGGTGGTGCGAAGGGGCACCACTTCCACCTGGATGTTCCACTCTTATTTGGGGGTCGTAAGTATAGATAGTAAAGATGAGATCCTCTCAAGTCTCTTCAGTAGGTTACCTCAGCCTCGACACCGTTGAACCGAGTCCTACGACCACTTCACTCGTGAATACAAAAAATTTTTTCGTAGTGGGCCCTTGTGCTGGGGAACAGAACCCGCCTCACGACACCGCAATGCTAGCCTGCCAGCGCATTCACGCATCCTCTGACAAGGCCAATTCAGGCGAGCACCAACGACTTCGCTCGCCGAGGCAGTAGACCATCGCTGCAGTCCTTTACGGACAATGAGCATCCAATAATCAATACAAATTTGTCGGAACTTAATTCTTAGCCAAAAAGAAGGGAAGCAAAGAAAACAGAAAGCGATGGTCCAAAATCAGAAAAGTTCCAAAAAAGCTTGTATTGTGAATCGTTATTTTCTATGTGCCATTCCTTTGACAGTCAGTCTCGTATCGGCCTTTTCCGATGTAACATGTCTATTGTGCTCAATACAAATATGTATCAATTAACGTGTGTATTATTATGGTCTCATCATACCAACTAGTCACTTTCATCACCCAGTCACAATAAGTTGGCGACGAGGATTAAAACGTTTGCAACTGCCAGTGAAAACCAGTGTGACACAGTGAAACAGTTAGATTCCGCCGCGTAGCCGCCACATTTTCAGCCGTCATTATTTTCGTGTCGTTTCCGAGACAGCTCTAGCTGGGAAAATGGATCAACAACAATTCGAACAATTTCTCTCAGTCTTCACTGCCGCATTGGAGACAAGTGGATCCGGTTCAGCTCCCCAAGTCTCACCATTCGAATCATATGACGCCGAGAAGGAAAGATTTACTTCTTATTTAGAACGTTTTGACAATTACTGTAGTCTCAAAAATGTGGATTCCCCTATCACAATGTCTCAATTGTTATGTGCATCAATTGGCTCTACGCATTATAACAACTTAGCTGCATTATTGGGTCCTGAGAAACCCATGAAAGATATTCCATTTGTTGAGCTAATCAAACTTTTCAAAAATATGTTGTCACCGCCTGTCTCAACTGTAGTCGCTCAGCATTATTTCCTAAATGTTACTCAGCAGCCAACACAATCAATCTCAGAACTCGTTGCATCCCTGAAGGAGAAATCGAAAGATTGTAATTTTTACGTTGAATGTAAATGCAAATCAGTGATTTCCATTGCTGACACCTTTTTATGTGCCCAATTTGTTAGAGGAGTAAAAGACAACTGGATTCGAGAACAGCTCTTACAACACTATGCGTTCAAAACATTCGATGTGCTGCTCAACAAAGCCACAGCATTGGAAGCATCACGTTTTGAAAGCAACCAGTTTACCAAAATCCCAGATAATTTCACCAATCTCAGTAGTGACACAAACAATGTCTCAAGGGTCAACAGGTCACATAGGAAATCACAACCCAACCAAAGTCGAAATACAAGTCCTAGTTCACACCAACGCTCACAGTTCCAACACATGACACGGGTTGACTATCGTTCTTTGGGCGTTGATGGACTCTGTCTCAAATGTGGTAGGGCAAACCACAAGGCAAATCAATGCAAAATCGACCACAACGCGCTTAAATGCACTTCCTGCAAGAAAATTGGTCATGTATCCAAGGTCTGTATCACCACCATCCTTCGAAATTCAAAGACACATGCCATCGCAACACAATCTTCTCAGAATGATCAAAACTCTGACTCAGAATATGGTATTAGTCACATTCACTGCACTGAAGACTTATACGAGCTCAGCCCAGGTTTGGATAAATTTATCGTCAAAGTGTTTCTCAATGGCAAGCCACAGGCATTTGAAGTCGATTCAGGAGCCGAATTCTCACTTCCACCAGAGACAGCATTCAAACGTCTTGGTCTCAATGCTACACTACAGCCAACACAGGTATCATTCCGCTCTTACTCAGCTCATATAATAAAGCCCTTAGGGAAAGTCTCACTGTCGGTAAAATATAAAAATAGAGAAATTGATGCGGACCTATTCATTGTTCCTGCAGGATTTGATGCACTTCTGGGTCGAATATGGATTCGCACTCTCGGAATTGATCTCAAAGAAATCGATAAAGAACAGCTCACTTCGGATCATGTAGTTACAATCAACGCTGTCACTCCTCTTGAAGACATACTCAGACAATACGCAACTATTTTCGAAGAACGCATAGGTTGTGTGCCAAACCTAGAAATAAAACTTCAGCTCAGGGAAGGAGTAAAATCCATCTTTACTAGGGAACGCGATGTCCCTTTTGCACTGCGCATTGATGAAGTCTTGCACAGCCTCAGAAATTCAAAGTACTTCTGCAAACTCGACCTGTACAAGGCATATTTACACTTCAAAGTGGATGCGGAAGGACAGAAAATCCAAACAATCACGACACACAAGGGCACATTTCAAATGAATCGTCTCAGTTTTGGTATCAAAACAGCACCATCTGAATTCAATAGAATACTCTCACAAATTCTCAATGGCCTATCAAATGTTGAAGCATATTTTGATGACATTATCTGCCATGGCTCATCAATGGAAGAATGTAAAAGAAACCTGATTGCTTGTTTAGAACGACTCAAGGAAAACGATCTCCATCTAAATAAAAATAAGTGTTCCTTCTTCAAAGAAATTAGCTATCTTGGTCACATAGTCTCATTTAATAAAGTTGAAATGTCACCTGTGAAAATTCAAGCCGTCTTCAACATGCCACGTCCTAAAAATGTAGAGGAATTAAGACGGTTCTTGGGTATGGTGACATATTATGCAAGATTCATTCCTGATTTCTCCACAAAATCTTTTCATCTACGACGCCTACTCAAAAAAGATGGAAAATTCGTTTGGTCAGCCTCCACTGAAGCTGCTTTCTTAAACCTAAAGTCGGAGTTGTGTAGCGAAAGGGTATTAACACCTTTTGATCCAGTAAAACCCTTGATCCTCACAACAGACGCCAGCCCGACTGGTATTTATTTATTTATTTATTTATTTATTTAGATCCATTTAACAGACTAAGAAGTCCAATTACAAAATAGATTAAAAAATAAGCAGACTTAAATCTAAAGCGTATGTACTAAGTTAAAAATAATTATAATTAAAAAATTAAACGGAATTCATAATAATTAAAGCCTTAAGTCTATTCTTAAAAACAAAGTAAGATAAGGAGAAAGAACCAAGCTCAAGATCATTATGTTTTCTAATGATACGCGGCATTATTGAATGCAAGTATAACTCAGTCCGGGCATATGGAACCTCAAGAAGACTACTAGATCGCGTAGGACGTGCAGCTGTTTTGAGTCATGAAGTGGAAGGTCATGAAAAGCCTATTGCTTATGCCTCTCGAGCTTTGACCCAAGCTGAATGCAATTACATTCAACTTGATAGAGAAGCCTTGGCTATCATTTACTCAGCCACACACTTCTACAACTATGTTTATGCCAGAAACTTCACCCTTGTCACCGATAACGAGCCGCTGTCTCGTATCTTTCATCCACATCGAGCATTACCTCAGATGACATCTGCCCGTCTTTTACGCTATACCTCCTTTCTAAGTGGATTGGACTTCACGGTACGCTGTAAAAAAGGAAAAGACAACGAGAACGTAGATTGTCTTTCTCGGGCTCCAATTCCCCAACTGCTCAGAACATCTGAAACATCAATGAATGAAGAAGTCAATGCGTTGTATCCTGAAACTATACTTCAAATCTTCAGCCCAGCTATAACTTCAGAAACTATTATTGAAGAAACAGCCAAAGATGAAAACCTTCATACCCTGATGACCAGCCTCAGAACCAGTCTAAGAGATGAACCATTCACCATCTTTAACGGTATGCTTTTCAGATTGGACCGCCTAGTCATACCAAAATCTCTACAACGCCAAATCCTGGAAGAACTGCATGCCTCACACTTGGGCATTACAAAAATGAAACAACTCTCCAGACGATATGTATATTGGGAACGTTTAGACAAGGACATCGAGCAAATTGTTAAAACCTGTGAATCCTGTGCCCAAGTCCGGCACAATCCACAGAAAGCCGCTATTCATCCATGGGACCCACCAGATGACAACTGGAGGGTACATGTTGACTATGCAGGCCCCCTTGACAACCATCATTTCTTAATGTGTGTCGATGCAAAATCCAAGTGGGCTGAAGTTCGAATACTCAAAGAAGCACCATCATCAGCATCAACTATCACACTCCTAGAAACCATATTCTCTGTGCATGGCTACCCATCTGTCCTAGTATCAGATAATGCTGCCATATTTAAAAGTGAAGAGTTCCAGGCACACTGTAAAGAAAGGGGAATGTTTCAGAAGTTTATTGCGCCAGGTCACCCATCAACTAATGGCCTTGCAGAAAGAAATATACAAACCCTGAAAAGAAGATTGAAAGCTGCAGCTGAAGACTCATCACCAATAGCCACAAAAGTACAAAATATCCTTTTTCGATACCGTGCCACACCATTAGCCTCCGGACGGTCACCAGCAGAACTTTACCTGAAAAGGAAAATTAGAATACGCCTTGATGCTCTCCTGCCTAACAGAAAAGCAGTAATGCCAACGAGCCGAAGCAGCTATCACATCCGCTCATTCCAAATGGGAGAGAGAGTTCAGGCAAGAATGCACCTGAACAATCAAGATAGCTGGCAATTTGGGACTGTCGAACAAAAACTGGGTCAGTACCATTATATCATTGACTTAGACTCAGGCCGAACTATAAAAAGGCACATCGACCAATTAATTTCAACAATGGTCCTGAAGAAACAAGTCACCTTTTCATCTCAGCAAAGACCAGCCCCAAGCCCAGGTGTTCCATATTGACACACGCTAGCTGATGAGTTACCACCAATGGACACACAGCCTACGCCATTGACTGCGCCAGGTGTCAATCAGCCAGAAACACTTACTGGCACTCCTGACCAACAGACACCAGCAGACGGGAACACAAACAACTCGACGCTACCACCACGCAGATCTGCTCGTCAACGATGTCCTCCAAACTTCTTGAAAGACTATGTCACCGAATAATAGAATTAAAATTATACTTCTATATGTTTTAATTAAGTGGGGGAGACTATTGTGAATCGTTATTTTCTATGTGCCGTTCCTTTGACAGTCAGTCTCGTATCGGCCTTTCCCGATGTAACATGTCTATTGTGTTAAATACAAATATGTATCAATTAACGTGTGTATTATTATTGTCTCATCATACCAACTAGTCACTTTCATCACCCAGTCACAATAGCTTGCATAATGGCCCATCGTCTTCACATGAGTTTAAAGAATGCGACAAAGATACCAATTATTGTGGTGTGAGGGTAGAGAATATCAAATATAATTGATTTATTTTAGTTAACTTTGAAAATAAAGCTTATAATTTACATTGTCAAAGACTTTGCATAAATCATCTCATATAGACTGATTATAAAAGTGACAAAATTAATTTTCTTTTTAAAGTAATTGTTAAATAAATATTTATATTTATATACAATAAATAATTGTTTTTATGTTATTTCATTACCACGAAAGAGTTTATGCTGCGCTGACTTTATGTTGCTTTCCCGAAAGAATTTATCTTATCTTTGAGCCAAGTTGAATATTATTATGTTAATTTTGAGTGTACTGAATATTTCTTTTGATTTGATGAAAGCCACTAAGTTTATCCGACTTTTAATTAATAATAATAATAATCGCGCGCACGTCCAATTCATACCTTGACGATGAGATTTGTTAAGGCGCAGCCACCAGTGAAACTGTAAATTTGGGTAAGCTTTACAGCCGTTCACCCTAAAAACGTTACGAAAATTTGCAAAAATTTTTTAGCAAAAAGTCAAAATGAACCTTTGGCTATCGAATCAACTCATTACATTTTGCAAAAAAGTTTATGGCAAAAGTTATTAAATTCAAACAAAAAAGCATGTTTTCGTTAAAAAATGTAGTAGATCTCGGAAACTACTTAACGTACCGAGTTGATTGAAGCTACGGTTGTTAGATCTAAATTATTTACATTGAATTACCTCATCAAAAATTTAAAAAAGTTTTTTGCAAAAAATTTCCTAGAATAAAATGTGGAAATTTGATACAAATCAATGTTCGTGCATGCTGTTTTGTTTGAATTTAATAACTTTTGCCATAAACTTTTTGCAAAATGTAATGAGTTGATTCGATAGCCAAAGGCTCATTCTGACTTCTTGCTAAAAAATTTTTGCAAATATTCGTAACGTTTCTGAGGTGAACGGCTGGAAAGTTTACCCAAATTTGCAGTTTCACTGGGGGCTGCGCCTTAAGGAATCTCATTTCATAATTGTAACGATATGCGAGGGGATGTGGCCAGTATCACCCTCAACCAAGCGATTATTACCTGATTTTTCAGTCAGTTTCCATCACAGCTGAGTAGGCTGATAGTCCGACAGAAGTATCACAAGCACAATCTCGTTGCCACCAACGAACTTTGAAATTGGGAACTGTTAACCAAGCGGTGTGCGTCCTAACCACTAAACTGCCCGGACGGACTTTTCATGACCCTGTACAAATCCAACCCATGATATACAAAAGTACCTACCATACGAATTATACCCATATATAAGCTACTTTCGAACAAATATTTTACGTTAAAAGCTCGCTAATACTCTTTAACCGATGGATGGTCGACCATTAAGCCAAAAATTAAAAAAAGGTACGATAGGTGATAGTTTCCCCTACTGTGTTTCGCTTAAAGCAGTCTTGTTTCTTGGACGCATGGATTGTAAGAATATTTTTTCCACTTATTGACAAAATGTGGGCTATGCGAAATAATCCAGCTCAATTAGCACGACGAAATGCTATTTCAAATAAATGTCGTATAATGTAAACTTAACCGCTAAATTACTTTCAACTATTTCTCCATATCCGTTCAATTGTCGGTAATGCAGTCCTTGTTTCTCATTTCCTACCTACATCTGGCAACGCTTAACAGCGTCTGTTTATTGTTTGTCGGTTGCAATTCCTCCATTCTCCTGTCTATCGGTGAAAAGTGTAAACATAACCTGATTAGAAATTGCGAGTTAATAAGTTTGAAGTGAGTTTCTTTTGTTATAAATTTGAAATAAGTTTAAATATCGGGAAAGACAGACATTTAATTACGGCGTTAGTGTGAATTTGTTCGGAAATGTTGTCGACACTCAAACAACCGAATCGGTTTGAGTACAATTTACCGGCACTTTGGTTGAAGCCGCTAAAATGCGTCGTATGTGCCAATGAATTTGTTATCAAGTGTAAGTATGATAAAGGTAAGCTAGCGTTTAGTTGATTCAACATTTTAGCCATGAGGTTGCTGGGAAACTTACACTTGCATGGAACTAAATCATTGCGAAAAGACAGATTGTCATCTGTTGAGATTTAAGATGGCTCCAGAATTCACATGACCTTGACTTCTCTTTCATCTTCGACTACCGGCATGTTAGCTGCATGGCAGGTTTTTGCAACTTGATTTTGGATTGTGCCAAAAAAAGACATGTTTCGGTGTTAATCACATTTTTCAATCAAGCTTTTATGCGATATTTTTATTCTCGCAAAAAGGCGCTCAGAGTCTGAAGAAATTACACAAACTAATTGGAAGTCAGACATTGCTTTGTTGAATATCTGAATCAATAGTCTAAATTGACTATGCGTTTGCAGGCAATGGCAAAGTCCTTGCTGAACATTTCCTATTAAGAGCATATAAATTCTTTCAAAGCAACAAGTAATTCAACCCACGTTGGATTGCATCATTACCAAGCTAATGTTGCTTTCACTTTTTATATCATCGTGTATAAATCAAACCAGCCCACGAAAAATGCGCAATGTGAGTGCAGTTTACAAAAAAAGCTGTTACGCAGTTATAGTTGCAACGGAACTGCGCTTCAACCGTGAGAAAATTCATAACTCCAAAAACTGCTTAGTTACTTGTTTGGAGGATACAATTTCTACATTCAAAATTCAAAAAGAATTGGCAATTGTTCTTAAATGCAATAATTGTTCAGTCATTGCTAAGGGTATACGAAACAGTTAAATAATTGCATGCTTAAAGCAAAATATTTCTTTAGGTCCCCTCAAAACTCATGATTTTGGAATGATAATCTTATTTACTTTTTTTTCTAATTCCGTGACGATCGGAGAAAAATTCGGTCTAAAAGTAGCCTGGGCCGAAATTAAAGTACTGGGCAGCAGGCTCGCTATGCTTGCTCTCTCAGGGCGGGGCTGTTTGGCTGACGGGCACACGGAGGGCACAATATTATTCTTGTTAGTAAGAAGGTATTAGGAAATGTTAGTATTGAAGATTATAGGAGAGGGGAGGAGAAAGCACCTTAACCCTCTTTTAAGTGTCAAAAAATTAAGAGTATAAAAAATCCATTTGGCATGAGCCGGCGTGAAAATTTCAGCCAGAGGCATCAGCCTACGGGCCGACTAATCAGAACACAATTATGAAAGCGAAACCAGGCTCTTATCTATAAAACTAAGAATATAGGTGGGGAAACACCGTTTGAATCTCAACCCTGTAACAGGACAGATAAACTCAACAACCACACTTTTATGAAAAGTGCTTCGACAGGGGCTAAGCTGTGATTTCCCCAGCGAGAAAACAACAGGAACCTCTATGAGCTTTCCTTCCTCGGTGTAGATGGGGGGTCCAACATTTAAAGGGGTTGGTCGTAGGACCTGTGTTCCTCTTCTTTGTAGCACTACATCCCCTCTCGGGCCTTCGCTTCCTGCAAATAGCGCCTCCAACAGTCTCCAATGTTTTCATCGACCGAATCAGACCCGCGTTTTCTCGGTTTCGGTCTGCGGCCTTAGTTCTCCCATCGAATACCTTTTTGAGTATGCTTTGTTTGTGCATACAATTCATGTGGCCAGCTCATTGCAGCTTCCGCAGTCTGAAAACCGTTGAGAACTCCGACTCGTCAAAAATTTCATACAGCTCATGGTTGTATCGCATTCGCCATTGGTCCCCGTCTAGCTTCGCTCCGATTATTCCGCCTCAGGACCCGTCGCTCAAAAGCGTTCAATATATTTGCGGATTTTTGTGTTAGGGTCCATGTTTCACACCCATAGCATAGCAAAGGGTTTATCACAGACTTGTTTATTTCGAGCTTTGTTTACCTGTGTATGCAGCTGGTCTTCAAGATCGTCAAAACTGAAAAAAATATTTTGTTTGTGAGCTGTATTCTTCGGCGTATTTCGTCTATTTCATTCCTGGTTCTCGTTATTTTGGCGCCTAGATACACAAATTAGTAGTCTGCGTGGTGTAGTGGTTAGAGCACTAAGCCCGTAAGCCGAAGGTCTCTCGTTGGCGTCAACGAGATTTAGTTCGAGCTCCTGTCAAAAGTTTTCAAACATTAAATTAATTTTTAAAAAAAAGTTAGTCCGAAGTTAATTTTTATCGGAAAAAACTTTTTTTGTCGAAGTAATCGACTCAAGAAATTTCTATCGAATATTTTTTACTTCGATTGGTAACGAAAAAACTTCGCCGCTGGTATGGAGGAGCCCGACGGCTTCCCACCGTTGGGGCAACCTGGGAAAACGACGAATACGAAACTTGCGATAATCACCAAAAGAAAACATAACGAAGAAAGCTCCATACATGGAGAGTGCAAGCTGCAAATAATAGCGGACCATCAACAAATGGCCAAATTGCAAAAAGAAAATGATGAATTAAGGCTAGAGATACAGTCCCTCAAGGATCTCTTCAAGAAAGGGATGAAGCCTCAAAAGACGCAGCCGCAAAATCAATGGCAACAGGTAACGAAGCCGCAGAAAAGTGCAAAGCAAGCAATTCCAGAAGAAGTTCTAAGTGCTGGTGGCACCAACGAGAGCTAAAACTATTTTGCAGCGCTGGAGGGATTAACCGAAGAATTGGAAATTGAAGAAAACATTGAAGATAATTCTAATCAACATAATGACTTAAATTTTATACAATATTTAAAGAACAACAATAAGGAGAAAAAACCAGCCCGCAGTTCTGCTGGTTCCTCTGAAAAAGTTTCCAACAAGACAAGACCAATTTCGAAATCAAAAGAGTTAATGCCGAAAAATTAACTATAAGGACGAAATCACTGGTTGATTTCAAGTCAGCCAAAGATGCGCTGAATTCTGGGGAGGTTCCACACTTCACCCATACCCCAAAAAGTGAGAAGAATCAGACCTTCTTGTTGAAGGGTTTTAACTGCGGAGAGGATACGGCCGATCTTCTTCAGGTGCTCAAGGAAACTGCACCAGATATTGATTTTGTTTCAGTCAAAGGCTTTGCGACAAGGAGGTCGACCATAGAAAGGAAGAATTTACCACTTCACCTGGTACAAATTGCAAATATGAGCAGTCCAAGTGCCCTTCAACAAATAAGGTACTTGAATTTCAGAGTGGTGAGGTGGGAACGCCTCCAGAAAAGAGTCAACCAGTGTTACCGGTGTCAAAGATTTGGACTTTCGGCTGCCACTTGTGCCATGCACTATCGGTGCGTTAAATGCAAAGACGTTCATGCTCTCGGTGAGTGCAAATTGGCTCAGAAGGAGTCTAAAGAAAAATTATACTGCGTTAACTGCGGTATTTTTGGTCACCCAGCATCATATCGAGGATGCTCCCGATATCAAGATGCAAAAGTTAAATTTGTTCCAAAGCAAACACAAGTACACTGTAATATCATACCTTCCAACTTCGTCAAGCCCGGAGTATCATTTGCACTTGCCGCTAGAGGATCAGCAGAAAATGCTGGAAATAATGTTAATAATGTAAGTGGCAATAATGAGCTGCTTCTCAAAATTTACCAGCAACTTAATTCTTTATCGGAGAGAATCGACAAACAAGATTCAAAAATTAGCTTTGCTTTTCAGCGTTTAGGTCCTTCAAATGCCTCAAAATAACTTGTCATCCACTCATAGTCCCATGGATAGCCTTCGCCTCATATCGATCAACGTTAACTCTATCGTTGCTATACATCGACGTGATTATCTCCTTGAATTCATTGTTAAGCAAAAGCCTGACATCATACTTCTCACTCAAACCCACCTCAATTCATGGCATTCGTAAGAAACGATAGGGTAATAGGTGATAGGGGAGGTGGCACCGGGATATTGGTTAGAAGACCCTATTATTTCCAAAATATTGAAAAAGTCGAATTCAAAAGCTTTGAATCTCTTGAAGAGTCCGTCATCAAAATTTCACTGCCAGGTGGGGATAACCTCTTCGTTATCTCTGCATATGCAACTGGTCAAAATGTTCTCAAGTTCAAGGAGGAACTCAATTCCTTGTTTGAAATACTCGAATTAAACAGGCTGCATAGTTATTATATTTTTGCCGGTGACCTGAATGCCAAGCATACATCATGTCTAAACGCCACCAATAATCCAAGAGGTGTATTCATGAAATCATGGATAACAGGGAACCAAATTGAATACAGGTGCAGCCTATATGGGTCGGAGTTCCCAATATACCCTGGGACAAATTCGCAAGACTTGAATTCAGCTTCAATAGTGCTCAACGGAAACTGCAGTTGCTTCCTTACGATAGCGACCATAACGCAATCGTAATGGAAATCAATCACCAAAGGGATGTCTTCCTCATTCCAGTTCAACATGAAAACCATCGGTTGAATTTCAAAAAAACAGACTGGGGAAAGTTTCAAAGAAGTTGAATCGAGAGTACCAGAAGCAATGTCCTCCTTCTGATGATGGCAACGCTTGCTCAATGGTTCCTAATAACAGAAATCTAACCGACGATGAAATAGATCTCTATTTGTCGAAGTTAGAGAAGCTGACGTTGGAAACGATTGAGAAAGTACGTTCCAAGATTAGACATCGAAACAATATGGAAGGATATGAAACACCAATCATCGCAAGGTTGAAAAGATGAACAAGCATTCTTCTCACATGCGTCAATATTTACCGACGATTTTTGGACTACAACCATCCCTCGTTGGCCTTGTTGAAATTACACCTGAAGAATGTCCGGAACTTAATCCGATCATACTTCAGGAGTGAGGTCAGCAATCAATGGGCGGAAACACTGAGGGGTATTAGCCCACAAGACCCAGATGGCGTTTTCGCGAAAGTGAATAGCATATTCCGTAAGAAGTCTCGAGTGAAGGTATCGAATCTTGAAGTCACTAGTGATGAGATAAAACTTCTCGATAGGGCTGGTATCGAAATTGATAGTACGACTCCGGATAGAAATGGAAACAGGATTATATGTGATGGATTGCAGAAACTTGCCCTGATTGGAACACATTTTGAATTGGTTCATCTGCCAAACCCAGCAGAGGTTTCCGACTTCAATTCAAGCCTGAACGGCCAATCAATTCTTCATTTCAATGAAACTAACATCTGACCTCATACCGAGCTTGAATCTTATTGATTATTTTGTCAGCTATGAAGACTTGTGTTTCATATTTCGCAGAATAAGCAACAAAAAATCATGTGGTACTGACGGTATTCCAAATTTAGTTCTGCGACATTTGCCTGAGGTTGCTATTAGGAATTATTGCATATTGTTCAACAACATGTTGAGCAATTCATATTTCCCAAATGAGTCGAAAAAGGCTAAGGTATTTCCGATCTTGAAGAAAGGAAAAGAATCTTCATGCCCTAAAAGCTATCGCCCAATCAGCTTGCTGTCTAACATCAGCAAGGTGTTTGAAGTGATGCTCAACAGAGAATTAAACGCCCACATTGAGGAATATGAGTTGATGCTGAATTGCCAATTTGGTTTTCGTGCCAGGCATTTGACCATACATGCAGTAACGAAAGTAACCTCAGACATTTGTTGGAAACTAAACAACAAAGAATGTGTTGGAGCATGTCTCATTGATATGGAGAAAGCCTTCGATACGGTGTGGTTAGATGGACTAGTTTCCAAACATCTCCAGGAAAGGTTCCCCAGACACCTTGTCGCCATAATTTGCAATATGTTATATGGGAAATAATTTGTTGTAACTGATGGAAATCTGACAAAAATGCGCGAATTCAAGGTCTTGAATGGTCTGCAGCAGGGAACAGTTACTGCACCTATGCTTTTCTCAATATTCATTCGCAAGCTATTGAACAGCTTTTGCGTTTGCTGATGATCTGATCATCTATACGGCAGACCGAAAAACTACAATAGCTCAGAGCAATCTTCAGAAAATTATCCGACAACGCTGCAGGGGGTCAGTCAAGACCTCAAACGTAATTGGAAGGATTTCCACATTATGGCTGGTGAGGGTGGTTCAGAACGGGTTCCACATAAATCCTGTGTTCGATACCTCGGTGTTCATCTCGATCAGTATCTGTACTATACTGAACATGTCAAAATTATGCTCAGTAAAGCACAAAAAGTAGTCATGGCTCTTCGGCGACTCTTTCATTCCAGATACATTGATCAAAAAGTCAAAGTTATTTGTTACGAGACCCTCGTTCGACCAGTTTTGACATATGGAAGTCAGATCTGGTACAACCAGAGTGCTAGTACAATGAAAAAATTAAGAGTTTTCGAAAGGAAATGTCTTCGTGCATGTACTGGTTTGTACAGAAAGCCTGATACGGATTGGAAACATTATATATCGAATAGAAGAATTTATCAAACTGCTGAAGTGACTAGAGTCGATATCTTCATATTGAAACGTCTTCGGAATCATATCGCAAGATCTGTGACTGTGAGTGAAAATCCTTGGATTTCACAGCCGTTCCACCCTACAGACGGGTATATTGCGACTTGCCTCACTACTGGCTTCATTCCTCCAGAAGCATTCGTGTATTTGGACATGAATCGATACGTTTTTATTTCTGATGGCGTCCCAATCATATATCACATATATAGACGGGCCACCGATAAGAAGATAAAATATCCTTCGAATCTGATTTCACGAGACCAACAATTCCAATGGAGATACTCATTTGCTAGATTTGTTGAGGCTGGTCGAGCTGAGACGGAGCAGTCAAGGTATTGGTGGCTGAATGACAATGTCTAAATTATTCGTGTTTATTTTCTGTTTTTGTGTTTTTTTCTCGTTGCTTAGTTTTTGAGTTTCATCTCATTATTGTTACATCTAGTGTTGTTGTTTATTTGAATTATAAATTAGGGATAGGTTTCAGTTTAAGGTAACGTTTTTTTATTGAACTTATTTAGAGTTTTTACTCCTTTTTCCAATTGAATCAAAAATATGCAATAATCTTAATTAATTTAAATTTGCTAGTGTTTTTTTTTTTCATTCGATGTGTTTCATTGATAATGTATCAATTTAGAGAGCTATTCGGGCCTTTAAGTTTTCCCTAGTTTAATTGTTTGGAATTTGCTTTATGTTCTTTTAAAAATTTATAACGATTGGTATTGAATAAAGCGCTTTGGACTTTGACTTTGACTTTGAGATTTAGTTCGAGTGATTCTTCGGACGGGACTATATGTCTGCTCAATTGTGATACGTGCTGGTCTAAAATCAGAACGTATTGCAGCTGGGTGGACGGAGATACTGTAGGTAGATTAAATGTCCGTTCAGGACTGCATCCATAGGCGGCTGCCTGGGCGAAAGAGGATGGTAAGATCCGCCGAGATTGGCCTTGTCTATTGGCCTTGTCTGGGGACGCGTGAATGCGCTAGCAGGCTAGCGTTGCGGTGTCGTGGGGCGGGTTCTTTTCCCCAGCACAAGACCCATTACAAAAATATTTTTCGCATCAACGAATTTCGGGGTCAAAGGAGTATCGACCGGAGTCGAGAAAGGAGGTAATCTACTAAGGGCTATCAAATTGCTGATTCAGACGACAATTAGGGCCTTGAGAAAACGGGCGGACTTAGAGGGAGTTCGTCGTTACCGACGATACTTATGGCCCACAAATAAGACTGTGGAAGCGGTGCCTCCTCGCACTCTCCCAACCGGATCAAGATCCAAACGTAGACATGGCCATGTATTTCCAATTTGAGTGAAAAACTCATACAAAAGTATTTTGTATGACTGTTTCCCTCAAATGAGGAATACAAACGTAACCCATTTATGCCATAGCGTTATGCAATGAAATCACATAACCCTATATCATAAAAGGGCACGCGAGCGGAAGGCCACTTTATCCGGCAAGCGCCCCATGTTAAGCAAAAACAAGTTGGGTAGACAGACCTACGCTCATGTCAGAAGGGTTTTGTATTCAATTTATAAAGTGCAGTCACCAGATCGAATAAAATCAAGAAACATGTCAAAGACGATTTCATTGGAGAAAATATGAAATTCGAAGATCATACTATTATTAACAAAGTTGAACGAATTTCGACTGCTGAGGTTTTTGTTGTTGTTATACTCATAAATATCTCCCTTGATAATTATTTCAGATTTTTAGATCACAGGTGTTCGCGAGGGAGGAAACACATTTTTCATGTATTTCCCCCCTGTGCCCCCACTGATGCAAAAACTGACAGTTTAGGAACTGTTTCGAAAAGCTCCCATGAAAACTTTCATTTCATACTCATATCGGCTACCTTTGAAGAATTTTTTTTTTCAGGGGCCACTCTCCATTGCTGTTATCATCGATTAATGACCAATTTTTTCGAATCCTAGAATGGTTACAAAGCCCTTTTGCTAAGAGCTCTCTCCCGCCTCGATTTGTTTCACTTATGAGTATTAATTCTAGGTACTCATCTTCAGTCATTCATTAAATTGAATCAAGTGTTGAAAGCATGCACCTTAAACGTTGAAGTTGGGAAAAATAACTCAAAATTATTCAATCTTCGCACTTAAAACAGCCACTATTTTGTTTTACGATTACTGATACCACTCGCTGAACCGATTCTCAAAGATATTCATGATACCTATCATTCCTGAAATTTTCATGCAAATCCTAGCAAAACTGTAGTGTCTGAGTCGGTAAAAAGCGCATGTTCCATAGCCATATGTTTCCATAGTAATACATGCAGCGCATATTGTTCCATAGTAATACAGGAAAATTCAAACCGCTATAACTTCGCTAAATATAATTCAATCTTTATAAAATCATTAAGATTTTGTTCAAGAAAACATAAAATCTATAAATCATACTATTACGAACAAAGTTGAGTGAATTTCGACTTCTAAGGTATTTGTTGTTGTTGTGCTCATCAAGATCTACATTCTTGATTTTTTTAGATTTTTCGGGTCACAGGTGCGAGGGGGGACACAAATTTTTCGTGTATTTCCCCTCCCTGTGCGCCCCTCAAATCAAACTTTGCCAAACTAAGACCTGTTTTGAAAAGTTCTTATCAAGACCTTTCATTTGATACCCATATCGCCTACCTTTGATGACTTTTTTTCGGGGGGTTACTCCCCTATATGGGGAGACCCCCCTTAACAACCTTATAAATTTTTTTTGTAGTTGAACTTTGAAGAGAGCTCACTTTACACCTACGTACAAAATTTGATGTTTCTAGCTTAAGTAGTTTCTGAGAAAAACTGCTGTGACACACGGATGGACGGACAGGCAGACGGACAGACAGGACGCGATTTTAGTAGAGTTTTGTAAAATTATTTTACAAAACCCTAAAAAAGGAAAGACCGCGCCCGATGGCTAGCCCATTTTAGCGGAGGAGCCTGCCATTGATGCGGGTCCTATAACCAGTCAGGTTGAGTGAAAGGGAAAGATCGAGTTTTCAAGTTTTAACAATGCATTTATTTTAAAATCCTTCAATTTGTGCGGATATATTTTAGTATTCTAAAACTTTTTTCTTGGAAGATATCAGATTGATGTTATTTTACCGCAATTATTCATTACGTTATATTGTTGTTTATTATTGCTAATAGTACTTTAAACCTTTCAAATTGTGCTAATTAGATACACGTCTGACATTTTTAATTTTTATCGACGACTAACGACACAAGCCGTCGCAACAGCATGGGCGCTCCGATCAAATATTCCTAACGTGAACACGTTGGTAATTCTCAAGTTTAATTGCACAGTAGGAGCCCCAATGCGGAGGCTGTCGGGTAATGATATCCGGCAGAATCGAGTTCATGTGACCGTAACCGCGGGATTACAGCTTCTCACTCCCAAAATCACTTTCTACCCAATTGGATTTCCCTCATTAAACCGAAATGCATTTGCTGGTGACTTTTCCGCGGAAATTATTCCTCCATTACCACCACCCGTTAGCGAACCATGCACATCAGAAAATTGCTTCAAGGGTACGAGTGGGGATATAACGTTTCACGTGGATTTCGGTGGTCGAAAGTGCTCCTGAATGTAAGGGAGCTGGCCTGGCAGAACACTTTCCTATTGCTCGGTACTTCACTCCCAGGGGAATTCTATAGACTCCTAAACGATTTTTAAGCTTCCAATTTTTAATTCAATCGCCGCGGCGTGCTCGCTGTATGGCGATGCGTAAACGACTCCCCTTTATTACCAGTCGTCACCTTGCGGGACTACTCGCAACGGCAGTTGACAAGCTTTCCATCCACTCTCAATTGCATTGCGGAAGTGCAATTCGTGAATAAGCTCCGTTGTAAAGGGGTTGCTGTGTCCAAATTTCAATTGCAACAACAACAAAATTTAAATAATAATGAAAGATAAATAGAAAGAATATAATTATAAGGAAAAATTTAAATTTAATATAGAGAGGAAAAAGATAATATAAAATTTTTATTTTTAATTAAAAAAAATATTTTATAATTTATAAAACTATAAATTGGAATAATTAGTTTTTCCAAATCTGCAATTAAAATTTCCGACCAGTGTTATGCCGATTTTCGAGCAGTTTGCCTAGGCGATTGCTGGATTACTACATCCTGTATATCTCAACTTTGCTTATGTCCTCCCTTCTAATGAGTATGTCCAAAAATGGTGATTTGGCGTCTTTTTCTACTTCATACGTGAACTGAATATTTTATTATTTATATAATTAAGTCAGTTGAAATTGCGCAAGTATAGTATTTGAATAGTGTCAAAATACAAATTGAATTTAATGAAATGTCTAATGTATAATGTTTAAAAGAAAATTAAGATATTGCCATTAAACACGCCCCCACCAGCGAACCTTTAGGCTGCGTTAAAGATTACTTTATTTTTAGTGGCTTGTCCAAGCTGAGGCTTTCTCTCCGTTTTCGCAATGTTGGTTCAACGAAAAACAGGGGTTCAAACGGTCTATCGAAATATTGACTAACTTTCCTATCATATCGACTTTAAAAATGTTATGGTTCTTTTCCACCACCTTATACTCGTAAGGTCCAGAATATGGTTGTGTAAGACTTTGTTTAATTGGAGGTTTTCTAATAAATACATGAGAGCAATTACGTAAATCTATGAACCCAAAAATTTTATGATGAGAATTATCCAAAATTGTTGCTTGTCTAATATTGTTAAATAAGTTTTGTAAATCAACAACAAATTCTTCTTGACTTGGTTTATTACGAGTATTATTGAGAGTGAGAAAATCTCCAGGTAATCTTAAATTTTCCCAATAAGCCATCATAGCCGAAGAAAGCTGGATCTTCACTGAATGAAGAGCGTAAACCTAATAGAATAAATGGTAAAATCTCTGCCCAAGACTTATTCTCATGATAACGAATGGCATCTATTAACATCCTATGTCATCTTTCTATTAGTCCATTAGATTGCGGATGGTACGCTGTGGTACGTTTACGTTTGAAGCCTAAATTTTTACTTAATTTGTTGAATAATGTGGATTCAAATTGAGCTCCCAGATTATATCTAGGAACTCCTAATCTAGAAACTCAGTGACTATAAAATTCTTGACCAATAGATTTCTTGAACAATAGAATTAAAGGAATGGCTTGTGGCCATTTGGAAGTTCTATCTATGATTGTGAGACAGTATTTAAAATTGTTTAACGGCGGTCAAGGACCTATAATATCCAAATGAAGTGTTTCAAACCGGTTGGACCTAGATTGAAATTTAGAAAATGGAACAGAAACATGACGGCTAATTTTACATCTTTGGCAAGCAAGACAAGCTTTAGCTCTGTTACGGATATCAGTTTTCATTTGTTCCATAAAAATGTATTAGTTAATTTAGTTCAGGCTTTAATACCTGGATGGCTTAGGTTGTGCATATTTTCAAAAATTTGCTATCTGAATTCTTTTGTGATTTATGGTCTGCTAATATTTTGATTAGTATCGCAGATAATATCAATATTGGAATTGGGCATTTTAATTTTCTTCTCTGTAGCAAAAAGCGCCTACAACTGTTGGTCCGCGTCTATCAATTTTGAAATCCGACCAGCGATGAACTGGCTTCGTCGACCAACTCAGACCAGCATTTCATGGGTTTCCCCATTGGTCCCCGCCTTGCAGTTCTCCCAACGAATACCTTTTTGGGTATCCGTTGTTTGTCGATACGATTCGCACAGCCAGCCCATTGCAGCTTCCGCAGTCTTACAATCGTAAAGATCTCCAATTCGTCAAAAATTTCATACAGCTTATTGTTGTATCGAGTTTGCCATTGGTCCCCTTCTGGTTTCGCTCCAATTATTCGCCTCAGGACCCGTCGCTCAAAGGCGTGCAATATATTCGGATGCTTGAGTTTCGCACCCATGGCATAGTACAGATCACAGATTTGTATACTTGGATCTTTGTTTTCCTGTGTATGCAGCTAGTCTTCAAGATCGGTCAGACTGAAGAAAAAAAATTAATTTCGTCTCTTTCATTGTTGGTTCTCGTTATTTTGGCGCCTGAATACACAAATTCGTCCACATTTTCGATACTGTATTCGCCAAGTGTGATAGTTTGGGTATATGAGGTATTTTTCCTTGGTTACGTCATAAGTTTTGTTTCATTCTCATTGATTTGTAGCCCTACTAGTTTTACTTCGCTGTCCAGCTTCAGGAAAAGTTCTTTGACGGTTGTTAGCGACCGTGCAAAAATGTTGATGTTATCCGCATAGGCTACCATTTGGCTTGACTTTAATAGTAACGCACCTCGTGTGTCGTCAGGTAGCTTTCTTATAACATTTCCAGAGCGAAATTGAATAGCAATGGGGCCAGCCCATCCCCATGCTTTAGTCCGATATATGTGTCAAAGGCCTCACTGAGTTGGTAATTGATGGGGATGTCAACGTCATTGTCATTTGGTCAGACGGACTAATTTTGCTGGGATACCAAAGCAAAGCATTATTTGGTACAGTACGTTACGATCAATACTGTCGTATGCTTGCTTGAAGTCAACGAAAACCAGGTATACGTCTATGTTGAACTTCCAGCATTTCTCAAATAACTGCTTGACAGTTAACAATTGGTCTATCGCCGATCTACTTGCTCTAAAGCCACCTTGATACTCCCCAATAATACTGTTGGCGTATGATCTGATTTTATTTTCTAAGATCTTTGAAAATATTTTGTACGCCGTGCAAAGTAGTGATATACCTCTATAGTTTTCACACTGTTACTTGTCACCTTTTTGTGGATAGGGAATATAACACTAGTCAAGTCAATTCAAGAGCGCTTTATTCAATAATAATCGTTATAAATTTTAAAAGAATATAAAGCGAATTCCAAACAACAACAATACAAAACCTTAATGGCCCAAGTGGCTCTCTAAATTTATACAATATCAGTTAAACACATTTTATCAAAAAAAAAAAAAAAAATATAGCATATTCAAATTAATTAAAATTATTACATATTTTATGATTTGATTGGAAAAAGGAGAAAAACCCAACCAACACTATTCCAAAATTATTTATAATTTTAACACAACAGTGAACATTGATCCTACACCTAATATTTTATAACCTAATTTTAATAAAATTCAATCAAAAACTTTATCTTATACTAAAAAATTCTATCAAAATATTCCTTATCTCTAAACCTAATATAATAAACATAATATATACCTAAGCTATCCCTAATTTTTAACACAAATAAACAAAAACATTAAATGTAGCAATATTGAGCTGAAACCCAAAAACTAAGTAACGGAAAACACAAAAACTGAAAATAAACACGAATAATTTAGATATCATTCAGCCACCAATACCTAGATTTCTCCAACACATATATTGTCGGGAAAATTTTCGCTATTGCTGACTACATATGACCTGCATGTTTCCAATATGCAAGCAAATTTTTTTTATCAGCTCTAGTTTTTAAGTTTTAGGTAAATAGATTGATTTCAGAGGCACCGCCCTTTAACTATTAGTTTGGCATTGGAGATCCGATTTGCTACGACTTGAAGAGGTAAAACAAAAATCGCGAGTTGAAAGACACCAGAAATGAAAGAAACAACGATTCTTTCCTACACTGACAACGACGTTCACTATGTCGTCGACAGATGTAACGAGGAGTTTCGAGGTGGACATTGTTTCGTTGTGTGCTGATAATATGCACCACAGCTGAGTTATGGATGTGTTTTACGCAGTCAGGTCATTTGCGCCACTAGCTGGATATTTAATTTGCAACACTAAACACGCTGCAACGTTTGCAACGACGACATCAATCCGATTGAATCTAAAATCCAGTTACGTTTTCTTCTCGGTGTTCAACTCCAATTTCAGGTCCGCATTCAATTTCAAAATCCAGGGGTTCCTCGTCATCTCTGTCCAGCCAACGGCGAGCATAAAGCGAGCACCAAAGTCCTTCACTAATTCATCAGATGTGATGTAACAATAGGCCGGCAAGAATCGGACATATGCAGCGCAGAAGCACTCGTCAATTTGCGTTTCTTTTCTTACAACTCGTCCACAGTCCTTGCTTGGGAAAATTCGATACGAATTCTACTACATCGACTGTGCGAGCGGGTGATATGCGACAGTATAAATAACGTTCACTATTCGCTAGATGCAAACTTCGTCCAATCTAAAACATTAATGACAGCACTACCTGTTTTGGATAAGCTACCCTACTTGGTGTGTAGTGGGATGAGAATCAGATGGATCATTCTTGCACGCACGCACTACCAGTGACTACACTTAGCGAAATAGGCGACCGCAACAAGAAAGACAATTATGTTTTCCCTAATTGGAGTGATATCCTTGCTAAATTCTAGGTTTACTTTGCACAAAACTGGAGCACAATGAATAATAATCACGTGGAAGGTATTTTCTGGAAGTATTTTGGGGTATTTAATAATTGCACAAAATAATACGCGCAGCAATCCACCAACAACCTCGACGACTCCCGTTCTTATTTGGTCTGCCCGGTTTGTTTCTCGTCGTCGGCTTACGGGACCGCTCCAAAAACCAGTCGGCGAGCCTTCCATCCACTTTCCTTCTCATTGCAAAAGTGCGATCGTGGAAGAGCTCCGTTGGTAAGGGGTTTGCCGTATCCAGATTTCAATTGCAAATTAAAATGACGAGTATTATTTTAAATTTACAATTGAAATTTGGATCCGCGATGTGTTGGTTTTCGAACAGTTTGCTTAGGCGACTGCTCGATTATTACAATTCTCACATTATTTCTAAACTCAATAATTATTTCAAAAAGGCACTTTACTATTAAAATGCTATGTTATGTCCTCATATCGTTGGGGAATAATACTGTTGATTCAAAAAAATTGCATTATACACGTACAATATTTCCTTGATTTTAATCTTATCTCATAAATTTCTCTTCTATAGCTAAATCGGTACGCCGGCCACTATTGATGAAATGCAACCATACCGTTTGTGATCGCTGTTGCATCGGACCTCGGCCGCTCCTGTTGACATGCAACAGTTGCAATGAAGTCACACGCATTGAAAAAAGTCAAGCTTTGCGTGAAGTTCTTGAAACGCACTATTACGTATTGGGCATTATCAGCTACAAAGAATTTAATTTACACTACGACATCAGCTGCGTTGATGCCCATTCACCCAATGAGAAACGAAAAAATGAAGAAAAATCATCCTTACAGGAATGCAGCGAATGTAACGACGTGTTAACCAATTTCTTTTGCATACAGTGTAGCGTCCCGTATTGTAAGAATTGTTTTGAAAATGTTCATAAACAAGGCAAAGCCTTGCAGCGTCACTGCTTATCACAATTCGATCATCGTGGTAAAGGCACCATTCAATTTGATGAAAAAAAGTGTCGACGACACAATAACTTCATTCAGAAATATTGCATCGATTGCAAATTGGCCATGTGTGTGCTGTGTGTTATGGAATCGCATGCGAGACATAAGATTTCAAGTTTAGCAGATGAGGTAAGACCTTATCTATCGTGTAGAAGGAGAACTTAATTCGATTTGCAACTTATTCCAGAATCAAAAATCGTTATCACAAGTAGCAAGTTTGATGGAAACAGTCAAAGCTGCGAAGGAGTTAAGTAAACAGGCTCAAAAGGTGAGTAAGGATTTTTCTTTTAAAAAAATGTTCTGCTGCTGTTTGGTGCGAAAGTCCACTCTTTATTCGATTTTGACTTTTGCAGAGATGGGTTCAATAACGTGTAAATTGACATATAATCTTCCCCTGACACCGCCAAGTAGGCTAACGTCAATTTTTTGTACATAAACATCAATCAAATGGGAAAACAAAAATTGCCAATATGACAATTCTAATTTAAGTTGTTTCTTCCGATACGTATCTATTAGTATGCAAGACATAAATTATTAGTAGCAGCATTTTTTCCCAAAAATTCAAAGTTGTGTATATTTCGTTAGAATTATCATTTTTTCTGTTTTAAAACGGCACAGATTAACGATTCGAAATACTTCGTTCAATTTTGTTACCGTTACCGTGGTCGTCGAAGTCATTGTTGCAAATCTCTACTCTCATTTCCTAAGAGTTAACTGATTCTCCAGCAACTCAAGAAGCAGTTCATTCATAATCCTGTACCAGTGATTGCAATAAACGGGCCCAACGTTTAAAGCCAAACAGGTGAGTTTGTCAGGGAGGAGGAAGAAAAAAATAAAGGCTGATATATAAACAGCTCGATGAGAGCAGTCGGCGGAAAATAATTCAAAACGGCGGCCACACGTTCTAAGTACAGAGAACCTAAGAAGCCGTCGTTGGCGAGTAAAGCAATGCCAACGCACAACAATGGACGTGCACTGTACGCTCGTAATTCCGACATTGAAGCGCTGTCACAAAGAGGATACAGTATTGGGCGGAAGATTGGCAGAGGTAGTTATGCCACTGTCATTACAGCCCAGTATGTTGACGAAAACGATAAACGTGTCAGTTTGGCTTGCAAAGTGATCGATAAAAGTAAAGCGCCGCCCGACTTCTTAGAAAAGTTCTTCCCCCGTGAACTAGACATTGTAACTAAAATCGAACATCCCTACATCATTCAAATTCATAGTATCCTGCAGAGAGGCCCGAAAATATTTATTTTCATGCGCTACGCTGAAAATGGAGATTTGCTTGACTACATAAAGAGTCATGGGCCGGTAAATGAAATGCAAGCTAAGGTTTGGTTCTCCCAAATGGTGCGAGCAGTTCGGTATCTTCATGCTAAAGAAATTTCTCACCGTGATCTCAAGTGCGAAAATATCCTTTTAAGCAAGCGTATGAATATAAAATTGGCAGATTTTGGCTTTGCACGCTACACTTTGGACAGCGATGGCAACAATATCTTGTCACAAACATATTGCGGGTCGGCTGCATATGCAGCACCTGAAGTAGTCAGAGGAACTCCATACGATCCAAAAGTAGCAGATGTATGGTCGTTGGGCATCATCTTATTCATTATGTTGAATGCTAAAATGCCTTTTGACGATTCAAATCTTCACAAGCTCCTGGAGGATCAACAAAATAAAAGATTTGCATTCCGCCAAAAGGTAGCCGAACGCGTATCGAGCAACGCGAAAGCGATGGTTAATGTGTTGCTTCAGCCAGAAGTACATATGCGTTGGACTCTCGATGAAATTTTGAACAGCAGATGGTTACGTCGGGATAATGATGGAGAAATTCAACCAAGCCTAACCCTCACCCGTGACGATGAATTTATTAAAAAGCCAGAAAAAGCAAAACAAATATGATTTTACCAATACTGAATGTATAAACTAAAACCAAAATGGCTCTGTAAATATAGGCAGCTGAGAAAATAGGGTCTGTGTTATAGGCACGAATGAAAAAGACGACTACATTCAAAACTACGCAGCTGGGACAGCTTACAAACTTTTTGATGTCTGAAATGCTCATTATGATGATTATCTGTGTATTGCAGTCAAAACCTTTAAAAACCGTCTGCAAAAAAATTTATCTCGTTTAATTGTAATATGCTCTATTATGTATGTAATCTTTATTTAAATATATATGAATGATTGAATAAATTAAATCTACTTATTCATTGCCTTTCACACACTTCTGATATTCCGTGATTCTTTTTCGTATTATGCTTACCGGAGGGAGAGCAACGAATCATTCGTCAATAAGAAATAAATGCAGTAGAGTAGATAACTCATTTATTTCTAAGGTAGTTCATCAATATTTACCAGTAGTTGATGTTAGAAAGAAATTATTGCATAGTTTTGAACTATATGTTAAACAATTCGGGCTGTCTGAATCTGTGGGACTCTGAATGTCAAAAAAGGTCAGGTAATGGGGTTACGTTGAATACGTTTCAAGTACGTTGGGAAACCAATATCTCGAAAATTTGAAAAATAAGATTCATTCTCAATCATAAAATTACTTGGGAGAAACCCAGACCAGAAGACGAGCCAGTGCTACTGATGGCAGTGCATGAATGGTCAGATCATCAGCAAACGCTATGGCTGACCGAAAAGCTACAGTAGTTCAGAGCAATCTTCAAAAAATGTTTAAGGATGTGCAGCTCTACACCGACAATTGGCGAATAAAATCAATGCGCAGAAGTGCGAAACAATTTTTTTTCGGACGACGCTGCAGTGGGCCAGTCAAGACCTGAAACATAAATTCTACGTCTAGCACTCGTTGCGTGTAGACGTGTTTTTAATCGCTCCTGTCATTAATTTTAAAAATTAATTAATTTTTCACAAAAGTCAGTTTGTAATAATTGAATTAATTTTGTACGAGTCAGTCAAAAGCAAGTTTTGATTTTATTGGGGAAGAATTAATCGTCGAAGGCATCGACCAACCGTACCAATAAATCAAGAAAAGGCAACAAACCAAAGACAACTCGGGACTGCTGTATGGAGGAGCCCGACGGCTTCCCTCCGTTGGGGGGCCCCGGGGAGAGTGACGGTGTGAAATTGGCAAGTGTCAACAAGCGGAGACACACGAGCACCCAGGATACCGCAGATGCCGGTCGCAAAACACAAGTGCTCGAGGATAGACAGGAAGTGTGCCGCCTTCGAAGTGAAATCGAAGAGTTGAAAGCAAGAATTCAAACATACGAAGAAATGTTCAAGACGGCAAAAAAAGTTCAAGAGAGTGGTCCGATACAAAAAATCGAAAAACAGAAGAAATCTGCAACTCCAATTATAACTGAAGAGGTATTAAGTGCTGGTGGCACGAACGAAAGCCAGAACTACTTTGCGGCGCTGGATGGACTCCAACAGGACATGGAGGTAGACGAAGGTAATAAAGACGATAATTTTATCTTATATTTAAAAAATAAAAATAATGAAAGTAGAAATAGGGAGAAGAAACCAGCCCGTAGTTCTGCTGGTCCTCCTCAAAAAGTAGCGAAGAATACCGAGAAAGTTCCGCCAATAAATGTCTTCGGTCACAGCGGAAAAGACATGGTTTGGCTGTTGGCAGCCGAAAACAAGTTGACAAATTTCGAAATCAAACGAATAAATTCAGAGAAGCTGTCAATTAGAACGAAATCACTGGTTGATTTCAAATCAGCGAAAGATGCCTTGAATTCTGGGGAGGTTCCGCACTTCACCTATACCCCCAAAAGCGAGAAGAACCAGACGTTCTTGCTGAAGGGCTTGGACTGCGGAGAAGATACCGTCGATCTTCTTCAGGTTCTCAAGGAAACAGCACCACAAATCGAGTTTATCTCAGTGAAAACATTCGCGACAAGAAGGTCGACGGTAGAAAAAAAAACTTACCACTTTATTTGGTACAAATAACAAATAAGAGCAGTCCAAGCGCTCTTCAGCAAATCAGGTATTTAAATTTTCGAGTGGTGAGGTGGGAACGCCTCCAGAAACGAGAAATCAACCAGTGCTATCGCTGCCAACGATTTGGGCATTCGGCTGCCAACTGCGCAATGCATTACCGATGCGTTAAATGCAAAGACGTGCATGCTCCCGGTGAGTGCAAATTGGCTCAGACGGAGCCAAAAGAGAAGTTATATTGTGTGAACTGCGGTGTTTTTGGTCACCCGGCATCATATCGAGGATGCTCCCGATATCAGGATGCAAGATTGAAATCTGCCCCAAAGCAAACCCAAATACACCGCAGTGTCTTAGCTGCGAACTTCGTCAAGCCCGGAGTATCATTTGCACAAGCCGCTAGAGGACCAGCAGAAAATGCGGAAAATAGTGTAAATAATGTAAGTGGCAATAATGAGCTGCTTCTTAAAATTTATCAGCAACTAAATTCCTTATCAGAGCGAATCGATAGACAAGATTCGAAAATTAACATTGTTTTTCAGCGTTTAGGACTTTCAAATGCCTCAAAATAAGTTGTCATCCAGCCACATTCCCACGGATAGGATTCGTCTCATCTCGATCAACGTCAACTCCATTGTAACTTTACATCGGCGTGATTATCTCCTTGAATTCATTGCCAGACAAAAGCCTGACATCCTGCTTCTAACCGAAACCCACCTCAATTCATGGCACTCCATGACATTCAAGGATTTTGAATTCGTAAGAAACGATAGGGTAATAGGTGATGGGGGAGGTGGCACCGGGATATTGGTACGAAGACCCTATCGTTTCCAAGATATTGAAAAAGTCGAATTCAAAAGCTTTGAATCTCTTGAAGTGTCCGTTATCAAAATCTCACTGCCAGGTGGGGATAACCTCATCGTTATCTCTGCCTATGCAACTGGTGGAACTGTTCTCAAGCTCAAGGAGGAACTCAATTCCTTGTTTGAAATACTCGAATTGAACAGGCTGCATAACTATTATATTCTTGCTGGTGACCTGAACGCCAAGCATACATCATGGCTGAACGCCACCAATAATCCAAGAGGTGTATTCCTGAAATCATGGATAACAGAGAACCAAATTGAATACAGGTGCAATCTTTATGGGTCGGAAGTTCCCAACATACCCTAGGACAAATTCATATTTGGACCTTTGCATTGCTGACGCAAGACTCGAATTCAACTTTAATAGTCCTCAACGGAAACTGCAGGTGCTTCCTTATGATAGCGACCATAACGCAATCGTAATGGAAATCAATCATCACAGGGATGATTTCTTCCTCATTCCAGTTCAACACGAAAATCATCGGTTGAACTTCAAAAAAACAGACTGGGGAAAGTTTCAAAAGAAGTTTAATCGCGAGTACCAGAAGCAATATCCCCCTTCTGATGGTGGCAACTCTTGCTCAATGGTTCCGAATGACAGGAATCTAACTAACGATGAAATAGATGTCTATTTGTCGAAGTTAGAGAAGCTGACGTTGGAAACGATTGAGAAAGTAGTTCCCAAGATTAAACTTGGAAACAATATGGAAGGATATGAAACACCAACCATCGCAAGGTTGAAAAGATTGAAAAGCCTTCTTCTCACACGCGTCAACAATATTTATCGACGATTTTTGGATTACAACCATCCCTCGTTGGCTTTGTTGAAATTACATCTGAAGAATGTCCGGAACTTAATCCGGTCATGCTTCAGGAGTGAGGTCAGCAATCAATGGGCGGAAAAATTGAGGGGTATTAGCCCACAGGACCCAGATGGCGTGTTTGCGAAAGTGAATAGCATATTCCGCAGGAAGTCTCGAGTGAAGGTATCGAATCTTGAAGTCACTAGTGATGAGATAAATCTTCTCGATAGGGCTGGTATCGAAATTGATAGTACGACTCCGGATAGAATTGGAAACAGGATTATTTGCGAAGGATTGGATAAACTTGCCCTGATTGGAACACATTTTGAATTGGTTCATCTACCAAACCCTGAGAGAGGGAACGAAATTTTTTCAGAGGTCGTTGAAGCAAAAGTTTCCGACTTCAAATCAAGCCTGAACGGCCAATCAATTCTTCATTTCAATGAAACATTAACATCTGACCTCATACCGAGCTTGAATCTTATTGATTATTTTGTCAGCTATGAAGACTTGTGTTTCATATTTCGCAAGATAAACAACAAGAAATCATGTGGTACTGATGGTATTCCAAATGTAGTTCTCCGACATTTGCCTGAGGTTGCTATTAGGAACTATTGCATATTGTTCAACAACCTGTTGAGCAATTCATATTTCCCAAATGAGTGGAAAAAGGCTAAGGTATTTCCGATCTTGAAGAAAGGAAAAGAATCTTCATGCCCCAAAAGCTATCGCCCAATCAGCTTGCTGCCTAACATCAGCAAGGTGTTTGAAGTGATACTCAACAGAGCATTAAACGCCCACATTGAGGAAAATGAGTTGATGCCGAATTGCCAATTTGGTTTTCATGCCAGGCATTCGACCACACATGCAATAACGAAAGTAACCTCAGACATCTGTTGGAAACTTAATGATAGACAATGTGTTGGAGCATGTCTCATTGATATGGAGAAAGCCTTTGATACGGTATGGTTAGATGGACTAATTTTTAAACTCCTTCAGGACAAGTTCCCCAGACACCTTGTCGCCATGATGTGTAATATGTTATACGGGAAATCGTTTGTTGTAACTGATGGAAATCTGACCACAATGCGCGAATTCAAGGTCTTGAATGGTCTACAGCAGGGAACAGGTACTGCGCCTCTGCTCTTCTCAATCTTCATTCGCAAGCTATTGAACGGCTTTGATTTTAATGTCTCGCCCACGGGATCATTGGTAGCGTTTGCTGATGATCTGATCATCTATACGGCAGACCGAAAAGCTACAATTGTTCAGAGCAATCTTCAAAAAATTTTCAATGATGTGCAGCTGTACACTGACAATTGGCGAATGAAAATCAATGCGCAAAAGTGTGAAACAATCTTGTTTCGGACAACGCTGCAGGGGGTCAGTCAAGACCTGAAACGTAATTGGAAAGATTTCCACATCATGGCTGGTGAGGGTAGTCTTGAACGGGTTCCACATAAATCCTGTGTTCGATACCTCGGTGTTTATCTCGATCAGTATCTGTACTATACTGAACATGTGAAAACCATGCTCAGTAAGGCACTAAAAGTAGTCATGGCCCTTCGAAAGCTCTTTCATTCCAGATACATTGATCAAAAGGTCAAAATTATCTGTTACAAGACACTGGTTAGACCAGTTTTGACATATGGATGTCAGATCTGGTACAACCAGAGTGCTAGTACTATGGAAAAATTAAGAGTTTTCGAAAGGAAATGTCTTCGTGCATGTACTGGTTTGTACAGAAAGCCTGAGACGGATCGGAAACATTATATATCGAATAGAAGAATTTATCAAACTGCTGAAGTGACGAGGGTCGATATCTTCATATTGAAACTTCTTCGGAATCATATCGCAAGATCTGTGACTGTGAGTGAAAACCCTTGGATTTCACAGCCGTTCCACCCTACAGACGGGTATATAGCGACTTGCCTCGCTACTGGCTTCATTCCTCCAGAAGCATTCGTGTATTTGGACATGAATCGATATGTTTTTGATTCTGACGGCGTCCCAGTCATATATCACATATATAGACGGGCCACCGATAAGAAGATAAAATATCCTCCTAATTTGAGTTCACGAGACCAACGATTTCAATGGAGGTACTCATTTGCTAGATTCGTTGAAGCTGATCGAGTTGAGACGGGGCAATCTAGGTATTGGTGGCTGAATGACAATGTCTAAATTATTCGTGTTTATTTTCAGTTTTGGTGTTCTTCGTTATTTAGTTTTTGAGTTTCAGCTCATTATTGCTACATCTAGTGTTGTTGTTTATTTTTGTTAAAAATTAGGTATAGGTTAGGTATATGTAATGTTTACTATATTCCGTTAGAGATAAGATTAAACACTTAGGTTAGGAACATTGTTATTGATTTTTTTAGTATAAGTTAAAGTTTTTGATTGTATTTTATTAGAAATAAGTTACAACATATTAGGTGTAGGATCAAAGTTTCACTGTTGTGTTTTGATTATAAATAATTTTAGGATAGTGTTGGTTGGTTTTTTCTCCTTTTTCCAATTAAAATTTTAAAAATATGTAATAATCGTAATTAATTTAATTTGCTATAGTTTTTTTTTTTTGATGATATGAGTTAACGATAACGTACAAATTTAGAGAGCCATTTGGGCCATTAAGTTTTTTGATTGTTATTGTTGGAATTTGCTTTATATTCTTTTAAAATTTATAACGATTAGTATTAAATAAAGCCCTTTTGACTTGACTTGACTTGACCTGAAACATAAGATTCTACGTCAAAGTCAAAGTCAAAGTCAAAAGCGCTTTATTTAATACTAATCGTTATAAATTTTAAAAGAATATAAAGCAAAATCCAAACAATAACAATAAAAAAACATAATGGCCCAAATGGCTCTCTAAATTTGTACGTTATCATTAAACACATTTAGAAAAAAAAACTCTAGCAAATTCAAATCAATGAAGATTGTCACAGGAGAAAAAACCAACCAACACTATTCTAAAATTATTTATAATACTACAGTGAAACTTTGATCCTACACCTAATATGTTTTAATTCTAATAATTATAATAATTTTTTAATTCTAATAAATGCAATCAAAAACTTTATCTTATACTAAAAAAATATGTAACTATGTTCCTAACCTAAGCGTTTTACCTTATCTCTAACCTAATATAATAAACATAATATAAACCTAACCTATCCCTAATTTTTAACAAAAATAAACAATAACACTAAATGTAGCAATAATGAGCTGAAACTCAAAAACTAAATAACGAAAAACACCAAAACTGAAAATAAACACGAATAATTTAGACATTGTCATTCAGCCACCAATACCTGGATTGCGCCGTCTCAACTCGATCAGCTTCAACGAATCTAGCAAATGAGTATCTCCATTGAAATCGTTGGTCTCGTGAACTCAAATTAGGAGGATATTTTATCTTCTTATCGGTGGCCCGTCGATATATGTGATATATGACTGGGACGCCGTCAGAATCAAAAACATATCGATTCATGTCCAAATACACGAATGCACTCGTTGCGTGTAGACGTGTTTTTAATTCGCTCGTGTCATTAATTTTAAAAATTAATTAATTTTTCACAAAAGTCAGTTGAAAATAATTTTTTTTAATTGAAAACAATCACCGTCGAATTATTCGAGCATTTATCGAATACCTGAAATTCATTTCCTGAAGAAAAATCAAAAGTGGAAATACGTTCAAGGGAAGTCTCGGCCCGAGAACATTCCCTCTAGTCTCGCTGCAAAAGCAACGAGATGGAGGAGCCCGATAGCTTCAGCCATGAACCAGAAGGTTCGTGCCCATCGCCAACGATGACAGGCGAAAAAAAAACTAAAAAGAAGATACGACGATAAAAAAGAAAAACCGACAATCCTATCGGTAATCGAAATCGAGCAGCTGATCAAAGATAAAGAGAAAGCTGACAAAATTGAAAAAGAAAATGAAGAGCTCAAGCTTCGAGTCAAATCATTAGAAGCACTTGTTGGAACGCCACCAATAATCCAAGAGGTGTATTCCGCCACCAATAATCCAAGAGGTGTATTCCTGAAATCATGGATAACAGAGAACCAAATTGAATACAGGTGCAACCTATATGGGTCGGAGTTCTTAATATACCCTGGGACAAATTCGCAAGATTTGAATTCAGCTTTAATAGTCCTCAACGGAAACTGCAGGTGCTTCCTTATGATAGCGACCATAACGCAATCGTAATGGAAATCAATCATCACAGGGATGATTTCTTCCTCATTCCAGTTCAACATGAAAATCATCGGTTGAATTTCAAAAAAACAGACTGGGGAAAGTTTCAAAAGAAATTTAATCGCGAGTACCAGAAGCAATGTCCCCCTTCTGATGGTGGCAACTCTTGCTCAATGGTTCCTAATGACAGGAATCTAACTAACGATGAAATAGATGTCTATTTGTCGAAGTTAGAGAAGCTGGCGTTGGAAACGATTGAGAAAGTAGTTCCAAAGATTAAACATCGAAACAATATGGAAGGATATGAAACACCAACCATCGCAAGGTTGAAAAGATTGAAAAGCCTCCTTCTCACACGCGTCAACAATATTTATCGACAATTTTCGGACTACAACCATCCCTCGTTGTCTTTGTTGAAATTACATCTGAAGAATGTCCGGAACTTAATCCGGTATTACTTCAGGAGTGAGGTCAGCAATCAATGAGCGGAAAAATTGAGGGGTATTAGCCCACAGGACCCAGACGGCGTGTTTGCGAAAGTGAATAGCATATTCCGCAAGAAATCTCGAGTGAAGGTATCGAATCTTGGTCACTAGTGATGAGCTAAATCTTCTCGATAGGGCTGGTATCGAAATTGATAGTACGACTCCGGATAGAAATGGAAACCGGATTATTTGTGAAGGATTGGATAAACTTGCCCTGATTGGAACACATTTTGAATTGGTTCATCTACCAAACCCTGAGAGAGGGAACGAAATTTTTTCAGAGGTCGTTGAAGCAAAAGTTTCCGACTTCAAATCAAGCCTGAACGGCCAATCAATTCTTCATTTCAATGAAACATTAACATCTGACCTCATACCGAACTTGAATCTTATTGATTATTTTGTCAGCTATGAAGACTTGTGTTTCATATTTCACAGGATAAACAACAAGAAATCATGTGGTACTGATGGTACTTCAAACGTAGGTCTCCGACATTTGCCTGAGGTTGCTATTAGGAATTATTGCATATTGTTCAACAACATGTTGAGCAATTCATATTTCCCAAATGAGTGGAAAAAGGCTAAGGTATTTCCGATCTTGAAGAAAGGAAAAGAATCTTCATACTCTAAAAGCTATCGCCCAATCAGCTTGCTGCCTAACATCAGCAAGGTGTTTGAAGTGATACTCAACAGAGCATTAAACGCCCACATTGAGGAATATGAGTTGATGCTGAATTGCCAATTTGGTTTTCGTGCCAGGCATTCGACCACACATGCAATAACGAAAGTAACCTCAGACATCTGTTGGAAACTAAATGATAGACAATGTGTTGGAGCATGTCTCATTGATATGGAGAAAGCCTTCGATACGGTGTGGTTAGATGGACTAATTTTTAAACTCCTTCAAGACAAGTTCCCCAGACACCTTGTCGCCATGATGTGTAATATGTTATACGGGAAATCGTTTGTTGTAACTGATGGAAATCTGACCACAATGCGCGAATTCAAGGTCTTGAATGGTCTACAGCAGGGAACAGGTACTGCGCCTCTGCTCTTCTCAATCTTCATTCGCAAGCTATTGAACGGCTTTGATTTTAATGTCTCGCCCACGGGATCATTGGTAGCGTTTGCTGATGATCTGATCATCTATACGGCAGACCGAAAAGCTACAATTGTTCAGAGCAATCTTCAAAAAATTTTCAATGATGTGCAGCTGTACACTGACAATTGGCGAATGAAAATCAATGCGCAAAAGTGTGAAACAATCTTGTTTCGGACAACTCTGCAGGGGGTCAGTCAAGACCTGAAACGTAATTGGAAAGATTTCCACATCATGGCTGACGAGGGTAGTTTAGAACGAGTTCCACATAAATCCTGTGTTCGATACCTCGGTGTTCATCTCGATCAGTATCTGTACTACTGTACTGTACATGATACCTGGCACGAAAATCAAATTGGCAACTCGGCATCAACTCATATTTCTCAATGTGGGCGTTTAATGCTTTGTTCAGTATCACTTCAAACATCTTGCTGATGTCAGGTAGCAAGCTGATTGGGCGATAGCTTTTAGGGTTCGAAGATTCTTTTTCTTTCTTCAAGATTGGAAATACCTCAGCCTTTTTGCACTCATTTGAGAAATATGAATTGCTCAACATGTTGTTGAACAATATGCAATAGTTCCTAATGGCAACCTCAGGCAAATGTCGAAGAACTATATTTGGAACACCGTCGATACCACATGATTTCTTATTGTTTATCATGCCAAATATGAAACACAAGTCTTCATAGCTGACAAAATAATCAATAAGATTCAAGCTCGGTATGAGGTCATATGTTAATGTTTCATTGAAATGAAGAATTGTTCAGGCGTGATTTACAGTCGAAAACTTTTGTTCACCGACCTCTGAAAATATTTCATTCCCATTCTCAGGGTTTGTGTTCTAATCAGAGCAAGTTTCTGCATTCAACTTATAATCCTTTTTCCATTTCTACCTGGAGTCGTACTATCACTTTCGATACCAGCCTTATCGAGATTTATCTCATCACTAGTGACTTCAAGATTCGAAACCTCATTATTGCCACTTGTATTATTTATTTTATTTACACTGTCTGCGTGCAAATGACACCCCGGGCTTGACGAAGTTGGTAGGTATCACACTGCGGTGTACTTGAATTTGTTTTGGAGCAAATTTTACTTTTGCATCTTGATACCGGTGGCATCCTCGATATGATGCTGAATGACCAAAGACACCACAGTTCACACAATACAGTTTTTCTTTTGGCTCCGTCTGAGGCAATTTGCACTCGCCGGACGCAAGGATATCTTTACAGTTTACACACCTATATTTCATGACAAAATTGGCGGCCGAATGACCGAATCTTTGGCACCTATAGCACTGGTTGACCTCGCTCTTCTAGAGGCATTCTCATCTCACCACTAGGAACTTCAAGTACCTTATTTTTTAAAGAGCACTTGGACTGCTTTTGCTCGAAATCTGGACTCCAGAATTCAATGCACTTTTTGCTGTGTGAAAGTCAACCAATTACAGTTTTAAACGTCAGTTTGTCGGCATTCACTCTTTTGATCTCAAAATCATTTAATTTATTTTCGGCTGCCAAAACCCGAACCATATCTTTACCAGTTTGTTCAAATGCATTGATTGGTAGGTTTTTTTTTCTATCTTTTGATTAATATTGACAGACGTACCAGAAGACAAAACTTCTGGTTTTTTCTCTCTATTTTTAATTTTTAAATATTCGATGAATTCATTATCAGGTTTAGCAAAACAATGTTCAGAATTTTTGTTACCTTTATCCGCCAATGTTCATGGAATCGTCTAGCCCAGCTAGCGCTGCATAATAATTTGTACTGACGTTTGCTCCGCCTGCGCTGAGGACATCTTCTTCGTCAGGATCCTGTTGCGATTTCTTTGATTTTTTGTCTTCGGTTGCCTTTGACTTTACTTCTTTTTCTTTTTTGGTGTTTTTTTTCCTTTGTTGAACGTCAATTTGCCAACTAGCTCTTCTAGCGACTGGATCCTAAGTCTGAGTTCCTCATTTTCTCGCTCATACTTCTCCACTTTGTCCTTAGCTTTGACTAGTTGCTCAATTTCGATGACTGATAAAATTTTCGGTTTGTCTTCATTGCTTTCGAATCTTCGTTTTAGCTTTTCCTCGCCCGTCATCGTTGGCGATGGACACGATTGTTCTATTTCATGTCTGAAGCCATCAGGCTCCTCTATCTCGTTGCTTTTGCACCGAGATTAGAGGGAATGTAGATAAACCGGGACTTCCCTTGAATGTATTTCCGCTTTTTGATGCCTCTTCAGAAAAGAAACTTCCGGTATTCGATAATTGTTCGAATAATTTGACGGTGATGATTTTCAATTGAAAAATTAGTTTCAACTGACTTTTGTAAAAAATTAATTGATTGTTAAAATTATTGACAGGAGCGATTCCAAACACGTCAATGCGCAACGACTGCTAGACGTAGTATCCCTTTTTGGAGCAATTTACCTGCTCAATGGTTTTCTTATGTCGAATCTCATCAGAAATATAACACAAGAGATGACAAAACTTGAGTATTTTCTCTCATCTCTTCCTCCAGAGATGATAGATTCGGTATTCGATATAATACAAAATTCATCACAAAATAGTACTTCCCCTTATACAACGCTGAAGAGTGCATTAATAGATAGACATTATCTTTCTGAAAATGAAAGACTGGAAAAGTTGCTTTCAGCCACTGAAATTGGAGATATGACAATTGGCGAATGAAAATCAATGCGCAGAAGTGCGAAACAATTTTGTTTCGGACAACGCTGCAAGGGGGCCAGTCAAGACCTGAAACGTAATTGGATTGATTTCCACATTATGGCTGGTGAAGGTAGTTCAGAATGGGTTCCATATAAATTCTGTGTTCGATACCTCGGTGCTCATCTCAATCAGTATTTGTACTGTACTGAACATGTCAAAATCATGCTCACTAAGGAACAAAAAGTAGTCATGGTCCTTTGACGACTCTTTCATTCCAGATACATTGACCAAAAGGTCAAAGTTATCTGTTACAAGACCCTGGTCAGACCAGTTTTGACATATGGATGTCAAGCCTGTGCTAGTACTATGGAAAGATTAAGAGTTTTCGAAATGGAATGTCTTCGTGCATGTATTGGTTTATACAGAAAGCCTGGGACTGAGGTTGAAAACACTAAACATCGACGTATTTGTAATAAAAAAACCAATGGAAACAACAATTTACCATACTTTTGATAATGCCTCAAGTGCTCTTGATTTAAAAATATCGGTTTGATTATTGAGGACAATAAAATCATTAGACCTAAGATGTCTACTCGTATGTAACTTGTATTACTAATGATTTCAAAATATTTAATTTATGGGACTTGGGTAAGTAGTGGAGGATTTTTAAATTTTCAATGAAAGGGTGGTTGATTTCTACGAAGTAGTTTGTCACGTTAGGGTTGGATTTTTGATAAATAAAGGATTCAAAATGTTTGTTTTGCCTGACTTGAAGGATCTAACTGTTTGACCTATATATCCACTATTACGTTCATCATCTATGGCGTGAAAGCCATACCCGCCGAACGTCTACCTCGAACTCTACTAACTGTTAATGTTCTTTTAGGTAGCCGGTTTTCTTCCATTATCTCTACATGGCCCGCCCATTGCAATTTACGTAACTTTACACAAGAGGAAACAGGAGTTTCGTCAAACAGTTCATACAACTCATCGTTGTAACCTAGTCTCCAATGTTCCTTTCTTCATTGGGCCGCAGATTTTCCGGAACACATTGCGTTCAAATACGTCCACTGTCTTTTCGGATTCGCTCGTCAGGGTCCATGTTTCACTTCCATATAACAGCACAGGTTTGACAGCACAGGGTGGACTAGTGTTTTGTAAATGCGGAGCTTATTTTGCCTGTGCACCACTTTGGACCTTAGAATAGGAACTACGAAGTAATAGGCTTTATTTGCGGCGTTTATGTGGCGTCCAATCTCGTTTTAATGCGGAAATGCAAAAATTAAATCATACTCGCATGTAAATTGGTATTTTTCAACATTATTCCTAAATTCACTTATTATTAGAATGAAAATGGTATTTTTTTATCTTTAATTTGTGTTCATTCCAATTGTTCGATCATATCGTTATTAACTATCCTTGAGTCGTAATATGTTTGTGAAGTTCGATTGGCATTGTATGGAATAAAATTTGTAATATTTGTTGATCTAATTGATTTGTTAGCCATTGGGCCTAAAAACGTCGTAATTCTCCTGGCGCATAAGAAGTAGCTAAAGTTGCAGAGTCCCATAGAAGTAAGTAGCCCATCATATTTTCTTTATTGACTGGCTGCAAATCGCCGAATTCATTTACTTTGGAACTGAATCCTTGAATATATCTATTAACATTATCATCTTAGCTTTGTACGTATGGTTGTGGCCGTTTCCATTTCCGATGAGCACTTGTCTACCTTGTCGCGCTTGAAATTTTATTATTTTTCAAAATATTTTTCACTTTTGGTGCAATTGAATTGGGCAGTGATGTATTATTTGCAGTAATTAATTACGCTGTTCCCTGTTTTTAACCTTGACGTCGATCTCATTTTTTGCTCGCGCTTTTCGTTTTGCACATCACGTGCAACTTTAACCCTTTTCGTGAAGATCCCTGGAGCAGTTTGCCTTGGCGGACTGCTCAATTACCACTACTACTACTACTACTGCAGATGGTGAAATTGTTACGAAATATCAATTAAACCCCGGAGCCACTCGTGGAAGGGAAGGATTCCTCGCACTCCAACATTTTAGTCGGAATATTACCAAGGAACCACTCCACGCGCTGAAGTCCTGGTGGGAAGGACTAAGGTAATGTTAGAATAACCACTGTAAATTATTAGAGTTACGTAAAGTTGATTTTTAGTATGTTCAATTAGAATTCTTTGTTTTACTCATATTGTCAAATTTGCACATTGATCGCGCGTCCTGTTCAAGCACATCATTTAAGTTAAACCCAGAAAAATTCGAACCAATGTAAATCATTAGCGTTAAGTAATGTTAGGTATTTATAATTAAGCGAAAAAAAAAACAAACAAAAAGGAAGCAGCTTCTCTTTGCCACCGAACTTCAACTCCGCTCTCACGACGAGGAATGTTAGTCAAAGTCGTGAAATTCTTGGCACACCCGATTATGTCGCACCTGGAGTACTACAATTTGAACCATCATCATTGCAAACTGATGTATGGTTGGTTGGTATATTGGCTTGTGCATTGTTGACGGGATGTACACCAGTTGGTGGCAATACAAAACAGGAGACATTTTCTCCAAAAGTTCACATCCTTCCGTTTCATCTGAATTGTCAGGACAGTCTTTTTCATCTGGAGCATACGAGTGGTGGTTGCTCTAAGCGAAATAAGTCGAGCGTGTATTGCTATTTGTACTTGCTGTGGTAGCTTGTTCGTATTATGGCAAACGTGTATATTTGTTGCAAAATATTCAGTAGAAAGTACAAAGGCTGGTTCACAAAATTGTGAGTGTAGACTTCCAATGAAGCTTCGGGTAAATGTTGAGTAGCGTAACATTAATTGTCTTTGATTGGTCGTGTGAGTTGCGCATGCTTCAAATAGGACAAACACCAACCCCAAAACGACATACAGGATGTGTACTTAAGATCATTACAACATTGTTACTAGAAATAGTATGAAATTTGTCTTATGCCGGTTACAACGCGCAAATGTCTTTTTGAACAACAGAGAATTTATGCTTTTTACCGACAAGACCCCATATGACAGCGCAATTTTCAATTACCACATTAATTGCTATCGTACACACTGCACCCAGCACACATGCTATGAACTTGATAAATCCTCATCGATACAATGAGAATGATTTGATTACACCAAATACGTACATGTAAATATTCACGGCGCCAATAAAAGCGTATACAAAGTCCATTAGATTCGGACAGGCGATTGGATAGAGCCCGGCAAAAATGATATTGGAAGTGGATAATGGCATTGTTACCCACGAATAATCACTTATACCTAATAGGAGTTTGTACTTTAGAGGGATCAGTTTCGAACGCACCACAAGCAGGATGCCTTGAAGCCAGCGTTTGCGTTGCTGCAAGGAGTCGAGCAAATGGAATAGTGACTTCTCATACATTTCACCTTCGATGAAATTAAAAGTGTATCAATCTTCCGCTCTTGAGCCATCCAATACGTTATCGAATGAGACTTCCTTCTCAGCGCCGCACTGCGCCACGACATACTGCCTTTCCAACTGAACAATGGCTTATGAAAGAATTTGCACTGTATTCGCAGCTTTCCCATAGCATCACTCACGCGAAAACTATCGGCTAGGGTTGTTAGCCGTTAACTACATTCTCATTTGCATACGTCGCCAATTGGACAATTCTCATTTCGATCGCAGACAAATTTGTGTGATAAGCAGGTTATATTTCCTGCACAAAGAAACCATTCATTAAACATGTTCGTTCCTTGCAATTTTCTTCATCCGAATGATCGAATCGTTGTGGCCGTTGCATTAATATCTGCCATCGATGCAGTTCCCATCTTCATCTTCACGACAAAAATTCGTACTAAAAGCTTGTGATACTAGAAATACACTAACAACGATCCTCAGTCATATACAGGGCTTTATTCTAAAAGTAAAGAAATTTGCGGGTACCCAAATTCTTAGTACCGCGCTGGTTGAGACTGACGGTGGTATGAAGAATTGCTAAAAAATAAAAGTATATATAATTAAGATGTACTTACGAAATCCTCGGGATGATCGCCCGGCACACCCCTTCGTGGACACAATTACGGCGAACACAATTACTTTAAAACATCTCGCGACGAACGTAAACATACGCGCACATAGTCATAAGCATCAACACATTAATTGTCCCTTCAACCAAAACAAATCGATAAGGCTGTTATTGATAATGCAGGACTGTGCGCGAAAGAAATATGGCCACCAAGAAAAACTGGGTTTGCGTCCGATGTAAACGCTGCAAGGTTGAGCAGCCGTGGTGAATGTTGTAGCCATGAACTTGGGTTCTTCAACTCAAGTCAAAGAGCCGTTCGGGCAAGTTGATAAAAGAGCCAGCGACGATGGAAGCGGTCGCGTTTACGGATACTTGGCCAGCGAAGAAGGAAGGACGGAACATCTTGCGAGCGAACAAGTGCAAATTATCAGAAGGAAGGACGGAACATTTTGCTAGTCAACAAGTGAAGAACATCAGGAGGAAGGAGCGTCGATGAAGGGAAAATTGCTCGAGACAACCAGGGAAGGAAGCCGATTCAGGCTGCGGCGAGTTGAAGTGCGAGGATTTCTATCATCGACGGGGCACCCAACGTAGGAATTAAGGAAGTTGTGTAAGTGTTAAGACTTTAATAATTTCGCATGAAACCGAAATCATATTGATTTATAAATTAATTTTCTATAGGAAATTTGCATGTTGTGTGAAGTGTTGGTGCGCGTGGAGCGCGCAGTGTTTGCGGAAGGCGTAGATTTGGCATGGAGTGCGTAAGAATCCTTCCCGTCGGGGATTTCAATCTACGCAGACGTTCTCTTTGCTGGAGGTTGGTTTTTTCTCCTTTGTGGAAGTTAGTATTGTTTCGTGGAAATTAGTTTTCTTAGTGGAAGTTAGTGAAAGTGGTGATAGGCGGCTCGACGAGCCGAGTAAAGGTCACCAGTGGTTATTCTGGTGGAAGGACCATTTCGGGGAGCCTCAAGCTCGCCAATTGGCTCCTGGGGGCAATACTAGGGTTGGCGAGTGGCGCTTACCTACCCCGTTCTCCTTTGTGGAAGTTAGTATTGTTTCGTGGAAATTAGTTTTCTTAGTGGAAGTTAGTGAAAGTGGTGATAGGCGGCTCGACGAGCCGAGTAAAGGTCACCAGTGGTTATTCTGGTGGAAGGACCATTTCGGGGAGCCTCAAGCTCGCCAATTGGCTCCTGGGGGCAATACTAGGGTTGGCGAGTGGCGCTTACCTACCCCGTCTCCGTGGGCTAGTCGGGACCCCAAGGCCCCCAACCAGAATCACTTGTTGTGACGTATCGCTAACATTTTTAACGTAACAAAATCTCTGCCCTCAACCATAAGCCGGAAATCCTTAATCGCCTCATAGATAGCTAAGAGTTCACGATCAGACGCAGCCTATTTTCGCTCAGTCGAACTGAGCTTCCTCAAGAAGAACGTCAGTGGTTGCCAGGCTTCATCCACGAACAGTGGAAAACAGCTCCAATGGTGGAGTCCGACGCATCGCAAAATATAGACTACTGGTTTGAGGATGATGTAGCGTTAGCTAAGCTAGTTTTGGTGACTTTGAATGTACTGCTGTTTTTAGGGTTACCTTGCAGTCGATTGTTTAGTGGCGCCTGGCTCTATGCAGCGTTAAGTATGAATCGTCTGTAGAAATTAACCATACCCAAAAACGGTCGAAGTTGTTTTTCTGTGTTAGGCCGTGTGAATTCTCGGAGGACTTCAACATTTGAAGGTATAGGTTGACTACCATTGCTGTTTACGAGGTATCCTAGAAACTTTATGCTTTCCTGGCCGAAATTGCATTTAGCAGGATTAATCACAACTCTATATTCCTGTAGGCGTTGAAACATAATCTCCAGGTAGCTCAGCTTTGATAACAATGCGATTAGTATGTCGTCGATATATGCATAGCAGAAGTTTAAACATCGAAGTACCTCGTCTATGAACCTCTGAAATGTTTGTGCAATGTTGCGCAATCCAAAAGTCATAAATTGGAATCGAATAAGCCGAAGGGAGTGGTGATTGCTGTTTTACATATATCCGCTTCGTTAACAGGAATTTGGTGAAAAGTTTTCACCAAATCTATTGTGAAAAAAGTTCTTGCGAGAAATCGTGAATGTGCCTCACTGGGTAGCGATCGGGTATCGCCCTCGCGTTAAGTCCATGGTAGGCTCCACATGGTCTCTACTCTTTTCCGTCCTTTGGCACCATATGCAGAGGGGATGACCAGCAGCTTTGTGACGGTCTGTCAACCCCTGCCTTTGTTTGCGGGTGGTGCAAGTTGCCCAGGTTTATGCGAAACAGGTGGGCCTGGTGTCGTGTTGATGAAATAGACAGTCTTGTGCTTCACTATGGCTATTCCATCAGGACGGGTGATATCTGGATACTTGGCAAGGAGGTTATGATACGGGGTTGATCCATTGATGGTCTTCACCGTTATTATTTTGCCAGAGACTCTTTGTCCTGCCGCGCCGATTTGTGTTCTTGCGTCAATGAGCCGGCGATTCCTCGCATCCACAAGTAGATTGTAGTGTGCGAGAAAATCAACTCCAAGAATAGGTTTGGAGATATGAGCCACGACGAATCTCCATGTGAAGTCACGACGTAGACCAAGATTGAGCATCATTATTACTGATCCATACGTTGCGATTGTAGTCCCAATAGCCGCAGAAAGTTCATAATTAGACTTTTCTCGCAGTTGATGAAGATAATTAGGCGGGAAAACACACAAATCTGCTCCAGTGTCTACCAAGAATTGCCAATCGGTCGCCGCGATTACCGACTGCCCATTGCGTTTGCCGCACTCGCACTGGTGAATGTACGTGGTTGAGTGCATTTTAACCATATCGGGCGTAGTACCAGTAGACACCGTTGGCGGCATATCTACCGCGAGAACGTGACCGCGCGCGTTCGTGTGACTGAGAACCTCACGACTTCTCAACTCAGCTACCTTAATGCGAAGGCTAGCAAGCTCATTTCTCAATTGGTCGAAGTACGTTCCAAGTTCGAGAATGAGTGTGGACTCTGCAGATGGAGCAGCTGTTTCGACAATGGTTGGTGTCGTACCCATGAGCGTGACGATATCATCGGCAAGGTCCGCAACTTTGTCCAGCGTCGTATTCTTTTGTGCGGCTTCGTAATCCTCTGAAACCAGATCGTGCGGAGTATATCTTCAGGAACCGATGCGCCAGCAAGAGTTTTTATACGATGCAAAAACTGTAAAGCTTTTCAGTCACCCATCTCTTGCATTTCCAAAACTTGGCTTGTCTTCTGCTTCTGGGACGTGCACAACCGCTTAATCAGCTCTGTCTTTATGCTGGTATATTGATTTTCTGCCGGTGTATTCACCATGATGTTGCGAACTTCGTTGGCGACGCTCCGATTGAGAGATTGTGCGCCGCATCAAAACTTTTGCGCTTCGGTTGTTATTCCCGCAGTTGTGAAACATAGCTCGGAAAACAACAATTCGGGGTCAGATTTGTTAAATTTCGGTGGCGTAATGCGATCATGACGCTGTACTAAGCAGCCTACTTCCTACCGCTAAAGGCTCTGGATTCACCATTATCACTCGTCTTTATATTATTTCACTGAATTATATGCGATGTGCGGAAAGATTGTCACGTCGGGGTCACCACTTTAGTCGCCTTTCTGCATACCTTTGAAAACATGAAATAATCGACATTAATTATCGAACAACCCAATAGTTTATTTTATGTGTTCACACGACGGGAAGCGAAATCTGAGTGATTACGTGAAGATGGGAATTACATAAGAGAAACTGGGATCACAAACGCGATGAGTCGTCAAAGGATTAAGCATGAGACCCTTGCGCCGCTGCCGCATATTGCCAGAGAGATGCCCAATCATAAAATTTATGAAGGTAAGCTCAGTACGTTTTCTATTTTTATGACGGTTATCTGCATGGCCATGATGTTGGGGTGAAGAGGTGACAAAGTAATAAAAGGAAAGAACTTGAAATGTACGAGTATATGGAAATGTATATGGATTCGAGATAGGTTTGAATATAGTTAATTATTGGGAAAAACACAAAAGGAATTTGGGAATTCAAGGACTAATAAATAATTCTGAAATAAGGGACAGGAAAAATTAGCAATAATTTACACAGGGTATTGACAATAACTTTGTATTTCATTTGTTAAGTGTGTACTACTGTGACCAAAAAATAAGGAGACATTTGAATTTAAACTGCGCGCGTTGAAGGATTTGGAGAACTATTTTTTTTTAGGTTGGTAGTACTGTCAGTGACATCTATGTCAAATTTACATGTCAAAATATTCATTAGTGTTTGAGTAGTAGTAGTATGTGGCGTTTAGGCCACAGTGTAATAATAGGCTTTCCATGTTCAAAATTTTCTTGCTCAATCTTCCTTTTCATTATTTATTCGTTGATTGCATTCCCCCAGCGGTGAGACGCCGACGGGCTGCTCCATGTCCCTGGCGAAAAAAGTTTTCTGCTTTTTTGAACTTCTTGAAACTTCTCCGCAAGTAAAATTCAAATATTCGAAAAACTGTTCGAATGATTTGACGATGTGATGTTTTTCTAATTTAAAAAAATAAGTTTCCAAGCAACGTTTTAAAAAACTATTTTAATTTTTAAAAATTTTCACGGGGTGATCCTTGAATCTGTTGACAAATGGACCCGTACGGCAAATTACGTTCCGGCAGTTCTGACATAAAAATGGCATATTTGACCACCTGGAGGTGTCGAGGATGACGAAATCCTCTTTTAGCATTCCCTCCCCTCCTGCATTCCCCTCTTAAAAAAGAATTCCTGTAACACGATGACGCCTCAAGGCGTAAAAAACGAAATCTAATAGCTAAAGATATTCCGCCTTTAGTAGAACTTTCAAATATAAAAAATGAAAGAAAGTAATTCCCTTTAATTCTACTATTTTTATTTACGGAATAAAAATAAAAATGATAGAATTAAAGGGAATTTACTTTCTTTGATTTTTTTATATTTGAAAGGTCTACTAAAGGCGGAATATCTTTAACTATTAAAATGGCACCCAGCCTACCGCTGAAATCAATAAGTTTATCAGTTTAAGGAAGTCTGTCGCATCACTAAGAAAGGGGCTTAAGTTTTTTAAAACAATGCAAGCATCACCCTGAAAAGCCACACCGTTAAACTCAAGTCAAGTATACCGTTCAAGAAAGGTACAATGATCAAGTATCTAGAAATGCAGTTGGTGAAGGAGAGTATTGAAAGACTCCATGCGAAATTGGACAGGACGAGCAGAGAGGTGTACGAATTACATTTGTCTGGCCAAGCGATATCCGTTAGGTTTTCCGCTGTTTCTAACAAAAGTGAAAGTAACGGAAGAGTGTGAAAGCGAGCGGAAGAAATTAATATTGGAAAAGAAGTTTCATCAATTAAGACGAGAACAAGTGACAGTGTCCCAACAAATCAAGGTGCGTACCATCGAAAACATAGTCATCAATCATCATCAATCAATCGTCCCAGGTATTTACGAAAGCTCAACTGAATCTACTGAACATGGGGCTGAAATACTCCATTAACGCGAACACCAAACCTGAAGATATCGTCATGGAAATTGAAGCCGGGATCAACAGACTTTCTAGCATGCATGGACTGACGGCAGAGGAAGAACAAAGGATAAGAACCAGCACTGCAGATACACTGAAAAAAGAAACTAGATGGGTTGGAAAGCAGGACGAGAATAGAAATGAGCTCAAAAATCTACCGGTTTACTACATGAAAGCGGATAAAGGGAATGCCTTAGTGATCATTGACAAGGCCTGGTACGACAATAGAACGCGAGAAAAAATAAATACGGGACCATACTTCAGTCTACGACATAATCCGCTGCCTGAGTCAATAAAAAGAGCGGAGAAAGTGCTGAAAGAATGTGAACCATAGATTCAGGAACTCAAGAAATTCTTAAAAGTAACCAACCCAGCGCTACCAAGGATCATAGGACTTCCGAAGCTTCACGAGCCAGGCCATGAAATGCGTGAAATAGTGTCAGCAGGAAATGCCCCCACTCAGAAAAGATGGCGATACGATGGTGTCATTTGACGTCAAGGCTCTTTTTCCAAGTATTCCGGTCAAAGAAGCACTTGCGTTACTTGAGGAGTGGATGCTGATACAAGGATCAGGAGAACAATGGAAAGCACGAGCCAAAATGTATTTGAAACTGGCTAAACTCTCCATGGGTGAAAGCTATTTCACTTTCAGGGGAGAATTTTTTAAACAAACACGTGGTGCTCCAATGGGAAACCCTCTTTCCCCGTTTCTGAGCGAAGTTTTTATGGCATTTTTGGAGGAGAAGCTAGCATAAGAAGGTAAACTGCCACATCGATGGGTGCGTTATGTAGACGATATCTTCACGATCATCAAAGAGGATCAGGTCCAGCAAACTCTCACGGCGAACAACTCGATACACAATATCAGTTTCACCCACGAATTGGAGGGACGGCCACCATTCCCGGACGTGATGGTATGTAGAGGAGCCAATGGAGTGGAATTCAAAATATACCGCAAACCAACGGACACCATGCGGATAATTCCTTTCACTTCGAACCATTGCCAACAGCGAAAATGGGCGACATTTAGCTGGCTTGTGTATCGAATGCTCACGCTTCCATTGAATAAGGAAGGCCTGAAAAAAGAAACCCCCCACATTTATAAGTTAGCCGAGTGGAATGGATACCATACGGATGAAGTCACCAAGTTGATCGCCAAACGAACGAAGGAGATCTTCAACAAAAAGTTCACAACGCTAACTGCGGAAGTCGAGCAACGGAAGAGGTTTCTTGTAACTTTTGACTCAAGGACGGAAACAATGAAGAGGACTATGAAAAACGTAGACATCGACCTAGTTTATACGAGCCGGGCCACAAAACTGCAGAACTTGCTAGGATCAACCAAGGACCCCATACCCAAAATGGAGCGGATCGGAGTACAAGGTATCATGGTGTCAAATGGAATGAACACTAAAGGGAAGCAGTCAACAAAAACAAAAAGCAGAATGCAAAAAACTTCAAATCAAAAGTGGCGGAGCATATAGTCCTTGAAAAACATGACGTCACTGCGGACAACGTGAGCATGCTGAAAACGATTACAAACGGGTGGAAGCTTGATGTAGCGGAAAGTTCGAAGACATTCAATCGAAAGACGGAGGACATTTGGAACGGCGATCCAGGTAACAGATACACCTGGCTATTCAAGCTTACAAAATAATGAATGTAGTTAAGTAGTAATTAAGGAAAAACAAATTTTTGAATGGTGAAAGGATCAGGTAATTAGAGATTAAGTAAAAGAACTTTGAGGGATTAGAGACATGTTAGGTGTAGTTAGAGATTCAATTTAATAGTTTGAGTTTAGTATAAATATTTGGATACTTGTAGTTTAGGGAGTAGTAGTACTGAGGAAGTTCTCAATTAGAGAACGAAACAATTGTATAAGGAATAAAAATAAAAATAGTAGAATTAAAGGGATTTACTTTCTTTCATTTTTTATATAACGAAATCTAGCCTGAAGTAACGTGTCAAACGGTTCCAGGCTACTATATACTCTCAAGTTGCCAGCAGAGGTGTTTAATGGGTAGTGCATCTGAAAGTCCCACACTTAGGGTGTAAGTAGCCTTACTTTGAAATCCACAATTTTCGGGAAATTTTTAAGTTTTTTATTATTCTTTGTGGTGTTGTATGTGATACGGTTTATAAATGAATGTCTTTGTCGTATCGTACTAATCACTGGAAGAAGAGCATTTGTTCAAATATAAACTACTTGGATCTTTTTAAATATTTATTCTTAAACACATATACAATACATTTAAATTACTATTTAATGTTATTATTCACAACACAGAGCGATAATTTATACAGAAATAAATTACAAATCTTTTCAAAAATGTTTTCGTATGTATGGAATGCCCCCCTTAAAAATGATCATCTACTTCCCCTTTCATGCGCACAGATACATCAGTCTGTATCAAAATATAGATAAGTCTTAAAGGCTACATATTTAATATTGTCATTTTCATAATGGCAAGAAATTTTTAACCTTAGTATCTAAATTTTGATTTCTTTTAAGATTAATTAAATTTTTATACGTAATTGATTCTTATTATTATGGGAGATTATTAGAAAAAATTTGATTTTTTTTACAGAAAAATGGTATACAATATTTTTGCCATCCCATAATAATAAGAATCGAATATGTACTTGTAATCCTGTTATTTTGGTTTGTCTAGAAATCATCAGGATATATTTTAAATATCATTTGAATCAGGATCGGAATGTTAATAAAAAATTTATCGATTGCCAGATTATTTAACTCATGAATTTTTCATATTTGCCTTCTCATAAGAGAACTATCACAGGGTAATTTTTTACCAATTTCCTTTTGACGTTAATATCCTTTTAATTACAAATATTAACAAAAAGATTCCTTTACATATTGCCATAGGTATGATCTTGATTCAAACGAATTTATTACAAAATTAGATTTTACATTCAAAGCAGGATTCATGATATGCCCTCCTAATCTTCCGCTATATACGTATGCGAATGCGACAGTTGTCCAGAATCCCCGTGCGCATTAATTTCTATAACTTCAGCCTTTTCACTTTCAACGGTTATTTTCGATTTTGCTGTGCTGCTGTTATTGTTCTCCACATCTTTATCAGATAATGCAACTACAACAAAACTGGTGCTTGAAGCAGGTGGAAGGACATTACTTTCATATGTGGCTTTTGTCGGTGAAACACTTATCGAACTTATTGCGTTCGATGTGATTTCGGTTGTTGGACTTGGTTGTGGTGTGGAATATGTATCGATGCTACTTTTGCCACCCAATTCAACATCATCGTCTTCCTCTTCGGATGATTCATCTTCGTCCTCTTCTGGTTCATTTTCAATTGATTGCGTACCATTTGTTGGGGTGGAATTTTTCATTTCGGCTTCGTCTTTTGATTTTTCTTTCATTCGTTCGCGTTGCATTTTTTCTTCCATTTCTTGGAACTTGATTGCTAAATATCTGAAAATAAATAAAATTAATAATTCGGAACAGACTTATTTGTATTCGAAAAAAAAGCTAAAAGGTTCATACTTATCAACAAGTGGTCCGCTATAATCTTCAGGGAATTTAGGAGTAAATGGAAGAATGTATTTATAAAGTCGTTCGTTGAGGACATAAAGTTGTGCTGTAGTCGAACACTTGACGTTGAACCACCAATCACAGGTTAAGGCGACCTATTGAGAATTGAGAATATTTATGTTAAAATTGTTCGGAGTTTTATAAGATAACAATTTTCAGATTTTTATCATTGATAATTGTTCATAAATTACCTGGCTGAAGATGGTTCCGTTTGGACACAAAAAGCTCGCTTGTCCTCCATTCAAATCACAGTAATGCCATGCTTGACATCCAGTTTCTGGATCACCAAAGAATCCTTTGTATCGTTGTTCCTTGCAATTGAAACTTGTTTGTGGAATATCAGCAAGGATTGGATAATCGATTCCTGGTCTTCCTGAGCCCGGTCCTGGTTTCTTCTTTTTCGCTGGAACTGGATACAATGCCAAAAATCAAAAATATCAAAAATTCTGTACTGGCAAGACAAATTCTGTAGACTTACCCAGTTTCGGCAACTCAATCTCTTGTTGATCTTCATGCTCTTCTTCATGGTGTTGAGGTGGGTCCACATTAATTGTTTGGGTTTGTTTCAAATTATTCAAAATCTTAATCAAAGTTCTTATGGAATTGTCAATATTGTCAGGTGTCAATGTTTTTGGGAGTTGATTTGTATCTTGAAGCTTTTTCAGAAGCTGTGCCAGAGAGTTTTGATTGGAATCATCTTCGACTTCTACATTAGTTTCTGAGTCCTCAATGACGGGGGCGGGAGACGAAACAGGGTGGGATGATTCTGGTTCGGAATCATGATTATCAGATTCAATAGTTTCTGTGGGCTCAGGTTTTCTTTCAGGCTCTGGAATATAGACGGGATGTGGTTGTTCGGGTTCAGTTATTTCAGAATTTTCAGGACGGCGTCCATAAATTATGTCAGAGTCGACCAGCTTTGGTTCATAATGTGGTTCTTCTTGAGGGCGCTCTTGTGGTTGTTGTTGAATGAAAATTGTAGAGCCGGGATGTTCTTTTAATACTGGTTGCGGTCTTATGTCTGGCTTAGGTATTTCTCCGAAGTTCTGTTCAGATTCTGGACGACCTACTTCTACAAAATTGGGATTATATTCATTTCGGGGAGGACCAAGTAAATCGTGATTGATTTGAACGTTTAGGTGAGATTTCAGAATATCACCCGGTTGAGGTTGCAAGCGGGTAACATGATTTGGATTTGGACGCTGTTTTGGTGAAATTGAATCCTGTTCGCCTGGTTGGTACTCAATTTCAGCATAAGGTCTATTCGTTGGTTGAGGTCTTAGTTTCAAACCAAATACAGGCTTATTTTCTGGTTGGATGAGGTAGGATGGATTGGGTCGTAAGCTTGGTCGGTACTCTGATCCAGGCGCTAATTGCGGGCGTAGCTTTAAAATCATTTCAGGTCGTGGTCTCGGAGGGAATTTGGAGCGTGGTATTTCAACAAGTTCTGGGGGATACTCATACTCAGGTTGGACATCTTCGAGTGGCGGCCTTTGAAGGAGAGAAGGATTTGGTCTTGTTTCAGGCCGTAGAACAGGATATTGCACAAGCTCTTCTTGTGGTGGAGGAGAAAATGATTCTGGTTGTGGTTGTGGTGTTTCGACTAATACTGGTCTTGGTGGTTCTGGAGGACCCTCATCGGGGAATCGGACAGTATTGGTGCGGGTGTTTTCAAAAACTGCAGGGGCTGGCGTCGGTCGAAGCCTTTGGGGTTTTTTCTTATGAGAACGCGGTGGAGCAATAAAAGTACTATGTCTAGTCTTTGGAGTTGTAACTAGTGATTCTGGGTGATATGCGGTAAGCACAGGTGAAAAATTTTTACTGGTTTCGGTAAGATGTTGACGGACAGGAGGTGGTGGTTTTTTGACTGGAATTTTAAATTCTGGTTCAGCTTCATAGAGGGGCTCAATTTCAGGCTCTCGGTAGACAGATGGGATCGACGATACATAACTAGGATTAGGAGTTGTAAAATAAATGACAGGATTATATTCATTATAGGGGTTGGGTTGGGCTGGATTCGGAATACCAATTATTTGCTGTGGGTTTTGTTGTACATATTCATAATAGCTAGGCCTAGTAATAAAATCATTAAATTTGCAGATCTTTTTGGAAATATATTTAGTTACCTTATCTCTTGGGGCTGAGGTGCCTGTACCGGTTTTAAAATTTGAACGGATTGTTGAGGTGGTTGGCTGTAAGTTTCTGCACTGGAGCTTATAGGTGTAACTGCCTCAGCGTAACTGACTGGTATTTCTGTGATTGGTTTCTCAGGTTGACGGTGTTCATGCTGATTTCGTTGCTTTAATTCCTGAGTTTGGCGTTGGATTTGTTGCTGAAGGAATGCTACATATTTCTCTTGTGGGGATAGTTCTTCTGTTGTTTCTGATGCAGGCATGCGAGTTTTCTCCTCATAATATATTGGGCTGGTGTAATTTTTGCATTACTTTTAAGATCTTATCTTGGATAATTGGGTTTACCTTTGCGTTTGGGTTGTACTAAGCCCTTCTTTCGCGCCTGTCGATTGTTCCGAAAGTACCTTTTTGGGCTCTTCGGGAACTGGCTGTGGTTTCAAATCTTCTATTGGCAAAACCTGTTCAGGATCGGCATATATAATTGGTCTAAACGATCCGGGTAACTTATTTTTGTTAGTAAATGGTGTGAAAACATGTTTATGAATCAGCTTTTGCTGATATCCCTGATAAGGAGGAATGTTCTAAGCGACACATAGAAAATTAAGCATAAGATAATTGATTTGATTTGTCACATAAAATTTTTCTTCAATTACCATGTTCGATTGCTTATAGGATAATGGCGGTAACATATGTTCAATTTCTTGCTGAGGTTGATGTTGATGCATAGCAGAATGGATAGCATTGAGATGTGAACTATCAATAGGTTCGCGCTCGCGATACAATGGCATAGCTTGTGGCGGAGATGGTGTTTGATGGCGAGTATTATAGGCGATAATTTGAAAGTTTGGTCGAGAGCTTGGAAACTTAAGATTAAACGAAAGTGATGATGATGGCGTTCGTGGCCTTGTATGGTGTTTGGTTATTATTCCATTTGAACTAGGCTTTGTAACATGTGGCTTCAGTCTTGTTATCTGCGAATCCTTTGGCGGGGGTTGTTGATAATCACTCGCGTCGGGGCTAGGCGGACCAACACTACCACTTGCACTCAAAGCTGCTGCTATTCTTTGCTGTTGCTAATGAGTTTTTTAAGAATGTTTATGATGTTAGAACCATGTGAATTTTAGAAGAATTTCGCAGTGTTACTTTGAGAAGATGTGTGAAAGGTCGGTTAGTGTTGAATACTTACAATAGGATTCAGATTGTAGAACTCTTGTATGGGAAAACCTGGTGGAATATAAAACGTTGTATATGGAATGAGTCTTCGTACTCGGTCGGATTTATCAGTCGTTGGTGAAGCATCATCATTTTCATCTGTTGGTGGTAATTCAGATTGATATGCTTCGATTTTCGAGTAATTTCTTAGTCCTACGTCTGGTGATACCGTGATTGCAACGGTTGTATGTAAGCCTGGAAAAAGAAGGGGATCATGAGAGATTAGGCATACATAAATAATGCTTTCAATTTTTATTTAAAAGATTTTCGGAAAGTTGAAATGTGAAAGAATACCAAGGTTTGTGGAGAAAAAACATTAACAAATTTACATTTTCGTCCAAGTTAGTCGAGATCGAAGTCATATGAAAGGTGTGAATTAAAAATAATCACCGCGCACTAGTCCAATTCGAACCTTGGGGATGAGATTTATTAGTCTCATTCATGGCCGTAACGTTATTCGAGGTGAAATGGTCAGTATCACGCTCAAACCCAGTGATTATTACCTGATTTTTCAATCAGTATCTATCAGAGCTGGGCAGGCTGATAGTCCGACAGAAGTACCACAAGCACAAACTCATTACCACCAACGAACTTTGAACTTGGGAATGACTGCGCAAGCGGTGAGCGCCTTAACCACTACACCACACGGACCACACAGGTGTGAATTACGAGGGCTTTCTGATAAGTACTTAGCCTCACTGCCCGATGGCACCACGATCGCAAGAGAGATTCACTATTGTGTACTACATTCTCGTAGACGGCTACTATCAAAAGTAGGGGAAATCGCGCAGCGAAATCAAAGAGCGGTGACTACTCCTGCGATGGCGACCGTAAAAAATTGGTTAAACGAGTTTCAACGTGGTTGCACGATTGTTTTTGATGGGCCACGCCCAGGTGCCCCGAAAACGGCTACCAAGGAGGATAACGTGACAAAATCTACGAGCTCATATTGGCAGACCGCCAATTGAACGTGCGCGAGATCAGATGAGCCACCCAGATAATGTTTAAACCATCGGTATAAGAGGGCGTTTTATCTACTACGTTTTTTACAAATATGGCCCCTTTATATTTGCTGACTCTTAAGGTAAAAGCAGAACAATTTTCTAGTTTAAAGTTCTGCTGATAAATTGACTTTTTAACCATCAAAGTTACTTTTCCCCCATTCGACATTGCATTCAAATTTAACTTTAAGTAGGCCTTCATTTAACTGTAGCGCGGCGAAATCAATAAAGCAAAACAAAAATTGCCAATGTGACAATTATAATTTGAATCGGTTGTTCCCGTCACGAGTAGATTAGTATGCAAGACAAAAATTACTAGTACCAGCTATATTTTTTTCTTTAAAACAAATTAAAAAAATTTAAAGTTACAATTTCAACACAATATTTTGTCCTTTCCTGTTTTTTGAACGACACATTTTTTAAACGATTTCGTTAAATCGTTCGTAGTCGTTATCGTCGTCGTCTTGATCATTGTTGCTAATCTATCATCACCGTTGGGGGAGCGAGAAAGAAAAGAGAAGAAGACCCACCGAATAGAGCGAAAACGAAAGGCGAGAGAAGTATCAATATTCTTCCTTCAATTTCCAAAAAGAATAAAGTAAGTGATTAACGTGTCTGATTTAGGGGAAGTGGAGAAAGCAACGACAGTAAAGGATACAAGAGTGGTGTTGTAAAACCTCAATGGGAGAAGTCGTTGAAATTTAGTTTCTTAAGGCGGCCAAACGTTCCAACTAAAAAGCTTGCGTCAAAGCAGACGTTGGCCGATTGTTGTAACGCAAAATGCCAACACAAAGCAATGAACGTGGCCTGTACGCTCGCAGCTCGGATATAGAAGCCTTGTCGCAAAGAGGATACAATTTAGGGCGAAAAATTGGACGAGGAAGCTATGCGACAGTTATAACTGCCCAATATGTCGATGACACTGACAAGGGGGTCAATTTGGCGTGCAAGGTGATCGACAAAAGCAAGGCACCCATCGACTTCCTGGAGAAGTTCTTCCCACGCGAACTGGACATCATCACCAAAATCGAACACCCCTACATCATCCAGATTCACAGTATTTTGCAAAGGGGACCGAAGATTTTCATATTTATGCGTTTTGCGGAAAATGGAGATTTGCTAGATTACATCAAAACCCACGGTCCAATCAACGAAATGCAGGCGAAAATATGGTTTTCGCAAATGGTGCGTGCGTTGCGCTACCTTCATTCTAAGGAAATATCGCATCGAGACCTGAAATGCGAGAATATCCTTCTGAGTAAGCATATGAACATCAAGCTGGCCGACTTTGGTTTCGCACGCTACTGTTTTGATACCGAGGGCAACAAAATTTTGTCGCAGACCTATTGCGGTTCGGCAGCCTATGCAGCACCGGAAGTGGTCAGAGGAACTCCGTACGATCCGAAATTGGCTGACGTTTGGTCCTTGGGTATAATTCTGTTTATAATGTTGAACGCCAAAATGCCGTTTGACGATTCGAACCTGCATAAATTGTTGGAAGATCAGGAGAATAAGAAATTTGTATTTCGTCAAAAAGTGGCTGAACGCGTGTCCAGTGGAGCGAAGGCAATGGTTAGTGTACTGCTTCAGCCGGACCCACATATGAGATGGAATTTGGACACAATATTGTATAGTAGATGGTTGCGCCGCGACGATGATGTAGAAACACATGCAAATCTTGCTATTAATCATGATGCAGAATTTATCAAAACACCAGAAATTGCAAAAGAGATTTAGTCAATAAAGAATAAAGAATGCTGTAGCCGCAAGTATTCGTTGCACGAAGTCACGGATCGGGGCCTGGACCTGATGTACAAAAGACGAACCAAGACCTAATGACAGTTATCCTAAATCCAATAATCCTAGATGATGGAGAGGATTTCTAATTCTACTTCAATCAGAAAAAAATTACAAAGAACGCACATTGGATCGTAATTATTAAAGATTTCGTTAAAAAAAATTCAAAAATTTCGTTAGATAATATTATCTTTAACGTAAATAGTTGAAATAGTATAAACTTTTCAGTTTCCGATTCATTTCCAATCAACTATTACGTAGAAAATAAAGTTCTGAGCCAAATCTCAAAACTATCTGCTATTCACCTTCTTCAGACCAAATTTTCATTATGAATCTACTCTTTAAAATACAACTCAGTCAGCCAAAAAATTCTTCATGTAATATCGAAACTTTGGCTCAGGACCTTATGTTAACGTATCAATTCTTTATTTTGTAATAAAAATTCAGACAGGCTTGGATGTAAGTGCTCCTACTTTCTATGGGTCATTCTCTCATGACACTTTTTTATCCTTTATACCTAAGTCGAAATATTTTTAAAAAGACAGAATTCAATGATTTTTAGCTTGACTTACCCAAAGAACTTCTTTCAGGTTATTATTCACTGAAAGTAAGTCGAGCTAAGAATTGCCAAAATAAACTATGCATGAAATTTGAGGGTTTGATCCAAGGAACAGAAAGGATTTGTTTACACTCATGACTGTTATCAGACATACCAAATTAAATTCCCAGTTGCTTCACTTCTTATATGTTTAAGTCAGACGAGAAAATTCCAAATTAAATATGAAAACTAAGTTCATGAAATTGTAATTGTCTTTTAGCATAATTTCCAATCATTTGATTTTTTTGCTTTCTTTGATATTGTTGAATTTTCTATTGAGATACTAAATTAAAATAATGTGTAAAATATGAAATTGTTTTTTCATTTTATAATTAATTTTTTTATTTGTTTATTTTTCTAGAAAAGTTGTCGGGACTTCCTTGTTTGATTACGAATTTTTTAAAAGTCAAAGTCAAAAGCACTTTATTCAAAACTAATCATTAAAGATTTTCAAAGAATATATAGCAAATTGCAAACTACTAAAATTTTATAACCCAAATGGCTCAACATATAATTTTGACCTTTTGATCAATGTATCTGGAATGACAGAGTCTACGTAGGGCCATGACTACCTTTAGTGCCTTACTGAGCATGTGTCTGGGGAACCTGTTCTGGAGGAGTTTAAAAACTAGTCGATCTAACCACACCGTATCGAAGGCTTTCTCCATATTAATGTTCCTAACCTAAGCGTTTAACCTTATCTCTAACCTAATATAATAAACATAATATAAACCTAACCTATATCTCATTTTTAACAAAAATAAACAATAACACTAAATGTAGCAATAATGAGCTGAAACTCAAAAACTATGTAACGAAAAACACCAAAACTGAAATAAACACGAATAATTTAGACATTGTCATTCAGCCACCAATACCTAGATTGCCCCGTCTCAACTCAATCAGCTTCAACGAATCTAGCAAATGAGTATCTCCATTGGAATTGTTGGTCTCGTGAACTCGAATTCGGAGGATATTTTATCTTCTTATCGGTGGCCCGTCGATACATGTGATATATGACTGGGACGCCAGTAGCGAGGCAAGTCGCTATATACCCGTCTGTAGGGTGGAACGGCTGTGAAATCCAAGGGTTTTTACTCACAGTCACAGATCTTGCGATATAATTCCGAAGAAGTTTCAATATGAAGATATCGACTCTAGTCACTTCAGCGGTTTGATAAATTCTTCTATTCGATATATAATGTTTCCAATCCGTCTCAGGCTTTCTGTACAAACTAGTACATGCACGGACATTTCCTTTCGAAAACTCTTAATCTTTCCATTGTACTAGCACTCTGGTTGTACCAGATCTGACATCCATATGTCAAAACTGGTCGAACCAGGGTCTTGTAACAGATGATTTTCACCTTTTGATCAATGTATTTGGAATGAAAGAGTTTTCGTAGCACCATGACTACTTTAAGTACCTTACTTTGCATGATTTTGACATGCTCAGTATAGTACAGATACTGATCGAGATAAACACCAAGGTATCGAACATAGGATTTATGTGGATTTATTTGGAATACCATCAGTACCACATGATTTCTTGTTGTTTATCCTGCGAAATATGAAACACAAGTCTTCATAGCTGACAAAATAATCAATAAGATTCAAGCTCGGTATGAGGTCAGATGTTAATGTTTCATTGAAATGAAGAATTGATTGGCCGTTCAGGCTTGATTTGAAGTCGGAAACTTTTGCTTCAACGACCTCTGAAAAAATTTCGTTCCTTCTCTCAGGGTTTGGTAGATGAACCAATTCAAAATGTGTTCCAATCAGGGCAAGTTTATCCAATCCTTGACAAATAATCCTGTTTCCATTTCTATCCGGAGTCGTACTATCAATTTCGATACCAGCCCTATCGAGAAGATTTATCTCATCAATAGTGACTTCAAGATTCGATACCTTCACTCGAGACTTCTTGCGGAATATGCTATTCACTTTCACGAAAACGCCGTCTGGGTTCTGTGGGCTAATACCCCTCAGTGTTTCCGCCCATTGATTGCTGACCTCACTCCTGAAGTATGACCGGATAAAGTTCCGGACATTCTTCAGGTGTAATTTCAACAAAGCCATCGAGGGGTGGTTGTAGTCCAAAAATCGCCGATAAATATTGTTGACGCGTGTGAGAAGAAGGCTTTTCAATCTTTTCAACCTTGCGATGGTTGCTGTTTCATATTCTTCCATATTGTTTCGATGTTTAATCTTGGGAACTACTTTCTCAATCGTTTCCAACGTCAGCTTCTCTAACTTCGATAAATAGAGATCTATTTCATCGTTAGTTAGATTCCTGTCATTAGGAACTGGAATGAGGAAGAGATCATCCCTTTGATGATTGATTTCCATTACGATTGCGTTATGGTCGCTATTGTAAGGAAGCACCTACAGTTTTCGTTGAGGACTATTAAAGCTGAATTCAAGTCTTACGTCAGCAATGCAGAGGTCCAAATATGAGTTCGCCCGAGGGTATGTTTTGAACTCCGACCCATATAGATTGCACCTGTATTCAATTTGGCCCTCTATTATCCACGATTTCAGGAATACATCTCTTGGATTATTGGTGGCGCTCAGCCATGATGTATGCTTGGCGTTCAGGTCAAGAATATAATAACTATGTAGCCTGTTCAATTTGAGTATTTCAAACAAGGAATTGAGCTCCTCTTTGAACTTGAGAACATTTCGACCAGTTGCATAGGCAGAGATAACGACGAGGTTATCCCCATCTGGCAGTGAGATTCTGATAACGGACACCCAAGAGATTCAAAGCTTTTGAATTCGACTTTTTCAATATTTTGGAAACAATAGGATCTTCTAATCAATATCCCGATGCCACCTCCTCCATCACCGTTTACCCTATTGTTCTTTGCGAATTCAAAATCCGTGAATGTCATGGAGTGCCATGAATTGTGGTGGGTTTCAGTGAGAAGCATAAGGGGAACCCCAGAACGTACTTATCTCGAATTGTTATTGTCATTAATGTACTTCTACAACTCGTTCTCGAGTTTGTCGTTCACTAATCAATGATTTCTTTTTTTATTATTTACCTGCACGTGCATATTGTACAAAGACTAGTTTTTTTTAAATTCGGGTTTAAGTAATTCGAAGCAACAAAATGTTTCAGCCGCGCCGATTGCCAGAAATCCGTCTTTCTGCTTCGCCGGTTCCTCGCTTATTTCATTCCCGTTGGTCGCCGGAACGGGTTCTTCTCCGTCTCATTGAACCGGTACTCCTTTTCCAACACTGACCACACATAATACCGATGCAACGGGAAAAATTTAACTAAACTGAAACTTGTCGAGATTCTCAGCGGCAAATATTCGATTTGATTCAAAAACTTTGTACAACTGTTGATTCTGATTCGCATCATTTCGCTGTTCTGAATAGTTCCATAGACTTTTTTCAAGTCAATATAGTGAGAACGTGGGTGGCTTGGCAATTGCATTTGAGAAAGAGATTGGAATGACAAAAAGTGCAATAAACTTTCACGCTAAAAGGGAGGTCATTGTTACAGTTTCAGCTTTCCCTGAATCTTCAGTATTGTCGTATTTTGCATCAAATTTAGCTTTCAATTTAAGCTTTGTAGCCATCAACTCAGCTTTGGTCATATTTTCTTCCGCAGCACGTGTCATCTTTCGTTTGCGGGAATTTTCATCTTCCTCTTTTCTCCTCCTCTACTCCTATTGTCCTTTTCGTGAAGGTTCTTCGAGTAGTTTTCATATGCGTACTGCTCGATTACAACAAATAATAATTAATATGCTTCATTCCATGAAAAATATTTGAAAATGTTTTTTTTTTCCAAGAAATTGTGATTCTACATTGGTATGTCAAACAAGACAGATTCGATTCATTCAAGGGCAATCGTCATTTTTTATGCACCCCAAATACATGTCATAGAGCATAGTTTTGCAAGTTTAAACTTTAATAAACAATTTTACTATAGATTCACTTACAAAAGCCTCAACTGGATGATTACTATTTGTTACTGACTAATTTTTAACTCGTATCAACAATTTGAAGCACCAAATATTTTGTAATAATATATTGTAAATCCTAGCACTAAGAATTCTTAATCATATTTAATATATTAAGGATGCTTTTCCAATGAAACGATGACTTGTTCCGAATTTCGGCGTACCGATATTCTCCCATTCGCAACTTCAAATTGCCGCCGGAACACCTCCACCTTCCTTTGGGCACTTATACCTTTTCCTCGGTATATTAATTTATTTTTATTAACATTTAACAATTTCCTTATAATTTTTATTTCCCCATCATTTCAATTCTACCCTTTTACCCTATCTATAATTATAAAAAAAAAAAATAATAATCTTAACTTTCACACTAACAACACTCCATTCATTGCTTCCCATTAACAAAATTTCATTCGATCCCTTTTCCCTCACCAAACCTAATTGCTTCCTTCATACTAACTAATTTTATTCATTAGCTCCTACCAACAAAATTTTACTTGTTATACTAACAAAGCTCATCCACGCTTCCCTACTAACAAATTTCGTTTCCACGCCCACTAAGAAAGGTTCTAGTTGAGTTGTTAATTCGATGAATGGGAAATCAACAGAAGGTGGCGTTGGTAGCGTCGTGGATTCTCGACCGGGGGTCCACTGGGACCATGGGTTCAAGTTCTGGGATATCGGCAAAAGCAATTGTTTCCGTATATTCGTATATGGCGATTTGCATATATCCAAACGCTATCATGGTTATGCAAATCGCCATATATGCAAAATGGAAATTGTTGCGTCTATCGATATGGAAAAGATGTGTGGGTAGTGGAATCGAAGTGTATTGAACTTCGATTACGTTACTCGGATGCGGCAGCGGTAATTGGGAATGAAAGGATTGCGGGATTGATTGAGTTGGAGGCTGGATTTGGAGGGCGGATGGGATTGAGCTTTGGATAGTGACAGTTGAAAAGCGAAGAATCTGTTTGAGGCGGAGAAAAATCCAAAGTTTTATATGCCGGTCGCAAATGAGAAAAGACAATTGTTGTAATTATTATTATTGAGTTATTTTAAAAAGAATACATGAGGCGAGTTTACTAGTTAGAAGATGGAAAAATTATAATTGAAATATTAGTGCAGTTAACGGAATTTTTGGTACATTTTGCCTTCCGCTGGACGTCCTAATTCATAAAATGATTTTTTTATTTCAGATTCTTAAAGTTCTTATCAAGACCTTTCATTTGATACCCCACACGACTACCTTTGATTAAAAACAATTTTTAAGGGCTAATTCGTTATTAGGGGGGACCCCCCTGAAACATTTGTTAAATTTTTGGTAAGACCTTAACTTTTGAGAGACCATCACTTCTGACCCTATCACAAAGTTTGAACAACTATAAGAGCTATAGTTTCTGAGGAAACTAGCTGTGACGCACGGCAGACGGACAGACAGGTTGCGAAACTAGTAGGTCTTTGTAAAAAAATTTTTTACAAAGACCTAAACAAGGATGAACAAATCAAGTGCAAGTTCTAATAATAGCCGAACAATCTAGTGTCGGAATTCTTAAACTATAAAAACGAAAGAAGAAATGTGAATCAATTTTAATTTTTCTAACGACAATCGGCATTACTAGTATAGTAGAATTATTGGCGAAGAAGTAGGTCAAGACAACAATCGAGCAGTGAGCGGACTCCTTTGCAGAGAAAGTAGACGTGAATTGGTTATTTTGAAGTAGAGTGAAATTGAACTGCCGTTTAGCGGATTAGTGGCTGTGTAGATTTTGAATCACAGTAAAGTTAATTTGTTGTTTGTTTTTATGCTAAATCAAAAGAAAAACAAAACAGAGAGTTCATAAATTTAATTTTTCAGCGTTTTTCAGTGCCCCCCCCCCCCCCCCCCCAAGCCAAGCGCTCAGCAGTATCAATAGGGGTGAGCAATGCGTAAATTTTTGCTTTCTATTTGATTTCTTTTCATCATATTTCAAATTTGTTTTTTTTATTTTTATTTTGTTAAGTTTTTCGCATAAGAGTTTTTGTCGATCGAACATCACTTTAGGAATTCATTTAAAAACCAAGGAGCTAGATTGTTTTAAAATATTCTTTACATGAATTGTTTTTTTTCTAACTTGAAATAAAAACAGCCACTGTTTTGAGTAAATAATTTCCATATCTTAAAATGACCTCCCATTTCCCGTTCTTTTCCCCTTCGTATTTGTTTTTTGGTGTAGGGTGGCTCGGCACGAGCAGAGGGTGTCCCGGAAGACCCACGACACGACTGAGCGCTAGCCTGCCTCAGTATGCCACCCCGGGTGACGCACCCCTCTGCTGAAAGACTGGTCGAATCATTGCCCACAAACGACACAAAAATAATTCTGGGTGATTTCAACGCTAAGGTTGACAATGAGCTATCTCATCGAGGAACGACTAGAGGATATAGCCTCCACAATGAAACAAATGACAACTTTGCATGTAGCAGAAATCTAGTCATACGTTCGACTTGCTTCCCACATCGACGCATTCATAAATTAACCTGGGTATCACCGGATGGCAACACACAAAACCAGATCGATCGTGTTCTGATCCAACAACGTTGGGCCTCGAGCATACTTGACGTCCGCACATACCGAGGAGCCAATTGCAACTCAGATCATTAATTGATCAAATTAACCTATCGATGTCGTATGTCAAAGGCATATTGAGCGAAGACCAGCCCGCTGCAAAAATTTGACACCGAAAGGCTTCAAACGGCGTCTGTGGCCGAAAATTTTACGGAGACCCTCGACAACCAGCTGGCTCCCATCTTATCCGACGCATCGTTAAAGACGAACAACGAGCTCTGGATGGAAGTGAAAGCGGCTAGTAAGACCGTGGCAGAACAGACGATCGGATATCAAGCCCGGCGCAAGAGGAATGATTGGTTCGATGATGAAGGCCAAAATGCGTTAGCCAAAAAGAATCAGGCATACAAAGATAGAACACTAAGAAATTCTCAGAAGAGTAGCGAGTAAGATAAATAGAATTAAGAAAAGAAAATACTTTGACGACCAATTAAGAAGTATAGATGTAAGTTTGGCGAGCAACAACACAAGACAAGCATACAAAGTAGTGAAAATTCTGAAACGTCGTTATCAGCCCAAAACCACGCTCTGTCGTGATGACATCGGCAATATCATCGCTGATGAAACCAAGATTAAGGAAAGATGGGCATCATATTTCAAGAACCTCCTTAATCCTCCGCACGGCTCCAGAACATCGGAGCCTATAGATGTCTGCGGAGAGCTTCCATTGGCCCCACCAACTCTGGATGAAGTGTGTTCATCATCAAAGCCCAAAAGAATAATAAAGCGCCGGGCATCGATGAGATTCTAGTGGAGGTCATCAAATATGATGGCAGCAGTGATCATAAAGCTTTTCACAAAGTCATCCAGCACATTTGGTAACAAGAACATATGCCGAAAGAGTGGAGCCAATCAATTATATTCCCTATCCACAAAAAAGGTGACAAGCTACAGTGCGAAAATTATAGAGGCATATCACTACTGTGTACGGCATACATACGCCAACAGGTTTATTGGGGAGTATCAAGCTGGTTTTAGAGCAGGTAGATCGACGATAGACCAATTATTCACTGTCCACCAGGTATTTGAAAAATGTTGGGAGTTCAATATAGACGTACACCAAACTTTCGTTAACTTTAGGCAAGCATACGACAGTATTGATCGTAACGTACTGTACCAAATAAGGCTTGGTTTTGGCATCCCAGCTTAATTAGTCTGTCTTATCAAAATAACAATGACGTCGACGACCTCCCAAGTCCGTATCAATAACCAACTCACCGATGCCTTTGACACAAATATCGGACTAAAGCAGGGAGATGGGCTGGCCCCATTGCTATTCAATTTGGCTCTGGAGTACGTCATACGGAAGCTACCTGTCGATACGCGAGGTACATTACTATACAAGTCGAGCCAAGTAGTGGCCTATGCGGACGACATCAAAATTCTGTCACGGTCATTAACAACTGCCTAAGAACTTTTCTTCAAACTTGACAGCGAAGCAAAACTAGTAGGGCTACAAATCAACGAAAATAAAACAAAGTTCATGACGCAGTCGAGGAAAAATACCTCAAATACACTTGGCAAATACAATACCGAAAATGTGACCGAATTTGTGTATTTAGGCGCCAAAATAACGAAAACGGGCAATGAAAGAGACGAAATACGCCGAAGAATACAGCTCGCAAATAAAATATTCTATTCAATATTGATGATCTTGAAGACCGGCTGCATACACAGAAAAACAAAGCTCCAAGTATACAAATCCGTGATAAGACCTGTGTTATGCTATGGTGTGAAACATGGACCCTAACCCAAGCATCCGCAAATATATTGAACGTCTTTGAGCGACGGGTCCTGAGGCGAATAATTGGAGCGAAGCCAGACGGGGACTAATGGCGAATTCGATACAACTATGAGCTGTTATGAAATTTTTGACGAACCGGAGGTCTCAAGGATTGTAAGACTGCAGAAGCTGCAGTGGGCTAGACACATGAATCGTATGGGGAAACCGAGGAAACGCTGGTCTGACTCGGTCGACGAAGACAGTTCATCGTTGCTCGGATTTCGGAATTGGAAGACGCGGTCAACGGACCGAGACAGTTGGAGGCGCTGTTTGCAGGAAGCGAAGGCCCGAGATGGGCTGTAGTGCTTAGAAGAAGAAGAAGATGAATTGCCAAATTAACATTCTCTTTTCTTCTAGTAGGATAGTTTTTTCCAGCGGTTATGGCAGCGGGAGTTGAGTATGCCGTCAAGTGGGCGGATTGCAGTGAAATGGGTGAATCGATTAAAATGTTCGTGAAGGACTGCAGCGACGGTTTGCTGCCTCGGTGAGAGAGGATAGTGGGTTTCGCCGGGATTGGCCTTGTCTGAGGACACGTGAATACGCTGGCAGGCTAGCATTGCGGTGTCGTGGGGCGGGTTCTTTTCCCCAATACAAGGACCCACTACAAACAAATTTCGCATTCACGAATTAAGGGATACAAGACGAATCGACTGGAGTCGAGGCCGAGGTAACCTATTTCGGGATGATGAAATTGCTGCAGCCAATGGCAAACTGGGCCTGGCGAAAACAGACGGAACTTGAGAGAACTTCGTCTGTACTGACGAAACTTACGGCCCCCAAATCAGAGTGGGACATCCAGGTGGAAGCGGTGCCCCCTCGCACCCCCCATCCGGATCAAAATCCAATGTAGTCTAGCCATATATTTTCCATTCAAATGAAAAACTCATACAAACATAATTTGCATGAATATTTCCCTTAAATGAAAAATATGAACGTGGCAAATTATGTTATAGTATTATGTGGTGGAATCACATAACACTAGACCATAAATAGGCACGCGAGCGGAAGGGCACTCTACTCTGCGAGAGCACTTGTAAACGACAAAAAGAGGTGTGCTCACCCGATGATTAGCTCATTAGAATGAAGGGGCCAGCCAACGTGGCAGGTCCCATACCCGGTCAGGTTTTAAAACGAGGAGAAAGACCGAGTTATCTGTTTAATTCATCATTGTTTTATTTTTACTTCTTACGTTATTTTATTTCTAAACAAAATGTTTCAAATACAAACATTTATGTACATTCTAGTTATTGCATAGTAAACTAGTTATTACTAAAAAAAATTTTTTATTTATCAAAAAAATCCAACTTTTTGTACGAATAAGATCAAATAACGCAACGAATTGTAAATTTTATTATCTTAGCTCGAAAAATTAGAATTACGGAATCGGTCCCTGTTTAAGGTACAACAGTTAAAGTTGACATAGCCAATAATATGAATGCAGCTACACTTAATCGTTTACAAAGGCAATCTTTACATACAGCAACATGCAATGTAGAACAATATAAATATATATATATATATATATATATATATATATATATATATATATCTATATATATATATATATATATATATATATATATATATATATATATAAATATATATAAATATATATATATATATATATATATATATATATATATATATCTATATATATATAAAATTTTTTTAGATCTGCTCATGATGAGGCCGTTTGTCGATTGCAAATGTCTTCATTTGTCGATTAGATATGCGGTTTGCAATGATGTACGATTTTTCATTGTCAGATCTTGGAGTGAATATGTTCACGCACACGAAGGGCCGATTCTACCTTCGTATCGATATATCCATCAGTACCGTTTTGTCCATATGGCTCAAGGGGCCCAGGGCCTCCAACATCAAGGGGGCCCCCAAGGACCGATATAATCGTTTATATGTGAGTAAAATTAGGCAATATCAAAGAATATAGAACATAAAGAAGTTGAATGCTCTAATTCTTTTTCCTCCCGAAAATTTCATCATTGAATGACATGTGGGGGAAACGTAAGGGATGTGCATGATCAGAGAGAAACCAAGCTTTCTCATTTCCACTTTTCGTCAACAAGCAAACACATTGCTCTCTTGTAGCTCATGTTAATGTTTGGGGAAAGCTTTCTGAGAGCTTTATTTCAGATGTACAAATGTGCTCATGTCTGCCAGGTATTGGCCTGATTTCATTACAGTGTAGGAACGTTGATCTGGTACACTTTACCAATGTACTAGATTGGCGAATGGAATGAAATTGAGGGATGGATTTACGTCGAAGTCGATTTGATGTATTCGGGGTGGTTGAATGGTGAGTGGACGTGGTGGCTTCCTTATATATAAAAAAAAAAAAAAAATTTATATATATATATGTATATATATATATATATATATATATATATATATATATATATATAAATATATATATATATATATATATATATATATATACCATATATACATATATATATATATTTATATATATATATATATATATATATATATATATATATATATATATATATATATATATATATATATATATATATATATATATATTTATATATATATATATATATTTATATATATATATATATATATATATATATATATATATATTTATATATATATATATATATATATATATATATATATATATTATATATATATATATATATATATATATATATATATATATATATATATATATATATACATATATATATATATATGTATATATATATATATATATATATATATATATATATATATATGTATATATATATATACTATATATATATATATATATATACATATATATACTATATATATATATATACTAATATATATATATATATATTTATATAGACTATATATATATATATATATATATATATATATATATATATATATATATATAAATATTTATATATATATATATATATATATATATATATATATATATATATATAGATATATATATATATATATATATATATATATATATATATATATATACTATATATATATATATATATATACTATATATAAACTATATACATATATATATACTATATAGATATATATATATATATATATATATATATATATATATATATATATATTTAAGACAAACGAGTACTCTCCCAGCATCCTCGACTAGCGCTCTTAGATGGTATGGGTGATGCAATATTCTGCTGAAATTCCTTCTACGTTTGAATTTCAGAATTCAACTCTATTGGAAAGATAACTCCCAACTTTTTTTTTTGTTACGATTCTTAGAAATGTATCTATCCGTGGTTGTGTTTAGTTCCGTTTAGGGTTTTGATATCGAGCTCCCAGCTTCGCGATCCGTTGTATCTAGACAGTTGCCCTCCAAAGCATTTAGCTTGGCTGGGGAAGATGATATTAATTTGTTAAGCGTTAGGTATACACTTAAGAAGGTGGTCCTTGAGCACAGAACACACATGACCCCATCCCTCTGTCCACAATTCTCTGTCTGAAAATCACTGCTAAGAACCCAGATGGTGACAGCACCAGTTTTATCAGGATACCAAAATGCCGAACTTTTATCATGGTGTTGCTCACTCAGCAGCAAAAAGTTGACTTTCATGTCCCTCGCAAACTGCTTAAGCAGATTTTGGGCTGTTGAACTGCGGTGTAGGTTTAGCTACAGGGTGCGGGTAATGCGATTTCTGATTTTGCGTTGGCTTGGACTTCCTGGAAAACCTGACGTTTCCCTGATCCCAAGACGTGCCCAAAATCTGGTCTTAGATCAGCATCCTTGCAAAGAATACAGTGTGCCACCGTTGTACACTCTTTCCTTTTTTGTCCAATTTCACAGCATTTGCAACATAAGGAACTCCTATCGGGTCCTTTGCATATTTGCGCGGTGTGACCTTAGCCAAGGCATTTGAAACATTGAAGAGATGAATATGAATTAGATTAAAGTAAAGTAGAATTGTTTGGTTGGAAGTTGCTTTGACGCGTTTTAATCGGGCATTTGATTCGGTGGCTGAGAAAATTGTAGTCGAACATGGTCTGCTCGCAGAAAACCTGCGACTGAAATTGCTCTCAGAACTAGCCAGCCTGCCAGGAGCCACCTCGTAGTAGACTAGGGGTGTCCAGACTTGTTGACATACTGGGTACAGTCCGTTTGCACATTCAAAGACTTCACGTTTATAACCGATGAAAGGTCGGTTAAGATTTCCTTCGGGAAATATCTAACGTGCAAAAGCGTCTAAAAATAATTACACTGGCTCCCTCTTTTGCCCCCACTCCATAAATGCCCTTATTAACTCGGGAGTGCAGTGCTTTCACTCATTTTCGGCTAGTTTAACGCCTTCGTTCGTTAAAAACTTTATTATGATGCGTTGCTCAAGCGAAGATGAACCTCTCTTTCGCCTTGAGTCACCTGGCCGGGGTCCCCGTACTCTTCCCGACGCTTCGCCTATATTTAACACGTTTTCTAATTCTCAAAAGTAAAAGGCTTATTTATATTTGAATGTCCCTCCTACTATGTATAGCTTTGGAAAAAAACTGCTCCGACAAACATGTCTCAATTTCAATAAGACATTGTAAGTACGAAACCCGAAAAATGTTAATGTTTTGATAGATTAATTGTTGTTCTTAGAATACAAATTTGGTGGACGAATAACTTGCATTGATTTATTTTCTTTAAAATAATTCATAAATTTCAATTGGCTACTTCTCACAAAATTACCCCTAATTAAAACTTCTCAAAGTTAGCTATTGTAACAGTTTTAACAACATCCAATTACAAGTAATTGCATAACACTCGGACCACTGATACTAATCGTATTTCCTTCGATATCAATTCGACCAAATCAACTACAACGTTAAAGCGACGCTACTGTAAAGTGTTAACATCAAACTTCATCCTTCGTCAAAGAAACTTTGAGAAAGGAGTAGTGGCCAATTAACGCGGAAAACTTGTCCATTGGATAGTGGAAGTTTCGTAGCATTTATAAATATACATCTATCGAGATCTTTATCTCTACGGACGGGGCGACTTGGATATACTATAAATCTATGGCAATCTGTGTAAATCTTAAACGTGTCCATAGCGATATGATCAGTTTCATCTTAAGTTGCTACTTACGTTGCCATTTGACCGGCGAGGAATCTATGCATGTACTATGCATATCCCATGCAATTATGCTCAACTTACAGCAACACAATTTGCCAGTAAGTGTACTTAAGTAGGACTTATTACCCAATTGTAGCGACACAACGGTGAATGACTCTAAGAAGAAATAATTGCACGGCAGATTGAACTAATAAATTAAGAATAACGAACAAATCAAGAAGGAATATATTTCTGTGAAGGCGAGCTAACGTTTCAACGATTAATGATGTAAAGATGCAATTAAGAAAGATTGTTGGACTGAATGCTGTTAACACAGCAGTTTAATCCCTTCAATAACTGCTGATTTGCGGACTAATTGCCAATCTTCATGCTTAAATATCTTTAAAATTCTGACACAGTTACAAAAAACTGGTATTAAAATCCAGAATGCATTCAATTTCTTGTATTTCAACATCCATAACACTTGAAATTGCATCGAAACTTGTTCTGTGCTTAAATTTGCAAATTGAAATTCCTTAATCGCAAGTTACCACGCAGATCCTCAACTTACGGTTCTTCATTACCGCAAATTACTCTTGACTGGTGCCAACGTACTCACATTTGTGTTACGCAATCTTACACATGTATCCACATTTAGCATGCCAATCAAGTAATTGGTCTTAAATTCATCTTAAAGCGTAAAAATCGAGTAAATGAAATATCTTTGCATATACGCGCATGAATGCAAGTGCCGTTTGATATCTAGACCAAATGTTGACCGGTGGTGGGTCGCTGACATTCATCTCACATACATGGGACATTAATTTCAGGTTTTCAAGTGCTTGCCTTGCTGCAAGGTAAATTAACCCGCTACAAAAGTAAGAGGTATAATGTCCTACACTTTTTGTTTTATTTTTTATTTATTTTTTCAACCAATTTGATGCAGTGAGAGTAAATCGTATGCCATTTGAAAGTGTAGGAAATCACATTTCCATTGTGTAATAAATAATGGTGGAATGTCAATTTGCATAATTACTTAATCCGAAAATGAGCGTACTTGCGAAGTGGTGTCAGTTTTTATTTGCATTAGTATCACTTGATAATTCTTAATACATTTGAAGTTGAACTTATCGAAATGGTAATTTGCGTTCAGGTTAATTGGGAAATGAGTTATTTATTGCAAAGTTGTTAAAAATATAAATCGACATATGATTAAGAGAAAACATAATTTTAGATCGCCTTTTCCATGTGTGCGCAATAAAACGAATTACTTAAGATATTTATTTGTCTTTTCTTTGTAGATTACAAAGTCATTTTCAATCATGCTACAACCTTGGGCTTGCAAGGCAAATCTTCGTTTTCAGGCGTAAAATATCCATTAAGGGCTGTATCAACTTCATCTACCAGTTAATTTTTCGGTTATATATTTAACTTTTCCTTTCGCTTTGCTATTGATCTTCTTTTGGGGGACATGTAAACTAATTTTATAAAACTACTACTTAGTGCCGCTAGATTTTTATAGATCTGCTCATGATGAGGCCCTTTGTCGATTGTAAATGTCTTCATTTGTCGATTAGATATGCGGTTTGCAATGATGTACGATTTCTCATTGTCAGATTTTGGATTCTACCTTCGTATCGATATATCCATCAGTACCTTTTTGTCCATATGGCTCAAGGGGCCCAGGGCCTCCAACATCAAGGGGGCCCCCAAGGACCGATATAATCGTTTATATGTGAGTAAAATTAGGCAATATCAAAGAATATAGAACATAAAGAAGTTGAATGCTCTAATTCTTTTCCTCCCGAAAATTTCATCATTGAATAACATGTGGGGGAAACGTAAGGGATGTGCATGATCAGAGAGAAACAAAGCTTTCTCATTTCCACTTTTCGTCAACAAGCAAACACATTGCTCTCATGTAGCTCATGTTAATGTTCGGGGTAAGCTTTCTGAGAGCTTTATTTCAGATGTACAAATGTGCTCATGTCTGCCAGGTATTGGGCTGATTTCATTACAGTGTAGGAACGTTGATCTGGTACACTTTACCAATGTACTAGATGGCGAATGGAATGGAATTGAGGGATGGATTTACGTCGAAGTCGATTTGATGTATCCGGGGTGGTTGAATGGTGAGTGGACGTGGTGGCTTCCTTTAAGTGTGGAAGAGGAAGAAGTGAAAATGTCAATTCCGATTTTATTACAAAGAAGGAGAAAATTGCACCAATAGAACTCGATCAACGCCAGAAACTAAAGGAAACCATCAGTGGGTTTTTGGAAATTGCGGACGTAATAGTGGACGCCACACTCCAGTCTCAGCGCATTGCAATATGCAATGAATACACATATGCATGCAGATCATATAACAGGAACCAAGTATTTGAAACAACTGTTACCCGAAGCCAAAAGTGTTAAAATTTTTGCACCGTCCTTATTATTGTTCAATAATAACATATATCTTTGTTATTGTTTAGTAATATAAACACGCGTCCATGTCTCAGCTGAGCACGGGTTTCGCGAATATATTTCAATCGTAAGAATTCCAGAGGTATAAAACCCACCCCAAAATTCGGACCCTGTTTGAAGGTGGCATTCGGACCCTGTTTGAATAGCTTATGGCGCTCGTGCTATTAATGAAGGTGAATTTCAAAGTTTGGCGAAATTAACCTTTCCTGGAGGCTGTCTAGTAGGATGTAGTGCTGGTTTTCTAAATATCCCCCGAATAAAAGGATCCCATTACGACATGAAAAGTGGAATGCTAGCTGCTGAAAGTATACCTATGTGAAACTCTATTTAATGATGCCAATGTGACCAAACCCGGTTTTGAACCTACAATATTCTCAAAGAGAATTAAAGAATCGTTTATATGGAAGGATTTATATAAAGGGAGGAATATCAAACCATCATTTTATAGTTCCCTTGGTTTTTATGGTGGCTTGTGCTACAGTGCATTTTCTATTTATTTCGGTGGTCGGGAACCATAGACATTGTCTCATGATGAAGCAGATAATGCAAAATTTAAACTAGCTAAGGAATCAATGCGAATTAATTATCCAAAACCTGATGGAAAAATAACTTTTGATTTACTTTCCTCTGTTACTTTAATGGGAACTAGTCGTGAAGAATGCCGGTCGACAAGAGCACTCTTGGAGGCTAGCATTCTTTGGGGAGTTCCGCCCCCACGTACCCGAGGAAATTCCGCAGGGGAAATGCCGGTCGACAAGACCACTCTTGGAGGCTAGCATTCTTTGGGGAGTTCCGCCCCTACGTACCCGAGGAAATTCCCGCAGGGAGAAAGCCGGTCGACAAGAACATTCTTGGAGGCTAGCATTCTTTGGGGGGTGCCGCCCCCACGGATCCGAGGATATGGGGGGTGCCGTGAGGTACCCTCCTGGGATGACAGGTAACGACTCTGATTGTACCTGGACTACGCTTTGGACAACGAACTGGAATTGACGCTTTGGGCTGGCGGATGTGATGGTTTGGACCTAGTTGCTTTGCACAGTAGCGCCGAGGTGAAACTCGTGTGTGAACGGCTCCAATTCAACGATCATACCGTCTCCGTCCCGGTTAAACCTTGGCAGGCCTCGGAGTACGTTCGAAGTTCGCACCATTGGGTTGGTGGTGTAGGTTCGATTGAGACGGACTCCCGATAAGCGCTGGTCTGGCTCTGAGCACTTGTCCCCATGAGGGCTTGTGCCAACCCTCGCATGGCCTCCCTGCTCTGCAAAGATAACCATGGGACCAAAAAGGCGACTACACACACGAACGGAGATAGCGGCTCCGAGGGGGGACCCAACAAAACTGGAGCAATCAAAAGACCAAAAAAATCCAAAAAAGGAAATAAAAAATAATAGCAACGACGACGCAACCAGCGGTTGCAGCCACGATGTCAACAGTACATTAAGAGCTGTACTAACCACGAAAAAAACGAAGACTAATACGACGACAGTGACGGTAGACGAAAAACGGAGAACAGCAGACAGTCTGGTGCAGACTGAGATTCCTGCGGCGTTTGGGCGCAGCAAAAAAATTATCCGAACGCCCGAGCGTCCTATTAAGGAGAAGCGGGAGACTCAGCAGGATGCTTCAGGTGTTCGAGCAGTGGAAGATAACATAAAGAGCGCCGAAAATTCGATTGTCACCGCTGCGATCGTTACTAAAGCGACCGATGCAAGGGTCACAAATCCCGACATTGCAACGAAAAATCCAGAAGCAAACGAGGAGATTACGGCACTAAAAGCATAGAGTGACCAGACACCGCGTGATTGTACCGCCAACGTTGAAAATGTGGCGGAAGTACTGCACTCGGAAACGGAACGCGAAAACCTCTCCCAAGGATGGTTACAAGGTACAATTGCGGCCCAGCGATACGAAGAAGAAAGACTACTTCGAAAACGGGAGATGTTCTGAAAAGAATACAAGCTGCATGCGACTCCCCAAAAATTAGCAAAGTAGCAAAGGAAGGGCTCCTTGAACTAGAGGAGCTCCTAGATCGCATAGGGCACTATCGGAGGAGCTGGTTCAGGGCCGAAGATGAACAGAAGGCTAAAGAGGCGCTTGGGGCAAAACTTAAAGGCGACATGCAGATAGCTCCATCATCAAAAGTCAATAAAAGAATGGCGTCGTGCCCAATCGAAGGAGATCGGGATAAAAGAAGGAAGGAAGAGGCACTTGACGGGCGTGGAGCGCCAGATCAGGGGACGGTGCTTACAAAAGGAGCGAAGAAAGCCGCAAAGAAACTCCTTCAAAAAAAGCCAGAAAATAAAATTCGCACGGACGCCCAATTGGAAAAAGGACCTGATGCAAAACAGGAGAGGCAGAAGCCCCGACGAAGACCCCGGCAGCAGGCACTGCTTGTAAAGCCCTAAGATGGCCGATCCTACGCGGAGGTGCTGCGGGACATCAAGGGAAACGTAAGGCCCGAAGACACCAATACTACCATTAAAGTAGTACGACCAACGCGGTCGGGCCACATACTGGTCGAATTCGGAGCAGAGGCCGGTAATAAAGAAGCATTCTGTGACGCAGTAAAGAAAGTCCTCGGCAAAAGCGCAACTATAGCCCCGCTCGAGCCGATGGCAACGATCGAAATACGGGACATTGACTGCGTGACGGATCTGGCCGAGGTAGAAGAGGCCATCAAAAGGGAGTTCCCTAGCGTGGAAAGGATCAAAGCGAGACTGACACCAGAAAACAACAGGGGACAACGCATGGCCATAGTTGACTTGACCGAAAAGGACGCCAAACAATTCCTGAACAAGGGCAAAGTACGAATATGGTGGGTTGTCTGTAGGATACAGCGAAGAGCAACGCCTCTTCAATGTTTCAAATGTCTTGGTTATGGTCACACCGCACAAGTATGCAAAGGACCCGATAGCAGTTCCCTATGTTACAAATGCAGCGAAATGGGACATAAAAGAAAAGAGTGTACGAAGGAGGCACACTGTATTCTTTGCAAGGATGCTGATCCAAAACCTGATTTTGGACACGTCTTGGGATCAGGAAAATGCCGGGTGTTCCAGGAAGCCCTAGCCAAGACCAAATCAGAGCTTCGATGACCCGCATCCTGCAGCTAAACCTACACCGCAGTTCAACCGCCCAAAATCTGCATGAGCAGTTTGCGAGGGACATGAAAGCCGACTTCTTGCTGCTGAGTGAGCAACACCATAGTAAAAGGCCTGCATTATGGTATTCTGATGAAACTGGTACTGCCGCCATCTGGGTTCGGAACAGTGACTTTCAAGCGGAGAGTTGTGAACGGGGGGATGGTTTCGTGTGGGTTCGGTGCTCAGGGATCACCTTCTTTAGTGTGTACCTAACGCCTTACGAGTCGATATCATCCTTTCAAGCCAAGCTTAATGCTTTGGAGGGCGCTGTCTCGAACGCAGAGGGCAAAGTGCTCGTTGGGGGCGACTTCAACGCTAAAGCAATCGAATGGGGCATGTCTCAGACGGATCCGCGGGGAAAACGAATCCTGGAAATGGCGGCCACGACGGCCCTCGTCGTACTAAACTCCGGAAATACGCCGACTTTCCGCCGTATTGGCTGTGAGGGAACCATACCGGACGTGACATTCGCCTCGGAGTCCCTAGTACGAAGGATACACAACTGGAAAGTATTAGAGGACTACTCAGCCAGTGATCATCAGTGCATTCTGCTTGAGATAAGTGATGCTTTCTCCCGACGTCCGTGCTCTCTTCCTTCCACAACTGGATGGAACATCGGAAGGATGGACGTCGAGAGGTTCGTCAAGGCCGTCACAGCAGGTGAGCCGCTGCAGGGAGCTTCGGAGGGGACGGAAGAACGGGCAGCTGAAGACGTGGTGAACTCTACTATGAGCATCATTACGATTGCTTGCTGCGCTTCTATGCCCCGTCAAAGACCCCGGCACGGCAAGCCCCCAGTGTACTGATGGTCAACTGAAATCGCTGAAAAGCGAAGGGAGTGTCACAAGCTTCGACGTGAAACTCAACGGGTGCGTAACCCTGATGAGGCATGCGAGCATGTGGCAGCATATAAGTCGGCCAGGAAATGCCTTCGCAAGCTGATCAACAGTAGCAAGGCTCGCTGCTGGCAAGACCTAGTGAACAATGTGAACAAGGATCCGTGGGGCCTTGGCTACAAGCTAATCATGGGGAAACTTGGTGCCCTACGGAAGCCTTGTATACATGACGCGGAAAAGATGGACGCGATAGTGCGGGGACTCTTCCCCGCCCATCCCGTCCGTGTTGACGCTGTCCATGGTGAAACAGCAGTAGAGTGCCCACTCTTCACACAGCTGGAGCTGGAGGAGGCAGTTCTCTCATTGAAAACGAGGAAGGCTCCAGGTCCAGATGGTGTTCCAGCTGAGGTGTTGCGGCTCGTCTATCACCATTGTCCTGACTTGCTGCTCAGCACATTCAACGCTTGCCTACGGGACGGGGTTTTCCCGGTACGATGGAAGGTGGCGAGGCTCGTGCTGATCAGCAAGGGAAAGGGAAACCCCGGATCGCCGTCTGCATACCGCCTCTTATGCATGCTAGACACGGCTGGGAAAGTGCTAGAGAAACTCATCAAGGGAAGACTCACTGACGCGATTCGTGCTGCTGGGGACCTATCTCCTCGGCAGTACGGCTTTATAGCAGGACGTCCTACCATTGATGCGATTGCCGAGGTGGTGAACGCGGTCCAAAAGGCAGAGGCATATAGTCGCACCAAGCGACGGATCGTCCTGTTGGTGACACTCGACGTCAGGAATGCCTTCAACTCCGCTAGATGGGTGGATATTCTAGATACGCTGGAAAACTCTTTTCAAGTTCCAGAATATCGAATGCGGCTTTTGAGGAACTACCTTAAGGACCGAAGCCTGCTCTACGACACGACTCAGGGCCAACGAAGGATGGAAATTACATCGGGTGTTGCCCAGGGATCTATCCTTGGTCCGGACCTGTGGAACGTGTCTTACGACGGGCAACTGAGACTTGAGATCCCAGATGAGTCGCGCTTGGTTGGCTATGCAGATGATGTTGCGGGTCTGGTCGCTGGACGCACCGTTGAACAAGCGCAACTTAGGCTAGGTATGCTAATGCGCCGAGTGAGGGACTGGATGACTGCTCGCGGGCTGAGTTTAGCACTGGAGAAAACCGAAGTGGTCATTTTGACAAAAAAGAGAAGCCCTAGAGTAAGGATGATTAGTATTGGAGACATACAAATCCAATCGAAGCCAGCGGTGAAGTACCTGGGGCTACTGATCGACTCGAAGATGAGTTTCTCTGAGCAAATCAGGGCAACGGCTGAGAAGGCTGCTTCGGGAATATCGGCTCTGAGTCGACTTATGGCCAACTTAGGGGGGCCCAGTCCATCAAGAAGACGCCTCTTGATGAGTGCTGTAGGGTCAGTGCTACTGTACGGAGCAGAGGTATGGGATGACGCTCTCAGCAAGGAGGTATACCGGAAACGTTTGGCACGGGTGCAGAGAAGAGGAGCATTGAGAATTGCATCTTCGTATCCAATAGTCTCCGACTCGGCCGTGAGAGTGTTTGCAGGCGTGATACCTATCGCCCTCCTTGCTAGAGAGCGCCGCGCTATTTACCTGTGCCGAAACGAGGATGCGAGGGAGATAGTTGTCCGCGAAGAGAGACAGCGCTCACTCAACGATTGGCAGCAGTCTTGAGTGAATTGCACGAAGGGAAGGTGGACTGCGCGCCTCATCCCGGATGTGAGACCGTGGCTAAATCGAAGGCATGGTGAGACTGACTTCTATCTGACCCAGCTTTTGAGCGGGCACGGGTGTTTTCAGTATTACCTGCCCAAAATCGGTAAGTCACGGTCCCCCGAATGTCGGTTTTGCCCAGGCGAGGAGGACAATGGCTGTCACACATTTTTTGCGTCTACAAAATGGGTCAGGTTGCGAAGGGAACTCTACAGGGAGACGGGGGAGTTCACCCCGGATAATATAATTGCGGTGATGCTCGAATCGGTTGACAAATGGAACCAGGTGGCACATTATGCTCGGGCAGTCCTAAAATATAAAAGAGACTCACAGCAGCCGGGGGCGCTGGGGCAGGGGATCGCTCTTCTGGCAATTCCTCTTCCCCTCTCCCCTCCCGCTAGGAAAGGGATTCCCCAGCTTGAATGCGCTCCACGGCGTAACAAAACGAGACCTGGCCCGAAGTAATGTGTCAAACGGTTCCAGGCTGGGTTCTCAGGTTGACAGGGGAGGTGTTTAGTGGGTAGTCCAGTCACGCATGGGTGTTCCACATTCTGTGCATAAATAGCATTCACCTCCCTACCACAAAAAAAAATCGTGCAGATGACCTGCCTTCTCATTTAAAACTAACGGATGATACAATTACTGTTAGATATAATTTAGCCTTGTCTGAAGGGCCTGAGTCACAGTTTTGTATTGCTAGAGTGTACGAATATCTTGCAAACGGAGAAAGCGGCTGTTTGAAATTGCAAATAAACGCTCAGAATTGCATTCATTGTAAAACTTGCGATATTGAAAACCCTATGCAAAATATTAACTGGGTGGCACCAGAAAGTGTTGGTGGGCCTGCCTACAATAGAATGTAATATGAAGCGATTGAAGTAAATTTTGATTTCTATATGTCTTATGAATGTAAAGATTTTGAAATAAACATTTTGAAAACGACGAAGACCAGCAAGTCAGTATTAAAATACTAAAACACTCAAAACCCTTAGGCCACAGCGAGCCTGACGCCAGCGCCGTTTACGTCCGAGCGAAACTATAACATTCGAAAGAAATTTTAATTGGGTCTATTATAACACATAATTTTGATTGCGTTGTAGCGCATTAATTATAAATTTTAATTTTCCGTTCAGCTTTTTGTAGCAGAGAAAGAATTTTCATCTACTTTCTTAAACATTAAAGATTTTTTTTTACACATGTAAAAGTCGATTTACATGTGTAAATTTCATCCGAAAAAAAACAGAGATTTTTCCAAGTGTATGTTCATAACACGACTTATTGGAATTGTATGTGCAGAATAATTATTGTTTTTAAAAACTTTAGCAAAATGATTTCAAGATGACAAAATGTGCATGCACTCTTTAGAGTAATTAAAACTTTTGCGAAAATACTTTGAAAGTTTAAAAGTAAAACCCAACCCCAAAGTGAATATAGAATATTCTTCTCCTACATAACTATAATTTTAAATATTCATTTTATATTTAATAACCTACCATTATGATTGCATAAAATCTCCAGCAAATTGTTATCGAACAATAGGATAGGTTTTACGCAAAAAGAATTTTTTTTCGATAAGCATGTTGTATTTCCGGAAGATAACTTAGACTTTTATTTGTAATTTTTTTTTTTGAAAATTCCCACAAGAAATAAAAAAAATACAAGATTGGATAGTTTATGAACGGAAAGCATTTCATATGTGCTTTATTTGGGTTTAGATTTAGTGGAGACTATAAAAAAAAAAAGAAGAATGAATGAATAAAATGAATTCATAAACCGTAACCTTTTGGTCTTTCCATTTCGTGCGACCAGACCGGGTATAGGACCCGCATCGATGGTAGGCTTTTTCTCTATGGGCTAGCCATCGGGCGCGATCCACCGTTTTGTCGCTTACCAGGGGCTTTTTCCGGCTAGAGTTGCCTTCCACTCGCGTGCCCTTTTATTATATAGGGTTATGTGATTTCATTGCATAACTCTAAAACATAAATTTGTTACATTTGTGCTTCTCATTTGAGGGAAAGAGTCATACAAAGTGCTTTTGTATGAGTTTTTCACTCAAATGGGAAACACATGGCCACGTCTACGTTTGAATCTTGATCCGGTTGCGAGGCTGCGAGGGGGCACCACCTCCATCTGGATGCCCCACTCTTATTTGTGGGCCATAAGAATCGTCGTTTTTGACGAAGTCCCCGCGAGTCCGTCCGTTTTTGCTCGTCCCAACTTGTTCTCTGAGGAAGCAATTTCAACTCTTAGTAGGTTACCTCAGCCTCGACACCAGTCGATCGGCATTCGATCCCTTTAATTCGTGAATGTGACATTTTTTTGTAGTGGGTCCTTGTGCTAGGGGAAAGAACCCGCCCCACGACACCGCAACGCTAGCCTGCCGGTTCATTCACGCGTCCCCAGACAAGGCCAATCTCGGCGGATCTTAACATCAGCAGACCATCGCTGCAGTCCTGTACGGACATTTTTGTACCTATTTCACTACAAAATATCTCATGAACCGTGCATGATACGACAAAGATAGTCAGATCATTTTCGTAGATAACAACATTTTCTACAACTTTTGTTCGACACTTTTTTCTGTATAATGCATAGGTTTTTGTTTATAGCGCTCCAATTTTTTTTCAATATGGTCATTGCTCAATATATAGTTTACGGTTGATTATACATTTTAAATGGTTTGACTAAATTTGTTGAGCATAAAATTTCCTATAAATTTTATCCTAAACTTTTCCCCGTAAAATTTATAGTTCAAGAGCTACAGCTTGATAAACTTGCACCTCTTAAATTATCAGTTGAAATGATGCTCCTAGTACAAGGAAAACTTTCGTAACGCATAAAACGGAATAAAGTGTTTAGAAAAATGACAATACTATGTAGCGAATGTATTAAAATTATAGTGTGAAGACTAACTAGTAATTCATCGATCTTTCTTACTTGCAAGGGATGTGATTGAGTAAGTTAAATAATAATAATAATCATAGTGATGAAAAGCAAAAGGTGCAGAAGCGATAACAGAGTTAAATTGATGCAAATTTCATTTTATTAAAAAGTGGCACGCTATTTTACAACGTAAGTCTCATTTGTTTCGATGAAGGAAGACACCCTTCACCTTGCAGATCTTCGTCTTTTGCCTCCGCTATATATGGAGGAGATGAATCGATTTCGTCTTTGATGGTACCCAATGTATCTGGTACCTTGTCGCATGTTTGTCCACTACAGTTATAACAAATAATTGAACATTTTAGTCCAGCTTTTCGGCATCCACTTGCAGCTCCGCAGTTTTTGGTACCTTTGCAGGATATTATTTGCAGCAAACTTGACGGCGCAGGAACCATGGCAGTTCGAACTGGTTCAGGTCCGTTTTAAGTCCACTTCCAACCTCATTTTTCAGCATCATGGTGAAATCCAAGCCAAGTTTGAACCTGGTTATAGGCTCTGAAAGAATGGTAACGTATTGTATATTGGATTGAAGGTAGAAGTGAAAGGTTTAGCTACGTCTTACTAACCAATTTCTCAAAGCATTTGTATCGAAGAGAATAAGTGGACGCTTCCGATTAGTTACCTCTATGCAGCGCAATAAAGAAACGTTCTCCAGCATGACCAATTATATTTGAATCAACGTTCTTTTCGGTGAACAACTCGACAACTTTCAGTAAATAATTTTTTTTTGTAACGTTGAAATAAGTTGCTTCTTCCTATTTTATATGCAGCGGCTTTCGTATAGCAACCGTTCAAAGCATGAAAGAACAAAATGTTGTCCTTAATACTCTTCTAACACATCGTTCAATAAGTCCCGAGACTAACAACGAAAACAACATTTTTATTCATCAATATAATCTCCTTTTAGGGTGATACAATCCTTCCAACGCCTTTCCAACATTTCTATACCATGTTTATAGAAGGATTTATCCTTTGCTTCACAATAGGCTTCAGTTTCGGCAATGACCCCCTTATTCGAGCCAGATTTTTTTCCCTGGAGCATTTTTTTGAGATCAGCAAAGAGCCAGTAGTCGCTAGGGGCTAAATCTGTCGAATACGGGGGGGTGGGGAAGCAAATCAAAGTCCAATTCGTTCGTTCTCTGAATCGGCGACTCGTTGCTGTTTTTGTTCCACTGAGAGCAATCGCGGCACCCACTTGGAAAAACCCCTTTTCATGCTCAATTTTTCATGAAGGATTGTAAATACGCTTCCAGATGATATCTGTGTCATTTCTGCAATCTCACGGACCTTCACTTTGCGATTTTTCATTACAATTTTTCACACTTCACTCACATTTTGCTGTGTAACGGCTTCCAATGGCCTACCCGAACGTTCCGCATCGTTTGTGTCCGTGTGACCACGTTTAAACTCAGCATACCAACGACAAATCGTTGGTTTCGATGGAGAGGAGTCCGGGTAATGTTTTTCAAGCCATTGCTGGGCTTCTACGGTGTTTTTACCCATTGAAAAACAATGTTTTACCAACACGCGAAACTCGCTATTTTTCCATTTTCCAAACAAATTACAAAGTGACTTTACTCTAACCTCGATAACTCAGCTGTCTGTGATCCGATCGACGTGAAATTTTTACACGTTTCATATAAAGGACTCTATGGAAACGTGGCCAGTTTGGTACTACTAGCACCATCTCCGGGTTAGTCTCAGAACTTATTGAACGATGTGTTATAACGGCTATCACGACAATTAAGGCCGTATTACGTTTTCCAGACTTGCGAAACAAAATATTCTCGTATACATGCGATAATCCAATTAATAATACAGGACGAAGTCTCTGAAGAGGAGCTCATGCTGTTCCTCTTCTCTTTTAACACTCACTAATAACAGAGTGTGTATACCTCTTTTTTCACTGTCACTACAGTTACTTCACTCAAAGGTTTTTCGCATACAAAGAAAACTCATTTTCAACAGTTTTAGTTAAAATAACTTATGGAAATCTAAATCCATACACAATGCACAAGTATCCTCTCCAAGCTGTAGTAAAGAACTGACGAATCCACAAAAAATTTCAATGAATTGAAGCCGAATGCGATCTCTTTGTCATTTACGAGGGGATCGTAAACGTTAGAAATTATACCTGCTTCTGGAATGTTCAGAGAAGGAACATTCCATACGACCTGTAATATATACTAAGATATATAGGCGCATGATTCAATATACAGCATAATAATCTCGTGGCTATAGTCCGTCGACTCGGTATTTACAGCGTTATAGCTACCTACCTTCAATCTGCGTGGTTCTATAAATTCGTCATCGAAATGACGATCACAAATTCGCACTTTTTTACCTACCGCTACCGATTCGAAATTACAATTTTCTCGCCATAATATTCCCATCGGAGAATCATATGCCGGAAAATTGGATAATCGAACATTCGGTTCCCGTCTGGACTTCCTACAATAGTCCAAACTGCACCAAAGACCAGATTTTATTTGATTTTTTTTCCATATTCTTCACAATTTCCAATATCACGAACACCCAAGAATATAGAAGATATATTGTTTGCAATCACTCAATCGATCACATTCAAAATGCTGCGATGCATTCCTTTAGCATACCGCCAAATATGCATCATGAGCTTTTGAACAAAAGCTCTCTCTCTAAGAGATGAAAATTTATGCTATCGCGCGTTGGGTTCCCACACCAACACCCGTCGCATAAAAATTCGTGAGTAGAAATTTTGTACGTGATGCTACTTCTTCTTGTTCTTTATTCTTTGGTAATATCCAATCGAACGTAATGCTCACCGCATTACCAAATAAAAGATGCATGACACTTTTTAATGCGTGAAACTTTCAAACGGCTCATGCTACCTCACTATATGACGAAGAACCCAGCAAACCATGAAGTAGTGAATGCTCTACTTGCATTCATTACGAAATTCATATAAAACCTAATAGAGCTTTGGGAAAGTTGTAGGATTCATTTCCAAAACCACTTTGAGCATACATATAATTGTAAGGTTCCTCGTAAAAACCCAAAAAACGGTTATCGTAGTCAATTGATATGCACCACATTTTACTTAGTGACCTCTATTTTCTTAAAATTGCTGATAGAATTCTATGTTTTACACTTTGTTTACTGTTCTATTTTTTAAAACACTTGATAAGGCAAATTTTATTTTCATAAATTATTACCAACAATAAATATAAAATCAAAAAAAAAAAAAAAAAAAAAAAATATATATATATATATATATATATATATATATATATATATATATATATATATATATATATATATATTTGTGGGCCCCCAATTTTCATGGGCCCAGGGGCCCCAGAGTTCGCTTGTTATGATCCTTGATTAGAAATTTGCATCTTCTTCGAAGGATAAAGCTGTTCCTAACAAACCTGGCCGCGACTGGTTCCTTCAGGTCGTTCTGAAATCCGACAAATAGGAACTCGAGACATCGTATGACTGAATTTTTTATGTTGAGAAATCGCAGTACATCAATGCATTCCCGAAGTTGAATGCTTCGTCAGCTCATACAGACGTGTGCAAATTCATAATCCTCTTTCCTTCCTCCGCCATATCCTCGCAAGTATTTCGTATTGGCATCGTAATATCAATTATGTGTTTACTGTTGCATTGTGTTTTCCATTGAGGTGACAAACTTACGAAATCCAGCTGCCTCAGTTGCTCACGAGATGCCTACTGTTATTGGGTTATGATCAGTTTTGATAAATGGACGTGTTTTGATCAAATGCTAGAACAAATCCACTATGCTGTAACTCACTTGGGAATATTACTGGTGTCTTGATTCTGTTAATATTCCAAATGTACGTTTGGCTATTATGATTGACAATCGTTACTCACATTCATTATAAGTCCTTGAAGCGGTGAGAATGTCATCGACATATGTGTAGCAAAAGTTAATCTCACGTAGACCATAGTTATGCTAACTTCTAACAGCCGTTATTTATTGGCTAGATGTCCGTAAAGCAGTTGCAGCGACGGTGGGCTGCCTCACTGTACCCGGCGCTCGTTTGCAGTGAGAGTGACTTAGTCCAGGAACGCGTGGATGTGCCTTCAGGCTAGCGTCTGTGATGCCTGGGGCGGGTTTTTTCCCCTAGCACCACTACAAATTATTTATTGCATACATGATTTGTAGGGTGAAGAAACACGGAGCGCAGAACAGAACAAAACAGGAAGGCGAAATCACGACGGCTGAAGGTTCCTTATTTTCTAATACTTACCGTTCTTATTCCCTGCACGCAAGCAGAAAATTACCTCGTCCCCGACGAGAAAGTGGAGCATCCACATGGTGTTGGTGCCCGCTCGCACCCCTCCCAACCGGGCTTAATCCACATGCAAGGAGTCTTCTTCATCCCTGGCGAGAGCCTCTACAACACTACAAAAAAACCACCACCCCATGGCTGTGTTACAGCAGTTCCTGTAATGTTGAGATGGAAGATCCGGCGCATCCTAGGGCATAGAAAGAGTTGCACCACCTAGACGGTATGTAGGCTGTGGTGGTATAGTTCCCGTCTTTTGTGGTTGCGGTGACGCGCGGAGATGGGGGCGATAGTATCAACAAGCTGGTCATAGGCTGGTACTCAGGAGCCATCAGGTTCATGATGGAGCTAACACGGGATTGCTCAGGTTCAGCTTGCCGTACTGGTGGTACAAACCATGGTGATGAGTCTAAGTCCCATTACGGAGGAGTCTGAGTACGGTTTGACATCCGAGTTTTTTTTTGTATGTCCGCCATCTGCTCCTCGCTACTGCCCCATCCTAATAGTCATTCCTTTTAGCTGGTCGATAATCTCGCCAAAGTTGGCTCAGTGAGTTCCTGCTGATCGGGAAATAGTTTCGATTGTTGGGGGAGCTTCTGCTCCTCCAGTGACCTCATAATCAACAGGCAATGGTGGTGCTCTCTCTCTCTCTCGGCTGCTAGAATCTTTAGACACTGCCCCCTGTACCGTAAATAGAACCTCGCTGTGTGACGGAGCTGCTGGTAGATTTGGCTGTCGACAAAGCGGACAGCTATTTGATGTCTGCCGGTGGTGTTGTAGCTAGCTGCGGTGAAATTGATGATCTCACTGTAGTATCTGCACCGATGGGTCATCATCTATGGCTTGTTGACATAAAGCGCAAGGCGGAGTCTTTCATGCGTCTGAACACAGGCGTACGCTTGGTGGGCATAATTTAATAAGAACCTTAAAAATTATTGTGAATAAAAGACGTGAAGGGGAAAATTGTTCTACAAATGTATAGTTATAATTGAGGTGGACGAATATACAGGTTGGTTAAAAAGTTTTGAAAGCGACACCTATTAATGAGTACAGGAATCAAAATTTATACACCATTTTAATACTTCATCTTCTTTATAAACACAACAAAGGTTTATTTCTATCTGTCAATTCATTCTTTGTTTATAAGCCATTTGAAGTTGCCGTGTGTCAGTGAACTTTTAAACAATGGATAAAACCGAATATTGTGCAGTGATAAAATTTTTTGTTTCGGGAATTTATCAGCAAGAGAGATTCATATTAAAAATGGTGAAATTTCAATTTAGCATCGATGGCTTTTAGTGTTTGAACGTGATCGCACAAGCGTTGAAGATGAACCACGTGCAAAGTGCAACACCACCAGAAATCATTGAGCGAGTCTGTGATATTGTTTGTAAAGATTCAATTGTGGATAAGCGTGAAATTACTGATACCATAGGCATCTCGGACTCTATATTGTACACCAAGAATTGCGTATGAAAAAGCTATTCGGAAGTATAGTGCTACATTCGATAACAATTCAACAAAAACTGAATCGGAAAAAAATTTGTAAGCGTAATTTGAAGCGTTGTGCATCGTTTTCTAGCTGTAGATGAGAGTGAATTTACCATCATAATCCTAAACTGAACCAAGAACGTTTACACTGGACTGAAGCTCGTTGTTTAGCTTTGAAACAGGTCAAGTCAGAACGATCGGCAAAAAAGGTTATGGCATCAGTTTTTTGGGATTCAAAACGAATCCCACGGACTGATTATCTTGAAAAAGGTAAAACAACTCTGAGTATTATTGCAATCTTTTTCGACCAGTTGGATGAAAAAGTTCGTGAAAAAACGACCCGGTTTCCAGAAGAAGATTATTTTTCATCAAGGCAGTGCACGTCCTCATACATGTGCTTTGACGGGGGGGATATAGAAAGAATTAAAGTATGAATTGCTTGAACACCCATCGTATTCACAAGATTTGGTTCCATCCGACGATTACCTCCAGGAATTTCAAAAAGTTGGCCTTATCGGACTCATCATCATCACTGGAATCACTGCAATGGGGCCTTATGCGGAAAACAATACCACTCTCCTTCGAGTTCCCATATTTTTGATTTTGCATTCGGCAGACGGACCGATTCAATTTTTATTGTGGCCCTCACCATTTAATATTATCGTCGCATACTTTGGAAGGCCCAGTAAAGTAAAGATAGAGTCACCGATAAACTTTCTTCTGGGGTTGTGTTGTCTTCTAGATAGTAAGGTCTATAGCATCTTCTGGAATTCTTCGTTCGTGATGGCTAGACCGCCTGAACATGCCGATGATGTTGTAGAGCATTACATGCCTGAATCTTGCCAGAAGAAAGGTTTGCAAATTTTTAAACAGTTTGAAGTCGGACAGGTTTAATTACGAGCACAATGATGGTGCCTTGGATTTTCAAATACACTACTAGGAATTGCATCAGTTTTGACTGGGTGCTTATCTGATGACCGGTACTTATAAAATCCACATCATCAATTAATCCTGAACGACACCTGGTTTTGTTTGTATGGTTGGTTTGCGGTTTATATTAGTATACTTTCGAAGAAGACTGGGACAGGAGGAGCCTGAAATTACAACAACCATCTCTCCAATGCGGAAACAATTGTTTCTTCAGCAGCGAAGAACAAAATACTTCAGTCTCTTCATGCTTGGGTCGGCATCTAAGACGACTGTCCTATAATAAACATAAGCAGTCGAGCAACCCTAATTTGATCAGAAGTGGCTGCTCCTGACGAGATAAGCTGGTCACCCTATCGAAACTACTTAGTTGGAGGTTTTACTTGATTATAGTCAACTACACTCGCCATGTTTCCATCATTAAGGCAGGGATGGGTAACTCACTTCAACCACTTTAACATAATTCGGCTTGACATTTCCCCTTATAATGCAACGACCTTCTTCAGAGAAGGAACGAAGGTTGGTTTTTATTTTATATTTGCACTTTTCTCAAACCTCCGTGTCCGCTTACCTCGATGAAACAAAAAACTTGAATGAATTCGTGGCGCGATAAAGAATCCTCCTCATGATCCTGCAAATACGTAGCCGATAAGGACGCATACGCGGTCATAAAGCGAAGCTAGTCAGCTGGGCTCGGTCTTCTTTATATTGGGTTCTGCGATAATTCATGTCGTTTTTTCTCATAGATGACGTGAACTGCATATTTCATCTAGTAGTGATTGCTCGGCTTATACTCGTATTATTATATAATATTCTAAAGATTAAACTTTAGCCCATTTTCAGTCAAAAACCGAAGGAGAGATAGCAGAGAAGCTCGATATATCGAACTCAACTGTTTGCTTGCACTTACGAGGTGTGTTCAAAAAGTATCGCGAATTTTGAATTTTCGCGGGTTACGTATATTCGAATTTCGATTTTTTTGTGGCGTTATGTTGGTATTCATGTCTGTCACTTATGCCGACAAGCTCGGCCATTTTGAATGTTCACTTGATTGGTGATAGCTGCTTTACTTGCACGTGTTTTCAATCGTCTTCGATTTTTACTTATTCAAAAAAATGGATCAAAGAACGTGTATCAAATTTTGTGTGAAAAACGAAATTAAGTGCGCGGATGCATTCCGAATGTTGACTGTGGCATACGGAGAAGCTACCTTGGACCGAAGCAACGTTTATCGGTGGTACAAAATGTTTTTAGAAGGCCGAGAAGATGTGAACGACGAAGAGCGTGCCGGACGCCCGAGCACTTCAACAACAGACGAAAAAATTAATGAAGTGGAGAAAATGGTATCGGCCAATCGTCGAATCACCGTTAGAGAAGTTGCTGAGGACCTAAACATATCGATTGGCTCGTGCCATTCGATTTTTATCAACGATTTGGGCATGAGACGGGTCGCCGCGAAATTCGTACCAAAATTGCTCAATTGCGACCAAAAACAGCAACGCATGAACATTGCTAATGAGATGTTAAACTCTGTCCGCGACGAACCAAATTTGCTCCAGAGGGTCATAACTGGTGAATCGTGGGTTTATGGTTATGACGTGGAAACCAAAGCTCAATCATCTCAATGGAAGCTGCCGCATGTACCAAGACCGAAAAAAGCGCGCCAAGTTCGGTCGAATGTGAAAGTTTTGCTGACGTGGTGCATCATGAGTTCTTGCCACAGGGAAGAACGGTCAATAAGGAATATTACCTGCAAGTTATGCGCAATTTGCGCGAAGCAATCCGCCAGAAACGCCCGGATTTGTGGGAGAACAAAAATTGGCTTTTGCACCACGATAACGCCCCTGCTCACACATCGTTGCTTGTGCGCGACTTTTTGGCCAAAAACAACACACTAATGATGCCGCAGCCACCGTATTCCCCAGATCTGGCCCCCTGTGACTTTTTCTTGTTTCCTGAACTGAAGAGGCTCATGAAAGGACGACGTTACGCTACGCTTGACGAGATAAAGACGGCATCGAAGGAGGAGCTGAACAAGATTAAAAAAAATGATTTTTTGAAGTGCTTCGAAGCTTGGAAATTCGCGATATTTTTTGAACACGCCTCGTACAACAGGCTGGTTACACGAACAAAGTGGATGTTTGGGTTCCTCACGAATTAAAGGAAATCCATCTCACCAAATGCATTAATATTCGCTGAATCGTAACGAAAACGACCCATTTCCAAAAAGAATCATAACAGGTGATGAAAAATGGATTATTTACGATAACATAGTTCGAAAACGATCATGGACCAAGCAATCGATATCCAAAGCCGACATTTACCAAATTACTGTGTGGTGGGATTACAAGGGTATAGTCTACTTTGAGCTGCTTCCAAGAAACTAAACTATTGATTCGCGCGTCCACTGTCGTCAACTATCGAAATCAAACGAAGAAATCCAGAAAAACGCTTCTAAAAATGAAGGCTTCTACGAACGTAAAATTTTTCAACTTACCGAAAGATGGCAAAGGGTTATCCAACAAAATGGTCAATATATCATTGATTAATATTTGTTGTTAATATAAATAAATGTACTTTACAAACATGAAAAGAAAAATGACATTAACTATCGAACAACCCAATAGATAGAAATTGAATGTTAATTTCGTCGAGTTCGGAGGATTTTTAAAATATTTCGCCATTTAAATACATTAGCAACGTTCTTTAATGTAAATATGTTCCTGAAAATGAACGAAAATAGCGATAATTCGTTACGTCGAATTTAGGATGGATTGTTCTATACATATATTGATGTCGATTTTGAATCGAAGGTTAATTGTGTAGTTTATAAGATAAAATAAAACAAAGGGTGGTCCAACCAAAGCACACGATGTTAATTGTAAATGCAATAAAACAAAAAAATTTCAGATAATTATGTTAATATTTTTTATTATGATAGAAAGATCTACAGGGTCCGTATAATAAGTAACCGGACTGACCTCAGGAAATTTTTTATTTGCAAAATATGTACAATTTTTCTTTAGAAATCTTCAAAGTAGTCCCCATTGGAGTCGATAACACGCTGATACCGGATTTTCCAATCCCCGAACGCTCTCTGGAAGTCGGCAACCTCGATGCTGTCTAGAGCCTTTGTCGTAGCACGTTGAACGTTTTCCAGAGTCCCGAACCGCGTCCCCTTGAGGTGTCTCTTGATCTTGGGGAACAGAAAGAAGTCCGCTGGTGCCATATCCGGGCTGTAAGGAGGCTGTGGCAACGTTGCCCTCGACTGTTTGGCCAACTACTCGATGACGAGCAGGCAGGTGTGCGACGGAGCTTTGTCGTGATGGAAGATCCACGAATCGGCAATCTCCGGAGGGACTCGGCGAACCCGGGCGGTTAGTCCAACCTCATCTGCGATAGCCCGAATGCTCAGACGACGATCACTGTTCAACACATCACGCACTTTTTGCACATTTGTGTCTGTGTGACTCGTTGATGGAGGGCCAACGCGCTGGTTGTCATGGACATCATCGCGGCCCTCCCGGAAATTTCTGTGCCACTGAAACACGAGTTCTGGACAGAGCATCCTCACCGTAAGCCTCTTGAATCATTTGAAGAGTTTCCGTGCCTGTTTTCTTGAGTTTGACAAAAAATTTGTTGCTAACACGTTGCTCGATCGTACGCTCCATTTTCAATCCGACAACGTAACTGAACACGCACTCCGCTCTCGCTCGATGCTATGCTATGATGGTCCATATTTTCAATGATTCTGAGACATAATTGAAGTTCAATGTCGTTAATGTGCTGAATCATCTCATCCTTTAGCTCTTGAATTGTTCTTGGCTTATTGACGTACACTTTTTCTTTTAAATAATACCAGAAAAAGAAGTCCAACGGTATCAAAGCACATGATCGTGGCGGCCAATTAACATCATCACGACGTAAGATAACACGGCCATTCAATTTCTCGCGCAAAAGAGCCATTGTTTCGTTGGCTGTGTGGTAAGTGGCACCATCCTGTTGGAACCACATATTGTCCAGGTCCATAACCTCAATTTCTGGCCACAAGAAGTCCGTTGTCATCTCGCGATAGCGAACACCATTCACGGTAACTGCTTTGCCGTCCTCATTTTGGAAGAAGTACGGCCCGATGACGCCGCCAGCCCATAAACCTTACCAAACAGTCACTCTTTGTGGATGCATAGGCTTTTCAACAATCACTCGTGGATTTTCATTTGCCCAAATGCGGCAATTCTGCTTGTTAACCAATCCACTGAGGTGAAAGTGTGCCTCGTCGCTGAAGATGAGTTTCTTTGCAAAGTCACCATTCCCTTCTGTCTGTTAAACCAACCATACGGCGTATTGCCGACACTTGAAATGGTTAGCAGGCTTCAGCTCTTGGGTCGATTGAACCTTGTAAGCGTGTAAATTCAAATTTTTATTCAAAATTCGCATCGGTGATGTTCGTGAGATATTCACTTGTTGGGCACGACTACGAGTCGAGGTTGACGGCTCTTCTGCCACACTATCGGGAACAGCAGCAATGTTTTCCACAGGACGAACTGGGCGAGCATGCACAGGTGATTTCACATTTCCTACCGACCCGGTTTGCTGAAATTTGCGCACAATTCTCCCGATTGTGGACACATTTGGTCAATTATGCCGACCAAAAAAATCACGAAATGCATTGTGATTTGAACGCCAATTTTCGTAAAAGGCTTCAACGACCTTAATGCGCTACTCAATGATGTACACTGAAACAAAGAAATGTTAAATTAAGTTGGGCGAAACGCTTGACGTTAAGGTGTGACTCACTATTAACATCGTTCATTATGGTTGAACCACCCTTTAGAGGACTCCACAAATCAAAAACATCTATTATATAACTCATGCTATACACCGTAAATTTTGCGCACCTTTTCTCTCCCCCTGAAAAACAAAGCGAAATTAAAAAAAAAAATGCTCTAAAAACTTTTATCGGCCGCTTTGATTTTATATATGGTTACATGTGATGAAAATTAATCACATGTAGGCACTTTAAACACATTAAAAAAATTCAGTAACAAACATTTTAGAAGAGATCATTCGCTTTGGCTTATTCCAAACTTTTCGAGAAATTTGCTGTAACGCATAGACCGATATACAGGGACAAGAAGACAAATTTTTGTAGGATTTGGTAAAATCTACGCGTATTTAATCAGATTCGAAATAAATTATAACGAATCACATCCCATCTAATTTCCTATGCATTATTACATTTGAAAATAATTCACTACCCACATCTATAATCAAGTAAACGCGTTCATATGTACATGGTTTAAACAAATGAATTGAGTCATTAATGTAGTATCATTAATTATATTGTCTAAAGTGCATCTATAATAGATAACCCAGCACCTCAAAGAAAACCACCTTCTTGATGGTAATGCATGACTGACTTTAGTGGCAAATGTAATCTAGTATGCTGCAAGCGTCCTTGTATAATCATAAAGAGGTTTAATCCAGTCCATAATACTTCTAATGAAAATAATTTGTGATAGTGCACTAAGAAACATCCTTTGTTCAAAATAATTCTCTATTATGGCAGGGACCATGGGTTGAATTTCGATAAATCAGCTTTGTTATTTGATCGTATCAGTATTTAATCAGGCTAGGAAGCAGGAAGACTTTTAGCGAGGTAGTTTAGTTTTTATTGGAAAAATTAAAACTAGAACTTGAACATGTAATTGGGCTGCCTTTTATTTCCTGAAATCCAGAAAAACTTTACTTTCACAAAAAACTAATCACTTTCTTCCTTGATCTCTCTGAGAAATAAATTAAATGATAATGACTTGAAATAATTATGAACTCACAAAATCAATCGGAAAACCGCAAAGTTCTTGAGAATATAATGATGAAATCACGAAAACCCCAAATTGCATGTTTCAATGCATGAAATCTCACTCGACTTTATTCCATGCGTACGCGCTCAGCAGACAAACAACCTCGTGATTAATGTAAAACACAACGAAAAAACAAAAACTGATTAAGATAAAATAATGCTCAATGCTGGACACCAGGGATAATATGAAACAGCTACGGTTCAATATGAAATAAATCTACGTATTTAATCAAATCAAACCCAAAATCACCTTTGTAGCCCGAATGTGACGGAAATGCTACAAATTTCATAGTTTTCCACACTTCAGTGTCCCTCAATCCAAGTCAAAGCATGATTCGTGAGTTTTCGCGCAATGCAATTTCATTTACCATTAATTTCTTCAGTCTGCAAAGATTATAGCGTTTTCGCAGTTCAATTTACTGCCGTGCCGTGGCAAATCGATTGCAATTTGTAATATTTTTGTTGCAAGTATATTTTCAGAAAAGATACAACATAAGACGTTAATCCGAATCACGTTTTTCTTTTCTATAAGCATTCCAGCGAATGGTTGCTGAATTTGAATGTTCAGAGGTCAAAGTGAAGGAAATATTTTTTTTTATCTTATTCACTTTGCATTCCTTTGTAAGCCATGGAACTTAATGATTTTGTTATTTTAATTAAATTTATGAAAATCAATTGCAGCAACTCAATTAAAATATTAAACGATTTCATGACTTGAAGACGATCTTGGATTTATAGGAGTTTTTTAGGTATTTATTAACGGTTGCCGAGTATGAACAATGATCATGAAAGAATCGAGAAAAATTATTTAATTATAACCCTTAGAAGAAAGTAGTTGGTTGTTTAAAAATGCCACCTAATGTCCGATTATTGAGATAGGAAATGAAAGTATAGCAACCTACGGATAGTTTTACCATTTCACAAGGCCTTTGTGTCGTAATAATCAAGTTGGTGCAACGTACAATCATGTCTGAACCATATATCGGTGGTCAGCATGCAGTTTTCTAGTTATTGTTACCAAGTCATTATACAAGTACTCCACGGGCAAATGTGGTCCATGATAACCACATTCGCTGCAAAAATTGCACGAAAAGTGCACTCAAGCAGCATTTTTAAACAAATAAAAGCGAATAGACCAACTTTTAACTCGAAATGTCCATTTACACAATTGAATGTTCTGAAATATTTTTTCTAACTTAAAATTAAAATCACATTTGATTATCTCGACAAATTCATTTCCCTTATTTTTTTTTCTTGCAAATGTCATTTATTTATTTTGATAGATCGTACTCGAAATATTCTGAAGATTGACGTGGTTGAACTGCTCGCATCTTAAAACAAGTTAAGTGAATAAAAGTTACATCATATATCTACAGCTCTGCTACTAAATCCTACTTACACCTCCTTTGTGAGGACGTAAGAGGGAGAAGGCGAATCTTCCGCGCCTGATAACGGAATCGACGTAATAACCATGACGCCGGAATGGAGGTTGGGCGACGGGCTAACTCCCCGTCCCTGGAAAACCAATTGTTTCGAAACCTGCAGATAGCCCTCGGAATGGATCGGACTCACGGCAACGAACTCTCAAACGAAAAAAGGACTCTGGCATTGAATCCTGGAATGTCAGATCACTCAATTACCCTGGCGCTGTTAAGGACCTTTTACAACAGGCCAGTCAATATCAACTAAAAATACTGGCAGTTCAGGAAACGAATTGGACTGGAAACGACATTCAAGACATGAAATCGCACACAATATTTAAAAGTGGGAAGCCTACTGGAAAACGAGAATTCGGAGTGGCCTACATTGTGGATAGGGAATTGAAATCGCACGTTATTGATTTTAAGGCAGTCAATGAACGGTTGTGCGCGATCCGTATACAAACAAAATTCTTCAAAATCTGACTGATTAATGTTCACGCTCCGACCGAAGAAAAGGACGAAAAAACGAAGGAAACGTTCTACAATCACATGGAAAGACTAGTCGACTCATTGCCCACAAACGACACAAAAATAATTCTTGGTGATTGCAACGCTAAGGCTGCCAATGAGCTATCTCATCGGGGAACAACTGGAGGACATAGCCTCCACGATGAAACTAATGACAACGACCTGTGCCTGATTGACTTTGCATGTAGGAGAAATCTAGTCATACGTTCGACTTGCTTCCCACGTCGACTCATTCATAAAATGACCTGGGTATCACCGGACGGCAACACACAAAACCAGATCAATCATGTTCTGATCCAACAAAAGTGGGCCTCGAGCATACTTAACGTCCGTACATACCGAGGAGCCAATTGTAACTCAGATCATTACTTGATCAAATGAACCTATCCATGTCGTATGTCAAAGGCATATTCAGCGAAGGCCAGCCCGCTGCAAAAATTTGACATCGAAAGGCTCCAAACGGTGTCTGTGGCCGAAAACTTCACGGATACCCTCGACAACCAGCTGGCTCCCATCTTATCAGACGCATCGTTAAAGACAACCAACGAGCTCTGGATGGAAGTGAAAGCGGCTATCAGGACCGTGGCAGAACAGATGATCCGACATCAAACCCGGCGCAAGAGGAATGATTGGTTCGATGATGAGTGCCAGAATGCGGTAGAGAAAATAATCAGGCGTACAAAGAATATGTAGGTAGGAAAACCAGGACAAAGAGAGAACACTATGAAAATCTCAGAAGAGTAGCGACTAAGATAATTAGGATTAAGAAAAGAAAATACTATGACGACCAATAAAGAAGTATAGATGTAAGTTTAGCGAGCAATAACACAAGACAAACATACAAAGCAGTGAAAAGCCTGAAACGTGGTTATCAGCCCAAAACCACGCTCTGTCGTGATGACATCAGCAATATCATCGCTGGTGAAATCAACATTAAGGAAAGATGGGCATCATATTTCAAGAACCTCCTTAATCCTCCGCCCAGCTTCAGAACATCGGAGCCTATGGATGTCTGCGGAGAGCTTCCATTGGCCCCACCAACTCTTGATGAAGTTTGTTCCATCATCAAAGCCCAAAAGAATAATAAAACGCCGGGTATTGATGAGATTCCAGTGAAGCTTATAGAGGCATATCACTACTCTGTACGGCGTACAAAATATTTTCTAAAATCTTAGAAAATAAAATCGGATCATACGCCAACAGTATTATTGGGGAGTATCAAGGTGGTTTTAGGGCATGTAGATCAACAACAGACCAATTATTCACAGTCAAGCAGGTACTTGAAAAATGCTGGGAGTTCAACATGGACGTACACCAAATTTTCGTTGACTTCAAGCAAGCATACGACAGTATTGATCGTAACGTACTGTACCAAATAGTGCTTTGCTTTGGCATCCCAGCCAAATTAGTCCGTCTTACCAAAATGACAATGACGTCGACAACCTCCCAAGTCCGCATCAATAACCAACTCACCGATGCCTTTGACACAAATATCGGACTAAAGCAGGGAGATGGGCTGGCCCCATTGCTATTAAATTTGGCTCTGGAAATGTTATAAGGAAGCTTCCTGTCGATACGCGAGGTACATTACTATACAAGTCGAGCCAAGTAGTTGCCTGTGCGGACGACATCAACATTCTGTCACGGTCAAAGAACTCTTCCTGAAACTCGACAGCGAAGCAAAACTAGTAGGGGTACAGATCAATGAAAATAAAACAAAGCTCATGACGCAGTCGAGGAAAAATACCTCAAATACACAAAATATCGCACTTGGCGAATACAGTATCGAAAATGTGACCGAATTTGTGTATTTAGGTGCCAAAATAACGAAAACGGGCAATGAAAGAGACCAAATACGCCGAAGAATACAGCTCGCAAATGAAATGTTCTATTCGGTATTAACGATCTTGAAGACTAGTTGTATACGCAGGAAAACAAAGCTCCAAGTATACAAATCTGTAATAAGGCCTGTATTATGCTATGGGTGTGAAACATGGACCCTAACCCAAGCATCCGCAAATATATTGAACGCCTTTGAGCGACGGGTCCTGAGGCGAATAATCGGAGCTAGACGGGGACCAATGGCGAATTCGATACAACCATGAGCTGTATGAAATTTTTCACGTATCGGAGGTCTCAAGGATTGTAAGACAGCGGAAGCTGCAATGGGCTGGGCACATGGTTCCAGGGAACAAAAAAGTCACAGGGTGACATATCGGGCGAATAAGGCGGCTGTTGCCTTTAGAGGCCAAATACTTCGACGGTCATTCGATATTGCTTTTGCTCCTCAGAAAGGTTCTTTGGAACCATCTTCGCGCACAACTTTATCATCCCAAAATCGTCGGTTAAAGTGTATATGACTGTTTCACGGTTCATACCCAGTTCCTAGGCCAACATTCGAAGTGGTAAACACCGATCTTGTCGGATTAGGGCGCGTACCTCGACTGGTCTCCCGCTCCGCGCCTCGTCTTCCACGCTTTCACGACCCTCCTTAAACTCTTTATGCCATCGAAACACCTGGGCACGATTAAGAGCATTATCTCCATGCACTTTTACAATTTTAGCGTACGTTTCCGAAGCTGTTTCGCCCAATCTGGCGCAAAATTTTATCGCGACGCGATGCTCTCGATTTCGTTTCTCCATTTTCGTGACGAACACCACCAACACACGTCTACTCAACACGACACAGCAGGCGAACTAAACAAGCTAGAGCGATGGTAAATATATCAATGGAGAGGGGAAGAATGCCGGGGAAGGGGAAAGGAATTTAAAGGTCGCGGGTTTACCACAAACGCGGCAATTAAATCGGTCTCATTACTTAATTGTCACACAACGTAGGCTACTACTTGTATAGTAATGTACCTCGTGTATCGACAGGTAGCTTTCTTATGACGTACCCTAGAGCCAAATTGAATAGCAATGGGACCAGCCCATCTCCCTGCTTTAGTCCGATATTTGTGTCAAAGGCATCGGTGAGTTGGTTATTGATGCCGACTTGGGAGGTTGTCGACAGCATTTTCATTTTGGTAAGACGGACTAATTTGGCGGGGATGCTAAAGCAGAGCATTATTTGGTACAGTACGTTACGATCAATACTGTCGTATGCTTGCTTGGAGTCAACGAAAATTTGATGCACGTCTATATTGAACTCCCAGCATTTTTCAAGTACCTGCTTGACTGTGAACAATTGGTCTATCGTCGATCTACCTGTTCTGAAACTACCTCTGCACTCTCCAATAATACGTACTTCTAAGACAAAGTAGTGATATGCCTCTATAATTTTCGCACTGTAACTTTTCACCTTTTTCGTGGATAGGGAATATGATTGATTGGCTCCACTCTTTCGGCATATGTTCTTGTTGCCAAATGTGCTGGATGACTTTGTGAATAGCTTTATGAACGTTGCTGCCACCATATTTGATGAACTCCACTGGAACCTCATCGATGCCTGGCGCTTTATTATTCTTTTGGGCTTTAATGATCGAACAAACTTCATCCAGAGTTGGTGGGGCCAATGGACGGTCTCCGCAAACATCAATAGGCCCCAATGTTCAGGAGTTGTCTGGTGGATTAAGGAGGTTCTTGAAATATGATGCCCATCTTTCCTTAATCTTGGTTTCATCAGCGATGATATTGCCGGTGTCATCACGAAAGAGCGTGGTTTAGGCCCGATAACCCAATTTCAGGCTTTTCACTACATTGTATGTTTGTCTTGTGTTGTTGCTCGCTAGACTTACATCGATACTTCTCAATTGGTTGTCATGGTATCTCTTTTCTTAATTCTAATGAACATATCTTATTCGCTACTCTTCTGAGATTTTCATAGTGTTCCCTTGGTCCTGGTTTTCCTACCTACGTATTCTTTGTATGCCTGATTCGTTTTGTCTACCGCATTTTGGCACTCATCATCGAACCAATCATTTCTCTTACGCCGGGCTTGATGTCCGATCGTGTGTTCTGCCACGGTCTTAATAGCAGCTTTCCCTTCCATCCAGAGCTTGATTCTTGTCTTTAACGATGCGTCTGATAAGATGGGAACCAGCTGGTCTTCCCCGACGACATCGATCGGTTAATTTGATAAAGTAATGATCTGAGTTACAATTGGCCCCTTGATATATACGGACGTCAAGAATGCTTGAGGCCCAATGTTGTTGGATCTGAACATGGTCGGTCTGGTTTTGTGTGTCGCTACCCGGTGATATCCAGGTTATTTTATGAATGCGTCGATGTGGGAAGCAAGTCGAACGTATAACTAGATTTCTGATACATGCAAAGTCAACCAGGCGCTGGTCGTTGTCATTTGTTTCATCGTGGAGGCTATATCCTCCAGTCCTCCTCCGATGAGATAGCTCATTGCTAGCCTTCGTGTTAAAATCACGCAGCATTATGTTTGTGGCGTTTGTAGACAATGTATCGACTAGTCTTTCCAGGTGATTATAGAACGTTTCCTTCGTTTCTTCGTCCTTTTCTTTGGTCGGGGCGTGAACATTTATCAGCCAGATTTTGAAGATTTTCGCTTCTATACGGATCGCACACAACCGTTCATTGACTGCCTTAAATCAATAACGTGCGATTTCAACTCCCTATCCACAATAAATGCTACTCCGAATTCCCGTTTCCCAGTAGGATTTCCACTTTTGAATATTGTGTGCGACCTCATGTCTTGAATGTCGTTTCGAGTCCAATTCGTTTCCTGGACTTCCAGTATTTTTAATTTATATTGAATGGCCTGTTGTGAAAGGTCCTTAACAGCGCCAGGGTAATTGAGTGATCCAACATACCAGGATCCAATGCCAGAGTCCTTATTTTTTGTTTGCGGGGTCGTTGGCGTGAAACCAATTCGTTCCGAGGCCCTTCTGCAGTTTTCGAAACATTTTAAGGCTTTCCAGGGACGGGGAGTTAGTCTGTCGCCCAACATTCATTCTGGCGGCGTGGTTATTACGTCGATTCCATTATCAGGCGCAGAAGATTCATCTTCACCCGCTTACGTCCCAACAAAGGAGGTGTAAGTAGGATTTAGTAGTAGAGCTGTAAATGCATTTACAGTTATTAGCATATCTCGGCATTTAATGTCCCATTATTGTAGAACCAGTAAACCAATGTGCGACCCCGTGACCATTTGCTACCATATAATTGGGGGGCTTGGGATGAGGAATCATGGAAGCTGTGGGTTAGGAATACAAGGGGGTTCCCTCTTCTTTTCTCAAACGGGCTTTGGATCGTGTATGGCGGAGTTGTGTAGTTATAGTCGTGATCAAATTTGAGCAGCCATAACCGATTTTCTTGAAACTTACTGAATATAAGGGACTTTTTAACTATCACATTTGGTTGAATTTAAGGGTATCTATACGACTCAAATGAGGAAAATTTGAGGTTTACAAATCACACTATTGTTAACAAACTTTTTCTATGAGTTTTCAAGGAGCATGGGTTTCGATCGCGAGGGAAGAACATACGTTTTTCTTAGATTTCTCCTCCTCTGAACCCTTCTATGCTAATAATGTAAGATTGAGCTCTGTTTTGAAAAGTTTTCATTGAGAAGTTTCATTTGATACCACCCTTGGCAAGAAAACATTTTTAAAGGAACTTCTCTCAATTGGCGAAACCTCCCTTTAGAATCTTTGACAATTTTTTTGATTTTTTGTCCGTTTTACTCGCCATGTTTAGTTTTGATAGTTGGCTTAATTTCGAAAAAAATATTCTCATGACACACAGCTAAACGGATAAGAGGCTGCAATTTCAATAGAGTTTCACAAGTTAGTACAAAACTCCTAAAAAGATGCTTTCGCGAACAAGCCATATTCATAAAAAAACTTATCAGTTATAATTTTCGTTTATAATTTTAACCTAACTAATACCTTGAAAAGAATGAAATAGATTTCATTCAACCGGTGCCACAACAAGATTTGCGCTTTTCACTCTAGGCAGTGAATATCTTGTTTATTTTCACATGAAAAATTATTTCATCCTTTTTAAGGCAGTAATAGGCTTCTATTTTTAGCATTGCAAAATAAATTTTACAAAAAGTTACTAGTTTCGTGTCCTGTCTGTCCGCCTTTCTTTGCGTCGATAGTCCAACGAGGCGAGGTCCGAAGTGGTGATCTCTCAAAAGATCTGATCTTATCGAAAATTTCAAATGGGCCGTCAGGCGGCGGTGGCTTAAGGTGAGAAAAAGATCAAAACGCCAAATCCTCTAGTGGAGCGCCTGTAGCTTCAGCTCCTGGCATGGACAAAAGGATGGTAGGCAACCCAATCGAATTGCGAAACGAAGCTTCTAATCCTTACTAGGAGTTTTAAGTGGAGCTAAGTAAGGCGACACAAAAAGCGAAGAAAAAAGCTTCTTGGAAAAGCTGCCAAAGAGCTGCAGGCGCTATGTCGTCCTACAAATATTCACAACAACGTTTTTATCTATCAATTAATGATAACCTTTATTCGCCTGGAATATCCACAAATAACAATGATTCGATGTTGTCGTGACGCTGTCTTCTTCCAAAAAGAGGCTCGTGCTTTTTCCACGCTTCGTTCGTTCTTCTTCGATACTCGCTTGACTCGTTCGGATTCGATACACGATCTTCGAGTTTAGTGGGAAGATATGTTTTATGTCACGGCCGGTCGCTACATCTGGCAGGCGTGTCAATGCAGTCCACAATAGAACACAAGTGGAAGGCACACCTTTCTCGAGGATGGTATCACGTAACAATTGAGTCGCATGCTGGGACGCTTCTGTGACCACAACAGCCTAAATGGCAGATGAAATTTAATATGTACAGTGTTAAAGAAAAATAGTAACCCTCACAAGTATCTGTACGAAAACAAAAGGAAAACGAGAATTCGTGTTCTGCTGAAGAAAATTGATGCTGGACACCGAGCGCAGCGGTGAAATTATTCACCGATTGTATCAGTGAGCTGCTTCGCAGTGGCAGAAGAAAAATTAAGGGGCTCCAAATTCTCCAGACTAGTTAAGATAGTTAAACTTTTTCAAATAATTCAATTTAATGTTTTTTCATCAAATTAGAAGGAATTTATTGCTGAATTTTAACTTAGTGAAATATTTAGGCGTTTCATTATTAGCTAAATTGAGTGAAAATTGAAATAGATATTTTTTTTTGAATGTGTGGAACCTGAAACAAGTTGTGGGTGGGACTTACTTGAATCAAGCTTAATTGAATATTCAATTTCAGCAATAAATAACCAGATGAAAGGTGACCTTGTGGTTCGGGAAAGTGTAGAGCTACTTCATCTCTCAGGTTCTTGAAGTCCCTGTGATCAAATTAGTGGTAGAATTGTTACGTTGGTTCCAGCTGAGTCAAAGTCAGGTGAAATGCTCGCCCTTACATCTTGGCGTTTGAATATCCACATGACCACTTCTAGTGAAAATTTTTTATAGCGCTCGTCCTTTACAATTTTTGAAAATTTATAGTTAAATTTAGTTATAACCTAGTCTTTTCGAATAACATATTTTACTTTTTCAATAATTTTTACATGATCCTGTGTTACTAATATTTTTTTAATCCTTTTCAGGTATGACAGTGAAAATTAAATAACTCTTGAGTAAGTATAGAAATGCTTTTGCTTTATCATAAAGTTGATTCAAAACTAATCCAATCAAAAATAAAAATTACTCAGATTTTATTGTTTCTCATAGATAGAAGCGAAAAACCTAATTTGCAGTTTTTAGTGTCTGAAGTTGATATTTTGGCTCTTCAGTTGGACTCAAAAAATTGTTTAAGCATCACCCAAAACTTTATAATTAGGGTTCCATACATCTAAATGCAAAAACGGAGCGCTTATATGATCACTTGATCGATTAAGTTAATATTTATAAGAAGTCTATGGTTTTCAAAAAATATCGTAAATTTTTTAATATGCAATCCAAACCATTTTGTGTTCCATTTTTGACCACATATAAATTTCTCTCTTTCTCTCCCTCTCTCTCTTCCTCTCTCTAGAAGAAAACTTCAATATTCATATTACGAACCGATACAAAAAAAATTTTGCTTGCCACTAAAGTAACGACTTTTGCTTGTATCCTAAATTTTGGAGCCGCAATTTTGAATTTAAGCCTTTCATCTTGGATTGTTTTACAAGATATTCCTCTCAGAGTATCATCAACCAATTGCCAAATCTCGTTTAAATCGTAGATATACGCTGGACAGAACAAACACATTAGATTTTTTTTGAAAATGGCAGCCAAAAATATAAAATTGTTAATTGCTTTTTTATTTATCATCCAATTTTCATCACTTTCGGAAAAATGGAAGAATTCGCTCTAGTAAACTACGATTCTATGTTTTATCCAAATCTGTTGAGAAACTTGTCCACCAGAGGGCTACAAAAAGATGAAAAAATCGCATATTTGAACCACCATCATTTTGAAACATGCATGATCACCAAAATAAAAAATCATTTGATTTTAGTAATGTTTATCGTGATACCGAGTGTCACACAAATCGAATAAAAATTGTGACTTTTAGAAGCCTTTGAAAGTCAGTCACCATTTTGAAAGTTGACACCTGAACTTAAAATTTTTCCATTTTTCACTAGACACTTAATGTCTCTACCACACTGCCAAGTCTCATCAATATCGGTTGCAAGGGTTGACAAATTTTTGCACGTTTTTCAACCTGTTAATGGCCATTGTTTTTTTTTAGGAGTCCGACCGTATTTTTTATTGTGAGCTCTATTGTATAATTCAATAACCCCCCCCCCCCCCCCTGTGCCGAATTTCCTCTACCATTTGGTACCATGCATGCTTCTCATATTCATCTCTAAAAACCCGCGGAACCCCCTTAAAAATTTTTTTAATTTTTTTTTGTCGAAACTTTGGAGAGGTTGTCACTTTTGATCTACATAGAAAGTTTAATAACTGAAGGTGTTGGAGTTTCCGAGAAAAAATGCTGTGACGCACGGATGAACCAACAGATGCCAAACAAATAGGGTTTTGTAAAGATGATTTACAAAACCCTAAAAAACTGCTGCATTGAAAACTGATCATACGAAATCCTCTCCACGCGAGTTTCACTCGCACTTGCTCGGGTTTTTTTCTAAGCTGAGTTATTTCAAAAACATTTGGTGCCTACGGCCGTTGAGTAAGTCAAGAGTTAAAAAAGGAGTCTATTGAATACCAGGGGTCACGGATTTAACGGGCGGAGAATATGATCGTACCAAAAATGGACGGGTGCTCATTATGATGAAGCAACGCGGCTGGCGCAGGTGCCAATCTTTACCTATCAAACACGTGAGATTAAGCCTCCTGTTGAATGGAAACTATAACAATGCACATAAAGAGCATGTCAATGCATGTGATACAGGATGTTCTCAGCTCGAGAAGCCGTAGTCTTTTGGAAATATTTTCGATAATTTGTTAACAGGGAAATTTTTCCCTCCGAAGGCAATCTTTTAGGTAATTGCGGCACTAGGTCAACATTTGAGGAAATATGCTTGATTATGCCATTTCTCAAAATCTCGGGAGCTACATGATACCTTCTTATGTTTTTCTTTCTGATTTACGATGGACTTTAAATTCAGAATAGGATTAATTACTCCCTAAACAGTTTCCAGCTGAGAACCGAGATTATATTCAAAAGTAATTACAGTGGCAATACGTCAAAAGTAAATTTGACAAATTTTAGTACCCATTTACACAAACATAAATACCAAGTATGGCTATAACGAGGCTTCTACTGTAAAATTATTTACTTCGAAACTATACTTTTTCGGCTATCACATTGAATTCATGGTTCTCCCAACTCCCCAATACGTTCCATATAATATTTTCACATTACGAATTTCATTCAACCCCTGAATAAAGAGCAGGTCTCAACTTCCATTGTAAATGTAATGGGTAATTGAGTACGTATTCAATTACTTATTACTTTCATTCCGCTACTTTTTCAATTACTCAGTGTAGTTGGGAAAAAACCATTACCCATTATTGTGATCGAAATTGGAAAATTTGTTGAAGCTGTATCAACAGTCGAGAGCCTTAGACAGACCATCGCCGCTAGGTTACCCTACTAGGTGTCCAAATTTTCGGGGGGTAGGTAACTACTGAAGGATATCGCACTAAACGTGCCCCAGCATCCATGACAACTTTCGGACTTTATGTTGTCCTCGGATATCAATATCGTTTGAACTTGCTTTTGAATTATACATTGTATGACTAGCAAGGCTAAATGATGTTTGAGTCCCTTTGTGTACTCGGAAGTTGTTACATAACATAATTTTGTCCCGGATTCTGATCTGCACCCCAAACCAACCGGTGCCTTAGTGTCTTCCAGTACATGGATTTTGATTTCACGTGATTTGCTGCTTAGCTAGTCCGTGACTATCCATGATAACCCACGTGCTGCTTGCGGATCGGAATCAACCCTGGGCCGACAGACTGTCCTTGGTTAACGCAAGCGAACAAGATATTATTCCTGAACTATAATATTTACGGTGCCTCAAGAGAGTAGTACCTGTAACGTGTAGGAAGGGCTAACCATTGGTGTCCCTGCCAGCGACGGGGGAAAGAAAATGGCAAGACGGAATGTAATATTGATAATTGTTTTTGAAATTTATTAAAAAATTATTATATTTCAATCTATTTTAAAATAATATTTCTGATATTTATTTAACATTATATTTTTTTGTGAGAGTTTTGTATAGTTCGCCGCTGACGGCCACTGTTTCAACTTAATAATAATTTTTTAAGAATAGAACAACGTATTAGGAGAAACATTAACACCAAAAGAACTCCAGAGAGGAGAAAACTTAGGTTGGATGCCGGACTACACGTTGCCGTGTAGTCAGCGTCTGCATCAAATATGTTTGGGCCAGTTACGTTAAACATCGCTGACATGCCCGCTCTGCCGTCAACCCCTAGAACCAACACCCGCCGAATCTGGGCAACATCCACCTCCCATCACTTGTGGAGCAGTGTAAAAGTGGGCTCAGCCAGTGGAACCCAATGGGTAGGCTCAGCGACACAGATGGAGCAGGAGCGCTAAAAAATCCTCATCGTAGACTTCCGAAATGGCCCAGCTGCTAGTCGTCATGCAGACAATGTCTGCCAGTATGGAGTAAACGAGGCAACAATTGGAAAAACTATCTGTCTCAGAACCCCAGGTCCAGGCTTCTATCCTACCATCAAGGGTAGACAATGCGGAGACCGCAGAGCTATCCCTAACTACCTAGTGACCCAGAAACTCCAAAGCTCAGCGGAGTGGTGAACCCAATGGCCCCAGAGCAAGTGTCTGAACTTCGGACCCGTACCACCGGAATAACTGACGTGCCTGGAGCCCTGATCGACAGACGCTTGAACACACAGACCACAACCGTGGCTCAATGCCCCGGTACACCTGGAATCTCTCGGCATCAACTCATCCAGAAAGTCGTCGAATGAGAAGGTCCACGCACCGAGATAAGGCAGTTCCGAGACTACCCAGCAGCGAACGCAATTGTTCCCCGTGCACTATTCCACCACACACATTATAGCTAGCTGGGAGTTAGTGTTTCAGGGCCAAGATGATTCTACGACCATAGGTGCCTTCTTGCGCAGGGTAGAAAACGTAACGTTGAACCTGGGAGGAAACATGTGACTAGTTGTCAGATGAGCCCAAATGCTATTCACTGGGAGAGCTCTCCGATGGTTCTAGCGTTTCGTTGACACATTTCCAACATTCGATTGGAAAACTTTGAGGCATGCCGCATTGCGGGAATTTACACCAGTCAAGAGTGATGATATATTGAAACAAAGGCTACGAAGTAGACACTAACGGTCTCAGGAAATAGTAGACGACTACTACGAAGCTCTATGTTGCCTGTTGAAACGATTAATGAGCCCCATGCCGGAGTCAGGGTTCCTAAGTCTCTTTTGTGAAGTAATCGGGCCGGAGTTACGAGAACGATTGGTTTTTGTTCCTCACCACAATGTACATGCGCTTCACGCCTCAGTAAACGAGCTAGAAGCCGTGCAATACTCTCAGAGATCAAAACCCCAAAGCAAATTCTTTAACCGAAGGAAGCAACCGAAACGAAGCACAGTAGCTGAGCTCGAACACAACGTGCCTGCCCTACCTGCGCCACCTTGTCACATACCACCCATAATGGACAGCGCTTCGGAGACCGTATCTCCATCACCCACGGAGCTGGACGAAGCGCATCAAACAGAAGTCCACGAACTGGCATCTAAGAAACGACTCACCACGTGTTGGAACTGCCGATAGACGGGCCATCGCTTTACCGCATGCAAGGCTAAGGCGAGCATCTTTTGTTTCCATTGTGGTAAGCCAGACACATATGCACCGAATTATACTTTTTGCAAGGAGCTAAAAAACTTGCAAGCGAGTGCCCACAACAACCAGCAGCACTCGAGACAGACCCAGCAACGGAACGTCACGCCGTCCCGTCTACTGACAGCTCCACTACGACGAGCTCTTTGCCAGAAAACACTACACACAAACACACCGACATCTTTGCTGGTCCATGATATGCTGCAGATGACACATCTCTCCCGGAGGCACATTTTTGAAGCGGCCACCCTTCTCGTGCATTGAAGCCTTATCACGTTAGGCTGCAGGAATATCTTGCTGCACGAGAGCGGATTTTTGCTTCAGAAGAGGTCACCCCACGCCCGGACAAGACAAAATGGTCAACTCGTCGTTGGAGGAGCTTCCGTAAGAGAGTGCGCACCTGCCGCCAAATCCTGAACGTATGTATCATCTCGAAGGTCTCCGAGAATGACACCAGACCTTACGTACCAATCAAAGTGTTGGGCGAAATCGCTGTCGCATTAATTGACACGGGTGCAAGTATTAGCTGCCTTGCCTCGAGCCTCGGTTCAAAGGTACTCCATCAATACCCTACGCTGGTTAAACCTTGGCGCTCTGAAATCAGCACAGCTGATGACACCAAACATCCTATCACGGGTAGATTGACAACACCCGTCACGTTTAGAGGTCAAACTAAGGATATTACCTTTTTAATCATCCCTTCACTGACTCAGAACATATAGCTTGGCATCAGTTTCGTCCTTCAATTTCGTTTGGTCCCAGATTTATTCGTGGATTCACACTTTAACACTAGACACGTCCATGAACTCACTTCTTTGCCCCACAGACACGAATTAACTCCTAACCAGCGACAACGCCTGGAAGCATCCATCGCTGCTTTTCCATCTTACGGTTCGCAAGGCCTTGGTCGCACTACTCTGGTATCTCATGTCATTGACGTTGGCGATAGCAAGCCAATAAAGCAAAGACACTACGCCATCTCGCCGGTCATAGAAAAGCTAGTGTACGCAGAGTTGGACAGGATACTAGAGTTGGGGGTTATAGAGGAGTCCCGAATTACCTGGTCCTCACCAGTAACCTTGGTGGTAAAACCAAGTAAAGTCCGTCTTTGTCTAGACGCCCGGAAAGTTCACGCAGTGACCGTCAAAGACGCGTACCCTCTTCCGCTCATCGATGGAATATAAGGAAGACTACCGAAAGCAAACTACATTACGAGTCTCGACTTGAAGGATGTCTTCTTGCAAATTCCACTCGATGAATTGTCGAGGGATGAAACTGCTTTCACAGTGCCTGGACGACCACTATACTAGTTCGTCACAATGCCTTTCGGCCCGTGAAACGCGCCGCAAACGATGATCCGGCCAATGGATAAAGTCATTCCATCTCATCTGATACACCAAGTGTTCGTTTACCTGGATGACCTCATCACAGAAACGCTTGACCAACATCTTCTACTGTTGCAAGAAGTAGCCCTGCATATCAGCAAGGCGGCAGTCATCATCAATGTCCTGAAAAGCAGGTTCGGCTTGACCCGGACACCTAAGACATGTCATCGGACATGGTACCATCATAACAGATCCGGATAAAACTCGAGCGATTGATGAGTTTCCCTTATCGAAGGCCGTTGAACTGCTACGACGTTTCCTAGGAGTGTGTGGTTGGTACCGAAGGGTCGTTCGGAACTAGGAAACGGTTTCAACTCTCTGTCGGACATGCTCCGGAAAGGTTCATCTGATCCGAGCTCAGCCGAAAAGCATTTGAAGAGCTCAAGCAAGCTTTAACATCTGCCCCAGTCTTTCACAGCCCTGATTTTCAGAAAACATTCTCCATTCATTGTGACGCAACTCAACATAAAGTTGGAGTCGTGCTAGTGCAATTAACCGAAAAGGGAGAAGAAGCTTCCATTGCTTTTTTGTCCAGTAAACTGAACTCGACCCAGAGGAACTACACCGTATCCGAACAAGAATATCTGGCAGCGGTGATGGCTGTCAAGAAATTCCGATCGTTCATAGAAGGCCACCCGTTTGTAATCATCACCGACCACGCTTCGTTACAATGGCTGATGAACCCAGCGGACCTACACGGACGTCTTGCGCGATAGTATCTTAAACTGCAAGGGTTTAAGTTTTCATCAAACACCGGAAAGGAACACAAAACATCGTGCCCAATACTCTCTCGTGGATGTTTTCCCCCGAGGGAGCGGAATTAGTATTAAATGACGATGATCACATCGAGATAGATTTGGACCATCGTAACCCAAAAAATACAGTTGCCTGATTTGAAAGTGGTCGACGACTATATTTACCAACGTAATGAATACGCAACCGGTGACTCGTTGCAGGAAGAAGAGTCTTGGAAGCTTTGGGGGCTGGATGAGATGGAGATTTTTCACAATCTGATCCTTCGTGCACTCGATCATCCCGTAAGTGCCCACGGCGGCTACAGTCAGACGCTTCGGCGCCTTAATAAATACTTCTTTTGGACTAAAATGTCATCTCAGGTCAAGGAGTATGTAGGCGCCTGTGAGACCTGTAAAGGCACTAAGGCTCCCAACCCAGCCTCTTCGATGTCTCATCAGCCAACTCAACATTCCGGAGCGCGTATTCCAACGTCTGCATATAGATCTACTTGGTCAATACCCTCGTTCTTCTATGGCACACGTTGTAGCTATCGTTGTTCTAGATCAGCTTTCTAAGTTCCCGCTGGTAGAACCCATTCGCAAATCCACGACTCCACCTAACGTGAAATTCTTAGGGAGCCGAGTATTCCACGTGTTTGGTATTCCAGAAATCTTGTACTCGGATAACTGAGTACAGTTCCGATGTCGGCAGCTTAAGAGTCTACTCGAACAGCACGGTGTCGAACGCCCACTCACGCCAATATAATCTCCGCAATCTAACGCATCAGAACGTTTGAATTGCACCCTGTTAGCTGCACCCAACTCAGAAGGCAGAAGGATTGGGACCGCAGATTGTCCGCCATCACCTGCGCACTGCGGTCGTCTTATCATTCCGTCATGGGCGTCTTGCCTTAATTTGCCGCATTCGGATAGCCCATGATTTGACATGGCAAATCATACAAGCTATTGCGGCAATTAAAATGTTTGGGAGATCCCTTCGTTGCGCTTGAGCCCTACGAAAGATTAGGCGATCTCCGCCAACAAATCAGAGCAAGATAAGGGAAGCCGGACGTGCAAATGAAGTGCATTATAATCTAAAATTCCGATCGTCCGAGTTTAGGGAAGGGGATGAAATCTTTCGTTTCAATTTCCGCCAAAGCGACCCAGCTGGTCATTATTATGCGAAGATGGATCGTTGTTTTTTGAAAAGCCGCGTACATAAGGTAGGACCTGTCTGGAAAGAAAGTGGGTGTATACCACGCAAAAGACCTGCGTCGATAGTTTAAGCATACATGTCTGTTTTTTCCGTCCGTACTTAGTTTCGATCACATACTTTGGTTTTCCCATCTACACCAAGTCGAAAGTATTTACGTCAGTCTGTCCGTCCGATAATCATTTTTTTTTACGTCGCTTTTGCTTCTTCTTTTCCCTCCGCACACAAGCGGTTATCCACCTGAGGATCCTTCAGCTCCTTTTTCACAATCCTCGCCACCAGAGGATCGCTAGAAGTAGTAATCAAGCAGCCCGCCTAGGCAAACTGCTGAAAGACTTTTGCGAAGAAAGTACCATCTCATAAAAATAACCACGCAATAAGTGGCGAACAATTTGATACGCAACTTATTACATAACATTGTTATTACTAACCCACAATAAACCGTGCCCCACGACATCGCAATGCTAGCCTGCAAGCGCATTCACGCGCCCTCAGACAAGACCAATTCCGACAAGCACCAATATCTGCGCTCGCCGAGGCAGCAGACCATCGCTGCAGTCCTTTACGGAGATTGAAAATCCTCTAATTTCACTACAGGTGGATGTGGCATCAATTCTCAATTGAGCTCCATTAATTTTTGTCGGATTATCAAAGCGGTGTGGGGTCTGGCGTTATCATGATGGAACATCACGCCTTTGTGATTGGATAGCTCAGGCCGTTTTTTCTTGATTTCTTCATTCAATTTCGATAGTTGACGATAGTAGGCATTCGAATCAATAGTTGGGTTTCTTGGAAGCAGCTCAAAGTAGACTATACCCTTGTAATCCCACCGCATAGAAATCATTATCTTCTTTTGTTGAATATTGGCTTCGTATGGTAATCGTGGGGGCTCATCTTGCTTTGTCCATGATCGGTTTCGGACTACGTTATCGTAAACAACTCATTTTTCATTACCTTGTTGTAAGTACAAGTAAACGGTTCAATTCAATATTTCGAACTTCTTTGCTATCTCTCGAGTTGTGATATGCCGCCGGTTAGTCTCGCTTAACGCCTTTATTTTGTCGTCATCAGTAGTGGTTGGACGATCAGTATGTGGTGCATCTTGCACATTAAAATTTCCAGAGCGAACGCGAGCAAACCAACGCTGACCCTGGCGTTCAGTAAGGCAGTCCTCATCATAAACTTCTAACAATTTCCTTCGAGCTTGCATCGCATTCTTGCCCTTTCGGAACCAAAACAATAAAATATGCCGATAATGCTCTCTTTGATTGTCCATTTTCAAGTTTATTTTTAATCAAATTTTTGTTTACTAATGACGCAAGGATCACTACATGAAATATGTAGTTCATGTCATGAAATATGCAGTTCACGACGTGACTTATCGAACAACCCAATATAATACATATGTAATGTAGTCTGTGTGGTCTAGTGGTTAGAGCATGAACGCATAAGCCGAAGGTCCCAGGTTCAAATCTCGTTGGGAGCAACGTGATTTAGTTCAGGGGATTTTTAGGACTAGTGCTACAAAGAGGAAGAAGAATCTATAAATATTTAAGCTGGGATAAAATGACGGCTGTTTTCTTTTGATGAATGAACTTCTTGATGTCCCGGATATATTCTATTTGAATGATTCCGGGCAATTGATTCATAACTCAAGTTATCGATTCATCAGGAAAATTGTTTTGAAGTCGAGTATGGTTAGAAAGCCCTTCTGTTAAGATAGCAATAATGTCTCTCCTATATTAATTTTGTAATGTTTGACTTATTTCACATACAAACATGAAAATTTTTACAATTAACGCAACATTTTACTAGAAAAACAATTATCTACTCAATTCTGATATATTTTTATTAGCAATCTATGGACGTTTAACACGAAATTCATGTCTTTAAAGTTACCTTAATAAGAAGTTGGGCCATGTTCTCTTGAACAAAAAATTAAAATATGCTGATAATTGCAGTCACGCATGTGCTTACGCTGCAATCTTACTGATTAATTTAATCGTTGCACCAATTTATTCTTCTAACGATGCAACTTAAAAAAATGTTTGTTGCGTTGATTACGGACATGTATTTATTCGATGCATTGCATGTCGAGTGCAACAAGTTTCGCTGATATGCAACATGTATGGCTTTATTTGGAATAATAAACAATGGGTTCAGGTATTTATGCTAGATATTTTGTGAGAACACATCCATATTAGTATGTGGTGTCAGTCACTAAACGAACTCGTTAGCTAGATATTAAATGTACCTCTTTTTGATATGCTATAAGTAGTTTAGTTAACGGACAAGCGATCTATTTGTTTCGTAACATATTCTTGCATACTTCGCCAATCATGATGCAATTGAAAATAAAACTCGCGTCCTCTATTGAAGATCGGCTTAGATCAAATGAGAATTGCTATGAGATCGATTATCTAGTTGAAACTGGGATGCTGAATGTCTTGCGGGCGTCACTAGAGATACAAATCCAACATTTACATTTTGTGACATTTTCCTAGGAGTTTGAAAATTGAATTGTTTGACTTTTGATTGATTTTATGCGCCAGTTGATAAACAGTTATTTTCCTCTATAAAGTTACTGGTTGTTTGCATGGTCTGCAAAAAAGTTCACACCTAAACATAAGAATAGAGTTTTTTGCTTATTTCAAACACATATGTAAAGAATTGAAAGCTACTCACTTCATAATGCTTGAAAATTGAAATCAAATGCGTTAAAAGACAGCTAACTTGTGGAATAGATAAGGTCAAGCCTTAGCACTCAGCATTGTACTCCTCGATTCAATCTAAGATTCACCGAAACCCTATAGTCATCATCATTTATTATTTGAACAATATCCGCCAATTTTCGTTGATTTTGAAATAAACAAAGCTAGCTTGCAAAACAGGATAGTAAGTACTTTACGCTTGTCTGATCTGAATGAAAACAGTCGCGAATTTTAAGGAGTGATTGCAATTTAATTTGGAAAAATATAAAATTTTCCAATCCTATAATTATTAATAAACTCGATTCTCCTACAGTTAAATAGTTGCATATGTGATTTATCCTCCCAGACTGAGGCTCAAATATTGCGCTGATTGTATGTTACAATTTACTTTTGCGATAGTGCTATTATTGTACAAGCTGGATAATTGTGTCTACGATACCAAGAAGAACTTCAATTGAAATTCATATCTTTTTGTCATTGTAATACTGGTACATTACGTAAGATGCAAGAACGCTGACCTGACGAACTTAAGCACGTCCTAGGAACAGGGAAGTGTCAGGTCTTCAAGGAGGCTCTAGCCAAGGCCAAAACAGCGCCGCAAAGATCCATATCTTGCAGATAAACTTGCACCGCAGTACTGTAGCCCAAAAGCTGCCGAAAGAGTTTGCGAATGAAATGAAAGCCGTCTTGCTGCATTTCAGCGAGCAGCATATGACAGAGGCATATCAACATGGTTCTCTGATGAATCTGGTACTGACGCCATCTGCAGTCACGGGCAGGGGGATGGCTTTGTGTGGGGTCGGTGTAAGAATACAACAGTCTTTAGTGTGTTTCTTACGTCAAATGAACCTTTATTATTCGTTCCGGCTAGACTCACCACTCTGGAAGACCCTGAGCGCAGAACGGCATGTTCTCGTTGGGGTAAACTTCAGTGCTAAAGCCACTGAATGAGAAATATCTCCGCCAGATGCTAGAGGAAAACGAGTCTTTGATAAGGCAGTCAGAACTGGGCTTGTGTCAAATGCCGGCAACGCCCTTACTTTCCACCACTGGGGCTGCATTGGAACCATGCCTGATGTGACATTCGCATTGGAATCCCTCGTACCAAGGGTAAACAACTGCAGATTTCTAGAGCACTAGTGATCACCAGTATATAGCGCTTAAGATTAACGATTAACTCTGGGAAGATATGCTTTGAGAAGTTTCTCGGCGTGTTCATGGCGTGGGCATCGATGCCGGGAGCTTCGCAGAGGAACCGAGGACTAGCAGTTAAGTGGTTGTCACGATGTCCTCGCTCTGGCATCAGCATGAAAAAGAACAAGATAACATTGTTATGAAAAAGTTTAAAGATACTCCAAATTATACTTCAGCACTCCTAGCCTGCACCTTCTGTTCTTTTTAATATTTTTACCAATGAAAAAGTTGAGTCAGTTCTGGAGTAAATATTGGCAATGAATTTTCATTCTGGGCCTTCAATAGAAGATACGTCTAGACATAACATTTGTAAGTAAGCACTCTGTATACCTTCTAACGAGATGAATGGTTCTGTCAGAATTTTGACTATCTAAACATATGTTCTCGTTTTCACAATGGGAGATCCAACCAAGTGAAGCAATTTTTTACCTAAACACGATAGAATTGGTTGGGAAGAATCGCCATCGATTTTTTAAACTAAAGTGGACCGCGCACAATTCGCGTTATATATTCTTGATACTCAACTAGACCAAGAGGGCAACAATAGCCTCAATGATGAAACATTGCGACTAGAATTTTTCGTGGTCTATGTTATGTAGAAAGGAGTTAATATATGCCAAAGAGTGAAAAATTGCGCTCATAGGGAAAAAAGAGCTTCATGGAGGGCTTTGTGTCGCTTCCAAAACAAGTGTAAGACCTTGTGTTTGGGTGCTTTAAAAAACCTATGAAAGTTGGACTCAATAATGTCCAGATACGAGTACACTTATCAAATTGATGGATCACCTTTTGATTTTACAGGCTAAAATTTAAAATTCATAAATATAATTTATATAATTTTTTTATTAGAATATACATATGCGGTACAGAGGTCTTATAATATGCTAGGTGTTCTGACAAAGTCATTTCACCATCGTTTGAATATTACTTAGAACTATGTATAGTATTTTATTTCCAATGTGAATATTCTAACTTTTTTTTTCGAAGCACTACGGCCCCTTTCGGGCCTTCGCTTAGAGATAATTAGAGTATTTCATTGTCATGATCGAATGTATCGACACTCCTAAAGTGATATGATTATTATCACTCTTTGGCTTGTGTCCGTCCACCCAGCTACGATACGTTCTGATTTTAAATCAGCACGTATCTTAACTGAACAGGTTTATAGTCCGTCCGAAGAATCATTCTAACTAAATCTCGTTGACGCCAACGAAACTCGAACCAGAGACCTTCGGCTTACGAGCTTAGTGCTCTAACCACTACACCACGCGGACTACGATATTCTAATTTGCTAGAAGAAAATTTTGGGGAAAACCTCTTTTGAACTTATTATCAGCTTAACATAACTTAGAGCTATCTACCTATAACTAGTTAAAATCTATGAGGCTAGGTTACGGCCAAAGAGATAGGTGGTTGCTATTGCTGGTTTACAGTTCGCCAGGGCACGAATTAGCGAATTGGGCAAGTCATTTCCTTTCGCGATTAATTTATCACAGCCCGGTGCAGCGAGTTTATAAATTGGACTAACTCCAGCAAGGCTGTGTTGTTTTTCATAAGAAAAGTAAAACGGTTCATTAAGTACCATTTTCAGGTATCTATATTGCGTGATCTGAAGCATTGCTACTAGATATTTAGCACATTGTATTCAGGTATGGTGAGCCGTATAAGATGCTCGGTTGGATTGCCATTTTGACGATGAGGACTTTGTTTCTGGTGTTGAGACGTTCCAAAACAAACGAGACTGAGCTAAAATAGAAACGACAGGAGCTTTGTTCTGATAAATTCGAGTTTATTTATTCAAAATAGTCTCCTCCGGCCTCGATAAATCGTTTTGCGGGATCCAAAAGCTTTTCGAAAGAGTGCTTCAGGTCATTGACCGGAATGTCCTTCAGGATGTCGGTACAAGCCTTTTGGATGCCCTCTACGGGCGCAAAGCGTTTTCCTTTCATGGCCAAATGCAACTTGGCAACAGGCGAATACGATGAGTGATTGATGGTTAAAATACGATTTCTAGTCAAAAAATTAGTCACAAGAGTGGATCGATGAGATGGTGGATTTTTATGCAATAAGCGGAGGTATTCAGGCCGAATTCGACCAATGTCATTCAACAAACGCTTCAAAACGGCAAGATAGAAAATTGCATTGACGGTTTGACCCCTCATCACGAACTCCTTGTGGACAATTCCCTTGAAATCGTAACAATAAATGAGCATCGACTTGATTTTTGACTTCTCCAAACGCGATTATATGGGTCTTGGCTCGTCTGGGACCTTCCATTCGGGTTCATATTGGAAATACCACGTTTCATCATCAGTTACAATGTTTTAAAGGAAGTTCTCGTCTTTTCTCGCCTCTAATGATGTCTTTCGAATGTTGGATTCTGAGCAAGTTTTGGTCATCAGTTATCTTGTGCGAACAAAACGTGCACTGACCTTTCGTATTCCCAAATGATCGGTTAAAATGCGATAAATCGATGTTTTGGAGGTATTCAACTCCGATTAAAGGAATTTCAACGATGATTTCGGCTCATTTTTGATAAATTCACGCACAATTTCGATGGAGTTTTCGGTGATCACTGATTTTGGGCGGCCCGTGTGTTCATCAATTCAAATGTTTTGGTAAACGTTTTACCGATTCCAAAACAAAATTTGATATTAGCTCTTTGTTCGAAACTCATTTTTGTACCGATGACACAAACATACTGTCACTTTAGACGCACTAACTTCGCTTCCGAACCGAATGTTACCGAACTTTCACTGAAAGTCAGGGAGGGATGTAACTTTCCAACGCACTATCTCTTTCATGGTGAAGAATATTGGCTCCGTCTTTGCAACATTAATTTTAATTTTCCACCTATGGTAGTATTGATATGTAAGTTCTAACGCGGTTTCAAGCCTAGCATTAATGTAACCTATGCTGGAAATGCAAGTTTCGTTTACGAAAGCTGCAACTTGGCAGTTTGGTAAGGAAAAAAAGTCAGACGTATAGAGATTGTCTAGTAATGGGCTTGCGGAATACCGGCAGTAATAGTTTTCACTGGGGAAGCGCTGTCCCCTACTATGACCTGGAACTTCCTGTCAGCTAAAAATGCTTGTATAAGGTTCAACAAGTTTGGGTATGTGTTATATTTCTGCAGTTTATAGGCAAGAGCATCATGCCAGACAGTATAGAATGCTTTTTCTATGTCCAGCGCTACCAAACCTACAAACAATTTATTGTACATCGCTGCTTTGACGTCCTTCGTAACACGGAAAAACTGAAGCTCTGTCGAATGTCTATTTCTGAAGCCGAATTGGAAATCAGGTAAGATGTTATTGTTAGCCATTAAATCGTTTAATTTTTTCAGGATTACTCTTTCAAAGGGCTTACCTAAACCTGTTAGTATGCTAATGGGCCTGTAGTTGTCGGGAGAGTGCGGATCTCTTCCAGTCTTCAAGATAGGTATAACTAGAGCTTGTTTCCAGATGGGTACAAAGAAAGGGACCCTAAGGCAAGCGTTGAATAGGAGGCATATGAAGACTATTCTTTTTTTGGGTAAATTTTGAAGAACTATATTCCGCAGGCCATCGATACCTGGAGCTTTGCCGTTTTTAACTTTTTTTGAGTAAACCTCTTAACTCTCTGGCTTTTTTGAAGGCACCAGGAGGTAAAGATGTTTGGTTAGGTTGTTGTACCAAAGCTTTAGCCACCATCATTTCTGCTAGATTGTTGTAGAAGCTGCAGGAAATATTATGGAACTGATTAAATTTATCTGCAAGCATATCTGCTTTTTCTTGATTAGAATAAATATGCTCTTCGTTGTTATTTATTATCGAATATGATAACATATGATATTTTCGTTTAAAAATTCTATTTAAAAAAAACCAGACTTTCCGCGCGTTGAAGTCCAGATTTTGTAACATGTTGTTCCATCGGAGATTCCGGAGCTCCTTAATTTTTTTTTTCCCTAATTGCTAGAGTTTTCTTATGAGATTGTAGGTTTCTTCGCCAAATTATAAGAAGCTTCTAATAGTTTTGGGACACTACACTCAATAGTTTGCCAGATAGTGTCTGCGAATTCTTCAATGTGCTCTTCACATACTGAGAGAGTATTAAGCGAATCTATGGTTCTTGATGTTAAGCTCATTCTATCATTAATAAAACTGCGCCATTCTGACCATTTTGCTTTTTTATAACAGAAATATGTTTTTGTAACATTACAATTATTTCTCTTCGTTTCTAAGGAAAATATTACAGATAGATGAGGAGATGAGAAGCCTTGCAAGACACGCAACTCAGCACGAGTAATATTTTGGTCACGAAGAATGAGATCCCGAGTGGAGCCAATTCCACGAGGAGAGTAGAACGTGCTTTTGGGGTTTATTTCGACGAGCGTCATACTGGCCGCCATTTCTAGAATTCTTTTTCTGCGCGGATCTGTTAAAAGCATGCCCCGTTCGATTGCGTTAGCGTTGAAGCTTCTCCCAACGAGCACGTTGCCATTTTTTCGCTTGAAAGCATTAAGCTTAGCTTAGAAAGATATCGGTTCGTTCAGCGTTATGTACACACTAAAGAACCATCCCCCGTCCACAGCCCTCCGCCTGGAAATCACTGTTCCGAATCAGGACCAGTTTCATCACGATACCATGGTGTCGAACTTTTATCGCAAACTGCTCAAGCAGGTTTTGGGTGGTTGAACTGCGATGTATGTTAACTGCAGAATGCGGGTCATCGAAGTTCTAATTTTGCTTTGGCTAGGGCTTCCTGGAAAACCGGGCATTTTCCTGATCCCAATAGGTGCCCAGTCTTGGATCAGGTTCCTTGCAAAGAACACAGTGTGCCTCCTTTGTACACTCTTTTCTTTTTTGTCCCACTTCACCACAGTTGTAGCCTAGGCAACTCCTATCGGAATTTTAGCAAGGCATTGGAAGTATTGAAGAGGCGCTGCGGCTCTTCGCCGTATCCTGCAGACAACCCACCCTATTCTTACTTTGCTCTTATTCAGAAATTGTCTAGTCAATGGTGGCCATGCCTTGTCCCCTATGGCTTTCTGGTGCCAGCCTGGCTTTGATTCTGCCCACGCTAGGGAACTTCCTATTGATGACCTCTTATACCTCGGCCAGGCCCGTGATACAGTCAATGGCTCTTATTTCGATCGTTTCCATCAACTGTTTTGAAATGTCAACAAAACTTTTTACTTGTAAGACAGCCGTTAATACACTTCTTTTAATCAGTTCGTTCAACGATTGTAAATGCACAACAAACTAAACTTCACGCTTGCGAAGCCTCGACAATTTTCGACTGTTTACTGGAAACTATGCAAGAAGGATACAATGACTGGCTCAGCAAGTCAAAATTTTGCAAGATTTTGGCTTTCACTCTTTTGTTTTCGATCACCGAAGGGGTTTTCCGCGTACCGGACAGCACACAAAACTAATTGCAACGAATTCGTAATTCATAAGAATTTCTCAGGAATAAAGCGTTAATCGGAAATTTATCTCAATTGCTTGCAAAATGCCAATCGTCACGCCCAAACTGAAAACCCACCGTTCGCTTCAACATTGTCTTCTACACTCCTGTTTTCGTTTTATTCTTTGCTCTCCGTTTTTTTTTCTAATTTTTTTTTTTTCATATGAACATATGTCATCGTACCTTAATACTTCGAATTGACAAAAGTGTGAAATGTATTATATTGCATTTTAGTTTCAAATTGCAATTTGTAAATTTTTTATCCCGTTTACTTTTTCTTGTAGTAAATATGTATAGTTAAAACTCTTGATTTATTAAAGAATTTCAAGACCTAGATACCTAACGAAAAAAATCACGTTGAGAGAAAAAGAATAAACGTTGATGGGGTAATTGTTAATATTAATCATTAAATCTCAATTGCTGCAAATTTGATAAAACTAGTATTTTGTTGCGTGTCCTTTTTGTTCAATAACACGTTTTGGACTATTTGGCGTACTGGAGATCATTTTTCGCAAGTATTCTTCACCAATTTTCACCCATTCTTCGCGAAGCCTTTTCTCGAGATCCCCCGTAGAAGAAATCGGCGTGCTATGAATTCTACGGCCCAATTCATGCCAGAGGTTTTCAATGTGATTACAATTCGATGATTGGGGGGAGGGATGAACGAATTTTGGGCAATTATACAGTCTCCATTATTGAATAATGCGAGCCTTATATTTAGGGTCACCTGGAATCCATTATACCATATATAAATACCAATCCGCCAACACTGCGACTAGATATGCATCCCCAAACCATTAAACTGCCGCCCCGTGCTTCACTGTAGGTCTGAGGTTCTTCTTCGGACTCAATTTGTCGTTGGGATTGCGCCACAGCATTCGATCCAAAGACATTAAACTTGCTTTCATCGGCAAAACTTACGTCATCCCACAGGCGCAGAGGAAGGGGAAAAAGACGAACAATTTGTGTCGTTTTTGCAAAGTTTTTGCATGATATTGAGTGCAAAAGTTAAATTTGGCAGGTAAGTATTTATGGAAAAAAATATTAGTTTTGTGCTCATTTTAGTATATGATACCTCCCTCGTATATGTATCATCCGTCCGATCTGGTGGCACACATATGTACCAGTCGTCGGATGAGTTGTAAATAATGTGATTCCCGGTTTTGAACAAAATTTTTTTTCCTAGTAAATAAACTGACGAAATTCCAAACCTGGCGCATCGAATATCAATGTCATTTGGAGTACTCCTGGCGAGGATTTCATTCCTAGAAAAAGTGTCTACAATCCTCGTGACTGCAAAATAGCAGACCACATACCTCGCCATTCGTCTACAATTGAAGTTTTCAATAAACTATTGCCAAGATCAGTTTATATGTACTCGTACATAGTCCAATGTACAAATGAACATACAAAATTTACGAAAGAAAACAACCCAAACCCAAGAAAATAAAAATAACTGAAACCAATGCTGGTGAAATACGTTAGAAACAATTATTGGATGTATATTTATAATGTGCTACAATCGACTTCCATCTCTAAAAGATTATTGGTCACGCCATAAGTCACATGGGAATCAGTCAAAGGAAGCAATCGCACGAGATCGATTCACTTTCGTTACTTCGAAAATGTAAAGGGCTTTCCAATGAGAGGTGTTATTTTGAATAGCCCACTATTTCGGTAGATGTCACATTTGAAGCTGTCATTTTTTGACATTTGACGAGTAGAAACTACGCCATTACTAAAAATGGCACGATACACGCTTCAACAACGCATTGAAATTATTAAAATTCACTACAAAAATTGTGAAAATTTGGCAGAGAGGTTCGTAAAACTCGAACATTTTTGGGTCGTCGTGAAGCACCTTGTCGGACCACAATACAAAAATTGATGAAAAAATTCGAGCTGTTGCGACAACTTAGTGATGTGAAGAACAAAACCTGTGCACGTCACTCAAGAACAACCGAGAATGTTGCTGCTGTAAACGAAAGTGTTGAAGAAACCCCATGTTTGTCCATTCCTCGTCGTTCTTTGAAATTTGGCATTCCACAAACGTGATTATTCTTAAGGCTTATAAAGTTCAGTTAACACAAGAACGACGATCATCAACAACGTCGTGTCTTTGCTGATTGGGTCCTTGAAATGCATGAAAATGATCCGGGATTCCATCGAAAAATCATCTTGAGTGATGAGGCCCATTTCCACCTCAGTGGCTTCGTCAACAAGCAAAATTTTCGCATCCGGGGCTCGGAAAACCCAAGAGTTATTGTTGAAAAGCTTCTTTATCCTCAACGTATGACTGTTTGGTGCAGTTTATGGTGTGGTGGAGTCAGGACCTTACTTTTTCGAAAACGAGGCTGGAGCAACAGTTACGGTGAATGGATTGCGCTATCGAGAGATGATTAATGATTTTTTATGGCCGGAATTGGATGGTGTTGATCTAGACAACGTTTACTTTCAACAAGACGGCGCTACGTGCCACAGAAGCAACGAAACCATTGATCTTTTACACGAAAAATTTCCGGATCGTGTTATCTCTCGAAGAGGTGATCACAATTGGCCACCGAGATCTTGTGATTTAACACCTTGCACCTTCTTCCTTTGTGGCCGCGTGAAAGAGAAGGTCTACGCCACAGCCCACTGTCGATTCAAGACCTCGAAGATGGAATTCGTGAGGCTATCGAGGACATAGGGCAGGCACTTTGCGAGTTAGTTATGGAAAATTTCATGAAAAGGATATGGTCCTGTAAGCGTGGTTATTTGCCTGATGTTATTTTCCGCTATTAAAGGCATACCTTCCTCTTTATAATGAAATAGACATCCGATTTTCTATATTGAAAAAAATGGCAGTTTTCTTTTAATATCAAAATAGCACCTCTTATTGGAAAACCCTGTACAATGTTGTGTTTTTTTCAATAAATCAAGTTAACTTTTAAAATTCTATAGTACGCGAACGTTTGTTATCCTGAAGCTCAACGTTTTTCGATAAAGCTTAGATGTCTCTGAATAGAAGGTCTATGCATCTTATAAAGGATGGTTCGATTTACAGAGTATTCACAATACAAACGCGTGGAAGGATTTTTAATTCGATTCCACCATAAGTTTCTTTGCAAATGGCAAAATAACACCACATAAGTAAATAGCATTCTCACGTTAAGAATGATGTTAATTTAAAACGTTTTAAATGAATCAGAATAATTTCTTTCGAAAATTTACCTATTTTAAGTACAATCATATACCTGCCTACTAGCCAAAGTGTATAATTAAAAAAATGATTTAAACCTGTTTGTCTGATAATTAAATTCTTTACACTCGCTTCCGTGAGACAAAACCCATTTCACATAAACCGCCTCTCAAAAATTTTGATTGCATCTTATTTTAAAACACACAATAAAACAATTGAACCATTTACATCTATTGTCTGAGATCTACTTATGGTCTAATACGAAAGATTTAAGCCAGTAACCTGACATTGAAACAGATTGATGAACGTGCAGTATTACCAGTTCTGGCACTTTTTATTTGTAAATTTTAAATGTTTTAGAAACACCTTTAAAAATTCCGTCGCAATTTAACTAATTTCACAACAGAAACTAAACGTTAAATATTTTTTAAAGTTATAAATTAAATGCAGTAATTTGAAAAGTGCCGCAATTCCAGCGCAGCCTTTGCAATCATGGCTTTGTTCTCGTTTAGAGGAATTCTTTGGTCTATTGGCAACTCGCTCGTAATCTTTTCATTGGGAGAGGCATTATTGCGATCTTGTTTGCAACGTTAGTGGTCGCATTAAGTGTTTGCATTGCGAAACCGAATATGTAAGTCGCAGTTGCATAAAAATATTAGATTGATAATTATATGGCGATAATTACTGAATGGTGGATAAAAATGTTGATGCACTTTGTTCAAACTCCGCCTGCTCCGAATTTTGCAAAACATTTTTGAAAAGAGATTGACAGATCTTTTAAGTAGCTGCTTCATGTAGTGTAGATGAAAGAAAGAATCAACAATGTTGGTGGTTGCGAAAGATGAAAGATAATTGTTGAATTAATTTATTCCATCAGGGAAATCCGCTACATTATATTTGACTATAGATACAAGTGCATGTGGAGAGATGAAACACTGAAAAGATTCCATTCAATGCTAGTTACGTATGTTTTCCCTTCAGTTTTCAGTTGCAGTATCTTTTACTTTCACTGGACCAATACCGTTTTTCTTGCAAATATTTCTTTGTCGCGTTGATACGCTGCTGATTTGGTTGCATACGTTGACCGTTAAATCAGCATCAAGTTCCTCCATCAAGATACACACCATTGACCATGTGTTGGTTAAGCATCATTAAAATCATGGGAGGTTTAGCGCCAACAAGTATCTGCACCTGATCAACAGTTTCATGTAATTCATCATTAAAAAATAAATAAGCTCTGATTTTTTTATCTTCGTTTTATTATCACCTTAACTTGTTAAAATGCATTGAGTTTGTTTTCCATGTTATAACACTGCATTGCATTATTTGGCGAGATATTTTGCGGCGGCGGTCGCTTCAAGTAATAGTTCAATGTACAAATGTGAAATGCGGTTAAGGTTATTGGCGGTATTTTCCGAATTCGGCATAGAGGATTCCGTTGCAAATTGATTTTATTACGTCTTCGTGATGATTGTGGTTATGATGAGGAGTATAATGAAGTTGTTAGTTAGCTAGTGATTATGCTGAGAATTATTGTTTTGTTAAAAGGTGTTTGTTTAAATGAGATATTTAGAGGATTATGTTTAACAAGTTACATGCATGCTCATCGATTTCAATTAATTACCGTGATTGGATTGAGATGGATTAATGAAGACAATAAAGAGTTGTTTGATATGTGGAATGCTTTAAATACTACTTATGTAAGGGGTCCAAAAAGTTGACGGATCTTGCATGCAAATCTTTTATGTGCATGATGATGAGCGACAACTTGCACGCAAAAATAAGTGAATTGAGTACGTGAATGATATATATATATATATATTTTTTTTTTTTTTTTTTTTTTTTATTATAATTACCTCCATTCCCTACCAGTCTCTCCATCACTCTTTCTTCGTCGCACAACGTTCGTGCGATCTGCATTCACATTACGTCGCTTGGTCCTTTGTGCCACCCAGACAATGTTTAACACATCGGTATAAGGGGGCACACAATATAATGTGAACTAGTCCTTTTCGTGAACATCTAGTCCAAAAAATCATGATCAGCTCTCAGAGATAAAAAAAAATTCAATATCATACGACGCATTCAAAGAAAACTCTGAGTAACTGTCACTTCAGTACCTCGCCGATAGGGTCAAAAAGAACGCCCTAAGATACTGGGCTCATAAAAGCAGAATTACAGGTCCACGCTTCAATCAGTACTCATTAAAAGCTCCCTTAGTCTTTTCTTAAATACCAAAAGTGAGTTTGCTTCCTTAACAATTTCTGGTAGATTGTTATATATACGCAAAGCATCATTCGTTGCATCGTTCTTTAGTCGATCCGTTCTGGCAAAAGGTATTACGAATTGATTTGCATTCCTCGCATTATATGGGTTGATCTGTGATACCTTAATTAATGGCGCTCGTTCCGATCCATTAGTTTTTAAATTTCTGTAGATAAACTTCGCTTTCTCCATAATAATAATTTGACTAAAGGTTAATGATTTTGCCAATTGGTAAACCAAACTAGTTTGAGTAAGCATTGGCAGCTTCAGAATGTTTTTATACGCTTTGGTCAGCAGCCTGGATATACTGTTTAAATGTTGCTTCGCTGATTGACTCCAAATAAGTACTCCATAATGCAATTTCACCAGGACAAACGCATTTAGAACAAGTTTCTTGATGTGCATTGGAAAATCCTCATATCTTCTTAACAATCCTATTATTGGGGCTAATTGCCTTCTTAAGCTATTTATGTGTGGTAACCAGGTCATACGATGGTCTATGATAAGACCAAGATATTTTATTTCTAGCAGTCTTTGCAATTTTTCGCCGTTAATATTTAGTTCGACATCTATGTCTCCTTTGTTCTTTTGCTTAAAAACAATATATTTTGTCTTTGATGTGTTCAATACTAGTTTGTTTCCAATTAACCACTGATGGAATTTTCCTAGATCGTCGTTGATAGTGTTCTCAATGGCAGTTTTGTCTCGTACTGAATAAAGTAGAACTGTGTCATCAGCATATAATGTGTGATATCCCGTCAGTCCACATGTATTTAGATTATTTGTGTATAGCAGGAACAAAGTTGGGCCCAGTATTGAGCCTTGGGGAACTCCTGTTTCCGTAGGTGCATGGTCGCTCAGGACATTGTTGATTAAAGTTCTCTGCGATCTTCCCTCCAAGTAACTCTTAAACAACTTCTTAGGACTACCCTGAATACCATACGATTCAAGTTTACGAAGCAAGAGATCATGATCAACTGCATTAAATGCTTTTTTCAAATCCACAAAAATTGCGATGACATAATCACCTCTGTCAAGTCCTAGATTGATGAAACGTGTGACAGAATGTAGGGCATCCAAAGTACTCTTGTTCTTTTGAAAACCAAACTGATGTTGGCTTATGATAGAGTTTTCAACTAAGAATGATGTTAATCGATTGTTTAGTATTTTTTCAAATATCTTACTAAATCCCGTCAGCAGCGCAATCGGGCGATAGTTATTCGGGTCAAGATGATCACCACCCTTAAATATAGGAACTATTTTTGCAAGTTTTTCTTCTTCCGGAAAAGTCCCATTCCTAATATGCACGTTTATAAAATTTGCCATAATCTGGGCTATGTCCTCCTTAATTATACTAATCTCATTCATCGTGATGCTATCAATGCCTGGCGCCGTATTCTTTTTCAATTCATTGATTACATTTAAGACTTCCCTTTTATTTGTTTGATGAATGTGAAAGATGGAATTTATTGCGATATTTGTATTATTTACATTGCCTGCTGAACTGGCAACGATTTCTTTAGTGATTCTTCCACCAATTGTTGAAAAAAAATTATTCAATGAGTTCGCCGCGTCATGTGGACACGATGTGTTAGAGGGCCCATCAGGATTCAGTTGAAAGTTTTGTGATATACCCTGGGTTGAAGAGTTATCCTTTACCTCATTTATTATTTTCCATATTTCGCGGGAGTTGTCAGCCGCTGTTTCCATTCTTCTTGAGAAATATAAGAATTTAGCCTCTTTCACCAGTCGTTTCGATTCTTTTTTCGCTTGCATATACAGAAATTTGAAAGCCTGGTTTCCACTGTTCTTCCTGTAGTCCATGTATGCCTTCCTTTTTTTAATACTTGCAGCAATTACTTTTTTCGTTATCCAAGTCCGTTATCGACCCCTGATTTTTTTCTCAATTGTAGAACTTTGCTTAGCAGATATGATGATATTTTTGAGTTCAATAATACTATTTGGTTTCCGCTTTTCCAGTAACTCTCGTATGTTTGATTTAAAGAGCTCCTTGTCTAGAAATCTGAACGTTTTGTAGGTCGGCTTCTGTTTGTTCAGGGTTTGGTCTTGAATAGCAATTTTTATCACACGATGATCCAGTTCCGGCCAGTCCTCAAATATGTATGTCATGCTTTCAGCGACTTTTAAATCATTGGTTACTATATGATCCAGACAGGTATTTGACACTGGGCGAGTAATTTGGTTGTTGTTTATGATTACCGTTCCATTCGTTTCTAGCGTATCCTTATAAATCCGTGTTTCTGGTGATTCCGTTAGCACATCAATGTTTGTGTCCGCTACTGTGATCAAATTTTTTTCAGTTGAGAATAATGTATCTAGTACTGTGCAAAAATCTTGCGCATTCATTCGATTGGGGTTGTAGTACGTCCCTAATTTTATTTTTTTACCTGCATGGTGTACTTCAATTATTATAACGTTATACTTATCAGGCATCACTCTCTTGGTAATGAAATTGATTGTATTTTTTACGTAGATTGCTGTACCTCCATCTCTTCCAGGTCTGCAGGAGAATACCGCATTATATCCTTCAATATTGTAAAACCGTGCTTCTTCTGGGTAAATCCAGATTTCATTTAGAATAATCAAATCTATGTCAGAATTTTGCTGCAGGTAAATCTGAATATCACTTAGCTTATGTCTTAAGCTTCTTATATTAGCATACATAAGTGTTAAATTTGTTCCACTTGATTGATTAGAAAGATTAGCAATCATCAAAGTTGTAGTCGGTACTCCTCCTGGCGATCAATATTCTGCGTTGAAACTCCGGACACTCTACAGAGTCAGCTCTGTGAGAATGATCAGCATTGTTATTGTTACCAATACAGTTAGAGCACTTCTCAATCGTGCTTTTGCAGTCCTTTAGGTCATGCTTTCCTCCACATTTTAGACATATTTGCTCCCCTTCACATTTAGATGTTTTGTGGTTGTATTTTTGACACTTATAACACCTCGTTACGTTGAAGTCCTCCTTCACAAAATACGATCCATAATCTATATTAATGTATCTATTCGCAAGCCTCTTATACATGCTCCCGTTTACCTGGATGATGTGCAACCACCTTCCATTTCTTGTTCGCCTAGCATGTACAAGTTCCATAGAATCACGCTCCTCTATATTGGGATTTAATGCCTGGATCTCATTTCTTAGTTCATTATTTGCGTATTGTTTCTCTAGTCCATTGATGACAAGTCTAGGCTGTCGCAATCTGGTCTCAGCAACATCATACTCCTCTTTCATTGCATCCATTGCTATATTAAAAAGTGAAGTAGTATTTTCATTTGTCGATGTTTTTATAATCGCCCCACCATTACGAATAGGCCTCATTAGTTGTAGAGGAATTTTACATTTTGATGGCCTGATCTTCGACTTAAAATCAATCAGTGTTTTTTCTGATGAAGAGTGATTTTTAGGCTTAATAATAATCCCTTTTTGCGATATTGTATTAGATCGATGCACTGATGGAGGAGAAGTAGAATTTTTTATAATTTCGGCATATGAGGGCTTGCTCGCAGTCGTAGATTTATCTATTAATAAGGTGACATTTGAGCTCATCTCTTCGACTTGGCTTTGCAAGTTTTTCATTTGCTGGAAGAGTTGGTCTTCTTTAGATTTACGGTGCTGAGCTCTACATCCGGCACACATCCAAATTACATCTTCGGTGATGTCCATAATAGCCCGATATCTCTCCTCCGACATTTTGATACACCTCAAATGAAACCACTTGAGGCAGAAGCCATCACACCCCATAGCCGAGTGGATATCCTCCACGGGTTTCCTACACTTCCCACACTTATCTGGTTTAGTAGCCATTATATTTTTAACTTTTTCAATTATTTGCTTTTTATAAAATTTTTTATTATTATTTAATATAGTTAGTGAAAAAAAAATGCAGAAATCCGTACTTGCAAAAAAAAATAATTTAAAATATCAAAATATAAATTTAAAATTAAATTCAAAAATTGTTTAGAATAAATTTAGCTACACGGGAATCTCACTCCTAGACCAAAGTAAGAATTCCCGGTTCCGTTAATTTTCGTTCGCCTAAGTATAAATTTAATCAATGAAATTGATGACTTAGCTACTTATCTCGAAAACTTGATAAAACGACACTAGTAACCACTCCACTTATTTCACACAGCTAATTATAATTTATGACAGAATTTAAACTTCACTTAAGCCAAAAAATTCAGAGAGCTGAAAATGACACTTCTTTGTTTTGACACTTCGAATGTCATATTTAATCATTAATCTAATTTATTTTCCTTTCATTCAATTGAAATATGATAAATTTAATTTACGGATAATTCCGACTACTTTTGAAACTTAATAAGTTTACGTAGAAGAAACGTTTTGGTTCACTGTTCTACTCGACAAAATCTTCAAAGTACTGGAATGTTATTCACTGCAACTCAATTCCGCTCCGAAATTGACCACCAACAGTAACCCGGGCCTCTTAGTTTCGCAGAGCCACTCCAAACATTGAGTACAACTACAGAAGCATTAATGTCACCCATCACAACAACGAAAGCAACTTGGAATATAATTGTCACGATTTTATTGGATCCTTATCGAATATTTTAATTTTACAAGAATTCCATCATGAAAGTAAAATCACAACCAATACGGAATATATTACATTCAGTAGGTTGATCGGTCTGCTGGTCTAAATGCACCTTGTGGACCACTGGAATATGTTGCAGATACCAATACAAGAAATGGTCGTGATGCAAGCTAATGCAACAACCTGCATGTGGTCAATGTTGTTCCGATTGATTTAGGTCATATTAGATTGGTTGAAGTTAAATCTAACATAATTTTGCATAATTTTATGGTATTTTATGTGGTTTAGGTCGTTCAGAGGAAAATTTGGTATACATGCAGTTGTATATTTCAAAATCATAGTAGTTTGAGTAGAATTCAAATTGCCTGAAAATTCCAAAAATTGCTGACATTTAATTCAAGTATCGTACTTACTCCAGAATCTACGTCTAGCACTCGTTGCGTGTTTTTAATTCGCTCCTGTCAAGAATTTTTATAAATTAAAATAATTTTTAAAAACGTCAATTAGAAAGTAATTTTATAAAGAAACTTATTACATCGTCGAACTATTCGAACAATTTATCGAGTATCTGGATTTTACCTGCGAGAAAGTTTCAAGAAAGATGAAAAGTTTTTTTTTACCGGGGGGATGGAGGAGCCCGACGGCTTCCCACCGCTGGGGGACCCAGAGCCAGGCATTTCGAAAATTACAAATGATAAAATAAACAAGCGGAAAAATTGTGAGCATGGAAAGCGTATTACGCTTTCAAGCGAAGATTATGAAAAAGTAACCAGGGAGAATGCAAGGGTTACGAAACAAAATGACGAATTAAAACTCCGTATACAGAGTTTGGAAGATATGGTCCGGACGTTGTCAAATGGGAGCAAACCAAATGTGAAGCCAAAGAATACGTCCGGCAAAGAAGAGCCGATATTAACTAAGAAGAATGAAAAACAGGAAATAACAACAACAAGCAAGACCACCGAGAAAGCAGTACCACCACAGAAAACTCAAACATATAAAACGAAATCGCAAGATATGAGCAAGACAATCCATGACGCTGAAAATATCCTGAGCGCAGGAGGAGCGAACGACAGCGCCAATTATTATGCGGTGCTGTCTGCAATGAACGAAGAAATGGACATAGAGATGGAGAGCAACGATAACATAGGTAATATTGATAGTAGTAACAATTTCATTAAATATTTAAAACTAAAAAATAAGCAAAAGGAGAAGAAGCCAACCGGTGTGTCTGCTGGTTCTCCTAGTAAAATTAATAAGGTAAATGAAAAAGTTCCTCCAATAAACGTTTTTGGGCAGCGTGGAGGAGATATGGTTCGGTTATTGGCAGCCGAACATAAAAATGAAAACTTTGAAGTTAAGAGAGTGCCCGCTGATAAGCTCTCGATCAAGACAAAGACACTGGCTGATTTCAAACTGGCGAAAGATGCTCTTAATAGTGTCCAAGCTCCCCACTTCACATATACGCCAAAGGCGGAAAAAATCAGAACTTCCTGTTGAAGGGCTCCCCACAGTGAGAATACAGTTGATCTCCTTGAAATGTTGCAGGACGCAGCACCAGCTATTAAGTTCATCTGTGTGAAAAATTTCGCTACAAGGAGATCAACTGTAGAAGGTAAAATATTACCATTTTGTTTGGTCCAAATTTCCAACGACAGCAGTCCGAGTGCCCTCCAACAGGTAAGGTACTTAAACTTCAGAGTTGTGAGGTGGGACCGCCTCTAAAAAACTGAGGTCAACCAGTGTTACAGGTGTCAAAGATTCGGTCATTCGGCTGCCAATTGTGCAATGCACTATCGCTGTGTTAAGTGCAAAGATATTCACGCCCCCGGTGAATGCAAATTGGCTCAGATAGAGCCAAAAGAAAAATTGTATTGTGTAAATTGCGGTATATTTGGTCATCCAGCATCATACCGAGGATGCCCTCGGTATCAAGATGCAAGAGCTAAATTTTCCCCAAAGCAAACCAAAGTACATCACATTCTGTTACCTCCCAACTTCATCAAACCCGGGGTATCATTTGCACTTGCTGCCAGAGGACCAGCAGACAACAATATAAATAATATGAATAATGTAAGTGGCAATAATGAGCTGCTTCTTAAAATCTACCAGCAACTTGAATCGCTTTCAGATAGAATTAATAAACAAGACTAAAAAATCAATTTCGTTTTTCAACGTTTAGGCCAACATGCTCCAAAATAGTTTGTCGTCCAGTCACATTCTCATGGATAGGGTTCGTCTCATCTCGATCAACGCCAACTCCATTGTTACTATACATCGGCGTGATTATCTCCTTGAATTCATTGCCAGGCAAAAGCCTGACATCATGCTTCTCACCGAAACCCACCTCAGTTCATGGCACTCCATGACATTCAAGGATTTTGAATTCGTAAGAAACGATAGGGTAATAGGTGATGGGGGAGGTGGCACCGGGATATTGGTTCGAAGACCCTATCGTTTCCAAAATATTGAAAAAGTCGAATTCAAAAGTCCGTTGAAGTGTCCGTTATCAAAATCTCACTGCCAGGTGGCGATAACCTCTTCGTTATCTCTGCCTATGCAACTGGTGGAACTGTTCTCAAGCTCAAGGAGGAACTCAATTCCTTGTTTGAAATACTCGAATTGAACAGGCTACATAACTATTATATTCTTGCTGGTGACCTGAACGCCAAGCAAACATCATGGCTGAACGCCACCAATAATCCAAGAGGTGTTTTCCTAAAATCGTGGATAACAGAGAACCAAATTGAATACAGGTACAATCTCTATGGGTCGGAGTTCCGAACATACCCTAGGACAAATTCATATTTGGACCTCTGCATTGCTGACGCAAGACTCGAATTCAACTTTAATAGTCCTCAACGGAAACTGCAGGTGCTTCCTTATGATAGCGACCATAACGCAATCGTAATGGTAATCAATCATCACAGGGATGATTTCTTCCTCATTCCAGTTCAACACGAAAATCATCGGTTGAACTTCAAAAAAACAGACTGGGGAAAGTTTCACAAGAAGTTTAATCGGGAGTACCAAAAGCAATGTCCCCCTTCTGATGGTGGCAACTCTTGCTCAATGGTTCCTAATGACAGGAATCTAACTAACGATGAAATAGATGTCTATTTGTCGAAGTTAGAGAAGCTGACGTTGGAAACGATTGAGAAAGTAGTTCCCAAGATTAAACATCGAAACAATATGGAAGGATATGAAACACCAACCATCGAAAGGTTGAAAAGATTGAAAAGCCTTCTTCTCTCACGCGTCAACAATATTTATCGACGATTTTTGGATTACAACCATCCCTCGTTGGCTTTGCTGAAATTACATCTGAAGAATGTCCGGAACTTAATCCGGTCATACTTCAAGAGTGAGGTCAGCAATCAATGGGCGGAAAAATTGAGGGGTATTAGCCCACAGGACCCAGATGGCGTGTTTGCGAAAGTGAATAGCATATTCCGCAAGAAGTCTCGAGTGAAGCTACTATCGAATCTTGAAGTCACTAGTGATGAGATAAATCTTCTCGATAGGGCTGGTATCGAAATTCATAGTACGACTCCGGATAGAAATGGAAACTGGATTATTTGTGAAGGGTTGGATAAACTTGCCCTGATTGGAACACATTTTGAATTGGTTCATCTACCAAACCCTGAGAGAGGGAATGAAATATTTTCAGAGGTCGTTGAAGCAAAAGTTCCGAATTCAAATCAAGCCTGAACGGCCAATCAATTCTTCATTTCAATGAAACATTAACATCTGACCTCATACCGAGCTTGAATCTTATTGATTATTTTGTCAGCTATGAAGACTTGTGTTTCATATTACGCAAGATAAACAACAAGAAATCATGTGGTACTGATGGTATTCCAAATGTAGTTCTCCGACATTTGCCTGAGGTTGCTATTAGGAACTATTGCATATTGTTCAACAACATGTTGAGCAATTCATATTTCCCAAATGAGTGGAAAAAGGCTAAGGTATTTCCGATCTTGAAGAAAGGAAAAGAATCTTCATGCCCCAAAAGCTATCGCCCAATCAGCTTGCTGCCTAACATCAGCAAGGTGTTTGAAGTGATACTCAACAGAGCATTAAACGCCCACATTGAGGAATATGAGTTGATGCCGAATTGCCAATTTGGTTTTCGTGCCAGGCATTCGACCACACATGCTATAACGAAAGTAACCTCCGACATCTGTTGGAAACTAAATGATAGACAATGTGTTGGAGCATGTCTCATTGATATGGAGAAAGCCTTCGATACGGTGTGGCTAGGTGGACTAGTTTTTAAACTCCTTCAGGACAAGTTTCCCAGACACCTTGTCGCCATGATGTGTAATATGTTATACGGGAAATCGTTTGTTGTAACTGATGGAAATCTGACAACAATACGCGAGTTCAAGGTCTTGAATGGTCTACAGCAGGGAACAGTTACTGCGCCTCTGCTCTTCTCAAACTATTGAACGGCTTTGATTTTAACGGCTCGCCTACGCGATCATTGGTAGCGTTTGCTGATGATCTGATCATCTATACGGCAGACCGAAAAGCTACAATAGTTCAGAGCAATCTCCAAAAAATGTTCAGTGATGTGCAGCTATACACTGACAATTTCCGAATGAAAATCAATGCGCAGAAGTGTGAAACAATCTTGTTTCGGACAACGCTGCAGGGGGTCAGTCAAGACCTGAAACGTAATTGGAAAGATTTCCACATCATGGCTGGTGAGGGTAGTCTTGAACGGGTTCCACATAAATCCTGTGTTCGATACCTCGGTGTTCATCTCGATCAGTATCTGTACTATACTGAACATGTGAAAATCATGCTCAATAAAGCACTTAAAGTAGTCATGGCCCTTCGAAAGCTCTTTCATTCCAGATACATTGATCAAAAGGTCAAAATTATCAGTTACAAGACACTGGTTAGACCAGTTTTGACATACGGATGCAAGATCTGGTACAACCAGAGCGCTAGTACAATGGAAAAATTAAGAGTTTTCGAAAGGAAATGTCTTCGTGCATGTACTGGTTTGTACAGAAAGCCTGAGACGGATTGGAAACATTATATATCGAATAGAAGAATTTATCAAACTGCTGAAGTGACGAGAGTCGATATCTTCATATTGAAGCTTCTTCGGAATCATATCGCAAGATCTGTGACTGTGAGTGAAAACCCTTGGATTACACAGCCGTTCCACCCTACAGACGGGTATATAGCGACTTGCCTCGCTACTGGCTTCATTCCTCCAGAAGCATTCGTGTATTTGGACATGAATCTATATGTTTTTGATTCTGACGGCGTCCCAGTCATATATCACATATATCGACGGGCCAACGATAAGAAGATAAAATATCCTCCGAATTTGAGTTCACGAGACCAACGGTTCCAATGGAGATACTCATTTGCTAGATTCGTTGAGGCTGATCGAGTTGAGACGGGGCAATCTAGGTATTGGTGGTTGAATGACAATGTCTAAATTATTCGTGTTTATTTTCAGTTTTGGTGTTTTTCGTTATTTAGTTTTTGAGTTTCAGCTCATTATTGCTACATTTAGTGTTATTGTTTATTTTTGTTAAAAATTGGGTATATGTTAGGTTTATATTATGTTTATTATATTAGGTTAGAGATAAGGTTTAACGCTTAGGTTAAGAACATTGTTATAGATTTTTTATAGTATAAGATAAAGTTTTTGATTGCATTTATTAGAATTAAGTTAAAACATATTAGGTGTAGGATCAAAGTTCACTGTAGTGTTAAGATGATAAATAATTTTAGAATAGTGTTGGTTGGTTTTTTCTCCTTTTTCCAATTGAATTGTAAAAATATGTAATAATCTTCATTGATTTGAATTTGCTATAGTTTTTTTTGATGAAATGAGTTAATGATAACGTACAAATTTAGAGAGCCATTTGGGCCATTAAGTTTTTTTCATTGTTATTGTTTGGATTTTGCTTTATGTTCTTTTAAAATTTATAACGATTAGTATTAAATAAAGCGCTTTTGACTTTGACTTTTCGTACTTACTCCAAACTGAATTATTTCTCGTGAAATGACTTACCTGAAAAAGAAAAAAAAATCAATAAGTTATATTTTTTATAAAATTATTTAAATTTTGTTGAGTTTATTTGAAGTACGCAATACAAAATCTGAACTAGACATAAATATGCAGAAGAATGAAATAATCCACTTGAAAATGTCATAAAAAGAGATAAAGACTGTTGATTTCTCAATACGGAAGGGGTAGAATTGAAAATATTCGTGATTCTCTATTGTTAATCACGACTTAATGATCCTTTTTCCCTTGTTAATGGATAAATTGGTGACCCCGCGAGATTTGAAAGATTTCTTTTAATAGCAATCTTGATTAGAGAAAAAATCAAAGTGATGCAGTATCGATTACGCCGGTTCATATAATAGGTGCTGTTCAAGGGTTGAAAGCAGTTGAATGAAAGAAAATCGGTGAACGCTTACGGGAGAAAGACGTCACTTACCTGAAGGATATCAGACGCACATGCTTTGCAAACGACAAGCCGTCGGAAAACGTCCACCAAAAGTTCTTATCTAGGCTTTGAAGCTAGGTCGTAGAATAGGAAGGATGCATAAAGAAGAATTGGTAAAGTACATTCATTTAAAGATTGTATCAGAACTTAGAAGTTTACTTTTACAAGCTATCGCTATACAATCATGCGATATGGGATAATCCAGACACCGAGACACCATCTAGCTTCGATCCGCATAGAATGTGCTTATACGCTATTTGAAATTTCATGACCGCAGAGACACTGTAACAAGCTATAAGGGATCCGATTAAAGCATTCTTCGCTAGATCACAAGCTGAATGTGTTCCCTAATAACACGCATTGTTTCTTAATAGCTGTTGAACCATCCCATGTTACAGCTACGGAAGCATGTCAAGCATCAAAACGACCCTAGGCAAAGCAAAGGCACAACTTACATGTTCAACGTCTTGCAAATCAACCTCTATCGCAGTATAGACGCCCAGTATCTGCATGAACGATTAGTAAGGGGGAGAGAAGTGTTGACATATTGCTGGTAATTAAGCAGCACCCAAATACGATTTCTTCTTCGTCTTCGTAGCACTAAATCCCCACTCGGGCGTTCGCTTCCTACAAAAAGCGCCTCCAACGGTCCATCGACAGCGTCCTCTGATTTCAAAATCCAATCGTTCCGATTATTCGCCTCAGGACGCGTCTCTCGAAGGCGCCCAATACGTTTGCGGATGCTTGGGTTAGGGTTCACGTTTCACAACTATAGCATAGCACAGGTATAAGTGTATGCCTACAACGCTCTCCAGGGTAAACGATAACATACCTATTACAAGTTTGAAGAGGAAGCACTGGTTAAAACAATATTTTCTTACCTAGAGTGAAGATAGTCCTAGAAGGTTTAGGCGGTCGTCGTAAGTGCTAAATGTAATTTTGTACTTATAGAAAAGCATAGTCAAAACCTACGCTGTAATGATTCAATTGCTATTACGAGATACTTTTGATGAGGGGATCAGATCCGACATGCATACTTAAGGATTGGGCGCACAAGCATGATGAAATCCGTGTACAAGTTTGGACCGGCTCTTGAATTTGAAAAAAAACACCGGTTTAAACCGGAAGGAAAAAACCGGTTTTTCGACCCAAAAACATCGGTTTTTCCCATCCCTAACGGTCTCCGCTCCTGCGATGGCGACCGTAAAAAATTGGTTTACGTTCGTACGTCGATTTTTGTGAGCCACGTCCAAGTGCTCCGAAAACGGCTTCCACAGAGGATAACGTGACAAAAATCCACGAGATCGTATTGGCACATCGCCGATTGAACGTGCGCGAGATAGCTGAGACAGTAGCCATCTCAAAAGACTGCTTGGTAGGGATGACAAAAATCGCCCCGTTTTAACCGAAACGGGTGTCTTTTTTCGAATTCAAGAACCGGTTAGAAACCGAAAACAAAGGAATGGAAGAATACCGAACAAAAAAACCCGGAAAACAGTAGGCAGCATTAATGAGCACAGTCATCAGAGCAAAGCAAATTTCTATGTTTGATTGGTTCTTGTGATTAGCTTTCATCCTTGTACTGTAAATGAATGACTTAGCTGTCGACCTGGATTTAACGTTAATCTCTTATTTTTAACACAAAGATGAAATATCCTTCAGTTCATTTTGGACCGTAAGAAACCATGTTGATTTACGGAAAGGTCGCAATGTGTTGTACAATGTTATGGAGTTTGCGGTGGCCTATATGGTTAGGAATTTTGCCACAGCATAATAGTAGCGAAATTGGTCTATAATTCAATGCAATCGAGTGGTCACCTGCTTTATGGATAGGAAGTACATTAGTGTTATTTCACAAATCTGGAAAAGTGCCAGTTGCAAAACTAGAATCGAAGAATACATAAGGATTCAGAAACCGATTTAATAAATCAGTTTGGAAACTCAACGGGACCGACTGCACTGCTAGAATCAAAATACTGAATCACCTCAGCCACTTCAGCGGGGCTCGTAGACAGGTTGACTAGTAAAGTGGGAGAAGATTGATAGGATAGGATTGTCGTAGGAGTAGGGGAGCTGTAAATGGGAGAAAAACAGTCAGAAAACATATTACATACGGCTTGAGCATTTATGTCTGTATGGTTTTGGTACGGCAGAGAGTTAATGACTTGATGAGGGCTTATTACAGAATTTAAGTCTGACCAGAAAGGATTTGGGATTAATTGTAAAAGAGGCTTCAATGGATCTTTGATAACAAAGCCTTGCGAATCTCACTACTTTTTTGGCTTGTGAACAATGAAGACGGTATCTAGATCCTAATACGAATGTAGGTTACGTTTCCGGCCTGAGTCTTTTAAGGTCAGTGCATCAGCACAGCTTCTCTAGTGAACCACGAGGGACGGTTCGATTCAGAAGCATTTGCGGTCGGTGTATGAAGTGGAATGATTTCATTGAGGACTGGGTAGCATTGCTGTGTAGCGAGACTAGGATCATTTGGATCTAGGATAGCATGCCAATTGACGATCGCAAGCTCAGACACTAAGCACTCGTAGTTTGCCTTAAAAAGGCTGAAATCGGGTAGTTTTACTTTTGGTTACGGATGTGGAGTGCACCTAAGTAATTGTACCTATAAGGGTGCATAGTGTGGGTCCGGCTTGGCAAACAGGGCCGCAGCAGAAGGCACAGGATTCAACACCTCAGGTTTGTTCGAGATAATAAGGTCAGGCATACGGTTGGAAGCATTCATTACGTAGTTCAGTTGAGTAAGGCTACAGAAAGATAAGAATGAGGATAAGGCGATAGAAAAGTCATTCGAAGTGACAATAGACTTAGTATCAGTGTCCCAGAAAACAAGAAAAATTAAAATCTACGTAGATTAGGAAGTGAGCCGGCAGTTTGGCGGTGAGTATAAAGTTGGATAACCAATTAAAAAGAGATTCAAATTCATACAAGGATGAATTGTGAGGTACGAAAATACAAAAGACATTGTGTGAGTCGTGGAATGAGATTTAAACTGGGATACTTTCAACTGGCGGCAAGGGGGAGAAATAACTACAAACAGTACCATGCAGTGTTGAATAAAGCGGTAATGGGACACCTCCCCTATTCAATTTTCCAATGACACATCGATTCTGGTCAATTCTGAAAATCACATGGTGAGGGAAAATTTCATTAGTTAATACCCCATCCGTGAGCCAGGTTTCAGTTGAACATATATCATAATAGGGTCATTAGAAAGAATGAATACAAGTTTCAGAGAGTCTAGTTTGGTTCCGGTACCTCTAACGTTTTGATAAAAGAGATTTTATTCGTTATTAGACATATCAAAGCTCAGATTTTTTGCTGGAATTTATTGAATGCACGAAATTGTTGCCGCGGAGAACATTCAAAGCGCTTCACCAGGACACCCGATGGCCAGAAGTCTGAGTTTAGATAAATTTTGTCTAAGCTGTTACCGTTACTTTAACTGATGTGACAGTACGGTTAGGTTGATCTTCGTGAGTTAGTTTCTTACAAATCAAAGGCTGCCGAAAGTAAACTAATTTAGAAACAATATAATTCATAATCTCAGATGTTGTAGTATTGAATCCAAGACGTGAAACTAAACTTTGAAGAGGAGAGTACACTAGTCTCAACAAGAGAACAGGATCAATGTTTGCCGATGTAGTAGTGGACAAGAGTTCCCAGGGTCTTTAAATGGCTAATCCGTAAGTTGAGCAGTCTGCAGCGATTTCTGGTGTCTCTTGGTTACGCCGATGAGTATAGGAGGTTGCAATCTGCTTTCAACCTAATAACCATGATCGAAGGGAAGATTGATTGAAATGTGGGGACGAGTAGCTGATGATTTGCTGCGAGTGATAACTTGGCTGCTGGAATCAATTGAGGAATGCATACTCGCTGTAGTAACAGTCGATTAGATACTGGCGCCCTCAATGATAGCTCCCTTCCAACGTTGGAAGAGGAATTATCACATCTATCAACTATGACGTTAAATTTGGTATATCCGTTTGATCAAGAACTGACGATTGCGAAGAAGAAGATTCACCACTAGTCGGTTTAGATAGAGTGGGGCTTGTTTCACCAGCTTTAAGCAAATCTGTAATGTCAAATTGCGCAAACATTCAAATTTTCCCTCAAACTATTGAAGCACGATGAGAGAATTGATATCGTTTTTTCTGCTCCCTGTAATTTCGTAATGGAGGAAGAAACTTTGTATTTGCGGCACGATTCACAGTAGCAATAAATCCCTGTTCCTCATTTCATTATACATATTATCTGCTGTGGGTCCCGATAAACTGACGCACTTCGTGTGGAAGGAGTTCCCACAAAGGCCGTAGCAAGATACGAGAGCGATTGTCGACGCACGACTTGTCGGATCCAGTGTGTGCGATCCCATATCTTGAATATCGCTTCCAGTTCAGTTCGTTTTCCTGGATTGCAAATACGTTTCCTTTATATTGAATGGCCTATTGTGAAAGATGCTTAACAGCGCCAGGGCTGTTCAGTGATCTGACATTCCAGGATACGATGCCATAATTAAGTCTAATACATTCCAAGGCTTTTTTGCAGGTTTCAAAACAATGTAGGGTTTTCTACGGACGAGTAGTGAGCCCGTCGCCCAACCTTCATTCCGGCCGCATAGTTATTACTTTCGATTCCGTTATCAGGGGCGGAAGACTCTCCATCACCCGCTTACGTCAGTCTATTACAAAAGGTAAAAGTTACCAGCGACCACCAAGGAAGGTGTAAGTAGATTTTGTTAGCAGAGCTGCAAATGAATTTGCAGTTTCTGGCCACCCCGAGAGTATTTACTACCATTTGGTCATTTTGAGTTATCATGAGTATTTGGATAATTGGATGGTCATTTGGATAATATTCAATAACTTTTTTTTAAATAATTGTATTTTATTTCTTACCTCTTCCCTTTCCTCCCAATTTGCATGCTTCTTATGTAGACTGCAAAGCACAGGTAGAGTGTCCTTCCGAAGGCACTTCAATAAAATTGAGTGCCTCCTGGGGACTGAGAACCCTCTGTTATCATAAAATGTTTGTGGCTGCAGTGCATACCAATGCGGCAACAGAGGTCGCGGTCTTATGTACTCTTACAGCAAAAATTTGGGATTAGCTTTTCTTTTTTCTTTGTTATTTAGCCCATGTGGTTTATTTTCTACTAATCAATTTGGAGCTATTTGAGATGAATGCACTAGCTGGATCGCAATGCGTCAATCTCTTGCGAGTATTTCATGAGGATACTGGATTTGAACTTCTACTGTGATTTTGGTCTCCTACGTTTTTAGTTTCCTTCTAAAGTAGCTGTTTAAAACACCTTTGTAGGGTTTTGGTTTTTCTTGACAGCCATAATTCATCCTTCAATGGCCCGGTCCGTATTAGCCGTCACGGCTACCGATACCTTTTCGAATATCCCCACAGCGCCATTCCAGTCGCATATGCTTGACGCACGTTTGCTATTTTCAAATTCAGTGGAATATAAAATTCGTCTGGACACTGTTCGTGCTAGGAAACTTCAGTGTTTGGTTTGGATCTTCAATATGTGTTCTTAGTGCAGTTCAAGTTTTTTTATCGATTTTATCGCTACAATGTTTCCTGAATTTTTATGACGAATTCAAAAAAGTGAAACTGATGTGTATAAGAAACCAGTAAAGCTAAAAGAAATGGCCAATTTAAGTGAAGCTCAAGAAGCGCTCTCAATCGCAAAATATGGAACACAGTCTAGCCATAAATACTGTCCATTGGTTAAACACAAATGTCTCGATAGCAAAAACTGCTAGGGAAAAAATGAAGACACCGGTGAAACCAGTGATCGTAATCAAATTCGAAATTACCTTCTTTAGCTTTTGCACACAAGTTCACACGCGAAATAAACCCATATATCGCTGTACGCAGCGTTTCTAGGGGAATTTCGGCAACTGAGGTGAGATTTCGAACATGCTTTATTTTCCAACAAGGACCGCAAGCGATAGTCAAGCGAGTTCAAACCAGGACTTCCAGACGGCCAGTCTTCACCACAAACAAACTCCAGTGCTTTGTTCTCAAACCATTTTTGCGTCGTCTTTGCCTTATGCCTGGAAGTAGAATTCTGCTGGAATACCTACGGCTTGCTTTTGAACATTGTCATGTTCAGAGGCTTACTCATATCTGCTAGCATCCCTTGATGAATTTTTGCCGACGCTTTATCGCTCGCCTTTTTCGCAAAAATGAATCGAACAGACACCGTGATACGAAACCCCCTTCCAAAGCAACATTAAAGGGGGATGAAGACCTCCTTGAACCCTCAGAATCTTCTCCTTGGCTTCGTAAGAGCTTCTAACGTACACACGGTCATTTTGTTTCTTGGAACTCCCTTCAACTGTCAAAATTTTTTTCGTGGATAAACAGAATGTCCTTGTCCAAATTCGCGAATGAGTTTGATCGATCTTTCGTGCCGAATTTACTTCAGTTTATCGGTTAAGAGGTGTTTTGTATGCTCGCAAATGTAAATCGTCGTGTAAAATCAAATGTAAATCGTCGCGTAAAATATATTTTCATTTCACGAGCAATGATTGTTTGCTTGCGGATTGGGTTTCTTCATATGCGGCTTCTTACGGCGTCCAGTACTTGTTTTGATCGTGCTTTCGGGGCGCGGGTGGTCTAACACGTCATCAGGCTAGTTAAATCGTTGAATAGTACGATAAACAAACTTATGACTGATGTTAAGTGATTTAAGGAGGGAGGAGCTTTGTTTACCGTTCTTCCCCACCTTATGCAAATCGGTAACAGAAATACGATAGTGATATTTCGATCACTCCATTGTTGAATTGCTACTGAACTGTACTAGTGTCCGCACACTTGACTACGTGAATATTGCTAGTGTCGCCAACATAAGGGAAACTGAAATTTTCATATTATACTCTCTGCTCTAAATGTCAATGGGATTAAATCAAAAATACAATATCTGTTGTCGCTGATAGATGCTATCTTGAGAAGTCTATGAAAGACATTATATTATGAGCCTTAATCTCAAGGATTCGTTTCGACAAATTCCGCTTTAGAAAAAGTCCCAAAATTAAACGGTATCCACTATGTCATGGCTGCTCCTTTTATTTTTCAACCATTTGTATAAGCCGAAGTCCGCTTAAGAGCTTAAAGAATAGAACATCTGCTTTACTGCAAAACCAGCGCAGAAACCCCAACAGTCTCCGTGTCCCTTATATTGAACTCGGCCCAATGGAATCATAGTTGTCCGAGCTAAAAGAATTTTGGCTTCGCTGATGACTGGGTTGAAATCAAATATCTAATCATCAGAATAATTTTTCACGATAATGACTAATAAATCTATAGCTATTTGGCCAAGTAGGCTCTGATTTTGACTACCCGACCCTCTTTCTTGAGCCCTTTCGACAGGAGTACAAATGATTCAAGAACTGAACACCCCGCATTTCCAATTGGATAGCTACAAGTCTGATAAATACAATCCAAAACCAGCCGTCTAGGCTACTACTGAAAGTGGTCGCGACACATACAAGGTATAAAACACACCAACAGCAATCCTATGCAGGAAAAGCGATCTTGAGAATTATGGACGCAAGAGGAAAGATGACGCTAGACCTTATCTTTCGGGCGCACTAGTATCTGTTTAGCCTACACTGCAGCTTGGAGCTTAAAGCATTCAATTATTGTCCAGGAATGACCAGACAAATAAAAGAACACGTTGCGCCTGTAAAATTCACTAAACCACCAAATAAGAATTTTCGTCCTCCTATAAAAAAGCTATGTCTCCCAGAAAAAATCTCCATACCTGTAAATCTTCCTTCTGAGGCCAGCGTCACGTTCAGCTACCAGTCACATGGGTATGTATCAAAATTCCCAATCGTTTGGCTATCACATGACTATCGAAAGAGAAGTTCTCCATTTTTTAGAGTACTTAAGTAAATCCTTTCGGGCAAGTGTTGTCTAGAACTAAAGAGCTTTGAAGGAAAGCAAAACATTTGATTAACCATGCAAATAAACCTCTAAATAAAATCATACCGTTAAAAATGCTTTAAAACAAAATATTCAAATAAAGCATTGAAAATGTAACCCACTGAGATTTCGAGCAAATATAGGGTTTTCCATTAGGGACATAACAATTTTGTACCTTTATATGAACGCCACCTTCAATTTTTTCAATAAGCTGTCAATTCAAAACACTAGTCTAAGTCAACATATTTATCATGGCTAAGTTCACGAACCAGCAACGTTTGGAAATCATTAAAAATTACTACCGAAATTCTTAGTCGGTGGTCGCAACTTTAAGAGAGCTTACTCCAATTTTCGGCCGTGATAATCGTCCCACGCGACAAGCTGCGCGTGCTATAGTGGATAAGTTTGAGTCCATATTTTCACTTTTGGACGTTTCGATGCCAAAAAGATTCGAAGTGAAGGAAATATCGCAGCCGTCAGATCATTGATTCAAAATGAGCCAAATCAGTCGATTCCACATCGTTCTCAGGAATTGGACATCGCTCAAACGACACTCTAGCGTATTTTGCGAAAAGATCTTGGCCTACATCAAATTGCCTCAAGAACTGCAGCCACTTGATCATTCGAATCGCCGAAGCTTCTCGAATTGGGCTCTGGCAAAGCTTGAAGAAAATGAAGAATTTCATCGAAAAATCATCTTCAACGATGAAGCTAATTTCTGGCTCAATGGCTTTGTTAATAAGCAAAATTTGCGTAATTGGTCAGCAACAAACCCACATGTGCTTCATGAGACACCGTTGCATCCGCAACATGTCATTGTTTGGTGCAGTTTTCATGCCGGAGGTGTGATTGGGCCGTATTTTTTCGTGGATGAAAACGACCGTCAATGGAGAGCGCTATCGTGTTATTTTTGAAGATAATTTGTGGTCACAATTGGATGAACTTGACATCAACGAAATGTGATTTCAACAAGACGGTGCTACTAGACACACAGCACAAATTGGCAAATTGGTGAACGTGTTATCTGGAGAAATGTTCCGGTCTAATAGCCGCCTCGTTCAGTCGATCTAACGCCATTGGATTTCATTTGATGGGACTACATCAAGTCACTGGTCCATGCCAACAAGCCAGCACCTTTAGACAAGCTCTAAGACAACATCCGACCCGAAACTGTTAACGTTCCTGTCGAAATGTGTGCCAGAGTAGTGGAAAATCGGGTCCAAAGAATCGACCGCTGTAACGGGCTCGTAGTGGTTATATGACCAAAATCGATAACTTGCACTACACCCACAATAAATTTGAATTCAATATCTCAAATATTTCTGTATTTTATTAATAAATAAAGTTATTTTGTCCTTAATAGAAAACCCTTTACGTCTTCATCCTCTTGGTGGGCCTCGAACCCGACCAACATTAATACAGGATTCCCATCTGCAGCTCCTCATATTTTTTGCAAAGTGTACCATATGATATATCAAATGAAAGATATTCTCGTGGGTGTCTCAAATATGTATATTTTTTTGTAATTTGTAAGTTAAAAGCTTTGAAATTATTTAAAAAAAATCTATGATCATCTCTCTGGCGTGTTTCCAAAGTTTCAGGGCCGGATGAATGAATTTGTTCGAACGTTTCTTTCTATGTGTATCTATTCTATGGTTAAAATATTAGTTTTCATCCTTATTATCAAATTAAGCTAGCATTTGAAAAGGCTTGCTTATAGTGTACCAAGCATACATGCTACTGGGAAGCCTGTCTTGATGTATGGGATGTAAGCTTTTCTTAGTCATAAGATTGGTATGCTTGATTTTCAACCGTGAGATCTGAGTTCAAGCCTGGATGTGCGTCACAATCGCAGTTCTCACTATGTTGATTTTTTTAACATTTAATGGTATGAGGGTAACTGTGTCCTCTCGTTTACAAAGAACTCTACCATCAGCACAACCGTGAGGAGATTAACTTGCTAGGTAATTGCATGTGTCATAAGATTGGGTATACGACGAAACAAAGGGAATGTTTATGGCGCCTAGCTGAAAATGAGGGGCAAAAAAATCAATGGACCGTGGAGTTAAAAACTAATAATGCTAAAAAATTGCAAGTGAAACGTGCCTTATTCATATATTTTATTTATTTATATCTTTTTTAGAGTATTCAGTCGAAATCCGAGGTAGATTGGAGCAAAACTGACGGAGACACATGATTTCAACTCAGTGTGAGTATGGAAAAATACACTCAGTTATCGATGGTTTTTCTTTTGAAATTCTTTTTCCCATAAATCACTTTTTCAAAATCGGTGCAACTTTGTTACCTGGCGAAACTTATAAACTCATTTTTGCCGCAAGATAGTCGAGTGATGAGTTTCTCGTATACTCTGCACCGCAAAAAAAAAACTTTGTTTTGAGGAGTCTCCGAAAATCTGCTGTCATTACCTTATTTCACAATATTTTTTTACCAAATTATTTTTGGAAAACACGTTAAAATGTTGAGCTATCGTGCATTCTTTTCATAAGTAAATTTACGTTCACAATATGTTCAAATCAAATTCTTAAAAATATGCTTAAAATATGACGAATTAAAAAAAAATTTTTTCTTGAAAAGCCGTCGGTCGTTTTTATGTGAGTATTCGTCTTTTGGCTTTTTTTGAGTCATCTACAGTGTCACAATGGTTTTTTTGTTTCTTGAATAGCCTTCGGGCCTAGCTTTCTTGAGTGAGCAGACAGGTTTGGACTTCTTTGAGTCACGTTCAGTGACAAAGATGACTGCTCCCTCAAAAAAGCAAGGCCCGACGGCTTTCAAGAGAAAAAATAATTGGCATGCGGATATCAAATAAAATAATTGACTAAAATGTTTTTCTTTGAAGATGGTCGAATAGGGTATCAAATTAAATGCCTTGGGAGATATTTTAATATCAAGTCTTAAACCTTAATTTAGCTAAAGGGGGTGGGTTGAGAGAACAGAAAAAAATGAAAAAATTACTTCCCCCTTCGATTCGACACATGTCAATCGAAAAAACTGAAAAAAATACAAATGTAAGTCTTGCTGTGTACTAAAGCAACAAATATGTTACCGCATAAGTCAAATTTTCATCAACTTTGCTAATCTTATTATGATTTGTTAATTTCACAGTTTTGCCTATAAGACCATGTTTTTATCTAGATTGCACCAGGAGTCGTGATAGATAAACGGACTGTGCGAAATTGGGAGATCTTCTAATGCCACTTTTGTTTTTATATTTAGTACTTCATAATATTTATTTAAAACCACTTTTTTCCTATTCCCATTACCGAATTCCTTCATACCCTCATATTTGCATGAAGAGTAGAAGCAGAGCTTTTGTCGATCTGCCACTTTCATTTTTGGTTTGCTTAGAAAACTTTATTACGGTGCATCCACGGGGGTTGTATTTTTTTTAATAGTTCTAATTTATATTTTATAAAAATAAATCCGGTCATGCGAGAGTAATCTACAGTATTTTACATTTCTCTTTCCATTCCCTTCGGGTGTGATTTAATGTTGGTGGCCCGGCACGAGCAGAGAGTACACGACAAAATGCTGCTACATCAATTGTTTGTGAATGTAGTAAATATTGTGGCGAACAAAATCTGGCATTGATATCTTGCAGATATTCAATTGCCTGATGTGCAACTGCATACGTTTATAGTGTGTCGAAAAATTGAAATTTTCTGGATTTGTCGAGCGATCGTTTCTTATCTCTTTGACCACTATTGCTTGACAGTAGCAACACATTTATTATATAAACCCGTCCGAAATCGCAACAAAGATGCCACGGGAAAAACATACTAAGAAAATAAAAGCTCATAAGAAGTATTAATAAGCTTAGTCTCTCAATACTATACGTATTTTTATTTTGCATAATGCAATTTACTGTTGCCCTCATATAATCTTAAAATATTCTTAATGGCAAAACCCAGCAACAAATGTTGTGAAGTACAAACGTTTAAGATACATCTAAAGTTGCAAAGTCACGCCTTCGTCAATCTACAATCAAATCCAAACCCCGCAAAGATGGAATTTGCATAGTACAGTAACAGTTCTTTAATTCACGACTACGTATATTATCTGCACAAATGCAAACAAAACCCACAATTCAATGCATAAGAAAACTTTTAAGAAATACAAACATATCCCTCGCCACTGCCTTATTTGATAAAATTGTTTGTCTTTAACTTATTACACATTCATTACCATTTCGAAGTATATTTAATTAAATGCGAAGAAACAGCAAACGTTCGTTACTATTGTTACGTCCTTGGCTTAAAACTCGACCGCCGCCGCGCCACTATGGGAATTCAACGTTAAATCGTTTCAATCTACGACAAAGACTTACATAGAATGGTATATTTAAGAAATAATTCTCACAATGTCATATATGACAAACTTAATGTATTGTTAACTTCGTTTGCCAAGATAAAGTTGAGATTTCTTTCAGAAATTGCAATCAAGCAGTAGATACATTTGATACGGCCTTGGAAGGCCATCTTGGCAAAGTTAACATGAAAATACTTGGTTGGACAAAATTGAACTAAATACTAATTACATTTTTTAACAAAAGTATTATCTGATGGAAAAACCATTGTCAATATCATTTCGGTCGTGTTAGACCAATTTGGATTGAAAAGTCTGAAGAACGAAATTAATGACGACCTAATGCCATTGCTCGCTATAGTTTAACAAATCTCGGAATCTCATTGGAGAGATCCGGTAGAAAGGTCATGATACAAGATTAATGTCTGCTCTGGAGTTGAGTTAATATATAGGAAATTGTTGGTTTTCATTTTCCGATCAACTTCAGTTTAAGACTACAACAATAAGATAATTTGAAGAACGTGAAAAGAAGTTAACGTGATTTGTTGGCCTCCACTTAGTCAGACTGCACACCTAAGTGAAGAACGTGGTAAGCACGAACGGTAATCACTAAATGGAAGTTGGAGCAAATTGCATTGTGATTATTGGCTAATTAAATTATATTGATCTTGTTACATGAAATGATTTTGAAAATAATAATTCAATTAAATGGGGGAAAAGTCGGGAAATCTAGTCAAAAATTGATTTTTCATGGAGATAAATTGGAAAGGAGGATACCAAATTTATTCTTCCTTAGATTCAGTTTCCATGGTCTCTCATAGTCATAATTCAAGCCAAACAAAAATTAATTTTTCGACACAGTCTCCACACAAGTCAATACATTTGGTCAAACGCTTTTCCCAACCCTTCAGGCCATCAGAAAAAAAATTCTTTGTGTAAACCTGAAAAATACAGTTTTACTGCCTCTTCAACTTCGGTATTTGACCCATATTTTTTCCCACCCAGAAATTTTTTCAAGTTGGGGAACAAAAAAAGTCACTCCGAGCTAGGTCAGGGTGGGTGTTGAAGCAATTCAAACTTCAATTTGTCCAATTTCGCCATTGCGACCATGCATGTGTGGATTTGCACGTTGTATTGATGAAACAGGACCTTCTTCCTCGGCAAGTGTGGTCGCTTCTTCTTGAATTCCGTTTTCAATTGGTCCAGCAACGCAGCGTAACAGGGGCCGTTAATGGCTTTCCCTTATTGAAGATAATCAACCACTATTACTCCATCGCTGCTCCAAAAAACGGTCGCCATCACTTTTCCGGCCGAAAGAACGACCTTCGCCTTCTTCGGAGCTGGTTCCCCCACCACAATCCATTGCATTGACTGTTTAGCTTCCGGAGTATGGTGATGGATCCAGGTTTCGTCGAAAGTAACTAATCGGTGCAAAAGCTCGGTAGGATTCTTTTGGAACAGCTGAAGAGTCTTGCGCGACCTGTCCACCCGTACGCGCCTTTTGGTCGATCGTCAACAAACGCGGCACCCATCGCGTGGATAATTTTCTCTTGCGTAAATCTTCATGTAAAATCGTATGCACCTGTTCAGTTGAGCCCACAACCTCAGCAAAGTCCTTAATGGTTAATCGGCGATCTTCCATCATGGTTGTGTGCACTTCCATTGAAACAGTTTTTGGACGTCAAGAACATTCATCGTCAAAAATGCTTGTGCGACCGCGTTTGAGTTCGGCCACCCAATGTTTCACGGTTGTGAATGACGGCGACGTTTCACCATACACGGAGTCTAACTCTTCTTTCACTTCCCGAGTTTTTTCCCTTTCAAATAGAGGTACTTTATCATCGCACGATACTCGATTTTATCCATTGTTCTTATTAAACGTCACCTGTCCACTTTGGAAGGGTGCCATGTGTTTTGTACTGATTGGAATGATTTAAAATTTTTATAGCATACATATGTCAAGGCCATCTATTGGTTGGCAAGAGAATAAAAGAAGAAGAGAAGAATAACAAGGCTATCAACATACAAAAAATATTTTCGAAAACATTTCCCCTATCTAATTTAAAAATATAACGGTCAACAGGGGAATTTGACTTTTCTTCTAGAGTTTTCTCAAATTCTTCGAACCAACACCTTGCAGCCTGTTTTAAGCCATATAAAGCTTTATTTAATTTATAGACTTGGTTTTTTTTCGTTAACATCTACATATTCCTTCTGGGACTTTCATGTATACATTTTCTTTAAATTTACCGTTTAGAAATGCGGTTTTCACATATGATGAACCAATAAATTTAATTGATTGACAAAAGCTATTAAAAATCTAAAGCTGCCAATTCTTACAACAGGAGTAAATATTTCGTTATAATCCTTCAAATATGTTTGAGAAAACCCTTTTGCAATAAGACGGGCTTTGTATCTAATGGGTTTGCCAAATTCATAATTTTTAATATTAAACACCCATTTACGATCAACAATGCTTACCCCTTCCGGTGTTGCTACCAAGGTCCAGGTTTCGTTTTCAAAAAGAGAATTACCTCGTCTTAAGTAGCTTTCGCCCACTCATCTTTTTCTTCGCTATTTTGAGCATCTTGATGCGAAGTAGGAATTTTACAGACGACTGATTGAGCACACATAAAATAGTCTTCATTATCTATTGGATTGTCCTGTTTAATCCTTTCACTTCTTCTGGGTTCTGGTATCTTTTTTTTCTATCTTGTTTGCCTTGAGATGAAGGACTTTCAGCTTGTGTGCTTTCTTTACATTGTATAAGAGCATTACCAATTTCGTTTGGAGCATTTCTATATGTGAATTATCTCTCTGATTTTCATCAATCGATTTTTCAGAGTTTCTTACTCACTTTGAACTTGGGTCAGTTTTCTCAGAAGAGCCACCTATATGTATCCTTTCCATTTTTGAAGCAGACCTTGATGCTGTAAAATAAACTTCATCTACTATCACATCTCTAACAATTAGCTATTTTTTAGTTTCCACTTCCCACACTTTATTGCCATTTTGTTCATACCCTACCAGTATTGCTTTCCAAGATTTCTCTTCAAACTTACTGGTTTCGTTATCGACATAGACTGTAGAGCCAAAAATTGTCAAAAAATTCATTTGTGGCTTTTTCTTCTTCTTGTTCGTAGCACTACAGCCCTTCTCGAGCCTTCGCTTCCTGCAAATAGCGCCTCCAACTGTCTCGGTCCATGACCGCGTCGTCCAATTTCAAAATCCGAGCATTCAGACCAGCGTTTCCTTAGTTTCCTCACTGGTCTCCAGCCTTCAGTTCTCCCAACGAATACCTTTTTGGGTATCCGTTGTTCTTCCATACGATTCATGTGTCCAGCCCATTATGGCTTACGCAGTGTGTGGTTGTATCGAATTCGCCATTGGTCTCCTTCTAGCTTCGCTCCGATTATTCGCGCCAGGACCCATCGCTTAAAGGCGTTTAATATATTGGGTGTACAACTTAATAACCGGAATTTGACGCTAGATGTCCGTACTAACAAATATCGTGGAAGCTCGAACTTAATATACATGTCATTTTGAAAGTACATTTGACGGCTATCAAAATCAGTCAACAAAACAATTTTATCTTGTGTGCATCATTATTATTTTTCACGATGAATAACTTCGGAAACTGGAGAAAAAGACAACATTTACGGGAGGTTCTGTTGGGTCATTTTTTTCAAAAAAAAATGCTGCGGAAAGTCATCGTTTGCTTGTAGAAGTTTATGGTGACGAAACACAGTGTTTTGAATGGTTTGAACGCTTCAAAAGTGGCGATTTTGACATCAAAGACAAAGAACGCCCAGGACACCCAAAAAAGTTTGAAGACGAAGAATTGGAGACGCTACTCGATGAGAATTTGTATCAAACGCAAGACGAACTTGCCAAATCGTTGCGAGTGACTCAGCAAGCCATTTCGAAACGTCTGAAAGCCGCCGGATACATTCAGAAGCAAGGTAATTGGGTCCTCTATGAGTTGAAGCCGAGAAACGTTGAACGGCGCTTCTGTATGTCTGAAATGCTGCTTGAGCGCCATAAAAAGAAATCATTTTTGCATCGGATCGTGACTGGGGATGAAAAATGGATCCGTTATGACAATCCCAAGCGCAAAAAGTCATACGTGAAGCCCGGCCAACCAGTCAAATCAACGGCGAAGCCAAATATCCATGGCGCCAAGGTTATGCTGTGTATTTGGTTGGGATTAGAAGGTGCCGTTATATTATGAGTTGTTGAAATCGGGCCAGACAATCACACAACACAACACAATTAATACGTTTAAAGCGTGCCATCATCGAAAAACGCCCGGAATATGCGACCAGACACGAGGCTATAATTTTTCATCATGACAACGCTCGGCCGCATGTTGCAACACCCGCGAAAAACTATTTGGAAAATAGTGGATGGGAAGTTTTGGCCCACCCGCCTTATAGTCCGGACTTTACTCCGTCTGACTTTCATTTATTTCGCTCGATGCAAAACGCCCTCACCGGAATATGCTTGACTTCAGAGCAAGGCATCCGTAATTGGATAGATTCGTTTTTGACCGCCAAGCCGGCGCATTTTTTTTGGGATGGAATTCATGATGGGGCAATGTTGTAGCTTCCGATGGACAATACTTTGAATAAAATATATTGTAAGCTTTTTCCACAATAAAGCATCAAATTTCGCTATTCGCAATTTCGCACCCAATATTTGCGGATGCTTGGGTTAGGGTCCTTGTTTCACACTCATAGCATAACACAGGTCTTATCACAGATTTGTATACTTGGAGCTTTGTTTTCCTGTGTATGTAGCTGGTCTTCAATATCGTCAAAACTGCAAAAAATATAAAATATTAAATAATGCATTGTTAACACTTGGAAACACGCTTCCAGGAGTATTGTACGATTCCAGGGCCGTGTCAACATTTCCATTGATCTTGTTCCTTATTACATGCAAAATTCCGTAGTACCGAGGTGTTCCCTTTTTGGGAATTATGAATGCGAAGGATTCGGTCCAGGCTATTTTTCCAAGATCCGAATTCTCCTGCTTGGCCCGAAAACTTTCGTCACTACGTCAGGGATGCGATCCATTTCTGAAATATTTACAAAGTTGGCTGGTAGGATACACTAGTCAATATCTTGATTCGCATCTTCTTGTGGATTTAGATAACATTCAATAAAACTAGGATATTCTCGAGTGAGCAGACTCCTAACAAGTGCCTAAATTGCCTTACAGTGGTAGTTCTTGCAGATGGACCATTTCGAGGTGCCTGTGGAACGTGCTCTTTAAAGTTTTCAAAATGTTCCTTCAAATTCGTCAATTACTGCATAGGAGTTTCCATTAAGGACATAACAAATCGATTGTGAGGCGTGCTGTGTCGCTAGTGGCACCGTCTTTTTGGAACAACATATCGTTGATGTCAAGTTCATTCAATTTTAGCCACAAATAATCTTCAAACATAACATGATAGCGCTCTCCATTGACGGTAACATGACGGTCGGCTTCATCCATGAAAAAATACGGTCCAATCACACCTCCGGCATGAAAACCGCATCAAACAGTAATTTTTTACGGATGCAACGGTCTCAAGACGCACATGTGACTTTGTTGCTGACCAATAACGGATATTTTGCTTATTTACAAAGCCATTGAGCCAGAAATGAGCTTCATCGCTGAAGATGCTTTTTCGATGAAACCGACTCGGAATTTCGGTAGAATTTTTAATAATTTCCAAACGTTGCTGGTTCATGAACTTTACCTTGCTAAAAATGTTGACTTTAACTAACCCTTTGACATTGACAGTTCATTAAAAAGGTTTAAGGATGCGTTCATAGAAAGGTACGAAGTTGTTATGTCCCTAATGGAAAATTCTATACTTCACTTTGCACTTAAATTTTGATTAATAATCTAATCAGCACTTCAAAAGCATGCAAATTAAATATTGAATGTGAATTTCGCTTTAAATTATTTGTTTTTGCAATGGTTCGCAAAAAATGAAAATGAAAGGAAAAATTAGTTACATGAAGTAAATGTATATTTCCTTCTTTTTTCTTTAAAAGCCGTCGGGCCTTGCTTTGCTGTGTGAGCAGACGCGTTTCGACTACTTCGAGTCATCTTCAGTGTATATTTCCTTCATTGTTTTTACCAAACAAGATCCACTAAATTCAAAAACACTTGTCACAATTTAATTTTCAGATTTTTAACTCTAACACTATAATTTTTGTTTTTCTCCAAATTAATTTTAACGTTGGCAATTACAATAAACACTTAAATGATTTTGCGCTCTTATAGTGAGCATGCACTTATTACAATAATTTGATAATGTCTTAAAGCGATAATTTGCTATTTTTGCACTAGCACAGTTCGATGGTTATTCTCTCTTTCAAGGTGACCGTCGGTTCTTGCCGACTCCTTTTTGCCTCTCAGCTACTCGGGGGCCTTTTCCCTTGATGGGTTTTCGTTTCGATGATGCTAGCGGAACGTGACCGGCGGATTCCCAGAAAGGTATTAGATGCGCGACAATGTCCCGTTCCCAGACGGGTATAAAGTTTGGGTATTTGGAATGTTGTGTTGCTGGACGGAATTTTGAGGCATCAGGTGACGAAATGAATGTAGAAAATTCAGAGCCAGTGCTGTTAAGTTGTACACCTTAAATCAGGGGCTCCCAAATTCTAAGTTATAACGCCCCACTTGTCCTTTTGAATATGGTGACATGCTTTGATCAATTGAAGAAACCCTGAATTTGATCTGAGCATTGCCGGAGTGCTATCTATACATACGCCTGTAAGCTTTTCCCAAGAGAGTTCACGCTTAGCGAAGAAGTCAGACTCTGCTGACATAACATCGATGGCTTAAGTAGTTGTTGTTAATTCTGTAGAAAGCAGAATTTCATGTTTCACTGCTTCATTTTCAATATATCTTACGAAAACTACCAACTGCGAGCAATTTGCAATATCCGTAGTTTCAACTAATTGTATCGCGACAAAAGGTGTAGTTTAATATCTTCGGCCATAGCATCAATGCGACGTTTGAGCGTATTGTCGGACAGCAAAATTTGGGTAGTTTTTGCCTACTCTCTTGTCCCAGGATAATATCAGCTGCTTTTAACATGCAAGGTTTGATAAGCGTTTCGCCAACAGTTTGGGTTTTTTCGTTTTTGCAATTAAAAGCGATAATTCATAAAAAGCCTCCAGCTCTTTCTCAGATGTATGACCGAAAGATCCAAGCCATAAAGACTGTCTAACATCAGCAAGGTGTTTAAAGTGATACTGAATAAAGCATTAAACACCCACATTGAAAAATATGAGTTGATGCCGAATTGCCAATTTGGTTTTCGTGCCAGGCATTCGATCAAACATGCGATAACGAAAGTAACCTCAGACATCTGTCGGAAAAATACGGTGTGGTTAGATGGACTAATTTTTAAACTCCTTCAAGACATATTCCCTAGACACATTGTCGCCATGATGTGCAACATGTTATACGGGAAATCATTTGTTGTTACTGATGAAAATCTGACGACAATGCGTGAATTCAAGGTCTTGAATGGTCTACAGCAGGGAACAGCTACTGCGCCTCTGTTCTTCTCAATACGCATTCGCATGCTATTGAACGGCTTTGATTTTAACGTCTCGCCAACGCGATCATTGGTATCGTTTGCTGATGACCTGATCATCTATACGGCCACAATAGTCAGAGCAGTCATCAAAAAATGTTCAATGATATGCAGCTCTACACCGTCAATCGGCGAATGAAAACCAATGCGCAGAAGTGCGAAAAAATTTTGTTTCGGACAACGCTGCAGGAGGTCAGTCAAGATCTGCAACGTAACTGGAAGGATTTCCACATTATGGCTGGTGAGGGTAGTTCAGAACGGGTTTCACATAAATCCTGTGTTCGATACCTCGGTGTTCATCTCGATCAGTATCTGTACTATACTGAACATGTGAAAATCATGCTCAGTAAAGTACAAAAAGTAGTCATGGCCGTTCGACGACTCTTTCATTCCAGATACATTGATCAAAGGGTCAAAGTTATCTGTTACAAGACCCTAATTAGACAGTTTTGACATATAGATGTCAGATCTGGTACAACCAGAGTGCTAGTACTATGGAAAGATTAAGCGTTTTCAAAAGGAAATGTCTTTGTGCATGTACTGGTAGGTATAGAAACCCTCCAACCTGAAGCGCTATGTATTGAATAGAAGAATTTATCAAACTGCTAATGTGACAAGAGTCGATATCTTCATATCGAGACTGCTTCGAAATCATATCGCAAGATCCGTAACTGTGAGTGAAAACCTTTAGATTTCACAGCCGTTCCACCCTACAGAGGGGTATATTGCGACTTGCCTCGCGACTGGCTTCGTTCCTCCACAAGCATTCGTGTATTTGGACATGAATCGATATGTTTTTAATTCTGACGGTGCCCCAATTATATATAACATACCTGTATATAGACGGCCCACCGATAAGAAGATAAAATATCCTCCGAGTTCGAGTTCACGAGACAAACAATTCCAATGGAGATACTCATTTGCTAGATCTGTTGAGGCGAGTCGAGCAGGGACGGAGCGATCTAGGTATGTTATTGGTGGCTGAATGACAACGTCTAAATTATTTTGGGTTTTCCGTTGCATAGTTTTGAGTCTCAGCTCATTATTGCTGCATATATTGTTTTTTTTTGTGTTAAAAATTAGGAATAGATTCAAATATTTAGGATAGGTATATGTTATGTTTATCATATTAGGTGTGGCGATAAGGTTAAACGTTTAGGCTAGGAATATTTTGAAAGCATTTTATAGTATAAGATAACGGTTTTTCATTGAATTTGATTAGAATTAGGTTATAACATATTAGTTATGGGATTAAAGTTCACTGTTGTGTGAAAATTATAAATAATTTTTAATAGTGTTAGTTGTTTTTTCCCCTTTTTTCCAATTGAATCATAAAATATCTAATAATTTGAATTAATTTAAATTTGATATGGTGCTTTAATTTAATGTTTTTAGTTGATAATGTATAAATTTAGAGAGCCATTTGGGCCATTAAGTTTTTGTATTATTATTGTTTGGAATTTGCTTTATATTCTTTTAAAATTTATAACCATTAGTATTGAATAAAGCGCTTTTGATATTCAGTGGTATACAATTTTATGCTTTTCAAAGTTCCGGTCTTTGCAACGAAAAACTCCTGTGGGTGCGAAATACGAGAAGAAACCTCAATTAAAGTTATTAATTGCTACTTCAAACACACCTTTGGGTTGTCTTTTAAAGCACGATGTTTTGTTGACAAATGTCGCATGGCATCATTGCTCAACCCTTTGAAACAGATAACGTACTGCGGATGGTCGACACCATTTTTTGGCAAAGAAACAAAACCGTATTTAATGTACTGTAACAACCGCGGAAGTCACCGCAGTTGCAGACATTGTTTCAGCAGAGGGATGCGTAACCCGGGGTAGCATACTGAGGCCGGCTAGCGCTCAGTCGTGTCACGGGTCTTCCGGGAAACCCTCTGCTCGTGCTGAGCCACCCTACATATAAACACTAACACGAAAGGACCGTACGGGAGAGGAGGTGGTCATCTTGAAAAATGAAAAAAAATATTTGTACTTACAACATAGTGGCCGTTTTTATTTGAAATAAGAAAAATAAACACAACAACAATTTATGAAAATAATATTATGAAACAAGTTAACTCCTTTTTCTTTAAATAATTTACTGAATTGATTAAATGAATAAATGAATTTCGAAAGCGAGGCTATAAAAACCAAAAAATTTTCTTAATTAAAAAAACATATTAATGATATAATGATAAGATGCAATAAAAAAAATTTCAAGTTTGACGAAAAGAAAATATAAAGAAAAGTGTGCAATTAACTCACCCCTATTGATGCTGTGGAGCACTCGGCAACTGAAGGGGGCACTGAAAATTAACTTCAATTTAAAATATTAACGCTACTCAGAACACAATCCAAACCGGCCATTTTTCAGAAACGGTAAACCTTCTCTTCGGAGACCTGGCACTGTATTCATCCTTCACTGATCCGGTAATAATTAAATTCAGATTAAAGTTTGATTTTGTTTCCCTTTTTGATTAATAGACTTTCGTTCTTAATTCAGATTTTCTCTTTTCATTATTTTTGAAATCCCGACACTGAATGATCCTTGTTTCTATAAACTCTTCACGGCATCCACCACAAACTGCATCCACTGTTACGCGGTACCAATTTTCTTTCAGATTCAAAGGCTATTTAGATTTTTTTATATGTCTTGAGCCGTCACTGTTTTCTTCCGTATTCACAACACTTAATTTAGTTTTTTCTTTTTCGTTTGTTTAGCCCACTTAACTTCACTCGCACGCAATTTAAACTCTCTTTTTCCCTCCAGAGAAGTTTTACTCCGTCGTTTACAATTTCACTACATTTTCAAACTTCCTTTACCAACTTTTCGATCATTTCATTCACTCCAAAATCTCCCCGAATCATAATCAAGGCTTTTATTTCACGAATTTCCCATACCAAAACTCGTTCCCCGAACCCAAAATCAAGGCTTATTTTTTTTTCGTCGTCACCGAAAACTCGTTAAAACTCCCTTCCATCTCAACACCAAAACCAGACTCAACAACGCAAAAAACTCCCTCTTATTTGCAAGCCAAATACTAACTGCCTTTCCAAATCAAGAATTTCATCCTTCAGTCCCGCAATCCTTTCATTCCCAATTACCGCTGCCGCATCTGGGTAACGTAGTCGAAGTTCAATTCACTTCGATTTCGCTAACCACACATCTCTTTCATATCGACAAACGCAACAATTTTCATTTTGCATATATAGCGATTTGCATAACCATGAAAGCGTCTGGTAAGATGTAAATCGTCATATATATACGGAAACAATTACTTTTGCCGATATCCCAAAAAGAGTGTTTTCCTGCGCTCGGGCAAACTTGAACCCAGGGTCGCAGCAGCCCCCGGTCAAGCATCCTCGACGCTACCAACGGAGTCACCTTCTGTTGAAGGTTCATTCATCGAATTAGTAACTTCAACTATGCACCTTTCTTAATGGGCATGGAAATGAAATTTGTTAGTAGGGAAGCATGAATGCAATTTCGTTAGTATACCAAATAAAATTTATTGGTGGGAGCAAATGAGTAAAATGAGTTAGTATGACGGAAAGAATTTGTTAGGGAGAAGGTATCGAATGAAATTTTGTTAATGGGAAGTAATGAATGGAGTGTTGTTAGTGGGAAAATGAAGATTATTATTATATTACTATTTTTTTTGTAATTAAAAATAGGGTAAGAATGTAGGATTGAGATGGTGGGGAAATAAAAATTATAGGGAAATTTGTAAAATGTTAATAAAAATAAATAAATATACACAGGAAAAGGTGTAAATGCCCAAAAGAAGGTGGAGATGTTACGGCAGCAATTTGAAGTTGCGAATGGGGGAATGTCTGTACGCCGGATTTCGCAACAGTACTCTTCATTATAATGTCATTTTTACACGATCTCATGTCGATATACACTCTTTCACTCACAAAAATCAAGGAATCACTTGTTGACGTAGTAAAGCCAACCCCGTACGACTGCTTTCAGTGTAAACAATAAATTAATGCATCAATCCTCTGCGTATAAATACATATATGTCAATATACTGACAATATGAAATGCTATAAAGAAAATTAAAAATTACATTTCCAAAACAGAACTGCCGCTTATGTTGCTGTATAGTTAGGAAGAAAAAATTACAAAAACTGTTACATTTTTACCGGATACGGTAGCACCGTGCTACAGATAAGGTGTGCAGGCTATTTTTTGCCCATTATTATTCGCGGAAGCTCTTTACAGTTCATCATATTTCTTGAGGGAGAAATTTAATGCTTAGGAGGTACTTTTGGGCAGCATTGCTATATTTGAATGATCCAATTCTTTCACATTCATATCACCCTCAAGTTTTAATTGTTTTTTTTTTCTTCCTTGCTCACCACTTCTTCATCGACGAAATCAGCAATTTTCTCATATGTATGCTGCAATTTTCTCATATGTATGCTGCAATTTTCTCATATGTATGTTGCTACGAATTTGAGAAGGTTTACATTCAATTCATACTCAGTATCAAAACAAGGATTTTTTTTATAAAATTCGATGCGACGCAATCCACAGAGGGCTTCCTCTTAGTTTAAACTTCAACACTAAATGGCTCAGCTGAGAATATTCATTCCACGCTCTTATTGGAAATCTTACATAATGTAAGTTAACTATCATTTCTGAATATTATTTATGTATAATTCAGAAATGAAAGTTCTCACTATGATATGGGTTGAATTGCTCTACTTTATATACATGAATATGAAATAGCATAATTTAATCATACCTCAGTCAATATCCAATTTGTGGGCGGCATAACAAGAAAGACCTGTTTTATGCTATGGGTGTGAAACAAGAACCCTAACTCAAGCATCCGCAAACATATTGAACGCCTTTGAGCGACGGGTCCTGAGGCGTATAATCGGAGCGAAGCTAGACGGGGACCAATGGCGAATTCGATACAACCATGAGCTGTATGAAATTTTTGACGAGCCGCAGGTCTCAACGATTTCAAGACAGTGGAAGCTGCAATGAGCTGGCCTCATGAATCGTATGGACGAACAACGGATACCCAAGAAGAAGGTATACGCTGGGAGATCTGAAGGCCGGAGACCAGTGGGGCAACCGAGAAAACGCTGGGCTGACTCGGTCGACGAAGACAGTTCATCGCATATTCGGATTTCAAAATTGGAGGACGCGGTCAATGGACCGAGACAGTTGAAACACTATTTGCAGGAAGCGAAGGCCCGGGAGGGGCTGTAGTGCTACGAAGAAGAAGAAGATAACAAGAGAGAGAGAGAGCATTAGTTCAGTCACCTTCTTTCCCGACTTGCAAAAAAGGTCCTTAATTCATGTTCAATCAAACATCCCTATGGCCAAAGATCATCAGCTTCGGCTAATATTGATGACACATTTGAAAAAAAATATTTAAAAAAAATTTTTTTTTTTTGAATAATTTTAGGTATGTATCGCTACTTCTCACGCCTCACTTGCAAAGCCCTCGCGCCCTCTCTGGAGGTGCGCCCCCCTCTTTGAAAACCACTGCTTTAAATGAAAGTGGACGAACTTGAAGAAGTCAGTATAACACTCGATAAATATACTTGAATGATACACAAGTGCGCGGGCGATGTAGGTCTGGGAATCATTTCTGGATGTGCACATATTTCGTATGCATATACGCTACAGCTGCACTTATTGGTTATTATTATTGTTGTTTCCATTATCAAACGATCAAACCTCGCCTGGACTTTCAGTATGTCGAATTACACTAAGATACTGAAAGATACCACTCAATAACTCTTCCTATAGAAAACTGATATTTTGTTTGTAGCCATAGACATCGCACAGCCCGACTACATACATAAGTATATATTGATAATCTAACAGATGCCTTCGTTTGATCATGCACTATAGGAGAAAGTATTCTGAGTGTAGTTTATTTTCTTCAATACAATATTGAAGAAAAGTCTTCTATGTCTTAATCTGGGACGCAAATCCAGTGTGAAATTTTCAGTACGTTCCCTCGAAAAGCTACTTCTTACAATTGTAGTGCTTTCTGTTATGCTCTAAATTAGTAAACACCTTAGTTTTAAAAGTACTTCACCTTAATAAGAAATACTTTTCCATATTTTTCTCAAGTATGAGCATTCTTTGTTTAAGATTTACTGCATTGAACAAGAAAAATAAATTTCTGTTCACCATTTCCTTAAAAATAGACGCTCAAATAATGCTTTGACTTAATTAGACACCTACGTAATTTTCAGTTCAAAATAAAACGCATGACTGGTAGGCAGAAATTTTTACAATTAGATTCTCTTATTTTCTACTGAAATGCTTATTTGGTGTATTTTTTACAATAATTTCAAATGTAGATTGTACAAATAGTATTTCTGTAATAACCGTATAAAATAATGTAATTAAAACAAAACAAACTCAACGATTTTCTTTCTTTTATTATAATGCTAACATATTTGCAATAAAATGCACTTGCAACAGCTGCACCGAACATTCAGTAATTCCAAAATGCATACAAACATCAAAGAAAACGTGCAAAAAGAATATTCCAATTTGTTGTACGTTACTTCGCTTGGAAAACTACTCGTATATTGGCGCAAGCCAGTTTAGTTGCATAGAAATAATTTTCCACGGTCTCGAGGATATTGCATAATTCTTTGAAAATTTCATTAAGTTTAGCTCACCAACAAAATATGTTACCGAGTATGTGCATGTGCGTGCTGTGTAAGCTCGGACGGTCAGACTGGATATTTTTTTAAATTGTTAAAAAATGTTCAAGCATGAAGGATGTTCTTTGATGATGATTTACTCGTATGTGTTAATCATTGATTAAAATGGTTACATGCCACTTTATTCTGACGAACGTGAAGTAAAACTTGATTACTTAAATGAGTTGATTTAATTATTTCTTTTGCTTTCCTAAGTCATAAGATTATATTGTTAATAAAATATCCCTGAGATTAATTCATTTTTAACACATCAACAGCTTTTGTGCTACGATAATAGATTGCTAATGAATGTAAATCGTAAAACGTGTCAAGCCGGATAATGCTTAGGTCTCCATTGTTTCGCTCTCAAACAAAAAGTGAAACACTTCCTGATTGGCGACCTTGAACTTGACCTCTGAAAAATTTGCGGATGAAGAGAAATTTATTGGTACATTTTGAATCGTTGTGAAATACCAGCAGTGTAATAAATTTGAAACCACTGTTTTTATGTAATTCGTATAAAAAATTGCTATAATACATTGGCATCGCAATCGACCTTTGCATCTGGCTGTGAATCAGAATCTCTGGAAATTGTGCAAAATATAAGAAGGGGTAGTTGGGGAAAAACCGGGTTATACGCCCCACTTTTTTATACATGCCAATAAAATGCCCAATGGTTAAATTTTCAGAATTTTTTTTTGTCGAAAACGATTTATAGCATTTTAGAAGCAAACTTGCAGATAAACGATTAAATTAATGTTGTTTCTAACTTTCCCGGGGCTTTTTGCCATTCAGCTGCAGGTATATATGCCCCATGCTGTTTGTAAAATGCCCCAGTTGACAGATCAACATATTTATTAGTATTTAAGACCAGAAATAACTTTTAAAGTAAAGCAAAAGCATTTAAGTGAAATAATTTAAAAAAATTGTTGAAAAACATAGGTACGTTTATGTCTCAGCCATACCAAATAAAACATTTCCCGTTTATGTGGGATTGGCAACCCTAAATAGATCGATGGTCCACTGAACGGAAAAAATATAAATTTATATTTTTTTTATATATATTAAACGTAAATTTTCTCTACATTGACATTCTTCATGAGCTTTATCTTTTCATTATGATTTAACTTTTCTATATATTATTATCATTTATTAACTTAACTCAAATCTGCAATTGAAAATTCTAACATGAGAACATTTATATAATACTGCCAAATGCAATCTACAGTGGCTGAGCAAGGGGCTCGTCTTCATCCAGTGTAGCGGCGTGAAGATACGTCAGATGACGGACAAGCGAAGAGGAAAATCTCCTTGGGCGCTAGAAACCCACCGTTGTGGCATACAGATTACGCTGGCATTGGAAAGGAGGCGAGGGGTCTATTACGGATCGTCACCGCGAACACGTCGGTGAAGAGCGCAGGAGAGTAAGAGCAATCGAGAGGACTGGCAGTCGTTAAAATAAATGAAAAGAGTGAACAAATCCAGGAAAGAATGGTCTTACGAATCATGATAAACTACAAGTAATCAATGTAATTAACTTCGTGACAAGTGCATTTTGCAGAAATTACTTGTTCAATTTGGCACGATTTTTCGCAACAGAATATCGGACGCGATTGTCACGCAAATAAGTGCAGTGGATCGACGACATTTGCTCGCTGAAATGATGAAAAGTTTTTGCGTTGGTCGCAGTCAGTTTGGTGCAAACGAGCATTGTGACATTTCGCAACACTAGTGATAGCATCTTCGAGAGATTTTTCAAGTCTGTAAACCACCAAAATGATGAACTTCATCAGCAATTCTATGAATCCTGTGAGGACCCTGAAGCGCAGGGTTTCAATTTATTTGGAGGCGCACATTCGGTTGGAGGAGGATGCGCAGGATTGCATTGTTCGCTTGCAAAAGAAAGTCGACGCCATTACCGAAATGCCACCTTCGCCTGTTGCTCCCAAAAATTGCCTTGCCCACTTGCAACGGAGATTACCTGCACTGGCGACAATTCCGGGATTTGTTTATGCAAATGGTGCATCACCAGCCAATGTCCGCGTGCCAGAAGCTTTGGTATCTGAAGGTTAACCTCACGGGAGAGGCTGGGTCCTTAATCAGAAACTTTGCTTTGTCGGACGAAAATTATCTAGTTGCCTGGAAGACACTTAATGAGAGATTCGATAATCGACGACTCTTGGTGTCGGCCCTCATCGACAAATTGATGAGGCAGCCATCCCAGGCCAGTGAAAAACCGTCAGTGGTAGCCATAAAGTCGCTGCATGACACCACACAGGAGTGTCTCAGAGGCCTGGAAAACCAGAAAATATCCACAAGAGATTGGGATCCATTGCTACTCTACGTTTTGCTGCGAAATTTGGATTCGACAACGCATGCCCCCTATCAGCAACATTTGCCTAACCCGCGCGAGCTGCTACCTTTGAAGGGTTTACTGGATTTCCTACAAGTGCGATTCCAGGCAGTCGAAGCGCTTGGCAGTACAACTAAGGACCCAGACCGCAACCACGAGAAGGTTACCAAGGCTGCCGTGGCTGCGTTGCGATGCCCAAGGTGCTCGCTGGATCACCCGCTGTACTACTGCCCGGAGTTTTTCCAGGACAACACTGCGAAAAGGCTGAGCTTTGTACGTTCAAGGAGGCTGTGTATGAATTGCTTGCGAGAAGGTCATCAGGCTTCGATCTGCGCGTCAAGAAACTCCAAGGAGTGTACCAAGAAACATAATACCCTGTTGCATATGACGGGAGACAGAAATTCCAAGCAGACCAGGACGACAACGCCTGGCTCCACAGTCAGGAAGCCAGATGTTCTACCGCCACCTGTGCCGCCTGCTCTCACTCTGAAAAGTCTCATGCAACCTGGATCCAAGAAAAATGTTCTGGTGAGCACAGCCGTCGTTAGGGTGGTTGCCAGCAATGGGAGAGTGACCGACTGCCGAGCAGTGTTGGACCCTGACTCGCAAATAAACTTAGTAACCGAGCGGACTATCAAGAAACTGGGTCTAGCGTCTTCACCGCAACTTGCACTGATTGAGGAGGTGGGCGGAAGCATCAAGAACGCCCATCGTAAGGTGGATCTCGGCCTAAAATCCAGAATGTCTAGAAATGCCGCGCAGTTGGAGGCCTACGTCCTGAATCAAATCATATCTCCTCAATCTTCTCAGAACCTCGACACATCGGAATGGGTGATTCCTAGAAATATAAAGCTGGCGGATTCTTAATTCCACCGAACGGAGCGAATCGACATGCTGCTAAGTGCGGAGCACTTCTGCGAAGTCCTTGCCGTCGGGCAAATCAGGTTGAGCCCTGAACTCCCTGTGCTCCAGAACACGCTCCTCGGTTGGATTATCGCCAGAAGGGTAGTTACACCTCAAACGTTTCCAGTAGCATGTGGAGTTCTCACCGAAGAGACTCAGCTGACTCAGGCTATCAAGTGATTCTAGGAGGTTGAGGAGGTACCGGATCCACAGCGCAATTTCACAGCGACTGAAGGTGCCTGCAAAGTCCAATTCGCCCAGACGACTCAACGTGAGTCCGATGGCCGGTTCTTGGTGCGGCTTCCTTTCAAGAAAGATCCTGAAAGGCTGAGCGACTCACAGGACATTACCATACGAAGATTCATGGCGATCGAGCGCAGACTGCAGAAGAATCCCGATCTAAGACGGCAGTATTTCCAGTTCATGGACAAGTACGAAGGACTGGGACATATGAAGTAGATCACATGGTCAGCGAGTAAGGAAGCATATTATTTTCTGCCGCACCACTGCGTCCTGAAGCCAAGTAGTAGTACCATTAAATTGAGCGTGGTTTTCGACGCGTCCTGTAAAACATCAACAAACGTTTCCCTGAACGACATCCTACATACCGGACCCACGATTCGGGATGATCTGTTTACGATTTTGACCCGTTTCCGGCGGCCACGCTTCGTTTTCACGGCCGACATCGAAAAGATGCATCGGAAAATAGTGCTTCAGCACGACAATTGCAAATTTCAACTGATGAGTTGGAAAACAAGTCCAGCCCAGCCTTTGCGATATTATCAACTCAAGACCGTCACATACGGCACAACGCGTGCCGTTTATATTTTTTTTTATATATATTAAACGTAAATTTTCTCTACATTGACATTCTTCATGAGCTTTATCTTTTCATTATGATTTAACTTTTCTATATATTATTATTATTTATTAACTTAATAACTCAAATCTGCAATTGAAAATTCTAACATGAAAACATTTATATAATACTGCCAAATGCAATCTACAGTGGCTGAGCAAGGGGCTCGTCTTCATCCAGTGTAGCGGCGTGAAGATACGTCAGATGACGGACAAGCGAAGAGGAAAATCTCCTTGGGCGCTAGAAACCCACCGTTGTGGCATGCAGATTACGCTGGCATTGGAAAGGAGGCGAGGGGTCTATTACGGATCGTCACCGCGAACACGTCGGTGAAGAGCGCAGGAGAGTAAGAGCAATCGAGAGGACTGGCAGTCGTTAAAATAAATGAAAAGAGTGAACAAATCCAGGAAAGAATGGTCTTACGAATCATGATAAACTACAAGTAATCAATGCAATTAACTTCGTGACAAGTGCATTTTGCAGAAATTACTTGTTCAATTTGGCACGATTTCTCGCAACAGAATATCGGACACGATTGTCACGCAAATAAGTGCAGTGGATCGACGACATTTGCTCGCTGAAATGATGAAAAGTTTTTACGTTGGTCGCAGTCAGTTTGGTGCAAACGAGCATTGTGACATTTCGCAACACTAGTGATAGCATCTTCGAGAGATTTTTCAAGTCTGTAAACCACCAAAATGATGAACTTCATCAGCAATTCTATGAATCCTGTGAGGACCCTGAAGCGCAGGGTTTCAATTTATTTGGAGGCGCACATTCGGTTGGAGGAGGATGCGCAGGATTGCATTGTTCGCTTGCAAAAGAAAGTCGACGCCATTACCGAAATGCCACCTTCGCCTGTTGCTCCCAAAAATTGCCTTGCCCACTTGCAACGGAGATTACCTGCACTGGCGACAATTCCGGGATTTGTTTATGCAAATGGTGCATCACCAGCCAATGTCCGCGTGCCAGAAGCTTTGGTATCTGAAGGTTAACCTCACAGGAGAGGCTGGGTCCTTAATCAGAAACTTTGCTTTGTCGGACGAAAATTATCTAGTTGCCTGGAAGACACTTAATGAGAGATTTGATAATCGACGACTCTTGGTGTCGGCCCTCATCGACAAATTGATGAGGCAGCCATCTCAGGCCAGTGAAAAACCGTCAGTGGTAGCCATAAAGTCGCTGCATGACACCACACAGGAGTGTCTCAGAGGCCTGGAAAACCAGAAAATATCCACAAGGGATTGGGATCCATTGCTACTCTACGTTTTGCTGCGAAATTTGGATTCGACAACGCATGCCCCCTATCAGCAACATTTGCCTAACCCGCGCGAGCTGCTACCTTTGAAGGGTTTACTGAATTTCCTACAAGTGCGATTCCAGGCAGTCGAAGCGCTTGGCAGTACAACTACGGACCCAGACCGCAACCACGAGAAGGTTACCAAGGCTGCCGTGGCTGCGTTGCGATGCCCAAGGTGCTCGCTGGATCACCCGCTGTACTACTGCCCAGAGTTTTTCCAGGACAACACTGCGAAAAGGCTGAGCTTTGTACGTTCAAGGAGGCTGTGTATGAATTGCTTGCGAGGTCATCAGGCTTCGATCTGCACGTCAAGAAACTCCAAGGAGTGTACCAAGAAACATAATACCCTGTTGCATATGACGGGAGACAGAAATTCCAAGCAGACCAGGACGACAACGCCTGGCTCCACAGTCAGGAAGCCAGATGTTCCACCGCCACCTGTGCCGCCTGCTCTCACTCTGAAAAGTCTCATGCAACCTGGATCCAAGAAAAATGTTCTGGTGAGCACAGCCGTCGTTAGGGTGGTTGCCAGCAATGGGAGAGTGACCGACTGCCGAGCAGTGTTGGACCCTGACTCGCAAATCAACTTAGTAACCGAGCGGACTATCAAGAAACTGGGTCTAGCGTCTTCACCGCAACTTGCACTGATTGAGGAGGTGGGCGGAAGCATCAAGAACGCCCATCGTAAGGTGGATCTCGGCCTAAAATCCAGAATGTCTAGAAATGCCGCGCAGTTGGAGGCCTACGTCCTGAATCAAATCATATCTCCTCAATCTTCTCAGAACCTCGACACATCGGAATGGGTGATTCCTAGAAATATAAAGCTGGCGGATTCTTAATTCCACCGAACGGAGCGAATCGACATGCTGCTAAGTGCGGAGCACTTCTGCGAAGTCCTTGCCGTCGGGCAAATCAGGTTGGGCCCTGAACTCCCTGTGCTCCAGAACACGCTCCTCGGTTGGATTATCGCCAGAAGGGTAGTTACACCTCAAACGCTTCCAGTAGCATGTGGAGTTCTCACCGAAGAGACTCAGCTGACTCAGGCTATCAAGTGATTCTAGGAGGTTGAGGAGGTACCGGATCCACAGCGCAATTTCACAGCGACTGAAGGTGCCTGCAAAGTTCAATTCGCCCAGACGACTCAACGTGAGTCCGATGGCCGGCTCTTGGTGCGGCTTCCTTTCAAGAAAGATCCCGAAAGGCTGAGCGACTCTCAGGACATTACAACGTGTGCGCCGTACTTGGCAACCAAATGCCTCCAGGTTCTGGCACAGCCCGAACAAGACCGAGCACCCTTGGGCTGCAGTGCATAGACGACGTCATGACAGGGGCAGACAGCTTGACAGAGACAATTCAAACACAGGAGGAATTGCGTCAGATTCTTACCAGTGCAGGGATGTATTTGCACAAATGGTTTGCCAATCATCCGCATCTTCTGCAGCAAATCAGCGTCGAAGACCAGCAGGTCCAGTTGGATTTCAGCAGTCTTTCAGAAGACTACATCAAAATTTTGGGGGTAATTTGGCTCCCGAAAACAGACGACTTACAGATCGGCATTAACTTGGACCTCGCTGAGGTCAAATTCATGAAACGGACGATCGCATCAGACATCGTCCGAATGTTCGATCCATTGGGCATCCTGGCCCCGGTTATCGTAACCGCCAAATTGTTCCTGCAGGCATTATGGCGATTGGAGTTGGACTGGGACGCGGCCTTGCCACTCGGCATACATACACAGTGGGCCCGTTTTCGCGGTGAGCTACCATCATTGCGAGGGTTCGTTTTCCTCGACACGTTATCGCCTGCGAGAAACCAGTCCAGCTGCGAAAAGGCTGAGCTTTGTACGTTCAAGGAGGCTGTGTATGAATTGCTTGCGAGAAGGTCATCAGGCTTCGATCTGCGCGTCAAGAAACTCCACGGAGTGTACCAAGAAACATAATACCCTGTTGCATATGACGGGAGACAGAAATTCCGAGCAGACCAGGACGACAACGCCTGGCTCCACAGTCAGGAAGCCAGATGTTCCACCGCCACCTGTGCCGCCTGCTCTCACTCATGAAAAGTCTCATGCAACCTGGATCCAAGAAAAATGTTCTGGTGAGCACAGCCGTCGTTAGGGTGGTTGCCAGCAATGGGAGAGTGACCGACTGCCGAGCAGTGTTGGACCCTGACTCGCAAATCAACTTAATAACCGAGCGGACTATCAAGAAACTGGGTCCAGCGTCTTCACCGCAACTTGCACTGATTGAGGAGGTGGGCGGAAGCATCAAGAACGCCCATCGTAAGGTGGATCTCGGCCTAAAATCCAGAATGTCTAGAAATGCCGCGCAGTTGGAGGCCTACGTCCTGAATCAAATCATATCTCCTCAATCTTCTCAGAATCTCGACACATCGGAATGGTGGATTCCTAGAAATATAAAGCTGGCGGATTCTTAATTCCACCGAACGGAGCGAATCGACATGCTGCTAAGTGCGGAGCACTTCTGCGAAGTCCTTGCCGTCGGGCAAATCAGGTTGGGCCCTGAACTCCCTGTGCTCCAGAACACGCTCCTCGGTTGGATTATCGCCAGAAGGGTAGTTACACCTCAAACGCTTCCAGTAGCATGTGGAGTTCTCACCGAAGAGACTCAGCTGACTCAGGCTATCAAGTGATTCTAGGAGGTTGAGGAGGTACCGGATCCACAGCGCAATTTCACAGCGACTGAAGGTGCCTGCAAAGTCCAATTCGCCCAGACGACTCAACGTGAGTCCGATGGCCGGTTCTTGGTGCGGCTTCCTTTCAAGAAAGATCCCGAAAGGCTGAGCGACTCTCAGGACATTACAACGTGTGCGCCGTACTTGGCAACCAAATGCCTCCAGGTTCTGGCACAGCCCGAACAAGACCGAGCACCCTTGGGCTGCAGTGCATAGACGACGTCATGACAGGGGCAGACAGCTTGACAGAGACAATTCAAACACAGGAGGAATTGCGTCAGATTCTTACCAGTGCAGGGATGTATTTGCACAAATGGTTTGCCAATCATCCGCATCTTCTGCAGCAAATCAGCGTCGAAGACCAGCAGGTCCAGTTGGATTTCAGCAGTCTTTCAGAAGACTACATCAAAATTTTGGGGGTAATTTGGCTCCCGAAAACAGACGACTTACAGATCGGCATTAACTTGGACCTCGCTGAGGTCAAATTCATGAAACGGACGATCGCATCAGACATCGTCCGAATGTTCGATCCATTGGGCATCCTGGCCCCGGTTATCGTAACCGCCAAATTGTTCCTGCAGGCATTATGGCGATTGGAGTTGGACTGGGACGCGGCCTTGCCACTCGGCATACATACACAGTGGGCCCGTTTTCGCGGTGAGCTACCATCATTGCGAGGGTTCGTTTTCCTCGACACGTTATCGCCTGCGAGAAACCAGTCCAGCTGCAGCTACATACTTTCTGCGACGCCTCGGAGAAGGCGTATGGTGCTGTGATCTATGTCCGCTCAACATCCTCGAGCGGTTAAGTCCACGTTCGGCTGCTCTGCGGTAAGTCCAGGGTGGCCCCCATCAAGGTGTTGACAGTGCCGCGTTTGGAGTTGTGTGCCGCCAAGCTGGGAGCAGAATTAACGAATCGAGTCAAGAGGGCGCTCAGTCTGCCGGATGTTTTTCACGTCCTCAGGTCCGATTCAGAGGTCGCATTGGCGTGGGTCAATTCAACCGCTTCATCCTACAGCACTTTCGTGGCCAACCGTGTTTCGACCATTCAATCGTTGTCGAGACCAACTCAGTGGCGACATGTGGCGTCCCACGAAAATCCTGCGGACATCCTGTCCCGTGGCCTGGCGCCAGCCAAGCTAAAAGACTGCAAGCTCTGGTCACAGGGGCCATCCTTCTTGACTGGACCTGAGGCGGACTGGCCGCCTCCGTACAAAGGTACCGAAGCCTGTAAAGTCGAGCGGAAGCGAATCAGGGTTGCGATCATAACAACAGCTAGTGCAAGCAACCATTTTGTGGAGGAGGTTCAACACGGCAACTCTTTTGGAAGTCTCAAACGGGTGGTCGGTTATATGCTGCGTTTTGTGGAGTGTTGCAAGACAAGCTCCCAGTCTCTTCAAGTGCGCAGCCGTGCAGTAACGACTCACGAACTCTCCAGAGCAACCAGAGTGATCGTGAAGTGTATTCAGCAACATGATTTTCGTGAGGACCTGCTAGACATCCAACCACAGAGGCCGGTCAACAAGAGCAGCCCCCTGTCGGATCTGACTCCTTTCCTGGATTCGGACGGAATCCTGCGCGTTGGCGGGAGGCTGGAGGCTTCACAACTCGCCTTCGAAGCCAAACATCCTATGTTGCTGCCGTTCGCAAATCCACTTACAAGATTACCGATGACGGATATTCATCGCAACAATTGCCATCTCGGAGCTCAGGCGCTGTTAGCTACCACGAAACAACGCTTCTGGCCTATCAAGGGGAAGCAGCTAGCACGGGCGATTGTTCGACAATGCGTGCAATGTATCTAGGCAAGGCCACAACAGTTCAGTCATATTATGGAGAATCTACCAGGTGCTCGCGTGCAAGCGGCTCGCCCGTTCATCCGCTCAGGCGTCGACTTCTGCAGACCAGTGCTGATACACTACCGAGACAGAGGTGTGCGGCCTCAGAAGGGACACTTCGCTATATTCTGCTGCTTCGCTACCAAGGCCGTCCATCTGGAATTGGCGAGCGATCTCAGCACAGAAGCTTTCATCGGTGCTCTGAAGCGTTTCATCGGGAGACGAGGTTTCTGCAAGGACATCTATTGCGACAATGCAACCAATTTCATAGGTGCGCAAAATCAATTCAATAGAAGCTCTCCGGGAATCTTTATAGGCTCCGATACTCTGAAGCTGTGCGAAGGATTAAGGAGGCTCTTGAAATATGATGCCCATCATTCCTTAATCCTGTTTTCATCGGCGATGATGCTGCCGATGTCATCACGGCAGAACGTGATCTTGAGCTGATAACCTCGTTTAAGACTTTTCACTACATTATATGTTGGTCTTCTGTTGTTGCTCGCTAGAATTACATCGATGCTTCTCAATATGTCGTCAAAGTATTTTCTTTTCTTAATTCTTATAATCTTATTCGCTACTCTCCTGAGATTTTCATAACTTTCTCTCTTCTTCCTGGTTTACCCAACTAAATATTACTTGTACGCCTGATTCTTCTTGTGTAACGCATCCTGGCATTTGTAATCGAACCAATCATTTTTTTTGCGCCGGGCTTGATGTCCGATGGTCTGTTCTGCAACGGTTTGAATTGCCGCTTTCACTTCCGGCGATGTGTCTGATAGGATGGGAGCTAGCTGGTTGTCGAAGGTCTCCGTGAAATTTTTCGCCACAGACGCGGTTTGGAGCCTGTCGATGTCAAATCTTTGAAGAGCGCTGGTCTTCGCCAAATACGCTTTTGGCATACAACATGGATAAGTTAATTTTATCAAATAATAATCCTCGATATGTACGGACGTCAAGTATGCTCGAGGTCCATCTTTGCTGGATCCGAACATGATCGATTTGCTTTAATGTGTTGCCATCCGGTGATACCCAGGTCATCTTATGTATGCGTCGGTGTGGGAAACAAATCCAACGTAAGACAAGATTTCTGTGACATGCACAGTCAATCAGGCGCTGGCCGTTGTTATTTGTTTCATCGTGGTAGTGATATCCTCCAGTCGTTCCCCGATGAGATAGTTCATTGCCAACCTTAGCGTTGAAATCACCCTGAATAATATTTGTGCCGTCTGTAGACAATGAGTCGTCTAGCCTTTCCGGGTGATTATAGAACGGTTCCTTCGTACCTTCATCGATTTCTTCGATCTGGGTATGTACGTTTATCACTCATATTTTAAAGAATATTACTTTGATATGGATCCCACACATCCGTTCACTGACTGCCTTAAAATCAATAACTGACTGCCTTAAAATCAATAACGTACGATTTGATTTTCCGATCTACAATAGTCACTGTGAATTCTCGCTTTCCAGCAGGCTACCACTGTTGAATATTGTGATCGATCTGATATCTTGAATATCACTTCCACTCCAGTTCCTTTCCTGGATTGTCAGTATGTTTAATGATTATTGACTGGCTTGTTGTTAAAGGTCCTTAACAGCGCCAGGGTAGTTGACTGATTTGACATTTCAGGATCTAATGCCATAGTCCTTTCGGTTGCGAGGCCGTTGCCGTAGGTCCAATCCATTCCAAGACTTGCAGGGTTCGAACGATGTAGGGTTTTCGAGGGACGGGGAGTCGCCCAACCTCCATTTCGGCGGCATGGTTATCATTTTCGATTCCGTTATCAGAAGTGGCACGCTCGCCTTCACCCCCTTACGTCACTATAAAGGAGGTGTAGATTGGGTCAGCTAACAGAGTTGCAGGTGTATTTGCAGTTCTTGGCATTTAGTGTCCCAATATGCGACCCCGAGACCCTTCACTACCATATGCTCGTGACGTTTAGGATGACGGAGCATGGAAGCTGTGAGTTGGGAAACAACATCGGCAACATCACCGCTGATTAAAACAGGATTAAGGAAAAGCAGGCATCATATTTCAATAACCTCCTAAATCCTCCGCACAGCTCCAGAACATCGAAGCCTATAGATAGTCCTGGAAAGTTTCCATTAGCCTCACCGAATTAGGATGAACTCTGTTCCACCATCAATCCCCAAAATACAATAAAGCGCCAAGCAAGGATGAAATTCCAATAGAGCTCATTAGAAATGGTGGCAACGGTAGTCAGGAAGCCATCCATAAATTCATCCAGCACATTTGGCAACAAGAACAAATGCCGGGCGAGTGGAGCGAATCGAAAATATTCCCTATCCACCGGAAAGGTGACTAGCAACAGTGTGAATATTATAGAGGTATATCACTACTTTTTACGGCGTAAAAGATATTTTAAAAAATCATAGAAAATAAAATCTCATCATATGCCAACAGTATTATTGGAAAGTATCAAGGTGGCTTTAGAGCAGGTAGAACGACAATAAACTAACTGTCCAGCAGGTGCTTGAAAAATACTGGGAGTTCAACATAGAAGTGCACTAAAATTTTCCTTGACTAACTAAGCATACGGCGGTATTGATCGTGACGTATTGTACCAAACAATGCTATGCTGTCTCAGCCAAATTAGTCTGTCCTATGACAATGACGTTGACAACCTCCCAAGTCCGCATCAATAACCAACTCACCGATACCTTTGACACAAGTATGCTATTTAATTTTGCGCCGGAATGCGTCATAAGAAAGCTACCTGTCGATACAAGAGGTACATTACTATACAAGTTACGCCAAGTGGCAACTTATGCGGACAAGAAGTGGAAGCTACAATGGGCTGGCCTCGTGAATCGTACGGACGAACAACAGATATCCAAAAAGGCAAGGCCCCATCGATTTTCAAGAAAAGAGATACCCAAAAAGATTATTGTTTGGGAACACTGATGGCCGGAGACCAGTGGGGAAACCGAGGAAACGTAGGTCTAACTCAATCGACGAATACAGTTCATCGCTGCATTGGATTTTGAACTTGGAGGACACGATCGATGGACTGAGATTGTTGCAGGCGCTATTTTGCGAGAAGCGAAAGTCACAGAGGGGCTGTAGTGCTACGAAGAAGACTCAAATGTCAAAAAGAATAATTGCTAATATATGTGCTAACTGAAATACAGATTATAAAATCGATGCAATTTTCGGAATCCTAGATGACTGAATTTTCAAAGGATATATTTATGTTATATATTTGTACATTGAAAAGCTTTACAATGTTTTGAATTAGATTAAATGTATTTTGTTGTGTTAGGTAAATTTCTCGAGAACAATTTACCTAGTGCGGAGAACATCATATATATATATATATATATATATATATATATATATATATATATATATATATATATATATATATATATATATATATATATATATATATATATATGGGATATAACGAAATTTGTGACCACGCTAGAGGTTGCAATTTTGCTCCGATTTTCACCAAATTTCAGAAAAGGTGTATTGGGTTAATAGCTCGGTTAAGTTCGTGAACCAGCTATGTCGGCGGGGCAAAAACAAAATGGCGGCCATTTTAGACGAAAAATCGTGATTTCTGTTCTGACCAAAGTATAGCTCCGATTTGGATGAAATTTGGTATAAAGGTTCAATGATGTATGTGATGAATCTCACAATAAAAAATCTAAAGTCGGTACGGCAGAAACAAAATGGCGGCCGCTCAAAGGTCGGAAAACGTGCAAAATTTTGTTGTTGTAATAGTGGTCAAAGCTTTCAACAGATTTTCATGAAATTCAGCATTTAGATAGCAATTATGAGTATCTAAAGTATTGCGTGAAAAATTTGGAGGTCAGGTCACAAAAAACAAAATGGCGGCCAGTTGAAACTCAAAACTTCAAATGCTTCTAAGAGTCGCAATTTTAATCTGATATATATGCAACTTCGTTTTAAGATAGGCATTACTTAGTTCTACAGTTTTTAATATTTTGGTGATCATGCATGAGCAAATTTCAAAATGGCGGCGTTTTAAATATGCGTCTTTTTCAGGTTTTTGTGGCGGTCACATTTTTCAGCGGATTTTGATGAAACTTGAGATTATGGATCTCTGTGCTGTGTTCTTGTATTATGCAGAAAATTATTAAAATTGAATGAAAAATAAAAAAGTCGAAAATTTAAAACCCAATATTTTTTTTAAGCTGCCATTTTCACTAAAAATTGAATTATTTTGCCCTTTCTAGAGTGAAACTCCGATTTGAACGAGATTCGGCACATTGATTGATGAGTTCCTAGCCCACAGAGATTTAAAATTGTCAAAAATCAAATGCATGCATTCAAAATGGCAGCCCCCAAAGGTCAGGAACAAGCGCAGTTCGCTATTTTAGTAGCAACTGAAATAATGAATTTTTTTTATGGAAACGTTTTAAATGACTTATCTTGAACGTATTTATAAATCAGAATATTTTTTAAATATTGTAAAATATTTTTAACAATACCTTAAAAAATTATAAAATCGCGACTTGTCTGTCTGTCCGTCCGTCCGTTTGTTCGTGTGTCACAAGTTTTCTCGCAAACCACATGAGCTAGAATGAGGAAATTTTCTACGTAGGTCAAAAGTGGTGCATCTTGAAATTTGCAGTGTAAGAACATATTTTAAAGTGTTTAAGGGGGTCTCCCCATACAGGGGGGTGACATAAACATTTTTTTTTATTTCTGTAGCCCTCTAGCAGCCAAGTTTCTCAACAGATTCCGATAAAACTTGAAATTATAAGTTATGAAGGCAAGTTAATTTAATTTAATTATGAAAATCGGATGACAAATAAAAAATTCGAAAATCACAGCTTAATAATTTTAGCAGCCGTTTTCAATAAAAATTCGAAATAACGGCCCCTGATGGTTCAGAAAAGAATCGAAAATGTATATATTAATGGCAATGCAAGTGTTGACTAAACTTTTATGGAAATCTTCTGAAATTAACTATTTGAGCTATTTAAGCCAAAAAGTTATCACCTTTGTTTGATAGCCCCTGTCAAATGTATAAACAGCAAATGTGAGAAGGGCGAAACGAGTATAAATATGTTTTTAACAATATATTACCCGCCGATTTTCAATATGTGATCCATGCGTGTGCAACTCAATTTAATTAGCAAAATATTTGCGCCTCTGTGAAGGGTCTCCAAATACGAACGGCGGCAGATCCTTTCTGTTAATAAATACCCATGTAGTACCACGAAAATTGCAATAAGAAGTCCAGTAGTAGATAAGCCAATTTCTTTTTCGAAACCTTACGCTACATACGAGAAATTTACCTTTCCGGCTGGTACTGCCAACGGGGATTTTTTTTAATTTGCTGAGATAAAAACGTCATATTGAATATTATGTCATTGTTAGTTATAACATTCAACTGACTAAGTTCGATAACGTTTAAACGGTGACTATCCAAAAAGTAACAGACGTTTGAAAATAAAAAGTAAAAAAAAAGAACAATTTTGAATGCACGCATTTTGGGGATAAACTCTTAGGCTATTTTTGATTTAAAATCAACATTTAACTTAAGGCAGTTATAATATGATACAAGCTATTCAATACCCTCTCTATGGAAATTCGCCGCCTGCGAGTTCAACCACTAGTTGCACTGGCATACAGTTAAGCGTCATAGCTTTGCGTATTGAGACACGGGTTCATTGCTGCGGGCAGGTTGTAGTCGTTCCGCGCCAAAATCCGGTTGGTATGGCGACTGATTAAAAACTTCCCGTCCAAAACAATCCTAGAGCTCGTGGGTACGATTGGCCCTGTATGGACGAGCGTTGTCGTAGAGAGAGAGAGAAACGTTCTTGCTAAGTTTGACCCGACGCTGTTTTATATCGTGCGTCTTAATTTTCTGATTGTTTTTGCCAACCAAAACCTTATCACAGCTCGCACGCCACAACTGGTGGGATTTTCAATTGCGGCGCTCTTTTCAACACCACTGTATACATAGTACGATAGGCACGATGTGCTAGCTACCACGACTGGTTGCGTACTGAGTGTAGGAACACTATGTCGACAAGATGGCCCACTGCCGCGCCAGGCCAAAACGTCTGCTACTTTCTGGACAGCCCTCGTATATCATGAGTAACATTGTCTGGCGCATTTTATTAAAGTGTTTGGCGCAATGATTTTCTAGGATCTGGCAATCCTGACATCCATTTAGATTTTACCCTGTGACAATTTCAAGGTCGTATCGGACTGTGACAAAACCAAAAAGAATTTATACGGGGATAACGATAAATTTTATTCAACGAACTTCATTCGATTCAAGAAAATTTCTCTTCATGTGAGTTCTTTCAAGCTTTGAATAGTTTATCTTAACTAGGCCAAATCGTACTTCCTTCATGTTAGCAGGTCGATGTAATTTTGCTGCGGGCAATAAATAACAATTTACTTAAAAGTGATATGCGCTCCAATTGTAGATCGAATAGATTCTATGTCGATCGCGAAATTTTAAATTCTTTCGCAATCGATATCACATGCAAATCGTTAAACGCAGTCTAGAGGAATATAAATCATTGGAGGTTGTTCCTACTTATGCACGCGAAAGTATTTCCAACGCCATCGCCATTAGATTCCTTTCATATGAAACGTTTAGGAGCGCATTCACGATTTTCACATGATCTAAAATCGTGTATGTTGATTGAGGATATTGCGACACTTGACTCACTATTCACTATTATGCAGCACTAGTTGTTTATTTAGTGAAGCAGATTTAATGGACAATGCAACCAACGTGTGTGAGGTGTAGTTCGGTGTTTGTGGTGTCCCCGTTTTAAGGGGATGTACTAGCTTTAATGGATTTTCATGTCTTAAGAAATTGAATATAAGGTTGAGCCAACTGTTCTTTGATTAGAATATAAAGGGAATATAAACAAAGTGTTTTAACTTGTAGTAGAGTTCTCTATTTAATTTACAAATAGACATCCATTTGCTTTTAGCCAATCAGAAACATTACAAACAATGCAATTCCACGTCAATACTTTACATGATTAGATTGCAGAACTCTGTTATAGTTTCATGTGAATTGTGATTGAGGCCGACCCAAACACCAGCAGCAAGTTCCTCATATGTTCCACATACGAGTGTTCTTGTCGCCGGTGTCTTTTTGTGCTGTGCATGGTCGTATATCACGTTAACTTCAACGATCGTGAACGCTGGACCATGTTTTCAATTAATTGAATACGATATCCGTGTTTCCTGCAGCTAAATCTATTGATTGAAGCTTGGTCATGATTGCATAAACTTTGAATTCATGAAAGTACTCATAGGGATACTTTTCTCTTCTTACTGTGTATGTATATAAACATTCCTTTGGTTGTTTTGTTGGTAGAAATGTTAATTCTGTTAAAATTTTAATTTGAGAAAAATGTGGACGATCAAAATACATACTCGTATTTACTTTCAAACCTGACGATTGATAGAAAATAAATCTCATATCACCTACAGTCACATGTGGATACAAAGGAGAAAAGCTTCCCATTGCAATCCAAACAAGTAAAACGACTTTCATACTCACTAATTGCTTTGCTAATTTCAAGAAATGAGAGTAATTTTATGACTCAGTCTCTGATTGACTAAGTTTCTTGCCTAGACGCTTGAATTTTAATAACTTTTGCATTCTTAATGTTTATGATAAAAACAAAAAAAAGAAGAAAAGCAGTCCTGCTAACCAGTGAATTAGAGTGAGTTTTTGTCGAAGACATGACTCATAAGTTTGCTACTACGGTTAGTTAATTATGTGTAGCTTATCTAATCTCCAAATAGAAGGAATGTGATACACCCGAGTATAAACTTCTACAAAGAGTGAAAAGTCACTCTACCCTAATAATTACTTTAAACGAACGTAATGTTACATTTCACTCTATTTTCAACGCTTCCGTAAAAGCAACTAAGATTCATATAAGCAAAACATCCTCTGATCCATCAACGTGAATTATAACTTTCGGAAATAATTATCTAAACAATGTCTTGCACGTAAATATTTTGAACTCTTTCGCGCTCTACCTTTGGCGTTTGTTCAACTGTTATGCTTGCAATTACATAAAAAAGGTAAATATTGCGATGAAAGCAAATATCAGTGAACCGAAAAGTAATTCAAGTCATTCATTCATTCATTTGCTCTGTTTGTAACTGTTCCATTCATTCACTCGCGATTACAGCATCTGAACAACAATCTTAAGTTTTCGTAGTCGCTAAAAAGATGAGACCTGTGTTAACATATAGTTAGCTAATTTATCGTTAATTTCTACACTCAAATCCTACTAAAAACCAAGCTTACAACTAATTTTCATAATTGCGTTCTGTTTCTATGCATTTTGTCAAAACAATTCCTTTCTGTTGAGAGTTTTCAGTTGATTTTCATATGTATGTAATGCATTATGATAATAACGGTCAAGCTCTACAAATGTCGGCTAAATAATTGCTCAAGAGAACTTGATAAAATGACGATTTGAAAGTAAACCAACTACTAGCGGATTAAGATTAGCGAAACTTATTCAGTCAACGTGAAAAATGCAAATTACCATCAGCTGAATAATTGTTTGTTTGTAAGCAAAATTAATGGGAAGCAAACATTTGTGCGATTCAAGTCCATTGAACAATAAATCCGGTTAAGTGGTATATAAACAGAAAAGATGAATTTAATTTCTTAACAAGGTTAACACTTTGGAAGTGCACGTAATTTAATTTAATGATAATGATGAAATATAGGCAAATTGCTAACGAATTCTTTCACTTTCATAGTACGGTGAGTGATTTGTTCCAAGCGAAACAAGGTTTAAAACATGTGATCTGAAAGCAAGAATTGCGCAGGTTTATTCCCTGCGCTGGAAAAAAATGTTTGCATAATCAACCGCGGCAATATTGTCTCATCGTGGTGTTGAGTACAGCGAAATTCGCCAGAAAATGGGTTCAACGTCAATACGGGGTTGAGCGATATAGTCGAGACAACAGAAGCTGGAATAACTGAGGTTAAAGTTCTACAGGGTGGGCCATATAGTAGTTTTTTTTTTAAATAACATGTTCTTTTGATACTGACAGCAGTTTCCGGCCCGAAATTATGTAAATGAGTCAGTATTAACCTTCTGCGGAACGAAAGAAATCGATTTACGCTTGAACAACGTCGGGAAAAATTAAAATCTTATTCCCAAAGTTGCTTAAACATTTGGTTTTGGCTGAAATGAGGCACCCACAGGCATGCTAGTGGAGAACACTCACAGTCCCCATCCTCGTACGGTGCGCACCTCGGAGAATGTGGCTGCTGTAGCCGAGAGTGTGCGACTCAATCCGGGAACATCAACTCGCCACCGATCGCAGCAACTCAACATAAGTCGCACGAGCCTGAAAAGAATTTTGCACAAAGATCTCGGATTATTTGCTTGCAAGATCCAAATGACATAGGAATTGAAGCGGAATGACCATCCGCCTCGTTATCGCTTCGCAATCCGGCCATAAGAGCAGCTTGAACGATTTTTCGCAAAAAAATCACATTTTCTGATGAGGCACATTTTCATCTCGGCGGCTATGTGAACAAACAAAACTGCTGCATCTGTGAACAAACAAAACTGCTGCATCTGGGGCTCGGAAAACCCACACGTGATTGTCGAGAAGCCAATGCATCCTCAGCGAATGACAGTGTGTTGAGGATTCTGGAGTGATGGTATCGTTGGACCGTTTTTCTTTGAAAATGAGGCTGGAAATGCTGTTTCGGTCAATGGGGATGATCACCGACTTTTTGTGGCCGGAGATTGAGGATTTGGACTTGACTGACTTTTGGTTTCAACAGGATGGCGCGATATGCCATCAGCTTATAAAACAATCGATCTTTTGCACACAAAATTCGGAAATCGTGTAATCAGCCGCCTTGACGATATTGATTGGCCGCCTCGAAGCTGCGATTTGATACTGTTGGACTTCTTTTTATGGGGCGCTGTGAAAGATCGATGTTATACGGAAAATACACACAAGATTCAAGCACTGAAATTGAATACTCCACAAATTATTGCTCAGATAGGGCCCGAAACCATCAATAACGTCTTGGAAAATTGGGCTGAGAGGGTGGCCTACTGTCACGTCAGCCGAGGCAGCCATATGAATGAAATTGTATTCCACAACTAACGGGAAGGCTTGTTCTTCCGAACAAAGATAAAATATAAGAAAAAAATTTAATTTTTGTTCTTTTTATTGCAGTTTTAAAAAGAAACTTGTATTTGGCCTACACTTTACATGTAGTCCGCGAGGTATAGTGGTTAGAGCGCTCGCTACGTAAGCCGAGGGTCCTTGATTCAAACCTCATTGGTGAAAACAAGATTTGTTTCGAGTGATACTTCGGATGGAATATAAGCCCGTTCAGTTACTAGTGATGAGAGAATCGAGTTCAAAAGAATCGATGCATCGATTCTTTAACTGGAATCGATTAATCGATTCTCATACTTATGAATCGATTCGTTTATATCGTATGTATCTTTTTTTGTCTCGATTGCTTTGCGATTCTAAAAATGAATCGATCAAATTATAATCTTAATATCGGACGTTTGAAAATCGATTCTCCTTTAATCATGCATTCAAACATTCTTTTTAAAGCAAAGCAGAATCGATTCTATATATTTCACAATGTTATAAAACTAAATTAGCATTCAAAATTTTTAATACTAAAATAAATTATTGTTAGTTGTAGGTATATGTAAAAACTTACTAATGAGAAAATTTTCTACTACTTTGGGGTTTTAATTCAAATAATCAAACCAGCAAGAGTTTTAAAGCATAATAATTGTATTCCAATATATTGAAAATTACTAACAACAAATAGTTCACGATTTCAAAACTTGTTCATATTGCTGTTTCAAAATACAATTTGATTTAAATGCTTCGATGAAAGTCGGTTGCGTTTTTCCTTAGTGAGCTGCCCAGTTTTTGAAAACACACGTTCTGCAGGTACAGATGTGCCTGGAATACATAAATATTTTTGCTGCATCTGATAAAGACTAGGGTAAGTATTCTTATGGGAAGCACAAAATGATAGTGGACACTTATTTCTGTCAGTCAGAGGAAGCTCTAGATATTGCCGAACTGTGATTGCTGCGTCAGTTGTGACGTTAGACTTTTCTTTGTAGATCCTTGCTTTTTCATCAAAAAACGCCCACAACTTCTTTCTGTTTTCAATTTTCTGTAAGTTTCCTTTAGGCATCTGGGTTTCTTGTTGGGATTCTTCTTGTGTGTGATTTTCAGCTTCATTACTTTTATTGCCGTTTGCAATTATGTCTAGCTCTTCAGTAACCCATTCTTCAGCTGCATTTGCATTATCGTCAACTCCGAAAGCAGCTTTCTGGAATCTGGGATCTAAAAACGTTGATTTTGCCACGACTCTGTTACATTCCCATTCACCTAGTCGACGAGAGATTGCCGCAAGTAGTTGACATTGAAAATCTTTTGCTGTTTGAGAAGTTGGACATTGGTTTGTTATTTCATTTTGAAGACAACGAATTAAAGGGTTTTCATTGATAATGTTGGATAGTTCTCACCAGAGATTTCTGTGTTCATCGTTTCGATTGGTTTTAGCATATATGAACATTCAGATATTATCAACCACTCGTTTGCGTCCAAGAATTCCGGAGCATTTGGCAAGCTAGATATCGCTGCTGACATGGAAATTTTTATCTCTCTTAGCCTCTCCATCATAATAAGTGTGGAGTTCCACCTTGTTATTACCTCCTGCTTGACTTTTAAAATAGGCAACCCCATTTGTTTCTGCATTTCCCTCAGTTTTTCAGCCGCGACATTACTTGATTTGAAATGGCTTACAATTTGTTTGCACTTTTTTAGTAAAGCGATTAAAGCTGAATTCTCTTTCAACGCATCCATAACACACAAATTAAGTGTATATGCCACACAGGGAACATGATACAGCTTTATATGGTTGTTTACAGCTGCTTTGATGTTAGCCCCATTGTCTGTAACTACTGCTATAACTTTATGCTCTGTATCCCACTTGTGAAAAACACTTCGAAGAGCAAAAGCGATATTTTGAGCAGTGTGGCTGCAAGATAACTCTTCTGTGTCTAGGGTGGTCCTTAATAATGTCTCATCTTTTACATAATGAGCTGTGACAGTTAAATAAGATTTATTACTTTCTGACGACCACATATACAGAGTTACAGCTACATACTGGATGTCACTCAACGATTGTTTAATTTTTGAAACAATGCTTTCGAACGCACTAGGAAGAATTTTTTCAGCCAAGGTCTTTCTGCTGGGAATTGTGTAAAGTCGTTGAAGGTTCTTAACAAACTTGACAAAACCTTGGTTTTCAACAATTGAAAGAGGTTGAAAATCACTTACAACCAATTCTAACAAACAGAGATCGAGTTGACTTTTTTCATTTTCAGAAATATCACTTCTGGTTGTGTGCAGTTTTAATTGCCGATGCCGAGGCTTTTTGGCTTTAGGTGAAGCTCCCAATGAAGAGTTTTCATTCGGTTGCAATTCATTAGAAGAACTCGGTAAAGATATTTCTATAGCACTGACCGTAGTGGATGAGCGATCGCTAACTTCAATATCATGAGGAATATTGTCCAAAGCCATGAGAGTTGTAGGTTTTTTCCTGTTCAAATGAAGCATCAAATTTGTTGTATTTCCGCAAAATATTAACTTACTTTTACATATTTTACAAATAATTGTCTTATCAACCCTGTCATAGTGTTCCCAAACGACCGATCTCTTTGAAGACATTGATGACAGAAACTGTTTTAAAGTCTAAATACACTATAAAACGAATGGAACAAAATGAAAAACATGTGCACTAAGTGATTTTGTGAATTATTTGTATTTATCGTAAATGATTCCGAATGAAATCGATTGCGATAAATACACTTAGTGACGCCAACTAATGTAGACCTCGCTAATTCACAAAAAAATAAACACACAATTTCCACAATAGAACAACTTGAATGCACACACGATTATATTAAACCACAAATGAAATGAAATGAAAGACAGCAAGAGCTGTATCATATGAATCGGCAGAAACATGCACCAACTTGCATCGAATTGTTTATTCGAATTCTGGCGACAGAATACGATGGAGGTGAATCGATTCATGTAACCGATTCATTAATCGATTCTTGACATAATCGAATCGAATCGATTCTTTTTTTTGCTCGATTCTCCCATCACTATCAGTTACAATACGTACTGATCAGAACGTATCGCACCTTGGTGGACAAACACACGACCAAAACGTAGTACTGACTATATCACCGTTTCGAGTGGCGCTACATATGATCAAGACAATGAAATGAGGTACTCTCACTGTCTCTAAACGAAGGCCGAAGGCGGCTGTAGTGATAAACCGAAAAAAAAAAATTCTGCATAAATAACGTGTCACGGACAAATTCCTACCAAACCTCAGTACTTGCCGCTGCAATAAATTCACAAGTTGTACGGAAAAATGATAGAGTCACCAGAGCCAAGTTACTATTGGAAACTTAGTAAATAGAAATATGTTGTATGAGGGCAGTCCTGAAAGTATCCGACCCGACAAAGAAAACCGTAAAAAATTGCGAAAATGTTTTTTTTATTTTTCAACATATTCTCCTTTCAGATCTATACACTTTTCCCAACGATGTTCAATAGCTTCGATATCCGCTTTATAGTAGGAACCGTCAAGCTACTCAAAATAGCTATTAAGCCCAGAATCTACCCCTTCATTGTTGGCAAATCTTTTGCCGCCGACACATTTTTCAAATTCGGAAAAAGAAAATAATCCGAGGGAGCCAGATCTGGCGAATAGGGTGCGTGAGGAAGCAATTCGAACTTCAACTCATTGATTTTGCCCATCGCTATGACGCACGTGTAGACTGGTGCGTTGTCGTGATGAAACAACACTTTTTTTTCGTCAGATGGGGCCGCTTTTTCTTGATTTCATCACTCAAACGCTGCAGTAAGGCTGCATAATATGCGCCGTTGATTGTTTTTCCTTTTTCGAGATAATCAATAAATATTATTCCACGCGCATCCCAGAAAACGGATGCCATGACCTTGCCAGCTGACTGAACTATTTTTGCTTTCTTTGAAGCCGGTTTTCGTTTTTCAGACCACTGCTCCTTGGCCTCAGGTGTCAAATGATTGACCCATGTTTCGTCCATGGTTATGAATCGTCGCCTTTTGTTTTTTGCTGCGAAACATTGTCAAACACTCGATGGAAACATCCTTACGTTGCTGTTTGTGCTCCATTGTGAGCAAACGCGGCACCCATCTTGCGCATAGGTCTCTCATCTCCAAATTTTCGGTCGAATTGCGATGCACAGCGCTTTTTGAAATGCCTGCCATGTCTGAAATCTCGCGCACTTTTAGTCGACGGGCATTCAATACCATTTTGTGGATTTTCTTCACATTTTCTGACGTAGTGACCTCACTAAGTCGATCACTGCGGTGTTCATCTTGGCAGCTCATACGAACTCGCTTAAACTCAGTCAACCAATATTTGACCGTTGTAAACGAAGGAGCAGACTCCCCCAGAATAGTATCCAACTCGGCTTTGATATCGGTTGGACTTAGACCTTCAAATGAAAGTATTGTACCAAATAACGCTGCCCGATTTTTTTTTACATTGACAAATTCACTGAGAGCGTTCGCTTTGGATGAATGAATTTTTCACAAAAAAGTGGTAGTGCCAATCGCAGTAATTGTTTTTTTAAAACTACCTGTATTCATAATTCAGGTCGGGTACTTTTGGGACTACCCTCGTAATCATTAATAACACTAATAGTAAACATAGTATGTAAGTTAGGACGATAGTTCAACAAGAAATGTCCGGAATAATGGCTCTGCAAAAGCGCGCCTCCGAAGACAAACCGTTGAAAAATGCACGAATCGTTGGCGGTACACATATGAACGCACTTACAGCAGTTTTGATCGAGACGATTCGATGGGCGGCCTGTAATATACACTCGACACAGAATGAAGTTGCTGCGGCATTGGCTAAAGCAGATTATCCGATGTTCGCATGGCGTGGCGAGACCGAAGGAGATTTTTGGTGGTGCAACGATAAATGTGTAAATGCTGAAAATTGGCAACCAAATGTGATTTTGGATGATGGAGGCGATGCAACACAGTTAATGTCGAAGAAATATCCAGCCATGTTTAAAATGTTTAAAGGCATGGTAGAGGAAAGTGTCACTGGGGTACATAGACTGTACCAGCTATCAGAATCTGAGAAGTTAACAGTTCCAGCAGTTAATGTAATGGAATACGTCACTAAAACAAAATTTGATAATTTGTATAGCTGCAAAGAGTCTATTATTGATAGGTTAACGCGTTCCACAGACGTTATGGTTGGCGAGAAGCAAAGTAGTCATTTGCGGATATGGTGAAGTTGGAAAAGGATGCGCACAAGTATGAGAAGGATTGGGATGCACCGTGTATATTACTGAAATTGACCCTGCCTGCGCTCTTCAGGCCAGCATGGACGGTTTTCGTGCGGCGAAACTTGATGAAGTTATTCGAAATGTAGCAAATGTTGTTACTGCCACCGGTAATAAAAATGTTGAAATTCGTGATCATATGGACAAATCAAGAATGGGTGTATAGTCGGAAACATGGGGCACTCGAATACCGAAATCGATGTGAATAGCTTACCGACTCCAGTTCGATCGCAAGTAGACCGGATTGGTTGGCCGGATGGTAAACGAATCTACCTGTTGGCTGAAGGACGATTGGTGAATTTATCGTGCTCAAGTATCCCATCGTTGGTTGTTTCGGAAACATCTACTACACAGGCTCTGGCATTGATAGTATCATTCAATGGATGCACGATTACGTAGCAAGCTTACATCTTCCCACATTCGATATCATCAACTCCTGGAGAAGATAAACAAACGGAAGACACTTGACGTCTCAATAAAGCACGGCCACCAACATTGAAAATAAGAACAACTAATAAAAACACAGGGAAAAAGCTCGCAGCAGAAAACGTTGCAGCCACGGATATCTGAAGGTCCGAAGGGTCAGTGGTGGTACTAGAACCCACGAGTCCAAGAAGTCGCGGCCAACTTTACCGAAGAGTTTTTTCAACGGGTCGAAAAATCCCATCCAAGGCGAGGACGGACCGAATACTGATTGAGGAGCGCTCTTTCTTGATTTGGAACCCGTGTGGGAAGGTGGCACCGTCGAACGAGGGAAGAAATCGCTGATAACGATTCTGGAGTTGGCTTCTGCTCTTTTTGGAACCCGAGTGCAAGGGAAGAAACGTGGCTGTCTCCGAAACGATTACTCCAGAAACTCTTCCAGGAAAGAAAAAAAACATCGGGCCGACAAGGACACGCCTCGAGGAATTGGTGGTGAATTTTATCGGAATACACGCGGCTAGCGGGAGTCGAGCACCGGGACACAATCGAAGCGGAAAATTTACCGGGGTGTTTCAAACCAGTATACCCTATGTATACTGGTATGAACTGGAAGCTCAATTTGATGCGTATCCTATATACAACATCAAGGCTCCCGGGAGAGAACTCGCTGTAACACCACCTACCTGCTACTGTGTCCATTTAAACCAGAACAACAAAGACGAGAGTTAAATTCAAAGCATTACTTTTATTGTATTATTATTTTTTGTAAAAACATTTACATTACAATCCAATTGATCAATTACATTTCACTTTTATTTATTTATTAAAAACCTTCAACAATCAGCCAACCTGAAGAGAGTAACGATTGGACGAGCTAATGGATCGCGGTGGCCATACGGCGTGCAACGCCAAAAGGCCGATTGAGGACCGCGGCACAAGCCAATGCCTCACCCCTCACCATTTCTTCGGACACAGGACAGCACTTTCCACTTAAACTTAAACGCGAACACTTAAATGTTGTAGATGTTAATTGGGTAGCAGCACGCTCCCTTACTGGACTTGAAAACCGACTGACTGGTATAAGACTCCACGACTATAAATACTAATCCAATATGAGCTTTTGATCTAGTTTGCCGCTAAAATCGCTGAGACGATGAGAACGTTGGTTCTTATTTACCGGGAACTTCTTTCCCCGCTTCACCCTATCAATTTGTAGATGATGAGAGCCATTCTGCAATATTTACGATATTATCGTAGCCAGCTTGGAGGAAATACATTGCATAGGAGCGAAGAAAGCTTTTCGCCCCCATATGCGCCGCAGCTCTCAGTCGGCTGGCGAAAGCTTTTACATGATCGCTGTTCCATTAGCTTGCTCATACATAGAGCTTCTCGCTTGTGGTTACTCGCTGCCGTGTACGCGTCATCCATATGTTGAATCTTCACAGCGGCATATTGGCCGCAACGTATACGGCTATCATGTACTAGCGTTTACCCATTCTAACTCCTATGTTGTTTATTCGCCGTAATGTACATCCATATGCTAAAGCTTCACAGCGGCATATTGGCCGCAACGTACATAGTTATCATGGTGATGTTTATCTGCCGTAATGTACATTGGCGTCATTGGCTGACGGTTTTAGCGCTAAACGGTAGGCGGGAGTTCCACTCGCTGGTTCGTAACAGGGGGCCCCCGTCGTCGAGTTAATTAAGTTAAGGTAATTATAATGATAGAGTTAAGGTAGAATTTCATTGAGATTGTTTGAAATGAGAATCATAACTTATGAATAATAATTATACTTGGACGTTTAGTGAATCGGATTAACTTTTATTTCTTTTCTTCCAATCAAGAAACCGCTAGAAGTGAAGTATGAGACTTGGTTCGGGAGTGAATGTGAAAATTTTAAGGCGCTCATTTTCTGCGCCAATATTCCGCAAGTGCTGGGGTATATTATGTCTTTTGTTTGGTTGCGAATCCCAGCTCCCGGTGAGGGTAATTTCTCGTCAATGAGGGCTTAGTGTAGGTCGATTACGGGATTGTCGCGGGATTTTGTTGGGTGGGTTGTCCTCCTCTTCTAGGATGGTACGCAGATAAAGGCAGTGATCGTTTCCCCTAAAAGTGAAGACTCCGGCGCGAGCCTTGTCGTAGAGGCTTGGGGGACAAATTTTCGGGTAGCCGCGTGGCGCCCACGCCCGTCTCCGACGGAGCGACCCGGGACCCAAAACGCCCCGGCCGGAATCGGCATGTATGGTTGGATAATCTTCTCGGGATACTTTTACCTCGTAACAAGCATAGAGTCTGATGATCACCCAAAAGTGCCTGCTTTTAAAATATCAAAAAAATAAACTTACTTTAATTTTTATTTCCATACAAGTTCAACTTACATTGTCTTAATAACCTGTAGTAATCGAACAGCCCGCCTAAGCCAACTGCTCGAAGAACCTTCGCGAATAAAATACCATCTTACGAAAATAATAACGCAATAACTGCGGAACTTATTAACACTGTTATTTCTAACCCGCACTAGCATCGCTATCATTATCAGTAAAAAGTTTTGCCAAAGAAAAAATGAAAAAATTATTACAAATAAAAACAATGATAATGGCAACCCCTTTGCGACGCAATCTAGCGAAGCAATTGCTAGATTGTGTCGACGAGAAATCGTCCATTATCGCCATGAAGAGGCTCGTCGAGAGAAGCGGAATTACAGTTTGAACAAGATAAAGTTGTTTGTTCAAAAGTTTGCTTTCTTTCGAAGACAACTTAATAGGGGAAAAAATTTTCAGTGGCTATTCCCGTTTATTTATGCCCCCAATTGTGCAGTCAATATTTGTCGATCGATAAATCGCAGATAGTGTAAATAATAAAACATAAAAAAAAATCCTTACAGCTTAACGGCAATTTATACGGAAAATTGCATCGAAAATTGTAACATTTCCAGTAATTGTTTGAGTTAAGATCATTCCGCAGTTTCCATCAGAAATTCGTACATTTTCATCATTTCTGCATGATAAACTATAAGCAAACAGTTGAAATGAAGGGTTGTAAAGCAAATAAAAACATCAACAATGACTGTCATTTATAGTGTGCAACGAGGCGGTAATAATTACTAAGCACATACGAGTTCATTAGTTGTATGTTAGGTCAAATTCCTTTTGCCTTTTGTGTTTTTACGAGCTTTTGGCATACGTATACCTCCCACCCTGAAAGCGACAGTTCCATTTTCATCTTTCACGATACCAAGTACCGAAAACTATTTGCGAACGGAGGTGCTGACGGTGCAGCTCCGGCTTTTGTTTGTTCAGCGAAAGTTCTTTAGGGAGATTTAAATTAAAAGTGATGCATATGATTCAATATTGATTGCTGCAGTTAGTGGATGTGTTACTTGAGTGTAAATGATGGGATGTAGATACTCGTAATAATTATTCAATCTTTACTAAGAGATGAAATTAAAAAAAATTAAAGTGAAAAAAACTAAACAAAAAATTAAAGTGAAATTTTCAAATTGCTTTGAAAAGTGTTTCAGGTCCTTACCCGCCCCAAACACGAGCGCTTGTTGGCGGGGGATGGGTGAGAGTACCCTTTCGTTTATTAAAAGAAAAATAAATAATTACATCATTATGTTTTCCATTTATGAAATTTAAATTTTATGTTAAATATATACTTATTATAAAAAACAAATCTATAATTAAAAAAACATTATGAATAAAATACTAAGAGCAAAAGTAAAAGTTAGCAACAATGTACAGACAAGTGTATAATTTAGTTTGGTCTTACGATGTCTAACATTTTCACCTTACCGATTCACTTTAGCAAAAAAAATGGTGTGACATTGCATATGTCGCTATTTGAATTTTAAATAACATTTAATTTCCGAAATTCTTTAAAATTGATTTAATGATTTGTTAACATGCGAAAAGAAAAACATGAATAGATAATTGAATATCACTTTCGGTCTTTTCATTTACATGAAACCCTGACCAGGTATGGGACCCGCCACCTTGGCTGACCTCTCCACTCATGAGCTAACCATCGAGTGAGCTCACCCCTTTTTCTTTGTCATTGCAGGTACTCTCGCAGAGCATAGGGGACTTCCGCTCGGTTTTCCCATTTATGTTAGAGTGTTATGTGGTTCCATCATATAAGACTTTAACGTAAATTTGGAACGTTCATATTTTTCATCTACAGGAAAAATGCATGCGAATTATGTTTGTATAAGTTTTTCATTTAAATGGAAAATATATAGCCACGACTACGATGGATCTTGGTCCGAATGAGGGCGTGCGAGGGGCACCGTTTCCACCTGGATGCCCCACTCTTATTTGGAGGCCGTAAGTATGAATTGAAAAGACGAGATCCTCTCGAGCCTCGCACGCGTTCACCAGGCTCAGTCTGTTGCTTTGTTTGAGCAGTCCATCCCTTCAGTAGGTTACCTCGCCCTCGACGACGTCAAACCGAGTCTTTCGATCGTTGAATTCGTGAATGGGAAATTTTTTTGTAGTGGGCCCTTGTGCTGGGAAAAAACCCGCCCCAAGACACCGTGTTGCGAGCGAACAAATAAAACATATATACTTTAGCTTTATCACTGAAGTGGTTACGAGCGCTTCGGCAATGTAATTAGGCAAGCAAGCACATACGTCCATTGTTATCGAAGCATATACGTGTCGTCCAATGGAGCGAAAAAGTAAATAAAAAAAGATTAACCCGCAGTGCGAATTATCACATCGTGGATGACAAGCTTTGGGTGTGCTTCCAAGAGAGCTAAGCTGAAGGGAATGTTAAAAGTTAATTTTTTCGGTCACATACATAAATAGCATTGTCCCCATTTGCGCCCAGATGTCTCAGTGTTGGCCACAATCTGATGATGACTTTTGGATGGCCTTCTGTAGATGTTGCTGCATAATCAATATGCTCTAGAAAGTTTTCTATTCTTTTTTTCATGCCAATAGAAAATTAGAATATTCATCCTTCCTTTCTTGAACAAATGGCGTTACCAAATCTATACCAATTTTCTTGATACACTCACTGTGTTTTTTTAAGGAGTGGCATTATACAACTGAATCATTTCAGGTTTGCCACTTTCCTGCTCCACAGATTTTTCATGATGCATGAATTATATCATCATTACGCTTTGATTTTTTTGGTACGTATGAAGCCAATGTTTTATCATTTGTGAATCCAAAAAGAGTAGAGCCTACGGGTCGAAATATGTGTGGCAGAAACTGTGGCGGAATTTCATACTTATTTTTCCTTAAAGTCCCCAGAAACGTCAATCCATTTTGTTTTAGTTTGTCAACTAGCGCAATATTCGTGTTGAAACTGGTTCAACCATTTATAACACTTTTTAAGTCGGAACAGCGAGTTTGTTTCTTCTTCCCGAACCAGATTTTCCAATGTATTTGAATGTATTGTAGAGATAATGTGTTTTTGAATCACACGGACAAATAATCTTGATGCCGTATTTTGCAGGCTTGGACGTCATATAAACCCTAATCAAATATCTTTCCCTAAATGGGCAAAGCATATCATCAACCGTGAAATATTCAGAGCAAGAGTAATATTTCTAACAAATTTTTATAAATATATTGAATACCACAAATCGGAGCAGTTCTATCATTTATTTTTCGTTCGTCTCTTGTTTCAATATCAAATCATTAAGAAGACAAAACGAACAAAAATCGGTTAAGAGGCATAATGACCCTAAAAATCTCACTTCCTTTACTATCTGGTTGCCCACAAACTTTCAACGTCTTCGTGTCCTGATTTGAAAACACCAGCTAATAACAGTAAGACTAAAAAAGCCTTCGTTTCCAACACATTGACATGATTGGTATGTGCTCCTCGGCTGGTGCATTTTTCAGAAAATTCTGTTATTTTCTCGTTAATGTGCTTGCATATTATATTAATCATCACATCAGTTATCAATAGCTGCCACGAATCAAGTGGTGATATATTTTATCGTGTGCTTCCCCCAATCCATTCGGGAAGATGAGTGATGATATATCATTGGCCCGTAATACTGGGAGGTGTTTTCGATCATTTTAATCGATTCTTACCTCTAAAAGAGCAGGAGTTGGTGTTATCTTCCTCTTCATCAGAGCTACTTGTATCAGAGGAGTCACTCTCATGTACAATCACACTGTCACTAACTAACAATCTCCGCATCTTCTCTATTACTAATGATTTCGTCAGTGCTGCCAACAAGTGAAGTATAAAATATGCTAAACTGCAGTGAAAATTAGCCAAAATTATGCCAACGATTATTAAATAAACGCCAAAAATTATGCTAAAATTTTTTTGTGCCAAATAAATCGCCATTTAATTTTAATTGTTTATCAACAAACTTAATTTAGACAAAGTACATGTTTTAATCGACTATGTTATGGACTAATATGTCAATGTCTTCATCTTCATCTGCAGCTGATATGCAAGTATAAGAAGTGTTATTTTTAATAGATCTTGTGATTTAACAGCTTGCCACTTCTTCCTTTAGGGCCACGTGAAAGAAACGTTCTACGCCAACAGCCCAACGTCGATTCAAGATCTCAAAGATGGAATTCGTGAGGCTATCGAGGACATAGGGCAGCCACTTGCGATTTGGTTATGGAAAATCTCATGGAAAGGATATGGTCCTGTAAGCATGGTCGTGGTGGCCATTTGCCTGATGTTATTTTTCACTATTAACGGCATACCTTCTTCTTCATAAAGAAATAAACATCCGATCATTTATATTAAAAAATGGCATTTTTCTTTTAGTATCAAAATAGCACCTCTTATTGGAAAACCCTATAAAAGTGACAGGCTCAGTGTCAAAACTGTAACTCTCCTTTGAACCTTTAGAGCGCAGTACGTTGTCCGGAACTGTGTAAGAAAAGCAGCATTTTCCTACCCTCTTTAGGCCAAATCTGATATGTAAAATGGCATTTAAAGTTTTAACCGACAAACGATTGGCGAAGCTTTGTTTCGACAACATTCATTTGGCTGAAAATGTGTTCAATATCCACATTAGAATGTGGTAATGATAATAATGATATTACTAACGATGATAAATCTGCAAAGGGGTCATTGCCTGCTGCATCTTTATAATTAATTACTTCATTCCAAAACTCTACAGTGGAAGATGTGCATTCCCATTTAATGTGCACTATGTTTCTGCATTGGGATATGAGCCGGTCTATTATAGATTCATTAGATCGGAACTCTTTAGCAATATCAACTATAGAAGGTTTGACTACCTTTAAAGTTTCTTTCACAGAAAGCGAAGATACTTTCTCCAGTATTTTAAAATTAATTGGTAGTCTAGAACGCTGTTCTCTCACAAGTTTCAGCGTGAAATTAATGCACCGTTGACGCAAATTATTTTGCACTTTTGAAAGAAGGTTGCACTCCGGTAATTTGGTCTCAAAAGCATATCCCATGTATGGTCTAGGATCCAAATAACTCTCTTAATTCTGTGAAAAGATAGCAACTCTCGCAGTTGGGTTCAAGATACGTCCACATATAGATTGAACTAAGCCACGCAAATCCTTGTATAATTTTGTTGGGTCAACATTGTTGCTTTATAGCCGATATGTAAAACAAGTATTAGTGATTCACAGGATCATTGTACATTTCACAAAGTGTTTCTGGCAAAACGCAGTTATTATTGCGCCTGGAAACTTCAAACAGTAGTTTCAATTTAAGCCATTGTTCCAAAATACGGTTGACCGCTGGTTCAATTTATATCCATCGGGTGATGCACATTTGTGGAATTAGTAATGGGTCGGAGCCAGAGTTGATCGCTTGGTTTATATTTTTATATATAGCCAACGGTTTGAAGAGTGACTGAACCAACTGTAGGTTTCTCTTATGAGAAATTCAATGGTGCGAGGTAGTGTCTCTTCAGACGCATGAGATAAAGCCAACTGTAATGAATGGCACACGCAGCGAACTAAAACCAAGTGATCATTGCCAGTTGCCTTTTTTAATAAGGCATGCACTCCATTGTTAGTGCCGGTTACTAGCGTTATCTGTGCCGATACCTATCAATTTTTTTATATCAAAGTTGAGGGCAGACAATAATCCTTGAATGTCGTTGACGATGCCCATTGCAGTGCCATCTTCAATCTCGACTAACCCCAAGAAAGTGGATATTATAGTCTTCAAGGATCGGCTGAAATATCTTATCGATACTCCCAACATTTTACTGACGGAAATGCCTGTAGACTCATCCAGTAAGAGACTATAATCATGATCTCCCAAATCGGACACTATTACTTTGATAAAATGCGGTGCCAAAACATTTTAATGATATTAGTACATTTTGTGCGATCTACTCGCAAGTCTCCGCTTTTGCTATTATCAAACCTGTTTTTACATAGCTCGGATAAATGGTCAACAGCCATAATTGAACAATTTGCGCACACAAACATAGTTAATGAAGCTTCTGCACTTGCTCTCTCTGTATTTACATCACTTTTTTTGGGAAACTTAATTACACTCTGGCTCTTCATTGGTTGTATGACTTTTTTATGTGTTGCTGATGAGGTATGTAACTTTAGGCAATGCACTCTTGCTAAATCATATTTGCAGTACTTACAGTACTTTCGTCGTATCATTTTCAACAGATTGAAACCACTCTCTAAAATCCGGCACTTTTTCCCAGTCCGACCTGTAATGCTGACTGTTTTTGGGCGGCACTTTTCACTTCGTAACAACTTTGAATTTTAATGAAAATCACGGTATGTACGCGATAGAACATTGAATGAACTTGAATTTCAATTTTTTCGATAAATGAATGGGAAATCCCCGGAATTTATGAAAAAAGCTTCGCTTCTGTATTTTTGATGACTCTTTTACAAGTGGCAAAGGCGTAAAAACATGAAGGAGTGTCATTTCAGCCCGCATATTAAGTCATGTTCTGATCGCGCATCTGTGGGCCTCAAAAAAAATCCACCTACACCTCTGCGCTGATATTTGCAGTTAAACTAATTAATAAGGCGTCGCTCGCTAGTAACAAAAGACGGGAAGGGTAAGTAGATTTTGAAAGGATGTTTTCCCTCACGTACAGTGAGTTTCAAAATTTCCTTAGTCTTTAGCTCAATGGTTTGCTTTTAGATTGTAGTTCAATGGGGCATGCAAACGAAAGCTATTCACAGGAAAGGGCGGGAATTTTAAAAAATCGCAGCCGAAAACTCCGAATTTAAACACTTTAAACACTTTTTCATTTTCGAATGATAATCAATGACTTTTTTGTAGTATCAACTGGGCTATTTAGCGCATTGTTTGTGTTGTTTAGCTACCGATAATGTCAATTTTTGAAATTAGCGTTTTTTTTTTGGTGAACAGATTTCGTTGGCCAGACTCTAGCGAATTTATACTAAAAAAATATGCTTTATGCCAAACACCGAAAAAATATGCTAAACAACATGGAAATATGCCAAATCTAGCATAAAATATGCTAAATTGGTAACACTGGATTTCATCATCATACAATTCACAAGGCAGATGTTCACAATTGGTTTCAACGGTAGAGTCATACTCCAGAAATTTCCGTATTTCATCGTCACTTAGATATCGCGCCACTTTTATTTAAAACTACTGAAACGGTTAAGAAAGGTTTCTAAACCCAACACCAAAAATACATAATTGATATCGAGGGTCCATTTTGACCCTAAGCTAATTCATACCTTCACTTATAGTTAAGATTAAGCAAAAAACATCCGGCACTCACTGCAACACGTGACATAATGGGGTCATATCGATGCGCTTGTTAGTAAGTGAAAAACAAGTTGGGTAAACAGACCTACGCTCATGTCAGAAGGGTTTTGTATTCAATTTACAAAATACAGTCACCAGATCGAATCAAATCAAGAAAAATTTCAAGACGATTTTATTGGAGAAAATATGAAATTCGAAGATCATACCATTATTAACAAAGTTGAACGAATTTCGACTTCTGAGGTTTTTGGTATTGTTATACTCATAAATAACTCCCTTGATAATTATTTCAGATGTCCATCCGCGACGGAGAAAACACATTTTTCATGTACCCCCACTGAAGCAAAACTGACTGACTGCCCCCACTGAAGCAAAAACTAACAGTTTAACAACTGTTTTGAAAAGCTCCCATGAAAACTTTCATTTCATACTAATATCGGCTACGTTTGATGAATTTTTATTTTCAGGGGCCACTCTCCTGTACTGTTATCATCGATGAATGGCCAATTTTTTTCGAATCCTAGAATGGTTACAAAACCCTTTTGCTAGGAGCTCTCTCCCACCTCCTTGACTTGTTTCACTTATGAGCATTAATTGTAGGTACTCATCTTCAGTCATTCATTAAATTGAATCAAGTGTTCAAAGCATGCACCTCAAACGTTGAAGTTGGGAAAAAATAACTCAAAATTATTCAATCTTCGCATCTCAAACAGCCACTATTTTGTTTTACGATTACTGACACCACCGATACCGATTCTCAAAGATATACGAGTACATGACAACTATCATTCCTGAAATTTTCATGCAAATCCTAGTAAAACTGTATTGTCTGAGTCGGTAAAAAGCGCATGTTGTTCCATAGCCATATGTTGCCATAGTAATAAATGCAGCGCATATTGTTCCATAGTAATACAGGAAAATTCAAACCGCTATAACTTCGCTAAATATGATTCAATCTTTACGAAACTTTCAGGATAGATCAATTTTATAAATAGACATCTACGTACTGAATTTCATTGAATTTAAGGGTGCCGTTAAGATTTTATTCAAGAAAACATAAAATTGATAAATCATACTATTACTAACAAAGTTGAGTGAATTGCGACTTCGAACGTATTTGTTGTTGTTGTACTCACCAATGTCTACATTCCTGATTTTTCAGATCACAGGTGTCCAATCGCGAGGGGGAGACACAAATTTTTCGTGTATTTCCCCTCCCTGTGCGCCCCTCGAAGCAAGCTTTGCCAAAAAAGTTCTCATCAAGACCTTTCATTTGATACCCATATCGGCTACCTTCAATGAAATTTTTTTTTCGGGGGGTCACTCTCCTATATGGAGAGACCCCCCTTAAATACCTTATAAAATTTTTTTGTACTTGAACTTTGAAGAGATCACCACTTTACACCTACACACAAAATTTGATGTTTCTAGCTTAAGTAGTTTCCGAGAAAAACTGCTGTGACACACGGACGGACAGACGGACAGACTGGTCGCGAAACAATTTTACAAAACCGTACCTAGAGATATTGCAAGAGTAAATATTTGCAGTGGGGTCCATTTGGACCGCGCGCTACCAAGGGTTAAACATACCTAAAATTACCATGACATCCTTGCGGAAAACTTAAAGTGACAATGGGATCTTATGATGAAATCATAAAATCAGCTAATTTGACTAGTGCGGCAAATTTAGTGTTAAACATGAAGCAATTGCTCCACTTTTTGTGTGAAATTTGCACATTTGCGCTTTTTTCATCATACACGCACGCACCAACTTGTGCGCATAAAAACGAAATCGTCTCATTAACGTTTTGATAATTACCACGTAACCTACCTTGAAAATTAAAGCGGTTAAACATTATCCTCTTCTTTTACACGCTTAAAAGCATACAAAGAAATTATGTGATGATCTAATTAGACATATGTATACATAAAGTTTGCTTCTTTGTAAATTGCATCAAAGTAAAAACATGATAAAATGTCTAAAAAGGCATTTTATCTCATTTTAATGACAAGGTCATTGCGTTGACGGATTCCAAACAGAAGCTATCCTTGAGACGTAATGGTTCTAGTTTGCAAAAAGCATAAAAAATCATTTTTCTCTTCCTATAGACACCAAAACTCCCACAGCATCCTGCTTCGTTATTATCTCAAGGCACATGACTAATCCGCGTAAAATACAGTCCATTGACGAAACCGCCGAAAGGTTTACACCTATGATAAATAACGGAGAGCAATCTGCAAATTATACACCTTGTAGCTTAAGGGATTGGGTGTGAATCTAAAAGTTACTAATAGACACAAAGTTTACCAGAGTGCAGTTTGCCATTTCGTCACAGTATGCTCTGATTGTTTGTGTTCGAGTATCATTAATAATAAAACATGCGACCAACATCCATCCATTATTAACATTCGCTAATTTGCATATAATCAAAGCAAATTCATTCGCTTTGCCTGCAGACTGAAATCGGCTACAATGGCATATCTGGTCATCACCATCATTATCATCATCACAATCTTCATCATCGCGTACTATCATATGAGATTAACAGATACGATTTTCACTCAGATGTACTCGTATAACGAGTATGTTGGCGGATTCACTTGACTTGTAGCTACCAAGTCTCATCTGATTGTTTGGGAAGCTGCGAAAATATGGCCGATGTGTAATGCAACAGATTGGCCCCAAAAATATGCACATACATTACATTGATGATGGTCTGTTACAGAAACAAATTACATCAATAATTTTCACGTTGAGTTTCGGATGATGAGATGAGATAATTGGCTTGAGATTGGTTTCACGATCCGGAATTAATGAAGTGTTGATGATAACAATTGTGTTTTCGATTTTTTCCGTTAATTATCCCTGCAAATTTACATTTCTCAGAAAAGTCGTTGAGATATATCCTATATGGTCAACATTGGTTGTTATTAAATTTTTAAAGCTCGCAAAAATATTACATAAAAGGCCATCACGTACTAAAATAATAATTGCTTATTAAAACGCATCCACTTTAACGCGCCGTAAAAGTATTGCATGCTTGCATAAAAAACTATTAAAGAAACATCCAAGCAATATGCGTTTATCACATTCAAATATCCCAAGTTACGGGAAATAAAAGTCCATGCCAGATTAAATGTATGCCATGTACAGAAATAAAATTATTAGAGAATATACGAGTAAGTCAGCGATAGTCGCGACAGTGCCGTAAATAACATAATCATACCCCAACGACAGCTTGGAGACGATGATTTTGATATCAAAAGTCATACATTCTTTTTTCACGGTGTCCTTTCGACCGTGCACTGCGAAAAGTTGGTGATATAATACGCGAGGCGAAACGAACGACATTTCTTGTAAAAAGCAGAAACAGTTACTAGCAACAATATCTATTATCACGCTATGTGAGATGCTGAGTTGTATACTTTGGAGTAATTTTACTTCCTCATAGTATTGACGAAAGTTGCTTGTGAAGATGACAAGTGTGAAATGTTGATATGCAGAAAATTATGATGTGTGAAGATGCGCCTGGCGTATGACACGAGCTAAAAATTATAAGATAGTTTGATGCTGCTTTCCAATTCGGAGAAGACTGAAGCATACGACGCAAATATTTATAATATCTATTCCTGACTTCGCCAAATTAATGCTTGCCATATAAACTTAATCATTATGCACTGTGCGTCAGCTCAGATTATGTCTTGAATCAACGCGCTTTTTGATCAGTTAACGAGACTTATCAAGGGTTTTAAGTCGACTGTCAAGATATTCCCCCACAGTTTCTTTGGATTGACAAGACTCTACCCTTGTGGTCTCCCCTTTAATGTCGACTTGAGTATTTACTCTTCCATTCTTTGCAAGTCGAAATTTCAAGGCTCTTTCAAAATAGCACTTATGAGGCTTCAACCAGACTCTTCATGCATAAATTCTCACACTGAATCATCTCACATCAAATTTCGACTTGAGTTTCAACCTGGATTTTAATATTAAGATAGTTTTAGTTCATTATTCATCATCTTTTATGGCATAGCTCCAATTCGGGCTTTCGAGTCCAGAAGTCGTCTCCTCCAATCGTCGCAATACTGCAACCTTGTTCGCCAATTAGGAATCCCAACCAAAGGCCTGCTGTCAGCATCAGATAGGGCCCGAAACCATCAATAATGTCTTGGTAAATTTGGCTGAAAGGATGGCTTACAGTCACGCCAGCCGTGGCAGCCATATGAATGAAATTGTATTTCACAACTAACGGGGAGGTTTGTGCTTGCGAATAAATTCAAAATATAAGAAAAAATTCGATTTTTATTAATTTTATTCCAATTTTTTAAAGAAACTTCTATCTGGTTATAAATTAGGGATTTCAGTATGATATAACACTTTTATTTATTGAATTTATTTAGAATTAGGGTGTAACATATTAGGTATGGGATAAAAGTTCATTGTTGTATTAGTAATATAAGTAATTTTTAAATAATGCTGGTTGGTTTTTTTCTCCTTTTTCCAATTGATTCAAAAATATGTAACAATCTTAATAGATTTGAATTTGCTATTGTTTTTTTTCATTAAATGTGTTTCATTGATAACGTATAAATTTAGAGAGCCATCTGGGCCATTAAGTTTTCGTTGAGTTCTTGTTTGAAATTTGCTTTAAATTCTTTTAAAATTTGTAACGATTGGTATTGAATAAAGCGCTTTTGACTCGTGACTGGTATTTGGCCAACTGTAGTAATCGAGCAGCCACCTAGGCAAACTGATCGAAGGACCATTGCGAAGAAATTACCATCTCATAAAAATAACCACGCAATTAGTGCGGAACAATTTGATACGCAACTTATTAACATTGTTATTTCTAGCCCGCACTAAACCCTGCCACCACCACCGCAACCATTATCAATAAAAAGTTTTTCCAAAGAAAAATTAAAATAAAATTAGAAATAAAAAAATTGATAATGGCAACCCCCTTTGCCATACAATCTAGCGAAGCAATTGCTAGATTGGTCGGCGAGAATCTTCCGTTATCGCCATGAAGATAGAAGAGGAACGTGACGACGGGTTGACGACGGCAACGGGTTGGTTGCGCTTCATTTTTTGGTTGATGTATGTCGAGCGGAATTATTCGGGGAGTAAGCGACGGTGATTTGATGAAGCAAGTTCTCTATGATTTCTGCAAAGGGAGTGGAAGTGAATGAAATCTGCAAGAAATCATCTTACGTTGAAGTATCAACAAAACCGAGTTCCGGTCTTCGGCGATGTGATCGTTTTTGCATTGAACTTACACGTATCAATCGTTAAAAAGGATTTCATACGTGACGGGTCGTACATTTACTTAGTTCCCTGCAGTGTCAAGTACATACTATAAAGCGCTGATCATTATTATGACGTGGAGCAGTGAATCAAGTGTACTTAAGTCAATATTGCTTCAGTGAATCTTAATCTAAAGTCACAGCCAAAGGAGTTGATTTTGACACGCCCAAATTGTATAGAGGAGTGTATATTACATATATAGTGTTCCAAATATCAAATGGATTGCGCAGTGAAGCAAACGAGGAGTGTAGTAATACGCTCGGTTGTGCGTGGATTTTCTCGTTTAATTGTCCCCGGAGAATATAAATCTCTATAAATTGATATGCCAATTTCTTTGTTGTTGTCTGAGATTAAATAAAAATAAAACAAAGTGCAATGCAATCTGAATGAATAATGCTAAAAACCGAACATTTGCGTGTTTCTATTAAAATGTAATCACGAAAATCAAGATGGAAAGGTTTTTAATAACAGCAAGTGCAAGTGAGAGTAGCGCAAAATAAGTGCACCTTAAAAACAGTAAAGTTCAACGGCGAAACCACGCAAAAAGGGTGAATTTCCTTCTTCACACCGGAATTTGTACGTAAAACATTGAATTTTTCGACCGATTTCCCGAGTACTGTGCTACCGTTAACCCTGTGAAAGCCCTGTTTCCACTTTTCAAAGCGTCGGAAGAAAATAGTGATGTATTCTACAAGGAAGCTCATTCGCACGCGATTCCCATCGTTGAACTTCTTCATGTGTTCCAATAAAACTTCAATGGTGAAAACAAACTGTCTAGCTGTTCTTGTGAATGATTTCCCCTGTTGGGAAGAAAGTTGATGAACATTCAAGTTTGAAAAAGGATGTGCAGGTGTAAGCGACAAAAAACACGCAAGTGGAAAAATGTGCGAAATATGAGTACACAAATATACGGAGTACCGAGCCCAATTATGTATGTCCTTGTTCATTCATGCGATGGCTCATGATATGTCTCAAAGACATATCTGCATAATGTTCCCGGTACAAACGGTCGAACTAACCCCGTTGAAATATCACAAAATATTTCTCCCTGGTCTCCGATGGGGTGGCGTTCCAGTTTTGAAGCTCCGGCTCCTTCTGTTGCTCTCGGATGAACTCCTTAGCGTTGATCACCGTGGGCAGGCTGATTGTCTCTATTCTTGACAATGCATCGACTATGTTCTTGTCCCCCTGGGTGTGAACAATGTTGCTGGTGTATGCCGAAATTAAGCTTAGTTGTAGACTTAGACGCGGTGTTGTTTTTTCGGTTTTTTTTCTGGAACGCATACGTCAGGGATTTGTGATCCGTTTGGACGGAGAACTTTCTGCCCTCCAGCTAATGCCTAAAGTGCTTGATGCTGTCATGGATGGTGAGGATTTCCCTAAAATAGACGCTGTACCGTTTTTCTGTGCCAGAAAGCTTGCATTGGAATAAGGCTAATGGTAGCCAACGGTTGACTTGGAGTTACTGTAGGACGGCATCAGAGGTTGTTTTTTCTTGTAGTGTACGAGGAGGGCTGCTTTTGCCAATGATTCTTTGCAGTCTGCGAACGTTTTTTTGTTTTGGGTGCCCATTTTATCGGTGCCTTGTCACTTTTCTTCGTGTTTGTCAAGTATTCATTAAATGGCGCTTGGAGGTTTGCTGCAATTTGGACGAATCGTCTGTGAAAATTAAGTGTTAAGAGGAATCTTGGCAGTTCTCTAATGTTCTCGGGTTCCTTAAATCTCCGTATCGCTTCGATGCTAAATTCAGGAGGACTCATTCCTTCTTTGTTTATTTTGTGACCTAGATATTCGATATTTTTGGCGCTGAAAACATATTTTGCCACGTTTATTACGATTCCAAACTATTTAAGCCGCTCCAAGACCACTCGTACATGTTTTAGGTGTTCTTTGACGGTTCGTGATGCGAGCAAAATGTCGACAATGAAGCACACACACACACAAAAAGCAAACCTCGCCCACGAAGTGTTGGAACAACTGGGCGGCGTTTCGAAGGCCGAAATTCATGACTTTAAATTCGTAGCTCCCGAACGGTGCTATCACCGCCGTCTTTAGTATATCATCTTTCGCAATTTGAACGTGGTGGAACGCGCGTACTAGGTCTAGTTTTGTGAACACTGTTTTATTGGAGAGGTCGGCCATTATGTCCTTGATGCGTCGAAGCAGATAGCGGTCTAGCTCTGTGACCGCATTGAGTCGACGAAAGTCGCCGCACGGGCGCCAGCTTCCTTCTTTCAGTACCAAATGTAAGGGGCTTGCCCAAGGCCTTGATGATCGACGGCAGAATCTTTTGTCAAGCTATATTCGAATTCCTGCTGGGCGACCTTTAGATTGTCTGGCGCCATACGACGGGCAAGCTCTAAGACCGGGGGGCCTTTTGTAACTATGTGGTGCTGCACTGCGTGACTTCGGTCCACGTTAATTGTTGCTGGGTTCGGGAGCGCGGGGTATTTTCTCACCAGCTTATGATACTTGCTTGTTCCGCACACCGTCGCTTTTGCCGGCTGATTTGAAAAGCGAATTAGATCAGGTACTGCCAGAATGGTTGTCGGACAACTAGTCTCTTGCTTTTTAGATCGACCCAGAGACAATAATGTCGAAGGAGTCTGCGCCTAATATCGCCCGCGATACTGCTGCTACGCAGAATTTCCGTCGAAAGAACGCTGTAGCCCCAGGTTCATCACGAGCAGCTTCCCCTAAACAAGTTTATTTCCGAACCATTGGCGGCGTAGAGTTTGTAGCTTATCCTTGGGAAAACTTTCGAGGAAGTACGGACAGTTCGGACCAACTCTGGATGAGTTTGTTCCACCATCGAAACCCAAAAAAATAATAAAGCGCCGGGCATCGATGAGATTTCAGTGGATCTTCGAAAATATGAGCCAATCAAATGTACTCGTCAAAATACGAGGGCCGTCCAAAAAGTACCCGACCTGACTTATGAATACAGGTAGTTTTAAAAAAACAATTACTGCGATTGACAATACCACCTTTCAACAACAAAGTGAACGCTCTCAGTGAACTTGTAAATATGGTAAAAATCGGGCATCCTTACAATACTTAGATGTGAAAGGTCTAAGTCCAACCGATATCAAAGCCGAGTTGGATTTTACTCTGGGATAGTCTGCTCCTTCGTTTACAACGGTCAAATATTGGGTAGCTGAGTTAAGCGAGGTCGTGCGTGCTGCCAAGATGAACATCGCAGTGGTCGACCAAGTGAGGTCACTACGTAAGAAAATGTGAAGAAAATCCACAAAATGGTATTGAATGACCGTCGACTAAAAGTGCGCGAGATAGCAGACATGGCAGGCATTTCAAAAAGTATTTTGACTGAAAATTTGGACATGAAAATGCTGTGCGCAAGATAGGTGCCACACAAACAGCAACGTGAGGATGTTTCCATCGAGTTTTTGCATCGATTCATAACCATGGACGAAACATGGGTCCATCATTTTACACCTTAGACCACGGAGCAGTGAAAGTAGTGGACTTAAAAGGGAGAACCGGCTCCAAAGAAAGCAAAGACAGTTCAGTCAGCTGGCAAGGTCATGGCATCCGTTTTCTGGGATGCGTATGGAATAATATTGATTATCTCGAAAAAGGAAAAACAATCAACGGCGCATATGAGACAGGCAGATTGCAGCGTTAGGGTGATGAAATAAATAAAAACGGCCCCATCTGACGAAAAAGGAAGTGTTGTTTCATCACGACAACGCACCAGTCCACATGTGCGTCATTGCGATGTCTAAAATCAATGAGTTAAAATCGAATTGCTTCCTCACATACCCTTTTCGCCAGATCTGGCTCCCTCGGATTATTTTCTTTTTGTTAATTTGAAAAAGGGCTCGGCGGCAAAAGATTTGCCAGCAGTGAAGAGGTAGAGTCTGCGGTTAATAGCTATTTTTGAGTAGCTTGACGGTTCCTCCTATAAAGCGGGTATCGAAGCTATTGAACATCGTTGGGAAAAGTGTATCGAGCTGAAAGAAGAATATGTTGAAAAATAAAAAAAAAAACATTTTCGAAAGTTTTTTACTGTTTTCTTTGTCGGGTCGGGTACTTTTGGGAAGGCCCTCGTAATAGTAAGAGTTACAGCATTTTCGTCAGTAAAACTGTAATTAGCTTCATTAAATTAAATTAAATCAGCCGTATAAATAATTCTTTAAAAGATCCTTACATTTTTTATTTCAATAAAATTTACAGAAGTTATAGACATTTGAATTTCCTCCGAATGCAACAATTTTTCTACTACTTTGCTTTCCATCGAACCAGACATTAGACTTTTGATTGGATCTTCTCCAAATTTTCAGATAAGATGAATAACACAATTACATTTAAGATTCTGATCAGCCAATAAGTTTAGCAATATTGAAGAAAAATGTTGGCTGGTTTAAATGGAGTTCTTTTAAAGCAAGAATATATTTGTTGTGCATGTTAGGAAAGTTTTTCTTGAATTAAATCATTCTACATATCTGCATATTGTAGGTTAAGTACAAAACCCTTCTGACATGAGCGTAGTTCGGTCTACCCAGCTTGTTTCATACTGTTAAGTGATCTACTATTGTATGAAATGATTCAAATCGTGTATCTCTTGACAGTTTATTTGATTTTTTTGCTAATACTGTATATAAATCCAAATCCCCAGTTCGGTCGGCACACGTTAAAACTACTAACATTCTTAAAACAAATTGCAAAAGGAATTTTCAATGATCTTGCCTTTTAGAAGTCCCAATGGAAACTTCATCAACATACCTGAAATAAAAAAAAGTAATTGGTTAGTTATACTCGTATAATGGCTAAAGTATTGGAAATAAATAGATATGTAGATGTGCAACATTACTTTATTATGCATATGATATAAACGTTGAATTATTTCGTTGAATGAGTGGAGCTAATTTGCTCTTGAAATTAGGTTTTGACATTATGTTAAGTGTTTCATATAAACGAATTTAAAACTTTCGGACAAAATTTCAAAATAGTTGAAAATGGTAACGAAATCTAATAGTTACTAAAACAAAAGCTAACCCAAATTATTCCATTTGAAAGGGGAAAACTACTATTTGATTTTTGGTAGTTCTTGTTAAGGGACACGAAACCATAATTAGGAACAACCCAGACCATATCTACGAGTATACCATGTAGTAATTGGGTAGCCTGCCTAGGCAAACGACTCGAGGCACCTCTACGAAAAAAAACCATTTCAGAATAAGAAGTAGTCCACGTGGTGCAGTGGTTAGAGCACTCATCCCGTAAGCCGAACGTCACTAGTTCAAGTCTCGTTGGCGACAACGAGATTTAGTTCGAGTGATCCAAGCGAAGGCCCGAAAGGAGCTGTACTGCTAAAGGAAAAAACAGCAAAATAATAATAACCCAATAAATGCGGAACAATTTGATAAGCAACTTATTAACATTGCTATTACTAACCCGCAATAAACCCCGCCACTGGCACCGCCACCATTATCAATAAAAAGTTTTTCCAAAGAAAAAATAAATAAAATAGCAAATAAAAATCAAGCGCGGTAACTTCCTTTGCGATACAATCTAGCCAAGCAATTGCTAGATTGTGTCGACGAGATAAAGTGAATCACGCAATTGAATTCTTTTTTCGTGTAGTGAATATTGCCAAACAAAATATCTACTCGGGTGTAACTTAAAGTGTTAAAATAAATGTGTCTCGTCTTTTTCGTGAGAAATGTGGTTGTAAGAGAAAAATGCTGCAAATGGAATATGTTTCCCAACCGCAAAATTATACGGTGAAGTGATTGCTTTGACTGCATTGTTCTGTCGTTGCATGCTTGAGTTATCTCGTCCATGCGATATCGTGCGGGATCTTGAATTTTCGCATTGGAAGTTTGGTGGATCGCTGCGTGTGTTATTTTATGCATTCCGCTACTAAATACCTCAAAATATATATTTAGAAAATTTTACAAAGTGAGTACTGCTCATGGTGCTACAGTTACAAGCAAAAGAAGTTAGGTTGATAAGCATTTTCGTAATGAGAATAATATTTTGCTATTGGGTTAATTTTATTCATGTATGAACTTGATACAGTGAACACAATTTAAAAAGCAATAAAAACAAAAATTGAGGAATCGGGGGGGAATTCAAACATGGTAAACCGATAAGAGAATGTGTGTCCGAACCTTTTCTAACAGTCGCATTTTTCTTTATATTCCATAAAGTAACAAGTTTCTAAAGTAAGCGATACGGACATTAAAATTGAATCGAATTCAGGTGTCGTTCACCGTGAGAAGGCACCGCTTCTATCTGGATACCCCACTCGTATCTGGGGGTTGTAAGTATCAATTAGTAAAGACTAGACCCTCTCGAATACCGCGCGCGTTCATTAGGCTTAGTCTGCCGTACTTTAGTATGACATCCCTACAGTAGGTTACCTCGCCCTCGACGCCGTCAAACCGTGAGCTGTTCTTTTAATTCGTGATTTTTTTTTTTGTAGTGGGCCTTTCTGCTGTGGAAAAACTCCACCCCACGGCACCGCAATGCTAGCCTGCCAGCGCATTCAGGCATCCTCAGACAAGGCCAATTCCGCGACCACCAACATCTTGGCTCGCCGATGCAGCAGACCATCGCTGCCACTACAATCATTGTTTTTGAATTGCAGCTTTCCGTTGTGATTGTAAATATCTATGTGTGACGATGTAGTAAAATTGTCAAAGGGTACACTTCTTCGTTAGACTTCCCTGAATATTTTTTTTTGTCTTTGAGAACTGCTCACGAATTGAACTAGACTTGTAAGAAAGGAGTACTTCACAGCATTTTGTGTGCCCTCTTATACCGACGTTTTAACATTGCCTGGGAGGCACACGTAGGAATCGACGACGTGTGAAGTGCAGATCGCTTAAGCGTTGTGCGACGATGAAAGAGTGATGGAGAGATTAGTAGGGCATGGAGGTATTAAAAAAAATCGGAATTCAGTAATATAGTTGTCGATTAGAAGTAAATTTTAACATGCGCACCCTCTGCAAAAGAAAAACTAAAATTTTGGAGAAGTAGCAATTTATTTCTCAACATAATCTCCTCTTAGCTCAATAGACGACCCAGCGATGATTCCACTTCTTTCACCCGTCTGAAAAATACGTTTTCTCGAGATCTGCACAGTAAGCCTCCGTGGCGGCGATGACCTCATTCGACTCAAATTTCTGCCCGATGAGTGACTTTTTCAAGCTTGAAAACAAAAAGAACTCGCACGGGGCCAAATCTGGAGAATACGGTGGATCGGGTAGCAGGTCGTATAGCTAAATTTGATCAATTGGCCGTGGAAACGGCGCAGGTGTGAGCCGGTGCGTTGTCCTGGTGAAAGAGCACTTTTTTCTTCGCCAAATGGGACCTTCTACGATTTGGCGTCAAATCGAGCCTGAAATTCGGCATAGTAGGGCCCTGTCACCGGTTTACCCTTCTCCAGGTAGGCGATGCAGGTCATACCTTGTGTACCCCAGAAAACGGTGGCCACCATCGTTCCGACCGATAGAACAGTCTGCACCTTTCGGTCTACTGTCTCAGCTATCTCGCGAACCTTCAATCGGCGGTCTGCCCAAACGAGCTCGTAGAATTTTATCACGTTATCCTCTGTGATAGCCGTTTTCGGGGCACCTGGGCTGGCTCATCAAAAACCGATGTGCGACCACGTTGAAACTCGTTAAACCAATTTTTCACGGTCGCCATCACAGGAGCAGAGTCACTGTGCACAAAATCCAAGCGCTCTATGATTTCGCTTTGCGGTTTCCCTTCCAAAAACAAAAATCGAATCACCGACCAATATTGCACAGCCGCTTTCACACGCGACCTCGAAGTCACTATTTCCCAATCACTGTGTAATGATTTTTTCCTTCTTCCGTCTTGTTTCGCGATTTCCCGGAGGAAATCAAAACCGGCCTCTTTTCGATTATAGATGTAAAGTCTTGGAATTTCCAACAAATCGACACGGCACCGCATACTGAACCGTCGCGGATTATCAAAACCCAACCCGCTTGGCGGCATATTTACCTCCCGCCTTCTTATACTTCTGAAAAAGAACGACTCCCAACTGAAAAGGAAAGATTCGGGTTTTGTTTAGCAATTTATTTCGATTTTAATTTCTATAAATATTAAACATGTAACGATAATTTTATTTGAGCTGACGTATATATCGTATCCTCTGAAATTTGTTGCATTACATATGCTTTTCAGTTGCTGTAGATTCAATCACTTTGTTTCTTACGTATATCTGGTACTGTTGTCTATAGATGAAAATTTTAATTCAGGATCCTGATCGTGAATCGGAAGGATTTGACTGACGTTTCGGGTTGGAATAATGGGAAGTGAAATTAGAGTTTCGTACACCCAGGAGAAAGCTCTATAACGCCAACACCTTTAAGATAGTCCTGCATAATTTGGTTATTACAAATTACACTGATCATAGTGTCGTATCAGGTTGCGTAAATCCAGTGATTCGTCATTTGAAACGGTGCCCACTGCGGGTCGCCTTGTGTCTTCTTTATATTGAACCTTGCAGCTGTATATTCACATCGCATCTAGCTACGGGAACGCGGATTTCAATCGGTGGTCGTGCCATTTTGCAGAAGAGCTCAATCCCTTGCGCCTTATAGCATTTTGTCGTGAGTTCATAGTCCGGAATCAAATAATATTGATCACGATGCAGATTAATCAACATGTATTGTGAGTCCGGCTGAATCCTCGTAAATATTTTGTTGGTTGAAAACAGTGGCACCGGTGTGTTCTTCAATAAATCAAATGTTGTGTAAGTGATAACGGGCAGTTTGATTCGAAAGATGATATGATCGCTGATTAGTCGCCCCTGGATGGTCATGACTCCATATAACTCGGCTAAATTATCTGGCTTAGCTGGAGGTAACCAATGAGCAGGTAAATTTGCTTGAATCAACTGCAATTGATGATGTAATTGGTTAGGACTAAGTAGCAGTGGACTAACTTGTCGACCAAAACATTCAATAGAGTAGTTTGAATGCGCCGCAGATTGGATATTGCAAGAATCAAGCGGGTCGACATTGTATTGAAGATTTCAAGCGGCCTCTGGTTGTCAATTGCCTTCCTTACGACATTGACGGTATCGGCAGTCTTATTAAGGATCTCATAAAACTGTTGGAGCCTTCGTGTGGTATCATCATGCGAGCTTTGAATTATATTCGCGGTAGCGTTTATGATGGTCGTTTGATTCCTTACAAGATCTAGGAGATGCTGGTCGTTATTTTCGAGCTGATTCATAATTTTTGACATTTTTTCCGCATATTGTGAATCCAAAACTTCAAGCAGCGAATTTGCTATGTTAATCGTTTTGCAGCCTGACATATTGAGTCGTATTCACTCCGAAAAGGCTTTATGGAATAAAACACTACCATTGTCCAGTCATCGACAATCAGAGATGCTGACCCGAGGCGTTCAAAGTAAAGCCCAGGATGGTTCTGGAACGGTGAAATTGTTATTGGTGGTGTTGTCGCTTTCACCGGTTGAAGGACACATATTGCCAATAATGTCGCTAGAGCTCATGAAAATTTCCTTGGCCTTTTATTGATGAAAGCCCTTTATCGTCCTCTGACGCGCCTCTTCCAGTTGAAGAATTAGTCCACATTCGTTTCGTGTCCAGCCTTGACGGTCCCGGTACTGTTTTTATAGACTTCATATCCCTGCTCGACCTCTCGCGTTCATTATGATCAGTCTCAATTGGAAGACGTGCCAGCCTATGCATTGGTCGCTTGATTATACCAGATGCTGTCTTCACTTCGACCACACGAACTTGACCGTCGTCTCCCTTGATGGTGGTAATGATACGTCCCAACGGCCATGATCGGGGTGGGGCGTTGTCTTCTTTAATGATGACCATTATTGCAATTTCGATGTTATCAGTTGTTGTTTTCCGCTTGTTACGTTGTTGAAGTTCACTCAGGTATTCCCTTCTCCAAGTGTTCAAAAATGCCAGTTTTATCCTTGTCACCTCGTTCCACCTATCAACTAACGACAGTGTGTTAGGCTGGGCATAAGGATCAACAGTAGAGTTCACAGGATCTCCTATAAGCAAATGCCCTGGCGTTAGTGCAGTGAGATCATTTGGATCATTCGAGAGAGGTGTGAGTGGTCGTGAATTCAGGATGGCTTCAATTTCGACAGTCAAAGTTGTTAATTCTTCATACGTCAGAGGTTTGTTGGATGCTGTTTTATGAAACAATTGCTTAGCCGCTTTTACTGCGGCCTCCTATAAAACACCAAAATGGGGCGTAAGAGGAGGGATGAACTTGAAGTTGATTCTTTTTAGCACACAATAATTTTGCATCAGGTCAGCTGACTTCGAATTGTGAATTATGGTTTTCAGTTCGTTTAGCTGGTTGTTGGCTCCAACGAAGTTCGTAGCATTGTCACAATAGATGATAGAACAGTTGCCACGTGCCCCTGTGAATCGTTTTAAGGCTTGAAGGAACGCATCAGTCGTAAGAATTTTTACCACTTCCATGTGGACGACCTTGGTAGCAAAGCAGCAAAACAATGCTACATATGCTTTCTGGGGTGGTTTGCCTCGCAAGAAAAAGGGGCCACAAAAGTCGACACCGGATGTTATAAAACATCTACTTCAGTAGCTTGGAGAGTTCCCTCATGGCGAATAATGCGAAACCATTCTGGTCATACATTAGATCCTTTAAGTCCTCCTCTTCTGTCCCTCCCTCAGTCCGCTGGAATAATATAGTTAGCTCTTCTCCACAGGATATTTCCAACTTGTTCTCTCAGTTCTTCTCGTCAACTTTTATTCCTTCTTCTCATGTCTCCGATCCAGTTAACACACCCGTACTTCACTCCATTGACATTTCTTCACTTTTCACTGACAATATCGAAGTTGAATCCCTCATTAATTCACTTAATCCTAATATATCACCTGGTCCTGACGGCTTGCCGAATATTTTTGTCAAGTCATTAGCGTCTTCACTTTGTATTCCTCTGGCATTTCTCTTCAACCTCAGTCTAACGACTGGTATTTTCCCTACTTATTGGAAAAGAGCAAACGTTGTCCCTATTCTTAAAAGGGGTGATCCTTCTTCTGTGTCTAATTATCGTCCTATTTCCTTAATTTCCTGTTTCCCAAAATTACTCGAGCGTCTGGTACACAACCGGCTTTCAGTTTCATTAACCCCTATCTTGTCGAAAGAACAACATGGGTTTCTCAAAGGTCGCTCTACGACCTCAAATTTAATTGAATTCACCGATTTCATTGCTAAGGCCCTAGACAATCGATTGCAGGTTGATGTAATCTTCACTGAATTCTCGAAGGCATTTGACACGGTCAACCATCAACTTCTCTGTTATAAACTGAAAACTTTTGGGGTTGTCGCCCCTCTCTTATCATGGATGGACTCCTACTTGTCTTCTCGTATATGTTGTGTTAGTTACTGTGGAACTACCTCTATTCCATTCTATCCGTCCTCTGGTGTTCCTCAAGGTTCCATGTTAGGTCCCCTCCTATTCCTATTGTTTATAAATGATCTTCCTTCGGTTATCGCTTCCAATTGCCTACTGTATGTATATTTAAAGTCTTTCGAGCTATCAGGTCTGTACAAGATTGTCAATATATTCAGATGGACCTGATTGCACTAACTGGTGTTCGTCTAATTACCTCTGTCTTAATGTTGCCAAATGCTATAAAATGACTTTTAATCTAAATCGTTCTCCGCTGACTTTCACCTATATGTTGAATGAAGTCCCACTCGCTGCTGTGAGCTCTGCTAAGGACCTTGGCGTTACTTTTGATCCTAAGCTCAATTTTGATGCACACGTTCTAATCGTGACTACTAGGGCTTCGAAAATATTGGGACTTATTTTCAGGCATGCGCATTAATGTAACAATACAGGGTGCGGCAGCATAACTTCCTTTTTTCAAAATTCAACAAAACAAATTTTCAGCGGTACTTGTTTTTTAAACACGCTCCGCACTGTTCCAACGCATGATAGCGACTAACCAAGGGATGAGCAAAACTTTAAAATCACCTCTCTCGAATGAGACTACTAGCGCCGCGCTATAACAGTTAGCACTTTAAGGGCGGGCATTTCAAAAAAGGAAGTTATGCTGCCGCACCCTGTATATCTACCCCCGTCCGCTTGTTTATCTGTCTTGGCCGTCCTATTTTCGAATATTGCTCTGTAGTTTGGTCTCCCCGACACTCCCACCTCATTGACTCGTTAGAGAATGTCCAGCGTAAATTTACTCGTGTCTTGTTTTACAAATTCAAAATCCCATATCAACCCTATGACTGCCGTTTATCTTTCTTACGTTTGCCTACTCTGTCGTCCCGTCGCATGTATCTAGATCAGTGTTTTCTGTATCAACTCTGCCACTCAAATCTCATTAACATTGTTTGTAGACTTACGTCTTCGTCAATCATCGCGTTCTTCTCGGGCAAACAATTTTTTCGTGCCACCGTATGCCCGCACAAATTTATATTTTCATTCTCCTATTATACGAATGGTAAGGAATCATGATAAGCTTGAGCTTGGTCCTTTTTCCGACTCATACCTAGTTTTTAAATTGAGGTTAAGAAGCCTGATTCTTAAAACTCAACTGGAGTAAATATTAGACTTTATTTTCTTTTTTTGTGTATTTTAATTTAATTTTACACGCATATTTATTGTTGTTAGTACCATTGAATTTCTTTTTTATATTAACTTTAACACTTAATTCTAATTTTCACTAATTTTCTTCTCTGTTTGTTTTGTTCCATTTTGTAATTGGATTTCGTTTTATCTGTTAAATGGAATTTTAATAAATAAATAAATAAATGGTCGAGCTGGTTGTACTCGTTCTTTCGGAAGATTACCTATTATTTGTTGTGACAGTTTCGGTTTTTCTCGTGCACATACGACGCATTTATCAACGATTATCCTTGCAACGGATTTCCCATGTAAAGGCCAGTACCTTTACCGTGTTATCGCCCATAAGCCGTTTTGTCTGATATTATTGTTGGAGTCATGAATTCCTTGCATAATTAGCCGAAGCCTTTCCGCAAGACTTGAAGCAATTGAAGAAACATAAAGGTTTTGACCGAACTAGCAACATGAGCGATTTTTATCCTTGCCTTGATAAACTTGAACTTATCAGACTCAATGGCAGACTTCAAAATTCAGATAGCGAATACGAAGCAAAGCATCCCTTACTTTTGCCTCAGAAATACTACATTGTTTCTGAGGCAATAGTAAGGGATGCTTTGCTTCGTATTCGCTATCTGAATTTTGAAGTCTGCCATTGAGTCTGATAAGGCCAAGTTTATCAAGGAAAGGATAAAAATCGCTCATGTTCCTAGTTCGGTCAAAACCTTTATGTTTCTTCAATTGCTTCAAGTCTTGCGGAAAGGCTTCGGCTTGAACTTCTTTTAAAATAACGTTCATAGCTTCTTCTATCTCCTCGACGGATAATTCTCCGGTTCGCTTAGGTGTGGATCATTTGGTGTTAGTGATGAAGTGAAGGCCATAAGCTACTGCTCGTTTAATTCGACTTATGTGGCTACAATGGCTCAAGAATGAAACGAAGCCGTCGTTTAAAGGCGCACCTAATAAAACAGAATCGGGTTTTTTTCGTTCTAAAGGCGTGTTAATGTCAATCATCTTATTCGGCCAATGATTTTCTTGTTGATGTAGAAATATGGGACCGAAAAACCACTGTTGACGTTGGTTGAACCTTTCAGGAGTAACTACTCTTGAAGTCAAGTTTGCCGGATTGTGCTTGGATAGAACATGTTTCCACTGGGACTCTATGGTAAGTTGTTGGATTGCGGCTATTCTGTTTGCGACTAATTTCTGTAGTGAAGATGCTGGAGATTTTAGCCATGAAAGCACGATTTCTGAGTCGGTCCACAAATGACTTGGGTCATTCCATTTTAAGTCAATTTTCACTCTCTGAAGTAACTCTGTTCCTAATTTTGCCGCGCATAACTATAGTCGAGGTAACGTAATAGGTTTTAGCGGAGCTACTCTAGACTTCACGCACAATAGTCATCAATTATTTTACCATCTACAAGGAGTGACTGGACATATATTGCCGCTCCATACGTCTTTTCGGAAGCATCACAAAAGACGTGGAGCTGTCCTGATGTTGGACGATAGTGCGCCAAAACATGACGAGGAATTCCGATAGTGCCTCGAGATTTTTTCGAAAATTGCGCCAATCATTTAGAAGATCGTCAGGAATGATATCGTCCCAGCCCAATTTTAGATTCCAGAGCCTTTGAAGCATAAGCTTAGCAGTAACGGTAACTGGTCTCCATCAACCCTAAAGGGTCAAATAGGTAGACAATGTCAGATAGGACCTGCCGTTTCATAATATTCACCGTGTCTTGATAGTTAACCGCTACACGTAGTTCGTCATCCTTGGGAGGCCATCTTACACCGAGTACCTTAACTTCTTCTTCTGCCTCGCCTACGAGGTCCAAATGCGCAGCTACCTCACTGCTAGGAAGGTCCTTTGTGAATGCTGCATGGTTGGAACACCACTTCCGTAACTTGAAACCACCTTGGCTAAGGATTGCCTTTATTTGACTTTGTGCTTCCAACGCCTCACTTAGGATATCAGCTCCAAAAATCGCGTTATCCACATACATCTTCTCGCATATGGCTTGTGCTCCGAGTGGTTTGTCGATCTTATTGTCCTCGGCTAGTCGTTGAAGGCAGCGAATAGCTAGATATGGTGCTGAAGTGAGTCCATACATCACTGTGTAAACCTGGTAATATTTCAGGGCTTCATTTGGATTCTCGCGCCACACGATCGTTTTATATTTCCTATCCTTTTCATCCACGAGTACTTGGCGGTACATTTTTTCAATGCCTGCGGTGCAGACGTATCGTGGTAGCCGGAAGCGGAGCAAGACTGAGAAAAGGTCTTCTTGAATCTTAGGGCCGGTGAACAGGACGTCGTTGAGAGACAATTGGGATGATGCTTCTGCCGATCCATCGAACACCCCTCTGAGCTTAGTTGTATTGCTATCAGGCTTATAGACACTGTGGTGCGGTAGAATGTAATGTGAAGTCCGAAGCCCAGTTACTTCAGACATATGTCCTAGTTTTATGTATTCTCACATAAAGCTGACATATTGTTCTTTCAGTTCTTGATTTTTATTTAGCCTTCTTTCAACTGCGAGGAATCTTCTTTGAACCTGCTCCTTGGAATCTCCTAACGATGAAAGGTCTTCAGCGAAAGGTAGCCTGACCACGAACCTTGCGTCGGGGTTTCGTTTTGTGTCTTCGATGGCGTGAGCTTCACACTTGTTTTCGGCACGTGTTCGGGTTGGCACTATGTTCTTAACGGTTTCTATCGCCCAAAACCGTTCAGTTTGCCTGTTCAGGTCAACTGCTTCCGTAGTACCAATAAAACATGATTGTGTTAAATCCTTTTTTTTCTGGTAAGGAGGTAAATGCAATTTATGCACTGAGTGTGGAACTCCCATGCCCGCAAGAAGGCAACTGGACGACTCACTAAACACCTCCCCTGTCACCTTGAGAACCCAGCCTTGAACCGTTTGACACATTACTTCGGGCCAGGTATCGTTTTGTTACGCCGTGAGGCGCCTTCAAGCTGGGGGATCCCTTTTCTAGCGGGAGGGAAGAGGAGAGTCTGTGTGGTCTAGTGGTTAGAGCATGAACGCATAAGCCGAAGGTCCTAGGTTCAAATCTCGTTGGGAGCAACGTGATTTAGTTCAGGGGGTTTTTCGGACAGACTATGAGTGTTCACTCAGTGTTGAAATGTACTGCTTTAATCAGATCATGTCATAGCTGAGCAGGCACACGGGAGCATGGTACTGACTAAACCAACTTCCGAAAAAAAATCAATACGGTCATGAAAAATGAGATACTCTAACTATCTCTAAGCGAAGGCTCGCGACGGGCTGTAGTGCTACAAAGAAGAAGAAGGGAAGAGAGGAAGAGGAAGTGTCCGACAAGGGATCTCCCAGCCCCAGCGCCCCCGGCTGTTGTGTCCCTTTTATATTTTAGGACTGCCCGAGCATAATATACCACCTGGTTCCATTTGTCAACCGATTCGAGCATCACCGCAACTATATTATCCGGGGTGAGCTCTCCCGTCTCCCTGCAGAGTTCCCTTCGCAGCATGACCCATTTTGTAAACGCAAAAAATGTGTGACAGGCATTGTCCTCCACTCCTGGGCAAAATCGACAATCGGGAGACCGTGACTTACCAATCTTGTGCAGGTAAGACTGAAAACACCCATGCCCGCTCAAAAGCTGGGTCAGATAGAAGTCGGTCTCTCCATGTGTTGAATCTTTGGAGACCTTAGATAGCTTCCCTGCAATCATTCAACCGAAGCCAGTTTTTAGTAGTATCGGCAGACCTTTTCCTTAATTTAAACGGCCGTTTTGTTGCACTCCAAAATAGTGTTCGGCTCCTATATGCACGTCAATAGGAGCTGTTTTGTAGAAATCTGGGTCGACTAATTGGACATCTTTTGGAAAGTTCCATTTCTAAATGTTCAGATGCGTGGATGGTTGTTTCGCTGCAATTTTTGGTAACACAAATGCATTCATGCTGATTTTGAAGTCAGTTACACGTGATTGTAGCTGAAAATTGACCCAAGTCTGAGCAAAACTACTATTGGCCCCGACTCCCTGGATGTTGATTGGGTCGGAGACTCCAGTCGCTGCAAGTCTCTTGGCTACTCTTTCAGTTACGAAATTGAGCTGTGAATCCGTGTCCAGTAGGGCTCGACACACAATAGATCGACCATTCGTTGATTTTAGGATAATCATGACGGTTCCCAAAATAACATTGTATGATTCATTCACGGCTGATTGTGATATGAGGGCGGCCCTCAACTCACCATTAGACTGTTGTGGTTTCTATGGACTGTCTTTTTGCTTGGGTTGCTCGTCTTCTTGATGCAACAATGTGTTGTGTTGTTGGTTGCATTTTGTGCATGAACCTCGTGTGCACTTTGCGGCTCGATGACCAGGTCGTAGGCAATTCCTGCATAGGTTGTGCTGTTGAATGATTTCTAGGCGATTTACATGGGATTTTCGGCGAAACTCCTTGCAGGCAAATAATTGATGCGATTCGGGACATACAACGCATTGTGATTTCTCGGTGTTTGCGACCAAGACCGATGTTTTCGGTTTTGAGCTGACCTTGTTATCCGATTGTTTGCCCTTCATGGCCTCTAGAGTCTGGAATCGAGTCTCCAAGAACTTCAACACATTGCTGACCTTGTCCAGTGCTCTTAGATTTTCCAGACCTTGCTCCTAGAGCATATGTGTGGTTTTGTCCATTTTCCTTAAGATGATATGCGATACGATGGCATCCCAGGCTTCCGTGTCCACACCTAGGTTTTGTAATCCCATGAGGCACTCATTTGTTATATAATGCAACTTTTTGATGCTAGATGCCGAATTGGCTTGGCTGGATGATTGCGATATCAGTTTGTGAATAAAGAGTTCACAAGCAATCTGTCATTATGCTACCGCTGCTTAAGGAGAGTCCAAGCTACGTCATAGTTCCGGTCGCACACTGGCAAATGCTGCATGAGGGTTCGAGCTTCGCCAGATAAATTGCTCACAAGATAGAACATTTTCCGGGCTGAACTGATGGAGCTATTATGGATCAGTTGCTCATACAAGTCTTTTGAACTGAATCCAATTGATGTAGTTGCCTTCAAAGGTTGGCAGACAAATTTTCGGAAGTTTATCTGCCTCGGGATGATGATGGACAGGCTGCGGGATTGTTGCAAAACTGTCAATATGTTGAAGCAATTCGATGATTGTATCCTGAATTTCAGAATCCATCTCGTCATAAGTTTGTTTGTCCTCACATGCTCGTAATTAGAATAAGTGGTCCATACAGCGTTTGAATTTTCTTCAAGCACATGCTTCTGCTTTTGCAGCGTTTCAGCCTTAAATTTACAATATTGTTGCGGTGAGTTGGTCTTCAGTTTGGCCTTGATCTCAGTTAGCATCTGCTTACTGTACCGTATGAGCGCCTTTTGTCGACGTAGTAGATGTAATACCTGATTACTTTCCTAAGCTGAAACTTCACTAGCCGTTTGAGGTAAAATTGCTTTAAGTTCATCAGTATGTTTTTATACGATCACTTCTATTTGATTGTAGTACGTATTCTTAAAATACGGATGATCGCTGTGTGTCTCGGCAAACTCTGCTAAAACATCGTGGTTGCTCTTGAAGAATTGTTAGTCGATTCTTTGCGTTATCCTGCGTCTTCCTCTCCTTGCCATCCTTCTTAAAGTTGACGTAACCGTTTTGGATAGATAGAGCTTCCGAGCTCTTGTTGTGCTTTCGCTAAAGCTTCCATAATCAATGTTGATCGCAATGCGTGGTCTTGCTATCACGTCGGGGTCACCAAATGTTGAAAATTAGAGAGCAAGTTTGCGATGGTGAAGCACCTATCACACTTTAATTGCGCATTAAGTGTAACACCTAATCAGCTTGAAGGGCTGAAAATAATCGCCACCTCAAAACTGAAAATTTACTAAAAACTGCAGCGTTTTGCTGATAATAACACACTAACTTTATTTCAGTTCTAACTAGATTGCAAATTTGCTTGCATCTACAAAATACAAATTCCTTCACATGTATTTTATTTCACGCGAGGAAATTTTAAATGGAGTTCTTTCCCACGTTCTAAAGAATCTAATATTACATTGCAAGTTAAAACTCTTGGATATATGAGAATAGAAATGGAATTTAACTGAAGGTTATTATGGAAATCGTTAAATGTTTACATAGTGATTTTGAAAATGCTGAGCATATCAAGTTAAAAACAATGAAATGTGATTTTAACGAATTTAAATATTTGGAATGATTTTGATCTAGTTTTGAAGAATTGTATTTGTAGAAGAATTATGAGTTTTGATGAAATATGATTTGATTTTGTAACAATGTTTTATATAGTTTTATTTATCATAAATGAATAATTCATGTGTCATAATCACTTAGCGTTTTTCAAGTTATTAGGATCTTGTTCATTAAGTAATTTTTCCTCCTATTCTTCTCCGTTTTCTTCAAAAAATTTCTCTCATATTCCTAGAATTTAAAAAATAAAGGCTGTGAACCCTGAAATTGCATAAGGTGAATATACAAAATTTAGTTACAAACGGTATAAATGGATTACACTATCATAACTTATCAGTGGTGGTTTTAGTATGAAAAAAGAAGATGCTCTTCGATCATTATAAGGGAGAAAACGCTTTCAAATATAAAAGGATCAGTTTCATTTATGTTATGTTGTTTTTTTTTCAATTTGCGATTACCGAGAAGAAAATTTTAGATCTTCGCAACTTTGTATAAATCTTTTAATCAGAACACTATTAACATACTTCTAGCATGAACCACACAAATTTTGTCTTGCTACTTAACATGTTTACCGGCAATATTGCGCGTTTGGTTGCATTACACATATAAAATACCGATAACCAACCTGAAACAGATTAAATACGTAACATTAGCCCACAGCGACATTAATTAGTTCCATTCACCTATTTTCTTAAGGTCACTCATCGCTGACTACTCAAAACATTTTTCCAGTTATATGATAGCACAAATGCATTGTTTCCGTTATCCTACAAGAAAAAACTGCGTCACAATAATGACTTCCATTCACTCCACCTCCAAGATATTAAACGATCAGCCATCACATAATTCAATTTGTCGCGGTATGAATTAAAATGCATTTTGATTTCCCACTTTTGCTGCAAGCCGGCGATTAACAAGGTCACCTGGTTAACTCAACTACCTTAAACTCTCGCCGCTAGCGTCGTTCATCTTTTTCCGATAAACTTGAAATGACTAAAGATACATTTTAGTAAAAACCACTTTGATCGGACCCGCCTTGCATTTCACTTGTCGTTTTTCTCGTTAATTTTCCTCTAGCAACTTCTTACTTGATAACTGGACTTACAATTTCAATTTGGAAATTAAGACCAATGGGACCAGTTATTTACACGTTTTGTTGGTTTGTTTTGTTTGAAATTGCGAAGAAATTGAAATTAAGAAACTAAAAATAATTTACTTTTACCGCACGGGTCAATGCATGATAAGTGACTTTGGATTAGTGTTACTGCGAAAAAAAACTCGTTTGCAATTTACAAGTTTTCTGAGCCGATCGGCAGGGTTAAATAGTCCAGCGAAATTTCATAAAGAAGTTTTTAACGCTATCTTAGATGATTTCAAGTGAAATTGTTGGTTTTTTAACAATTTATTTTGCCGCTAGCTAGCAAATGAAAGGGGTTCCCACTTTCATAGAATCGGTATTGAGTATCTTTGGAAATCAAATGATAAATTGTCAAAGTAGTTACTTGCGCTTTCATTGCCACTCGTGGAATGAGTGTAAATATTTATTTGATGAAATTTAAATTTTTTTTTGCATTGAAAAATATTAAATCAATTTTTCAAAACATATAAAAATGTTTTTTTTCATATGGCAAATTAATCATTTAAAGAAAAATCGACTCAAATAAATCAACAGAAAATATTGAATTGTACTTTTATGGAAAGGTCTAGGCCATATTTTAGGTTGGTCCATCTTAGCATGATTTTTTTTAGCAAATATGCAAGACAAGTCGTCATCATCATTCCAGTCGCCTACTTGGCAATCCAGTTTACTTTCCTTTTTTAGCATTGTGCAGCCGAACTGAAATGACTGTAAAAATTCAAAAAACGGCTTGCAAGATTGTTGAAATCATGCATAGTTAAGCTGGAAAACAACAAATACAAGATTTAGATTCGTCTATCCAAACTTGATTTTTAGGTTCTATTTTTGCAAATTTATGCATGGACTGTTATCAACCCAATATCATATATATGCTTGGTACCGGGAAGCTTTTAGGTTTTGTTCTAATAAATGTTAATTTTGTCAGACTTGTCGTTAAGCCACCCCATTTTGGAAAGACAAAAGAATTGACGCTAAATGTTAGAATTACGCTTTATATTAAACGTGCTGCGAAGTGTTAGAAATTTCGGATTTGGAAATATCCTTGACTTTTATTGATGTAAACAATAGGTTTCAGATTGATGGTCTCATACTATATGTATTGAGGAAGATATATTCAATGCTGATAACATTAAAACGACATTTTTTGACTGGGTTTGGATATTTCACAGAAGTGGATTTGATTTAGTATTCTGGTCTACCTTTCGTTTTATGCAACAGATTTAAAGACTTTATTGTATCCGGATTTTTCTGGAATATTTTGCATGTTGTGAATACCTTGGAAGTAATAATAAATAAGTTGAATAGCGAGGAATTCGCCTCTACCAGAAAGGTGCGGATACAGCATAGAATTTTTTCATATTTTGCCAAGACATGAACTTATGGTTCAACTCATCAAAAGCAATTGTAGTGATTGTAGGTATAAGTAAATGTCCGTAAAGGACTGCAGCGATGGTCTGCTGCCTCAGCGGTAGGGGATGTTAAAATCCGCCGTGATTGGCCTTGTCTGGGGACGCATGAATGCGCTGGCAGGCTAGCGTTGCGGTGTCGTGTGGCGGGTTCTTTCCCACAGCACAAGGACCCACTACAAAATGGCGCTCAACGTGGGGCCCGAAAAGCCCAGCTGTATCAACAGTCGTGAGCATTCGACAGACCATGGTATCTAAGTGACCTTACAAGGTGTCTAAATTTTTGGCAGATATGAGTAGGTAAATTCTAAGGGATATTGCGCTAATCGTGCCCCAGCAACTAATAACTTCCGAACGTGTGTCTCCTTGGTCATCAATATCGTTTGGACCTGCTTTTAATTCATACATTGGTGGCTTACCACCATTGTATGACTAGCAAGGCCAAATGACATTAGAGTCCCTACGTGTATTCCAAAGTTGTTATCCCAACATCATATTTGCGGCGGATTCTGATCTGCACCCTAACCCAAGCGATGCCCGAGTGTCTTCCATTACATGGATTTTGATTTCACGTGATTGGCTGCTTAGCTGGTCCGTGACTATCCATGATAAGACACGCGCTGCTTGCAGGTCAGAATTCACCCTGGGCTGGCAAATTGTACCTGGTCGAAACTTGCGTACGAAAGACCACTTCTGAACCCTTATTCTTATGGTGCCTCGAGAGGGTAGCCCCTGTAGAGCAGAGGGGGAGCGTACCATTGGTGTCCTTTGCCAGGGAAGGAGAAAACGAAACGGAAAGACCCCGTTAATTATTGATATTGCTAATCGTTTTTTTTTCTTTCAAAATAAATCCATCATACCTTTTAAATCCATCCGTAATCAGGAATTTTAATATTTATTTGTTCATATTTATCTGTCCATATTTTTTTGTGAGGTGTGTTATAGTTTGCCACTGACGGCCCCTTTTTTTAATTTAAACCTATTTTTTTTCAGATCTAAATTTTGGCATATCACCATGAGCATTCCAAACGCATGTCAACTTTGCCTACACATTGGCGACGAAATCTATCCGCTGTGTGATTGTTTCGTTGATGAAGGGAGAAGAATTGGTGTTGTTGGCTTCCTGAAGGAGTCGATATCACTTTTGAAGATGGATCACCAGACCAAATCTGCGGTGGCTGTTACACAGAAGTGGAACGGATATACTCCTTCATGCGTCGCTGCAAAGAGACCGAGACGGCGCTACCACAATCAAGATCGGCAAGAGGACCTCGAGACCCAACCATGAACCAGCCGACCCAGATTCGAAAAGCAGACTACCTTTCGTCCGAACCTCCGGATCCACCACCTCTGTACCCACCATCTCGACTCATGCCTGTGTACACCTGGGATCATCAACTATCCACCCAGCTAGGAGATTTTCCACCATCGAAAGTAGCTCAGGAATTGCCTGGCTGGAAGTTGGTGTTTACCGGCCAAAATGACTCTACGACCATCGGGGCCTTTCTGCGAAGGGTTGAGAACATGGCTTGGTTGAATTTGGGGAGAAATACGAGAGCAGTCACACGCTGCGCCCAAGTGTTGCTCACTGGGAGAGCTCTTCCTTTGGTTTTGGCGGTTTGTGGACCTTTCTCCAACGTTTGACTACGTTCAGGCGTGCAGCGCTGCGGGAGTTCGCTTCAGTCGAAGGAGATAATACCTTAAAACGGCGGATAAGAGACAGACACCAACAGGCGCATGAGACCGTAGACGATTACTACGACGCCCTGTGTTGCCTGTTGGAGCGTCTGACGAGTCCCATGTTGAAGTATGAGCTTCTCAGTCTCTTCTGGGAGAGAATCCGGCCCGAGTTAGAGAGCAATAGGTCGCGCCACAACGTACATGCGCCTTGCGCGTCCGAAAAAGCGCTAGAAGCTGTACAACACTCCCAGCGGTCCACACCCCAAGGTAATTTCTCCAGCCGACGAAAGCCACCAAAACGACGCTCAGTAGCTGAGCTCGAACAAAGCTTGCCTGTTCTACCCGCTTGTCTCCCATCCAGAGTAGACTGCGCGTCAGAGACCCTTTTTTTCCATCACCCACAGAACTCGACCATCAATATCAAACTGAACTACACGAACTGGCCCCTAGGTGTTGGAACTGCTGGCAGATCGGACATCACTTTACCGCATGCCAGGCGGAGGCTAACATCTCTTGTCTCCGCTGTGGGAAACCAGATACACATATGCCAGATTATGCAAATTGCAAGAAGTCAAAAAACTTGCTAGCGAATGCTCACAACAGACAGTAGCACTCGCGACAAACCAAGTAACGGAACAGCGTTCCATCCCGTCTACTTACAGTTCCACCACGAGAAGTTTCTCGCCAGTAAACCCACTAGAGTCAAACATAACGATACCTTTGCAGGTTCACTATGCAGCAGATGCCACATCTTCTCCGGAGGCCTCTCCAACGACTTTGTTGAAGCAACCACCTCAGGTACTACCTGAAGAACCCCAGCAGCCACAGACTCGTGTATTGAAACCATACCATATTAGGTTGCAGGAGTATATTGCTGCACGAGAGAGAATTTTTGCCGCAAAAGAGGTCACTCCACGCCAGCACAAAACTAAGTGGTCAACTCGTCGTTGGAGGAGCTTCCGCAGGAGAGTGCGCATCTTTCGCCAAACTTTAAAATTATGTAACAGCTCGGAGGTTTCTGAGAATGACACACGACCATACGCACCAATCAAAGTGTTGGGCGATATCGCTGTTGCACTGATTGACACAGGTGCAAGTATTAGCTGCCTTGCCTGGAGCCTCGGCTCAAAGGTACTCTATCAAAACCCTACGGCGGTAAAACCGTAGCGCTCTGAAATCAGCAACGCTGATAGCACCAAACGTCCTATCCAGGGTAGGTTGACAAAACCCGTGACATTCAGAGGTCAAACTAGTTATATTACTTTCTACATTATCCCGTCACTGACTCAGAACGTATACCTTGGCGTCGATTTCGTCCTTCAATTTGGTTTGGCCCCAGACTTATTCAGAGATTCACCTTTAAATACTAGGTATGAACACGAACTCGCTTCTATACCCGATAGGCATGAATTAACGCCTAACCAACGAGAACGTCTGGAAGCACCCATCGTCGCATTTCCATCTTACGCTACGCAAGGCCTTGGCCGTACCACGCTGGTCTCACATGTCATCGATATTAGCGGTAGTAAGCCACTAAAGCAGAGACACTATGCGATCTCACCGGCCATGGAAAAGTTAGTGTACGCAGAGTTGGACAAGATGCTCGAGTTGAAGGCTATAGAGGAGTCCCTAAGTGCCTTGTCCTCACCGGTAACCTTGGTGGTGAAGTCAGGTAAAGTCCGTCTTTGTCTACATGCCCGGAAAGCCAATGCAGTGACCATAAAAGATGCTTACCCGCTCTTCCGCTCATCGATGGAATATTGGGGAGACTGCCGAAAGCAAACTACATTACCAGTCTCGACCTGAAAGATGCATTCTGTCAAATCCCACTCAATGGGGGGTCGACGGATAAAACCGCTTTCACAGTGCCCGGAAGACCATTATACCAGTTCGTCACAATGCCTTTTGGCCTGTGTGATGCTCCGCAAACGATGACCCGGCTGATGGACAAAGTAATTCCATCTCATCTGAAACATCAAGTGTCCGTGTACCTGGATGATCTTCTACTCATCACGGAAACGTTTGATCAACACCTCAAGTAGCCCCGCATATCAGTAGGGCAGGATTCACCATCAACGTCCAGAAAAGTAAGATTGTTAAAACGAAGTCCGATATCTAGGACATGTCATCGGACATGGCACCATCAAAACGGATCCGGAAAAAACCCAGGCGATTGATGAGTTTCCCTCATCGCAAACTGTTAAGCAGCTACGACGTTTCCTTGGAGGGTGTGGTTGATACCGAAGGTTCGTTCGGAAATACGCAACAGTTTCAGCGCCTCTGTCGGACATGCTCCGGAAAGAGAAGTTCATTTGGACCGAGCTCAGTCGAAAGGCATTTGAAGAGCTAAAAAAGCCTTAAAATCTGCTCCAGTTTTGCACAGCCCTGACTTTACGAAGCCCTTCTCCATTCATTGTGACGCTAGTCAACATGGAGTGGGAGCTGTGCTTGTCCAATTGACCGAAGAGAGAGAGGAAGCTCCCATTGCTTTCATGTCCAATAAGCTGAACTCGGCTCAAAAGAACTACACCGTACCCGAGCAGGATTGTTTGTCAGCGGTGATGGCTGTTAAGAAATTCCGGGCGTATATCGAAGGCCACCAGTTTGAAATCATCACAGGCCACGCTTCGCTACAATGGATGATGAACCAAGCGGCCCTACATGGACGCCTGGTCCGATGAGCTCTTAAACTGCAAGGGTTCAAGTTCTCCATCAAACACCGAAAAGGGACGCAGACCATCGCTGCAGTCCTTCACGGACAATTTAATATACCTACTTTCACTACACATTGTCGACTCTAACCAATGGAGTTTCTTTAGCAAATGCTGTATGTGCAGCACTTGAAAAGCTCAAATTTGTGGACGTAAGTTACATGATATACTAGAAAGCCTACTATTCTGTGAATAAGCACTTCCTCTCTAAGATTAGAATTTGTTGCAAAATGGATTTAGGAAAAGGAATAAAAACAACTGGCCTCAGAATAGAAAATATAAAAAATTCAATTTATTCGAAAAAAAATAACTAGGTTAATCGTTTATCTGTTGTTGCTCGGGCGATGGGTGCCGAGCGAACCCCTTTATTTACAAAATTGAGGCGCACACCAAAGATTAACGCATGCGCCGTCGCAAAAACTTGAAAAGCCAAAAATCATAAGAAACTGCAGATAAAATTCGCCGTGGCGCTCACAATATGATCTACATTTTCCAACATTCTCCCAACTTTTTAAATTGCTTTAATTGAAGATTTCAGTAATCAAACAAATGTCAAAATAGATAATGATTTATTCAAGCATGTTATTCGATGTAGCGTTTCGGCATCTTGACTGCCCGCCCTCGTCGTGTCTGCAGTACCTGCTGCACTTCGGATGCGGTTTGTGGGGGCTCCATGGTGTCACCCAAACTTGATCCGCCACTGTCTCGTCGATCTTCGTCGATTAGTTCTTCAGAACATTCCTCTGGTGTTGATTTTCCCAGCAATTTTCCCACGGATTTAGGGAGATATTCATCCGAATCCGTTTCCAGTGAAATCAATCGCTGAACTGGTCTAACCAATACATTTGAAGAGGTTTTGAGTTTTACTTTCCTAATTTCTCCGTCGTGGCCGGGAATTAGTTCTTGGATTCTGGCCAAGCCTTTTGGTTATTAGTTGAAATGAAGAATAAGTCACCGATCTTCAAAATTTTACAAAGATCTTTATTGTCTTTTGTTCTTCTGGAAAGTTGACCGAGGTACTCTGTGCGAAAAGGATCTTTGATTTCCTTGCGTAGTCGCTGTCGAAAACGTGATTTGCGGAATAGCGATGTTTTTTCAATTTTTTCTATATCTAGTACGCCGTCTACGTGAATTCCTTTCAAAAACAAATGGGGTCTTATAATACAAATATTGTTTTTATCTTCCGTTGAATAGGTGATGGGACGAGTATTAATGACCGATTCGCATTCGCCGAGTGTGGTGTTCAATTTCTTGCCACTGAGACTGGTGGTAATGCCAAGGGTTCTTTTCAGAATATCTTTTACAAGGCATAACCATTCTCTCCCACTACTCACCCCACCATGGTGCGGATGGAGGATTAAAAACCCACTCAATTTTTTCATTCGAATATATAACTCGAAATCTGCCAATTGACATGTTGCAGTAAACGGTTAGCTTTAACCAAATTGATACCGTTATCGCTATAACTGTAGCTCGGTCTTCCTCTACGATGTATAAATCTGCGCAAGGCTTCGAGAAACCCGTCAGCTGACAATGTCGTAACTAGCTCAAGATGAATGGCACGATATACTGCTTAGGTAAATAAACAAATCTAGCACTTTAGTCCTTCTCGTAAAAGGAGACGCCCTGCGTAGTCTACTCCCGTGATTTCAAAATTTTTTGCATCTCTGACACTCCTTGCGGGCAAACTCGTAGGCAGTGCTTTTAATGTTTTTCCTGCAAAACGGCTACAGGTAACACACTTTTGCATGACATCTCTCAAAATTTTGTACATCATATTGATGCCCACCCGATTATTTTTGCGGTGTGTGTGTAATAAGCAGTTTGATCAATTCATGATTATGGCTTAAAACTATCGGAAATCTGAAGATAAAACTGTCATGTGATTTCGTTCTGATTAATCCGGTGCTTACTTATTTATAGACTTCGAGGGTCTTTAATAGTGAATCGTTTCCTTCAAAGGCCTCGTCTTGGCTGATTTTCAGGATTCGCTATTCTTCATCAATCAATTCTCTCGCACTGATTTCACCATTTTGGCGGCATTCTGGGTTTACTTTGCAATTTCGAGCAAATCGAAAAATCCCAGCAGTCATCCGAACGGATTTTGGATAACTTGACATTCTGAGCAAATACCACGGTGAATCAGATTCTCTGACAATCATATTAGCGCAACTGAGTACCGTAGCCTCTTAAATCAAGTAGTTTCCTCTGCCTTTTTCTTCAACTCTGCGTTAACTTCATCCTTGTTAATCTCAAAACAATCAGCTGGCCAGTGTTCAGGAGACTGTTGCAGCCAGTCTGTTCCCTCCCACCATCTGTGATTTATGAGCTGTCTGCTTGCACACCTTCGAGACGGCAAATCGGCAGGATTTTGATTGCCTGGTACGTGTCGCCAAGTTTTGGTATCAGTGGTCGGTCGTTTTTCTGTTATTCTATTCCACACAAAAACTGCCCATTACGACTTTACGACCATTACCTCTATCTTCTTTAATTTTGACGAATCGATTGTGCTTTGCATCAAGCATGCTCCAAGCATTGCTGCCAAGAGTTCCATGCGTGGAATCGAAATATCTTCTTTTGGCTTAACTCGTGATTTCCCTTGTACCAGATGAACGGACGTCCCACTTTCTCCTTCCAGTCGAACAAAAAGTGCAGCCGCATATGCGGTTTTGCTTGCGTCAACAAACATATTGTTCCATGTACGAAGAATTCTGCGAGCTACTGTCGCAATTGTTTTCGCAACCATTAAGAACATCAACATTCGCCAATGTACGAGAAATGCATTGAACGGATGGAGACCCTATATATAAGGCGAGCTGAATGAATGGGGGGATCATTCATTCAACCGCGATAGTAAAAACGGCGATAGTGTGTGGAAAGCAATATTGATCGAGTAATAGTGAAGTGATTTTAGAAGACAATTGCGATAGGAATTTATGGACAGGTGGAAGTTTTAATTTTAATAGTGAGAATTAAAATTGTGAAATAATTAATAAGTGATTGTACACTTTTAAGTAATGATATAAACTCTTTTAATTTAATTTAAAAGACATTGCGTTTTCACTTTCCCGGAACATTAAAATAATTGGCCGCGAACCATAACACGCGACAATATGTAACGTTACTTTGTCACGTGTGTCTCCGAAAATCCACCGTGGAACACTCAGATCTCGAAGTTCAGGAATGTAATCGTACCAGGCCTGAAACTGTTTTTGGTAGTCATCTGGGATCTCATCGTCTCAATTTAATATTTTGATTCCGCATAAATTTTGGAGCAATATTTTCGGAAGTAGCAACGTTTGCGTGGCCCAACCGAGTGGATCAAAAACTTTATGCGCTGCGGATAAAACAAAACGTTTCCTAAATTTTTCTGGTCGTTGTCATATATCGGGTAATGCTAATCAGATTGAGTCAAACTGACATGCGTTTGAAAGTTGACATTCCAGTCTACAATTTTCATTTCGACAGTTTTGCATTTCGTGTCAAAAGTTGTAGTCATTTAACAATGAGTGAAATTTCTGAAAAAATTCGTTATATTTTACAATATGACTACGGTCAAGGTGAGAATGCATCGCAGGCTCGTGAAAAAATGTGTGGTGTTTACGATCAAGATACTTTATCAAAAGCCCCAGCCAAGAGATGGTCCACTCGCTTTCGCTCTGGAAATTTTGATGTCAAAGATGCACCTCGCTCAGGTTGAGCAATCACTGAAAAGTCGCTGAAATCTTACAAAAAATTGAAGAAGACCGACACATAAGCAGCCGTGACATTGCTATGGAACTGAATATCCATAACCAAACAGTTTTGAACCATTTGCGTAAGGCTGGATACACAAAGAAGCTCGACGTTTGGGTGCCGTATGAATTAACACAAAAAAAAATTTGATCGACAGAATTTCCATTTCCGAAATGCTAATAAAACGCTACGAAATCGAGCCATTTTTGAAGCAAATCATTACGGACGATGAAAAATGGGTAAGATACGAGAATGTCGTTGAAAAAGATCATGGTCAAAAAAAGATGAATTATCACAAACGACTTTAAAGCCAGGATTGACACCAAATAAGGTTATGCTGTGTGTATGGTGGGATTGGAAGGGAATTGTTTATCAGGAGGTGCTAGAACCTGACCAAACACTCAATTCGGCTCTGTACTGTCAGCAATTAACCAGATTGCAACAAGCAATTCAAAACAACCAACCAGAATTGATCAATAGAAAGTGCGTTGTCTTCCATCATGACAATGCCAGACCACACACATCTTTGATGACCCGGCAAAAATTGACAAACCCTGGCTGGGAAGATTTGATGCATCCACCGTATAGTCCAGACCATGCACTATCAGACTACCATTTGTTTCGGTCTCTGCAAAACTTCCTTAATGAAAAGGAATTCACTTCAAAAAGGGACTGTGAAAATCACTTGGCCAAGTATTTCGCCGATAAACCACAGAAGTTCTACACAGATGGAATGATGGCTCTACCCAAAAAATGGCAAAAGGTCATAGATAATAATGGACAATATGTACTTAAATAAAATCCATTTTAAATAAAAGAAATATTCAATCGAAAAATGACATTAAAAGGCTCAATGCTTTTTAGACTTACCAATAATAAGTGCCAATGTATCTTGGTCCTTGTTCCAAATCACTCAGAGTAACGCACTGTTGTCAGATTGGCCAATATCGTGCGTCATCTCCCACCCTCGGAGGTCAAAACAGGCTTCTTTCATGATCCGTGTAGTTTCGCCTTCGAAATACTGGGCCTCTTTTTCCGATTTCACGCTTGTGACACAATTATCGACGTAGAATGAGTCGCGTATTTTCTCTATCATTTCTGATTCTTCAATGTTCGTGGGTTTTTGAACCATTTGTTTCCAAATGACAATCGATTGTTGCTCCTAGCGGAAATGGGCTACAGGTCAAGCCGAAAATAACTCGACGGAGTTGAAATGTAAAAAGTTTTCTTGGTTCTGTTTTGCTCCACCAAAAACTGTCAAAAATGGTCCATCCGAAGGCACAATGTTTATTTGTAAAAATGTTTTTTTTATATCAGTAACTATTCCATTTTCATGATTCCTGAATCTCAACAACATATTAGGTATAATTTCTATTAGGTTTGGATCAGTTTCAAGGCATTTGTTGAGTGAAACTCCGTCTTTTGTTTTCGCGGAAGCATCGAGTACAAGTTGGACCGATGTCGTGTGTTGGGGAAAGAATGCACCCCACGACATCGCAATGCTAGCCTGCCAGCGCATTCACGTGTCCTAAGACAAGGCCAATTCTGGCGAGTAATAATATCTTCGCTCGCCGAGGCAGCAGACCATCGCTGCGATCCTGAACGGATATTTAAAACCTAAAAAATCACTTTACCCAGTGCAAGTTAGAAAGTTTGCCAATCAGCTTTCTTCTTTACTTGTAAAGGGTGGTCCAACCAAAACGCACGATGTTAATTGTAAATAAAACAAAAAACTTTCAGAGAATTATGTTAATATTTTTTATTATTATAGAAGGATCACAAATTTTCGTGAAACAAAATATCGACCAAATGCTCGCCAGAGCTACGGTGGCATACTTCTCTTCGATGGTCCATATTTTGAATGATTCTGAGACATAATTATGGTTCAGTGTCGTTAATGTGCTGAATTATCTCATCCTTTAGCTCTTGAATTGTTCCTGGCTTATTGACGTACACTTTTTCTTTTAAATATCTCCAGAGAAAGAAGTCCAACGGTGTCAAATGACATGATCGTGGCGGCCAATTTACATCGCCACAACTTGAGATAACATGGCCATTGAATTTCTTGCGCAAAAGAGTCATTGTTTCGTAGGCTGTGTGGAAAATGGCACCATCCTGTTGGAACCACATATCGTCCAGGTTCATAGCCTCAATTTCTGGCCGAAAGTAGTCCGTGATCATCTCGCAATAGCAAACACCATTCACGATAACTGCTTGGCCGTCCTCATTTTCGAAGAAGTAGGGTCCGATGACGCCGCCTGCCCATAAACCGCACCACACAGTCACACGTTGTGGATGCATCGGCTTTTCAACAATCGTGGATTCTCATTTGCCCAAATGCGGTAATTCTGCTTGTTAACGAATCCACTGAGGTGAAAGTGTGCCTCGTCGCTGAAGATAATTTTCTTTGCAGTCACTATTCCCTTCTATCTGTTCAACCAGCCATTCTACGTATTGCCGACGCTTGAAATGGTCAGTAGGCTTCAGTTCTTCAGTCAATTAAACCTTGTAAGCGTGTAAATTCAAATCTTTATTCAAAATTCGCTGTAATGTTCGTGAGATGTTCAATTGTTGGGCACGACGACGAGTCGAAGTTGACGGCTCTTCTGCTACACTATCGCGAACAACAGCGATGTTTTCCGCAGAACGAACTGGGCGAGCATGCACAGGTGATTTCACATTTCCTACAGACCCGGTTTGCTGAAATTTGCGCACAATTTTTCCGATTGTGGACACATTTGGTCGATTATGCGATGAAATCACGAAGTACACGAAATGCATTTTGATTTGAACGCCCATTTTCGTAAAAGGCTTCAACAACATTAACGCGCTGCTCGACTGTGTACCTCTCCATGATTGAATTTGTCAAACACTGAAACAAAGAAATGTCAAATTAAGTTGGGCGAAAAACTTGACGTTAAGGTGTGACTCACAATTAACACCGTGCATTATGGTTGGACCACCCTTTACATGCGCAAATCGATACGCGCACACTGCGACTTCCATTTAACTATACTTGAATTGCGGTTGTAGTAGGACTGCCGTGTCATAGTGTGCCCGAACCTTTAAGTTTAGAATAAGGAGCGACGAATTATCTTACCTGTGCATTCGCGTCTTCTCTGAAAACTGAAGACTTCAGTATCCTCGTCCTCCATTGTGGTGTTGCGGACTACTCTCTTTTATTCGGAGTGCAGATGACATGCACCTTTTCTAAATGGTAACGTACGGTGCTGGTAGATGGATTAGAAAATTTCTTGCTACACTTTAAACGCTCGCCCGTTTTCCATCACAGCTCCCCTTTACGTTAACCGGTTAACCGCTTTCGGTGAAATTAGCCGACCGTGAATCAATTTAACCGGTTAACTTCACCGATATTTCCATCCCTACTCTATTCCGCTTTCTTATTAATTCCTTGATGTCATTAGGGAGCTCATAGGAATTTGATACCCTTGTCAGAATAGTGACAGTTTTTCAAGGGTTTTTATACTAAAATACAAAACCATCTGTCCGCCCGTTCGTCTGTATGTAACAGCAATTTTTCTCCGAAACTATAGAAGCTACAGTCATGTGGGAAGGTCGGAAATTATGACTTCTCGAAAGTTTTGTGGTGAGGGGCCCCCCGAATAGAGGAGTGAACCTCAAATTAGTATTAGTATTATTCAATTGGATGACAGTAGATATTTAGGTTTCCTTTAAAAGGTCCTTATAGTTTTAATAGAATGTACAGAAGTTATTGCCGTTTGAATTTTCTCCGGTTACAACAATCAAATACGATTTCTACATGGGTTTTCCATCAAACCAGATACTACAGTTCTGATAGTTATTTTCTCCAAACATATAATAGAACAAAAAGACATTTAAGATTCGGCTAAGTCAATGATTTGAGCAATATTGCAACAGAATGTTGGCCAGTTAAAATGGAGTGACACTGATTTTTCTTTTAAAGCAAAAATATTTTTGCTGTACATGTCATTAAAATATTTCTTGAATTAAATCATTATTTCCTGCTATGTCTGCATATCGTACCTTAAGTAACAAAACCTTCTGACACGAGCGTAGTTCTGTCTACCCAACTTGTCTGCACTATATCTTGTGTAATTTCCTCTATCATTTATGTCGCTAGCTGTATCAGATGTTCGGGTAGTGGTTTCTTTAGCCAGTGCTACTTGGAAACTTTGCCAATCAGTTTTCTTTAGTATTATGAGCTCATCTATGTACATATATTCCTCCTAATAAGAAGAGCACCGGTTTGTGATAAAAAGAAAGTTCGTCGAAGAACTTCAATGCACACATCATGTTCAAATGTACGAAGGATACCAATATCGAGAGGATAACCATTTCGGTTGTCGTAATGTATTTGTTCGGTGGAGATATGCCGGCTTAGTGGATTATCATCTGTGATAACCTACTGGGGCGGTCCGATAAGTACTTAGCCTACAAAAAAAACGAAAATTTTGGAAAAGTGGCGATTTATTTCTCAACATAGTCTCCTCTTAGCTTGATACACTTGACCCAGCGATGCTCCAACTCCTTTAACCCGTCTGAAAAATACGTTTTCTTGAGATCTGCAAAGTAGGCCCCCGTGGTGGCGATGACCTTCTCATTCGACTCAAATTTCTGTCTGGCGAGTGACTTTTTTATGTTTGGAAACCAAAAAAAGTCCCACGGGGCCGTAGATTTTTGTCAAGCTATCTTCCTTTGGAGCCGTTTTGGGGCACCTGGGCGTGGCTCATCAAAAACCGACAAGCGACCCCGTTAAACCAATTTTTTACGGTCGCCATCGCAGGAGCAGAGTCACCGTACACAGCATCCAAGCGCTCTTTGATTGCGCTGTGCGATTTTCTTTCCAAAAACACGAATCGAATCACCGATCGATATTGCTCTTTCTCCACTTCTACAAGCATGTACTACACGATAGTGAATCTTTCTTGTGGGGCTTAGCTAAATGCGATGACGTTCCCCATACGAGACGGAAAGAACAAGTTAAAAATAAATAATAACTTTATTAGCAAACAAAAATATGAACTCAAATTAACATGTCGAAAGTTACATGATTACGCGTTTTACTTCATGGAGGTTACAATTCAAGTGATCGCTTGATTGACAGGAGTTGTGAAATTCATTATATCCACTAAACGACTGAAGTCGCTACATCTCACCAAAAAATGCGCTGCGATCGCTCGAGTGTCGCCACAATAGCCTCCCCCAAGTAACTCAGCTTACTTGATTTTTGACAGTCAGACGAAGTCTGTTTAGGAGTTTGCTGAGTTGCGAATCTGGCATTTTTAATGCGCGAATATGTTCGAATCGGTGGGGGGTGTATTTGCAAATGTTGTTGCTGTTGGTGCGGATGGTGCTGATCCCTCATTTTCGGTGGCAACTGCATGTCTTTCAATATATGCCGGCTTAATTCTTTCAGTGGAAATTGTTTCTGACTTTCCATTTCTCTTGATGCGAAAAATTCGATCTGACACTCTTTCTTCTACTTCAAAAGAGCCATCGTATAGTTGTTGGCATGGAGCTTTAGTCGTATCAACTCGAACGAAAACGTGGCTAAAAGTTTCCAAATCCTTGAAGGCAAAAGCTTTTGGATGGCTATGATGAATTGTAGGAGTCGGCTTGATTTCTTTCATTAAAAGTTTGAATGTCCTCGCGAATATTGCCGGATCCAATAGAGGGTCATCAAGATCGACGTAGTGAATTTCACCAGGAATTCGCAATGTTGTCCCATAAGCAAGATCGGCAGCTGTGGCGTCAATATCAGGTTTGAAATCCTAAAAGGACGAATGGAAGAACATCAACCCATTCTCTATTCTGATGACATATGATGGATGCTTTTAAAGACCGATGCCATCGTTCAATTAATCCGTTGGATGCCGGATGATATGCTGTTGTCTTGTTCCTGGTGCAACCAATAAATTTTGTAAATGAATCGAAAAGTTGTGACTCCAGTTGAGAACATCGGTCTGTTGTTACCGTTTCTGGTGCTCCAAATCTCGAGATCCATTGCTGGACGAATGCAATTGCAACTGTATCAGCGCTCAAATCAATGATCGGTATTGCCTCGGGCCAACGCGTAAACTGATCCATCATTGCAAGGCAATACTTAAATCCTTTTGATGGCGGTCATGTCCAAATGTACATGTCGGGATCGGTTCGAAGGAATTGGAATCGACTCAGGAACATTTTTGACGTGGCGCCCAATTTTACTTCTTTAACATTCCAGACAATTTTTTGCCCGCACTTGAATGTCCTTATTCATTCTAGGCCACACGTATTTTTTGCTGATTATCCGTTTTGTCGGTCTCCCACTGGAATGTGAAATCAAATCAGGTGGAATAATTTGCAGGAAAATTTCCTGCAAATCATTCTTGGAATGAAGATACGAATAGTACCTGCAGACCCGTCATAGTAGACAGACGTTACACAATTTCCAATCCGCACGGGGGTTTGTCGCAAAGATGAAGATGATGGCTCCTTTAAAATATACTGCAGTTCGTTGTCAGCAGCTTACTGATCTTCGAGTTCTTGCAAATCGATTGTCGATGGCATAGTTTTTTCAAGTTTAGTTAGAGCTTCAATTCTGCCTTGTGCATTGACATTGAATCCTAAATATCGAAGCTCTTGCTGTCCAAAAACGCATTTGGCCACATTAATGTTTAAACCATATTTTGGCTTTTAAATGATGGCGATGTTGCTGAGAATCTTTGGAGGCGATGAGAATGTCGTCTATGTAGCTGTGGCAAAAATCCAATCCACGAAGAACAGCACCCGTTAAACGTTGAAACGTTTGCGCCGCATTACAAAGGCCGAAAGTCATCACTTCAAATTCAAACAGCCCAAAGGGGGTGATGACGGCTGTTTTTTTACGATCCTCAGGAGCAATGGGGATTTGATGGTAGGCCCGATTGAGATCCAGCGTTGAAAAAATTGTACAGCCAGCTAACTGTGTCGTGAAATCGCTCAAATGGGGAATAGGGTATCGGTCAGGGATGGTGATACTGTTCGTGAATTGATAGTTATTATTTATAAGGATAAACTTTTTCTTCCCAATTACTACTTCGAAATGTAGCAGCCTAACACTTTCACTGTCGAACGCAGATTGATTCATTTGTGTAGCACACTAAGCGAGAAATGTTCTTAAATCTGTTTTGTAAATATTTATTTTATTTCAACAACATTACAGTATGAATATCAAATCCGAACCGAACTAAATTCATTAATTTACAAAGAGAATCAGCAACTACATTCTCTTTGCCAGAAATATGTCGAAAGTCTGTGGTAAACTCACTAATAAATGTTAGTTGGCGGAGTTGCCTTGGCGAAGCTTTAGCTGGATTTTGCCGAAATGAATATATTAATGGCTTGTGATCTGTGAACAACGTGAAAGAACGACCTTCAATGTAAAATCTAAAATATTTTACTGTTTGATAAGCCGCCAACAATTCACGGTAGTACTATAATTTTTTTGAGCTTGATTGAGTTTCTTAGAGAAGAAACCTAAGGGTTGCCAGTCATCATTTATGCGCTGTTGGAGTGCTGCACCAATGGCAATATCTGAAGCATCGACAAAAATTGCTAAAGGAGCATCCATGTTAGAAAAGCTAATACTGCTGCTTAGAACAATTGTTGTTTTGCAAAATTAACAGATTCAATAGCTTCTGGAGTCCAGTTAATTTTTCTTTTGTCTGATTTTTTAGCTCCTATTAGATAACTGTTAAGTAATGCATGAGGTTGAGCTGCATTGGGCAAGAAACGACGATAAAAATTTATCATGCCTAAAAATCGTCTAAGTTCTAAAATAGTCTCAGGTAATTTGAATTGAAGAATATCTTGACACTTGTCTGGAGCTGGACGAATGCCTCCAGACGAAATGAAATGACCAAGAAATTTTATCTCAGTCTGTAAAAATTTACATTTGTTAATGTTAATTATAAGACCATGTTCTTGTAATCTTTCAAAAATAATTTCCAAATGAGCTAAATGCTCAGAAACTGATTCCGATGCAATCAGGATGTCGTCAAGATATACAAAACAAAAATTTAGATCTTTCAATACAGAATTAATAAATCGCTAGAAAGTTTGCGCAGCATTACATAGTCCAAAGGTCATTCGGGTAATCTCAAAGAGTCCAAACGGTGTGCATATAGCTGTTTTTGGAATATCTTCGGGTTCGACTGGAATTTGATGATATGCCTTGGTAAGATCTAAAGTTGAAAATGTTTTGCAATCGGTCAGAAAATGAGTAATATCCTGAATATTAGGAATCGGATAACGATCTGGAACGGTTATGGCATTTAAACGTCTGTAGTCTCCACAAGGACGCCATTCACCATTACTTTTTTTTACCATGTGTAATGGTGAGGACCATTTGCTGTCTGAAGGACGGCAGATGCCTTGTTCCAGAAGAAAATTAAATTCTTTTTTAGCTGACTCTAATCTGTCCGGAGCTAAACGTCTAGGTTTGGACATGATTGGAGATCCAGAAGTAACAATTTTATGTTTAATATTATGTACTGGAACTTTAGTGAAATCAGATTCTAAGGTAATCGACTTAAATTTAATTAATAATTCTTTAACATTAGGATCAATATCCGATTGAATGTGAATTGATAAATTTGAATAACCTTCCTTAGAAATGGAAGTTATTGTTTTAAGATTGGCAACTGAGTCAATTAAAGCTTTATTAGCTACATCTACTAAAAGACCGAAATGACCATGGAAATCTGCTCCTATAATGGGACGTTTAATGTCGGCAATTATAAAGTGCCATGAAAAATCTCTTCTAAGTCCCAAATTTAATGTTAATAACTTTCTGCCATATGTATCAATGGAAGATGCATTAGCAGCAGAAAGTTTAAATCCCGATGGAATTAATTTCAAATTATTTGATTTCGGAATCATGGAAATTTTCGCACCTGTATCGATTAAAAACTTCTTCTTTGAAGAATGATCGAGAATTAAAAGGCGGCTAGAAGAAATACTACTTAAGTTTGCCGCCGGAGACTTAGAGGATTTAGTTTTTTGAATTATTGAAAGTCTCCTTAGAATTTTTGTTAATAAATTTGCATGATTCAATACACTTATGTGCATTGACACCAAATTTAGCATGATACCAACAAAATCCTCTATCTTTTGAGCGTCTGTTGGATGAACTACGTGAACGGAAACCTTAAAACTGGCCATCATTCCTTCTTGGACTTCTAAATCTAATAATTCTCCAACAGCCTTAGTAAGTTCTGCAATTTGACTTCTTAACTCTGTAATTTGTTGTTGAACGTTAGGTTCTGATTTGGAGGAATTTGCAAACGAAAATACTGATGGTCTATTTGAAACTTTAAAAATGTTATCAGCACTTGATGCCAGATCATTCAAAGAGCTGGACCGGTTACATGCTAATATTGCTTGCATGTTTTCCGGTAGTCCTTGAAGCCATAATGACCTTAAAAGATCATCCCCAACTTTATCCCCCCCAAGTTGTTTCATCTCACGAAGAAGTTGTGAGGGCTGTCTATCTCCTAAAGTAAGATTCGAAATTAATTGACTTAATCTCGTATTCTCACTAGCTGAAAGACTGGAAATTAAAGCTTCTTTTAAAGTTGTGGAGGGAGTAGTGGATGAAGGATTATTCACTAGATCAGTAACTGTCCTAATGGCTTCAGGATCAAGAGCTACCAGAACATAATTAAATTTAGTTAACTCCGTCGTAATCCTAACCAGAGCGAATTAAGCCTCCGAACGCTTAAACCATGTTTCAGGAAACTCCTTCCGAAATGAAGGTAGTTTCACTGCTACAGCATTTACTGTAGAATCCCCTGCAGGACTCGCATCATGGAAATTATCTTGGGGCATAATTTAATTTATAATAGTATTCCTGCAAAAATAAATCGCTAAGGGTTCTGGGTGCGCTACGCTGGATATATCCCCCCGGTTGCAGGATATATCCTACCCTTTATCTGCGATCTAATCGTTAAAATGTTATTTAAATTTTTAAAATTAAAAAAAAATATTTAGAAATTTTGAAAAATATTTGAAATATTTAAAAAACTCTGTTATACGAGTATATGTATGAATTTAAAATGTGTGTAATAGTAGAATGTAATGTTGTACATAAATTCTCTTCCTTAAATTCCTTTACGTTTCGATTTGTAATACTTCCTTGAAAATTATTCTTGATAAAACTGCCAATTGATCTTTGCCACACAATATTATGACAGAAATATCCACAGTCTGGTCCTAATATCGGTCAAACGCAAAAACTCCTCTCGACTCTCTGCTGAACATGACAAAATTTTTCCTTCTTTTGCACTTGGATATTCGCTCCTCGCTCGTCGTTTGCCACTTTTGATGTCTGCTGGAACTTTTCGCCGTTTTCCGCCTGTTCTCGGTTTATTCGCGGTACTAAATCAATGATTGCCTGCTGATTTGATGATTGCTTTGCTTTGCTCTTAAGGCTCTGTCCGGATGCTATAACTAAATTTGAAATTGCTCACAATTCTAATTTGCGTTTCGCTGGCGGGCGGCCGGACACAAGACCGTAAATGTACCACCAATTGGCGAAAATTGCAAATAAAATCGCGATTTCACCTTTTCGCTTGTTTTTCTGCTCTAATGAAAAAATATTTCTACCGTCGCCGACGCTATTGACACAAGAATTTTCATCTATTGTATCAAGGTGTGAGTCAATCGCACAAACCGACTCAATCGCCACGAAAAAACAGATTCCTATACTTTCTTCGCAATTCGATCTTCCGCGACACGCGAGTCGCAGCTTTTGCGAGGGAATCTCACAATTTTTTCTAAAAAATTCTAGCCTGGAGGTCTTGAATTTTTGAAGGCGCTTGTGCCTTATCGGGGTTGTCACGGGAGCCTTCCACACACGAGTTTAAGGGTGCCCGCGGTCTTATTTAAAAGTATACAAAAAAAAAAAATATAAGTTCTCCGCGAGGATAACTTCCCGAGCCAAGCGGAAGTAGATATTTAAAATGTATTTAATCCTATAAATTATATGGTATTATATGGAAAGCGGAGATATTACCATCTTGAAGTTAAACCGTCGGACACTGGAATTTACGATCGGGTGGTTTTTATTGACCTCATCAAACAAGTAGCACAAACTCACCAAATTGACCCAGCTGGCCAGAATAATTTCAAGTAATTGTGTTGTCTGAAGTGAAACGCTTGACAAAAGATGCTCAACATGCGCTTCGTCGAACGATGGAGAAGTATATCGCCACCTGCCGAATTATACTGTCCGTCAACTCCACATCGAAAGTAATCGCTGCGATAAGAAGTCATTGTTTGGGTGTTCGTGTTGCCGCACCGCAAACGGACGACATCATATCTATCTTGAACAATATGTGTCAAAAAGAGGAACCTTCTACGCCCAAAGAGGAACCTACTACGCCCAAAGGAAAGGTCACGGGAAGTAGCAAGAAAGCAGTTTGCAAAGGAAAATCAGCGAGTCCACAAGAAAACGAGACAGAAACACCAACAAAGAAGGTGGAGAAACGCATGCTGAAAAGAGCACTTACAAAATCGCAGAGTGATGATGAGGAAGATTCCAAACCTAAACAAACCAAACAGGGCAAACCACAGTCGTCGACTAGCAAAACACAGGATACACCTTCAAAAAGTGTGGCTGAAACATCATCACTCTACTGTTGCTTAGCCAAATGGGTTGATACAAAAATATTATGCGGGACGAGTGACAGAAGAGAAGGCCGGCAACAAATTTGTAGTTTTATTTGAAGACGGAGCTTCCAAAATACTTCCACGAGAATCAATTGTGTTTGGCGAAGGAGATACTCTACCATTGAAGGATCATTCTGTCTATGCTCTGCTCGACGATGACTATGAACTAGGTACAGTGAAAGCAATCGACAAAAGCGGCGAAAAAGTAATGTACACTGTAGACATAGACGGAAAAGACATTAAAGTCAGTGCTTCCGACATTTATTTGACGGACCAACAAGCGAAAACAATTCAAAACCAAAAGGATAGTTCAAGTACACCATCATCGTCCAATAAGAATGCAGTTGACTCACCAACAGAAAAATCATCACCTGGTGCATCGCGATCGACCAGAAAACGACCGGCAACGTCACCAATAACACCAGAAGCAGGATTTTCCGGCGGTCTCACAAAGAGAGGTGGCAGGAAGCCGAAAAGTTCTTAAACAAAGACAAACAAGCGTACACACTGATTCGACGATTAACCAATTATACTTGCCGCTCGCCGTTACTTCGGATGAAAATGAAGGAAAGATCAATTTTATCAGATATTGTAAATTCTTGATCATCGTCTGTATTCGCATTTCAAGACTCAACTATAAATACATGCTACGAACAAGAGAACCTAATAAGGATATAGATATACCGAAGCAAAGAATGGAAACTGGCTGAAAGCTAGTTCTTCATAAAACAATATATTTTATTGTATGTAAATATCATATGTATAATCCACAAAAAAGCCTTGAACATCAACGCCACCCTCACTTTAGATTTTTGTTATCATCTTCTCTTTGTTTACTCTACATTCAGGCAGTAGAGATCTGGACAATGCAGTACCCAAAACTGTTTCGAAATTACGAGATGTTTAATTTTATTGTAACGTTTAAAAATTGAATATTGATACTTACGTGTATTGCTTCCATAAGGAGTCGAAATGAGCTTACACTTTGACTACCCCGCAAAGCAAGCTAGGAGACAATTGATGTAAAGAATCGGAATGAAAATCAGTCAAATGAGATGAAATTAGATCCTAACAATTGATAATGTTATAAGAAAAACAAAAGTTGGTCTCGGCAACTAAATAAACATTGGAAATGACAGTTCCCACCGAGAGCTTTTGAGCTGCCATATGATCAGTGCGTTCAACTGAACGATTACAACAACGCCTACGGATAATGCAGCAAAGTCTGTAATGCCGCGCGCCTCCACTGGACGAGAAAGTGGAGCCACGTTCGGAAGCTCGCTTGGAGGAAAGCGTGGCAACCAGAAACGATAAAAGGCCCCGGTTGGAGCTTGAAAAGCTCTCTTCTTTGGATTCTGGGAATTGGACTAGGCGAGCGTTTTTGGCGGAATTTTCTTTTGGAGGTTAGGCGGGATATTCAAGTAAATACAATTTTGGAGTTGGCGGGACGGCAGATTTCGGTGAACTGCACGGAAAAAGGCGATTGGAGGCGGAATATTCAAGAAAGTGCAATTTTGGAGTTGGCGGGACATCAGATTTCGGCGAATTGCACGGGAAAAGGCGATTGATGGAGAAAGCCAGGAGAACGCTACAGTTGGAAGCCGCAGTCTAGGGGGCCCCCGGATAGTTAGCTACTATCGACATACGAGCGTAAGAGTATTTTCGTTGTAGTATTTCTTTTTTTTTGTATATTTTATTTTTAAATCTGAATTTCACGATAATAATAATTATTTCCAATAATATTTGCTTTTGTAGAATTTATTTCCACAAGTGGAACGTGCCAAAGTGTAAGGTTTGGCTCGGGAAGTGGCGTAGTGGGCGAGCACGAATAGTACCCCAGGTGTGGAAGGCTCGAGGGTGCTCCGCCAACACGTGGTGTGGCTCAAGGGTCCGGCAGGACATAAATTCCCCTTAGATTCCACGCGCTGTTTAGGTGTGCGAGTTGGTGTAGGGAGGAATAGGCGACACAGTCGGTACGCGAGCGCGGAAATAACATCGGTGCCGGTACCAGTCTTCGACGAGTCGCGATTCTCGCTTGGCGACTCCCGTGGGGCCCATTGGAAAAGCGAGTGGCGCACGGCCCCTCTTCATTGGGCTAACCGGGTCCGAGGGCCCCAGTCGAAGGTCTCTACCAGAGGCCCAGAGTGCTCCGGAATAGAAAAATTGTAATAGGGTAACCAATTGTTCGTGAATTGACAGTTATTGTTTATAAGGATAAACTCTTTCTTCCCAATTACTACTTCGAAATGTAGCAGCCTAACACTTTCACTGTCGAACGCAGATTGATTTATTTGTGTAGCACACTAAGCGAGAAATGTACTTAAATTTGTTTTGTAAATATTTATTTTATTTAAACAAAATTACAGTATGAATATCAAATCTGAACTGAACTAAATTCATTAATTTACAATCTATATATATACAATTCCAAAAATAATATAGGTGTCTAGATTTACATTAATATGTCAAAAGTAAAGTATTTTTATGTTAAGTATATTTTATGTATGGAATGAATATTTTTGAGTTATTTTGAATTATATATAATATAACCGCCACAATACTATTCAGACGACGATAATCCCTGCATGACCGCCATTCGCTTGTTTTCTTTCGGACTAGATGCAAGGGCGAGGCCCATTCACTGTCAGATGTTTGGCAGATGTTCTTTTCCAACATAAAATCAAACTCCTTTCTCGTAGCCTCAAGCTTCTCCGCAGATAGCCTTCGAGCACGTTCTGCGACCGGTGCACCTTGTATTATAATGTGGTGCTGGATTGAATCCGGTACAGCTTTTTGAACATTAAACCGTGTTATTTGGTCATACTCTGCCAAAAGTTGGTGATACGAGTATTCATCAGTTGTCATACGTGTGGATTGCTGGCACTTTCATTGCGGCTACTGATGCAAAAATCTTTAGATTTGTATTTTTATCCACTAGCTTTCTAGCTTTTCAGTCGATTACCAGGCCGTGTTGCTGCAAAAAATCGACTGCTTGTGTGACGTCAACTACAACAAACGCCCAGGTAAATTTTCGCCTGAGTCCTAACTCCACTGCCACGACTTTTAATCCGTAGGTTTTTATGAATGAGCCGGTTGCCGCGTAGAGTTTCAAATTGGTGGAATGTTGCTTGTTGCACGGAGATCTGGGTATGAGTGATATTTCCGCTCCCGTATCAATCAAGAATTTATATCCAGATTTTTTTTTCGTAAATGGAAAGACGGCTAGTTATTTCATTCTGACATGCGACCGCCGATTCGCATGCCGTTGAAACTAGTTTTTTGCTGCTACGATTTGATGCAAGGCGCGTAACATTTTCTTGCTCGCTCACAAAACCTGCAGTGGTAAAAACACATAACATTTTTCTCGAAATTTTTGTTTCGCGAAGATGATCTGAATTTAGATCTTCACTGTGAATGTCCACGCCGTAGATGCTGAATTTCGTAAGACAGCCTTTCGATTTCCTTTTGTAACGTTTCCATTTGTATAGCCGTTTTTTCATTCGATGCGGTTGTTGATGTAGCCGATATCGATTGACGCGAAATTTCCATTATTTTATCGGCCTGCGCCGTTAATTTGGTAATATCCGTTGCCTCGCTACCCACTAGGATCCCGCGAACGTACTCCGGCATCTGTTCAAGAAACAATGTCCTTAAAACCGCGTCGTTGAATTGGTCACCGGCTAAACTTCGTAGTTTTTGCAAGAAAAGAGACAGTTTTTCTTCTCCAATGTTAACACCACGCAACACGCAACGCAATTTCGCTTCAATTGATTCCGCGAAAGATTCTAAAATTCTCCTTTTAATGGCGTCATATTTTCCATGCTCGGGCGGATTAATAGCGCTATCCGAAATTGCTTGCAAAACCGAAGCGTCCAAGTTCACTATGACATATCGAAATTTAGCTTTATTCGACACCACATGGGAAATTTCAAACGCCATTTCCACTTGAACGAACCACAGACCCGGATTATCTTTAATAAATGTCGGAATTGTAACTTTGTTCATGGAAGAATGTGGATTTCAAATCGCGCGGGGTTCTCCTGTCCGTTTCGGTGTGTCAGGAGGCGTAGACATGATGAAAGTTTAAATATGCAGTATTTGTGGAAATATTAAAAATGGCGTCACTATTTGTGTTTGGCGTCACTATGCACGTCCTAGCGTCACTATAACTTATATTGTCTTTTTCCTTTTTCGTGCATTCAGGGTCACTACTGTGGGGTTTAGCTAAATGTGATGCGCGTTCCCCATACGAAATGGAAAAAACAAGTTAATAAATAAATAATAACTTTATTAGCAAACAAAAATATGAACTGAAAGTAACGTGTCGAAAGTTACAATATTAAGCGTTTTACTTCATGGAGGTTACGATTCAAGTGGTCGTATGATTGACAAGAGTTGTGAAATTCATTATGTCTACTAAACGACTGAAGATGCTACATCTCACCAACAGATGCGCTGCGATCGCTCGAGTGTCGCCATCGGGCAGTGAAGCTACGTACTTATCGGACCGCCCTCGTACGAAGTGTGACTGAACAGTTTTGAAATAGAATTTTATGGATTGATATAATTATCGTTAAGTTTTGGCATATTCTAGACTTTCCAGTTCGATTCTTGATTCTAAATAAAATTCGAATATGTTGTACGTACTATGAAAAAGCGGTTATTCATAATTTTTGAACTGCTAATGGCTTAAATTAAATAATTTCTTTAGATTGGCTAAGAAAAGAGCTTATATTGTTTACAGCAAATGATTTTTTTTCTTATTTGAAAAGCCGTCAGGCCTTGCTTTGTTGTGGAAGCAGACGCGATTCGACTCCTTCAAGTCATCTTAAGCGTCTGTAATTCTTTTTACCAAATTGTAACTGCTAAGCAGTCACAGCTTTCAAAATAATTGCAACCGATTTATCATGGTTTGAATTTTGTTAGGAAATGACCTTTAACATATATGAGAATAAATTGCTAGGATTAACATATTGATAAAAAACAGTTAATTAACGTTCAATTTTTTTCCTTTTCAGGTAATTTGTAAGACTTGTGATACACTTTGAAAACTTTAAGGTTGGTAATGATTGCTTCCTGTTACATTTGAACTATTATTTAGCGAGCTTTTGAAATTATATATGAACAAAAAGTATAACACCTAAAATAAATCATTGCAACCGACAGATCAACTCGTTGAGTGTTAAATCCAATCTAGTCAACTAATTGGCTAATAAATTGGTTGAGATTATTTGTAATTTATATAATCGCTGTTTAATTCTTTTTATAGTATTTAGTAGGTGTTTAAAGCGAAATATATTTATTTTAAGACCGAGTGAAGTTTTTTTTTGCTCAATCTTGCGGCATTGTCTGAGAATGCAGAAATATTTAAATTCTTTATTTGATCTCATGCATTAATTAGTTGCTTCTACTTAATAAGGCGACTCGCAGTATGTATAATAATTGAAATTCCAGCAGAATTTGAAAAAAAAATCGCATCACCTCAGAAATATAATCAATTTCTCTTCACAGAGCTTCTAATCAGCATAAGCTAATCAATCAGCGATATTAACCACTTTCGCTTAAAAAACACGATTTGCAAATATTCCCGCTTCAAAGGACATTCGTTCTCTATCGTTTTCCTTGCAATCTTCCAACTCAAGGCTAATCAGCAGCAAATAGAAAATCTCCGCTCATTGCCAGCCACTTTATTCGTTGCATAACTAACTCCCGACCAACAAAAAGCCAGAATATTATTGCCGCGCTTTTTGCTCGCTCTCGGCGGTGACGAGCATTATCCTTTCCCACCGCCAGCAACCAACCCTCAGAAAGGTAAATTAATTTTCTCAGGAATTGTACAATAAAACTAGATTTGTCCACTTTATTGGTAATTCGTGATGATGAATCGTCACAGTGGATATTGTTTGGGAGCCAATTACGTGTCCAGATGTACATTTGTTCCAGCATTTCCCATCGAGAATGTGTCGTTGGGGTGCTCTTCCGGGGGTGGCTCTTCAGAGTGATGACATTCAACCTCCACCGGTCGCAAGCATGAAGAGTGGGAGTATGTTGAATTTTCTTCATATTTTCCTGTTTCTATTTGAAGAGACAATCCTAGTGGTTATAGTATTGTGGGTGAATATGAAATTGCTACTTGCTACTGGGCGAGTTGAAATATAACTATGATCCCATCAGGACTACTTTTACCTGAGTACAATTGCGAGTTTGTTGTACATGCATGTTCCGAGGGATATGTGTTGTTGACGAGAGAGACAGAAAAGAGGCTAGAGAATATCGTGCCAGGATCGTATATTTGTCCTTTATTATTGCAACATGCACGTATTTGGGATTTTTGTATGCTAATCACTCTGTGTATCCATTCATTTGCAAATAATGTACAGCATTTCCACTATACAGGATATGAACGGTAAAGCGGTGTATTTATTGAAAATGTGATAGCGTAAATAGAACGCGAAAATCTCTTTATAAGTGATTGTTGGAAACCAAGCATTGATTTTGTTACGAATAGTTTAGTAAAAATTGAAATCCTTCCTGGTAGGATATTCAGGTAATGTTCAGAGAGAAAAGCCGACACGCAAAATCAGGCATAATCTTGAACTTGTATTTAACTCTGTAAGATACCATCGAATATTAAAGGGATGAAAAAACGTTGAAAAATTTGCCAGAAGGACGTCCCAAGGAGCATAGTCGTATATTTGCTCCAGAGTGCAAAATCTCTTGGAATTGCTTTGAAAAAGGCGGTCTTAGGGGATAACTTATCGACATTAGGGATGCTTTTAACGACGTACCGTACAGCTTGTTATCAATTTATTCATTCGCAAAATCAAGGCATATCAATTATGATAGAATTTCACAATAGAGTAATACCCCGAACTTACGAGCGCTATCCATGTAAGTCGAATTCGCGTAAGTTGGGGTACGCATATAAAGACATACAAAGTATGTTTAGTTGGGACCGGAGACTAAATAAAACAATAATTTAGGAAATAAATGTGTAACTAATTGTAGATAATATGAAAAATTATATTATTATAAACTGTATAAACACAACCCGAAGTTATTTTGATGTAGAAAGTTTCATAAAATCTAACAAAATCGTCTGACGAGTCTATGATTTTTCTTCTCCCGTAATATCTCCTCGTAGCATGCTAGTAATTTTTTTATTCCTTATTTTGTAACAGAAATGCGCTCTACGTTGGAGTCTGTGCTTTCCAAAATTGTTAACCCTTTTTCAATTGAACTGAGGGCTTCTGTCAAGTTTCCAACTGTCATTTGATGTTCTAATTGAACTGGGTCCAAAGAATCAAGATTCTCAATGTCTTCCTTTCGCATTTTTATGGGCTCATCAATTGTAAGCTCCTGATTGTGTGAATCCAGCACTTCTAAATTTATTTGTCTACCAAGTTCGACAACGTCTTTGATCACATTACCAATTTCATCAGGCCCTGGCACTGATTCCGCCTCAGTCTCAGCAGAGAAAAAAAAAATGGACGAGTTTTTTCCAGACGCCATTTAAAGTTTTTTCTGAAATTTCATCCCAAGATTCTCCAATGATTCTCACGGCATGTAAAACATTGAATTGTTTCCAAAAGTCTTTAACAGAGAGCTCGTTGTTTTGTCTCATAGCTTTATGCAGATGTGCAAACGATCGTCTCGTGTCATAAGCTTTGAATGTTTTGATAACTTCCGGTTCCATCGGTTGAAGCAAGCTGGTTGTGTTTGGTGGCAAAAATTCAACTTTCACACGTGAGTCGAAACTAGTTAAAGTAGCAGGAGGATGACCGGGTGCGTTGTCGATTAATAGCATCACTTTAAACGTGATTTGTTTAGACTGGCAATAACGTTCGACTTCAGGTATGAAGTGATGACCAAACCAGGCCTCAAAAAGGGAGGCCGTCACCCAAGCTATACGATTCGACTTCCAAGTCACGGGCAAACCAGCTTTCGATTTGTTTTTCAATGCTCTTGGATTTTCCGAGCGATAAACTAAGAGAGGTTTTAACTTAAAGTCACCAGCTGCATTCGCGCCAAGCATCACTGTCAATCGATTTTGGGTGGCCTTAAAACCTGGAAAGGTTTTCTATTCACACGCGATGAAAGTTCTTTTAGGCATCTTCTTCCAGAACAGGCCACTCTCATCCACGTTGAATATGATTTGACTGGTATAGCCACCTTCATCTATCATAGCTTTGAGTTTCTCTGGATAGAGAGAGCAGCCTCTTTATCTACACTTGCAGTCTCTCCACTTTCTGCAATGCTATGCCAATTACAGCGACTTTTGAACCGGCTGAACCGACCATGATTAGCTTTGAACCATGGTACATTCAGCTAGTACCCACACCTCTCATTTACCCTGTGTTGCACACTTTTTGAATTTTCCCAGCGGCACGTCAGCTGAGCCCAGGCCTGGCGCGCTTAAGAAACAAAGCAAAAAGCAAATAAAATTTCTGACGCACGTGTTCTTTTACGCATTTCAGAACATGGGAGTGCTGCCAGATTCTAATAAAAAACTAAAAAATTGCATGGAACGAATTTTTTTTTTCTGCAAATTCATTGATTTTTTGAGGTATGGTAATCCTGAAATCTCTCATCGAAGCACATGTTTATATTCGCGCCGATCCTCGCGTCAGCATTTACCTACCTACCTGCTACCGAAGATTTTTGGCTCGCTATTCGACTTGTGTTCGGATTTTTCCGGAGGGTTGATTGAGTGTGGATACTAGTTGAGTATACTATACTTTGAACGTTTCATCTTTAGCCATCACCCCAGCTTCTTCTTTTAATTTCTCAAAAATTAGTTTAGCTTGAAAGCACACCGTGTTCCGATCAACAGAACAATTTTTCACACTTACTTGGGGGGGGTTAGTCAAAAACAAACGCCGCTTGACCTTGACTGTTCGGCGTTCACACAAAAGATGAATAGACGAGAAAATTAAAAAATCTTGTAACTCCGAATTCGCGTATGTCGAGGTAGCGTAAGTCGGGGTATTACTGTACAAGTACAATTAATTTAACAAACGTTAATTAATTTGACAGTGTTCAAATACTTGACCGGGAAAGGGAATTTAATACTTTATATTTAAATAGGACCTTGGCAGTATATGGGGAGTAACGATCACTACACATGTTAAAGTAGCTACAACATCTTTGATCAGCCCATTGTCTCCGTAAAGGTATGGTGTTTGCTGATGGCAAGCATGGTGAGTGAATGTCTTGTGCTTCTAGTAGGTTCATTCAAGCGGATTCTATCACAGATAATTTTTACCTTAATATTTGCCCTTTAAGACATCGAAAGCCAGACATGCTGATAATGCGATTCTCCTAGAGCTGAGGCTTGTCAAATTTAGCAACTGGAGACGAGTTTCATAAGGTAGTAGGTTAATAAAAAGCCTGGGATTGTAGAGAGGCCTCTAAACAAAGAGCGCACACTGCTTCTGCACTGACTCCAACCTATTGCTGCGAATATCAAAAACGGGATTCCAGATTAGGCAGGTATATTCAAGAATAGGACATACTGTATAAAGATTTTGTTGCCCAAATATTCTTGAATTTTTTGGCCCTTCTTTTGATAAAGCGCAGTATTTTATATGCTCTGGAAAGGACTTCAGTGTAATGAAGGTTGAATCGGAGCCTTGTATCTGTTAGAGACCAAGTGATTAATTGGTCAATATTCATAATGCCCCGGGCGTTATGAATAATGACCAATTTGGGCATTATCATAATAGTTCTTGAATTCATCAAATTGTCCGCGTATTATGAATAATGATCATCCCAATTTGGGCAGAGTAATCAAAATGCGTTTTATTGATGATGAGTTAATGGATGTCATTTAAAATTTGAAACATTTCGTCCTTGTGTACGTAAGATTTAATCACATTGTCTTTTTTTACCGGAACAATCAATTTTCTATTTCTCCATTAGATATTACGTTGAACTTTCGCAAATGCTGGTAATCTTCTGGTTGTTTATTAGACACATTACACTTCAAAGATTTAACTTTTTAAATCATCTCTGTATAACTTGAGCTAGTAAATAACTGGGTGTTCTGACCCTTCAATGAAAGTAGATCATTTAGTCTTTCATCGAATCATCCATTCATATCCATTAATTTTGATATATCCATTCTGAAATAAAAACTATTACTCACTTGCAACTGTTCTATTTTTCAATTTGACTTCAAATTATGATATAACACAGAACGCAAGCATTTCCGAATAGATTGTTTGTCACTTCAAAACTAAATTAAAAATGACTATACTCTCATATCAATTAATTTTGGCTTATCCATGCTAAAATAAAAAAACTATAGCTCACTTTTAATCGTCTTAGTTTTCAATTTTTTCTCTTGACTCTAAGGGAGTTTTACCCATTGTTTTTTTACAGCTTTTCTGTGTTTTTTTTATGTGGTTGGGAGGTGAATGTCATTTACGCACTGAGTGCGGAACTCCCATGTTTGCAAGCGACTGGAGTACGCACTAAACATCTCCCTTGTCAACTCGAGAACTCAGCCTGGAACCGTGTTACACATTACTTCGGGCCAGGTCTCGTTTTGTTACGCCGTGAGGTGCTTTCAAGCTGGGTGATTCTTCGTCTAGCGGGAGGGGAGAGAAAAGAAGGGATTGCTAGACAAGCGATCACTCAGCCCCGACGTCCTCGGCTGCTGTGAGTCCCATTTATCTATTAGGACTGTCCGAACATAATGTGGCACATGGTTCCATTTGTCAACTGATCCTAGCATCATCAACTCTATACTATCCGGGGTGAGCTTTTCCGTCGCTCGTTAGAAGGCCTCTTGCAGCCTGTCCCATTATTTACACGCAAAAAATGTGTGGCGGCCATCGTCGTCCTCTCCTGGGCAAAACCGACAATGGGGGGCCCGTAGCTTACCAATCTTCTGCAGGTATGACTGAAAACACGCATTTCCGCTCAAGAACAGCGTCAGATATTGGTTACTCTCACCATATCTCAGATTCGGGATGAGCCCCGCAGTCCACCTTGTCTTCCTGCAATTCATCCTAGACTGCTGCCAATCGTCGAGTGAGCGCTGTCTTTCATCGCAGGAAACCGTCTTTTCGCGTCCTAGCTTCGACGCAGGTAAATAGCGCGGCGGTCTCTAGCAAGGAAAGCTACGAGCATCACGCCTGCAATAGCTTTCACCGCAGAATTAGAGACTGTCGAATGTTAAGATGTAATCCTCTCTGCCCCTCTTCTCTGTACCTATGCCAAGCGTTTTCGGTATACTTCCTTACTGAGGGCGTCGCCCCATATTTCTGCTCCGTACAGTAGCACTGATCCTACAGTACTCATCAAGAGGCGTCTCCTTGATGGGTTGGGTCCCCCTACGTTGGCCATAAGTCGGCTCAGAGCCAGTACTCCCGAAGCAGCCTTGTCAGCCGTTACCCTGATTTGCCCAGAGAAACTCATCTTAGAGTCGACCAGGAGTCCTAGGTAGTTCACCGCTTACCCTAGGAATTCCCTTTTTTGTCAAGATGACCACTTCGGTTTTCTCCAGTGCTAGACTGAACTCACGAGCAGTCATCCAGTCTCTCACTCGGCGCATTAGCATACCTAGCCTAGATTGCGCTTGTTCAGCGACTAGAGCCGCAAATTATCCGCATAGCCGCTCAAGCGCGACTTATCTGGCATCTCTAGTCTCAGTAGCCCGTCGTAAGACACGTTCCACAGGGCTGGATCAAGGATAGGATATAACTTCCATCCTTTGTTGGCCCTCTGTCGTCTATTAAATTAGACTTTGGTCCTTCAGGTAGTCCCTCAGGAGCCGCACTAGATATTCTGAAACCTGTAAAATGTTTTCCGAGCGTATCCACATTATGCACGCATCTAGCGAAGTTGAAGGCGTTCCTAACCTCGAGTGTCACCAACAGAACGATCTGTCGCTTTGTGCGGATATGTGCAATCGCATCATTGGTGGAGCGTCCTGCTTTTAAGCCGTACCACCGAGGAGATAGGTCCCTAGCAGCACGAATCGCATCAGTAAGTCTTCCCTTGATGAGCTTCTGTAACACTTTCCGAACCGTGTCTGCCATACATAACGGGCAGTATGCTGTCGGAGATCTGGAGTTTCCTTTCCCCTTGCTGGTGAGCACGGGTGGACGGGACAGGCAAGCAAGAGTGCCCGCACTATTTCGTCCAACTTTTCTGCTTCGTGTCTGCAAGGCGCCCGTAGGTCAACAAGCTTCCGCATAACTAGCTTGTAGTCAGAGCCAAACGGATCTTTATTCAAATAGTTTATTAGAGCAGCGAGCCTTGCTGTTGTTAATCAATTTGCGAAGGCATTTGTTGGCCGACTTATATGCTGCTATGCGGTTGCATGCCTCGTCACGGCTCTGTGCCCGTTGAGGCTTGTGACAACCCTTTCGCTTTCCAGTAATCTCAGTCGATCACCAGTACACTGGGAGCTTGCCGCGCTAGGGTTTTTGACCGGGCACAGAAGCGCTGAAAGCAGTCGTGACGATGCTCATAGTTGAGTTCACCGCGTCTTGTGCCGCCAGTTATTCATCACTCTACTATGGAGTACCTCGATGAACCACTCGATGTCCATCCTTCCGATGTTACACTGAATTGTACAGGATCCAGTGCACGGGCGTGGGGAAACAACAACACGGATCTCAAGCAGAATGTACTGTTAATCACTGGCTGAATAGTCCTCTAATACTCCAATTCTGTATCCTCCATGCTAAGGACTCTGAGGCGAATGTCAAGTCCGGTATGGTTCCTCCGTAGCCAATAGGAAGAAAAGTCACCGTATTTCCAGTGTTTAGTACGATGACTCCTTTTCTAGAATTCGTTCTCCCCACAGATTGGTTAAAGGCACTCCCGATTCGATTGCTTTGGCATTGGAGTCATCATATTTCGATCGCTGCCGTCATTGCTACAGTTTCGCTTTTGCCGAGGACTTTATTTGCTGTATCGCAGAATGTTTGTTTATTTTCTGCCCCTGGTCCGAATTCGGTAAGTGTGTGGCCCGACCGCGTTGGTCGTACTGCTTTGATAGCAGTGCTGGTATCTTCGGGGATTACATTTCCCTTCAAAGCCTGCAACACTTCTGCGTAGGATCGGCCGTCTTGAGGTTTTACGAGCAGTAGCTGCTGCCGGGATTTTTGTTGTGGTTTTTTCTCTCCTGTTTCGTGCCCGATCTTTTTTCCTGCTGAGTATCCGTTCGAACTTTATTTTCTATAAATTTTTGAAGAAGTTTCAGCGTGGGTTTCTTCACTCCTTTTGCCAGCTCTGTCTGGAGCCTCTGATCTGGCGTTCTACACCCATCAAGTCTCTCTCCCTTCCTTCTTTTTCCCGATCTCCTTCGATTGGGCTAGAGGCCTTTCTTTTATTGGTGTTAGATAGTGGAGCTAAATGCGCGTGTCCTTTACTGTCCATTATTCTATGCTTTTCGTCCATCTTTTATGTCGTTGTCTTTGTCGTCAATGTGCTGTTAACATCGTAGCTTTAACCGCTGGTTCCGTCGTCATTGTTGATGTTTTTACATATTTTTGGGTTTTTTTTTTAAGTTTTTTAGTTGAAATTGTTCCAGTTTAGTTGGATCCCCCCTCGGAGCCGCTAAATCCTTTCGTATGTATAACCCTCTTTTTGGTCACATGGTCACTTTGCAAAGTAGGTAATCCATGCGAGGGTTGGCACAAGCCCTTATGGTGACAACTGCTCAGAGCCAGACCAGCGCTTATCGGGATTCCATCTCAACTGAACCTACACCACCAACCCAATGGTGCGAACGTCGAACGTACTCCGAGACTTGCCTAGGTTTTACCGAATGGTGACGGCATGATATTTGAATTGGAGCCGTTCACGCACGAGTGTCACCTCGGCGATACCGTGCAAAGCAACTAGGCCCAAACCATCATGTCCGCCAACTTAAAGCATCAATTCAAGTTTGTTGTCCAAAGCCTAGTCCAGATTCAGTCATGGTTGTTGCCTGTCATCCCAGGAAGAACCGCACGGTGATTTCAATATCCACAGGTCCGTGGGGTGGCGCTAGCCTCCAAGAGTATGCCTGTCGACGGTCATTTCCCCTGCGGAAACAGTTTTCAACAACGCTGAAAGTTGTTGATCTTTGACAGGTTGATTTCACCCATGCGCATGTTTTGAGTGCCTGAATTCGAAATTTCTGGTTGTGAAGCTTGAAACATACAATCGGCTTTTGTTATTTTACATTAATGCGATCTGGGCTATCAGCAAAGACTTTTGAATCCATCAAAAGTGGATTTTGCCAAGTAAAAAACTGTTTATTTATTTCAAAAATCAACTTACAGACTAATAGTTCAATTACAAGTCAATTAATACAATATTTAAATACAAACATACGAATTCAAAACATGGAAGAAATTAGAGAAAAAAGATCACAATACGATATTAAAAATTAAGATTTATAGGAATATTTATAAATTTGATTTGTCATTGATGTTTTGAAAACGCCAAGAGACTGTGGTAGAGGACCAAGACTTCGCTGGTTATGCATACGAGGTAAGCGTAGTAAGGGAGCGTGGAAGAAGCTGCTAGTACGTGCATATGGACCCTGAAATTCAAGCGAGGATCTATTAGGGCGAGCAGCGTCGAATATACTTAATTTGCCTGCATATATCTTGAGGTAAAAGACTGATGAAGCTTAAATAAAAGACATTTGTCAAGGAAAGATCGGCTGGACTCGAGGGTAGGTAGGTTCAAAATATGTAGTCGGTCATCATAAGGGGAGTAAGGAAGATTGAATTTGAAGAATAGAGACCGTGTGAATCTGCGTTAAACTGACTCAAGAGCATCGATGTGCTTCCCGTGGTACGGACTCCAAATTTGGGAGCAGTACTCCAAATTACTTCTTACTAGTGAGAAATAAAAATCGCTGAAAAGCGAAGGGAGTGTCACAAGCTTCGAAATCGCTGAAAAGCGAAGGGAGTGTTTCAAGCTTCGACGTGAGGCTCAACGGGTGCGGAACCGTGATGAGGCATGCGAGCAGGTGGCAGCATATAAGTCGGCCAGGAAATGCCTTCGCAAGCTGATCAACAGTAGCAAAGCTCGCTGCTGGCAAGACCTAGTGGACAATGTGGACAATGTGAACAAGGATCCGTGGGGCCTTGGCTACAAGCTGGTCATGGGGAAACTTGGTGCCTTACGGAAGCCTTGTATACATGACACGGAAAAGATGGAGGCGATAGTGCGGGGACTCTTCCCCGCCCATCCCGTCCGTGTTGACGCTGTCCATGGTGAAACAGCAGTAGAGTGCCCACTCTTCACACAGCTGGAGCTGGAGGAGGCAGTTCTCTCATTGAAAACGAGGAAGGCTCCAGGTCCAGATGATGTTCCAGCTGAGGTGTTGCGGCTCGTCTATCACCATTGTCCTGACTTGCTGCTCAGCACATTCAACGCTTGCCTACGGGGTGGGGTTTTCCCGGTACGATGGAAGGTGGCGAGGCTCGTGCTGATCAGCAAGGGGAAGGGAAATCCCTGATCGCCGTCTGCATACCGCCCGTTATGCATGCTAGACACGGCTGGGAAAGTGCTAGAGAAACTCATCAAGGGAAGACTCACTGACGCGATTCGTGCTGCTGGGGACCTATCTCCTCGGCAGTACGGCTTTAGAGCAGGACGTTCTACCATTGATGCGATTGCAGAGGTGGTGAGCGCGGTCCAAAAGGCAGAGGCATATAGTCGCACCAAGCGAGCACTTCGTATCCAACAGTCTCCGACTCGGCCTCGAGAGTGATTGAAGGCGTGATACCTATCGCCCTCCTTGCTAGAGAGCGCCGCGCTATTTACCTGCGCCGAAACGAGGATGCGAGGGAGATAGTTGTCTGCGAAGAGAGACAGCGCTCACTCAACGATTGGCAGCAGTCTTGGGTGAATTGCACGAAGGGAAGGTGGACTGCGCGCCTCATCCCGGATGTGAGACCGTGGCTAAATCGAAGGCATGGTGAGACTGACTTCTATCTGACCCAGCTTTTGAGCGGGAACGGGTGTTTTCAGTCTTACCTGCACAAGATCGGTAAGTCACGGTCCCCCGATTGTCGGTTTTGCCCAGGCAACGAAGGGAACCTTACAGGGAGACGGGGGAGCTCACTCCAGATAATATAGTTGCGGTGATGCTCGAATCGGTTGACAAATGGAACCAGGTGGCACATTATGCTCGGGCAGTCCTAAAATATAAAAGGGACTCACAGCAGCCGGGCGCGCTGGGGCTGGGGGATCGCTTTTCTGGCACTTCCTCTTCCCTCCCGCTAGGAAAGGGAAGGGAAGGCGCTCCACGGCGTAACAAAACGAGACCTGGCCCGAAGTAATGTGTCAAACGGTTCCAGGCTGGGTTCTCAGGTTGACAGGGGAGGTGTTTAGTGGGTAGTCCAGTCGCGCATGGGAGTCCCACACTCTGTGCATAAATAGCATTCACCTCTCTACCACAAAAAAAAACCAGTGAGAAATAAAGACACATACAGGATGTGATATGTTGGAATGACGAAGCGGATCGTAAAATAAATCTAGTTAAGCGAGAGGCTTTCTTAATAATCAGAGCAATGTAGAGATCAAGCTTCAGTTTACAATCGAAAAGCACACCAAGATCCTTAAAGGAGGTTGCATTGCTCAAAGGGATACCAACAAGCCTATACGTTGAAAGAAGAGGAAATTTTCTACCGAAGAATGTTATCTTATGGCATTTTGAAACATTTAAGGAGAGATGGTTTGGTTCACACCAGTAACTAAGACGCTGAAAATCGGTTTGAAGGATAACTGGAAAAATCTTCAAGTCATCAGCATAAAGGAGACAGAGGGGATATGATAACAGAAGCTAGATCATTGACAAAAAGAAAAAATAGTATAGGGCCAAGTATTGAACTTTGCCGAACTCCCGAGCTCGGGTGAAAAGAAGAACAGAAGCAAGAGTTTAAAGTGACTACACATTGACGATTCAGGACATAGGAGAAAAGCCAGGAATAGAGGCAACTAGGGACATTGAACCTTAAAGGTTTCTCAAATAGGAGAGAGTGATCCACTGGATCAAGACTTAAGAGAAATCCGTAAAAATAACGTCCACTTGTTGTTGTTGATCGAGGGCAGCTGCAATATGATGGGTAAAAGAAAGTAAGTTTGTGAGGGTAGATCTGCCTCTGACAAAATCATGCTGTTGGTCTGCTAAAGATGGGAGGACAAGTGGATACAGCACATCAAAAACTATCTTTTCAAGGATTTTACCAAAACAAAGAGGAAGGGAAATAGGACGATAGTTTGAGACGATATTACGATCATCAGATTTGAAGATAGGAAAAATGTGGGCAATTTTCCATTGGGAGGGGAAAACCCTACCGGTTAAGCTCAAATTATTGTAAGGGGAACACAAAGTGAAGAAGATAAAGATTTTGCTAGAAAATTTGGAATGCCATGAGGGCCCACACTGGTACTATTGTCAAGATTATTTAAGAGTTGCAGAACCTGTAAGGGGCTTGTACGAAAATCAGTAGAGGAAAAAGAGCAAGAAGTTTGGTTGAAGGAAGGGGAATGCTTAGTCCTGCCGAAAAAGGAAGAAAAATAAGAAGCGAAGAGTTTACAAGATTCTTGAGGAGTAGACGATGTCACGCCATCTAGACTAAAATTATCAGGGGTATGATGAGAGGTCCTTAAAGATTTTACGTACGACTAGAACCCACGAGTTTGATTCGACATTAACGTAGTTTCAATGTGGTTAACAAACGCATGAAGTGCAGATGTGGCAATTTTCTTGGCCGCGGTACGGCACTCTTTGAATTTATCGAGGTCAATTGGAAGACCAATGGATAAACATTTTCTGCGGGCAGCATCTTTAGCTTAAATTACAGTGGCAACATCTGAATTAAACCAAAGAGCATCTTTAGGTCTTCTTGCTGGAAACGCAGGAGTAAATTGCGAGATAAAGGACGAAAAAAACATATAGAGCTTATGAACACAATCTTCAGTGTGGAGATTGCTGAAGAAGGAATACCAATTCACGGCATTAAGGCTAGCTTCCATGCTCGATAAATCGGCTTTTAAAAAATTGAAACGGGAAGGTGAGGAATTCTTCAAAGAAAGAGAAGAGGTGATAGCAATCTCAATAGAGAGCGGTGGATGGTGCGGATCAGGTTTGACAAAGGATGAGAGTGCCACCGACGCGGACAGAGAAGAAGGTGACAAGTTGGAAAGAACAAGATCAAGCAATTTGTTATTGGCACTAAGAAAAGTGTTGTATTAGGTGAAAGAACAGAGGGAAATAAAAGAAGAAAGAGCAAAAGACACGCTACCGCCAAAACCTATGAAGACATACATATCATTCCAAACAAGAGAGGGCAAATTGAAGTCACCACAGACCAATATAGGGGTAGAAGGGAAACGAGCATTAATGTACCTCGAGAATTCTGCAAAGAAATGTTCGTAAACAATAGCCGTTCCGAGTTTTTCAATCAATTTTTATAGATGGTCCACTGTTTATATGATTGAAACCAATTTTCAATATCTAGTGGAAGTGAAGCATCGAAATTTTCTTCATTTAAACCTGTTGTTATATCCAGAAATTCTGTTATTTTCATTTTCTCACATGTTTTCTGCATAGAATTCAAAAAATCTTTCGACTTCTTCGAAACCATCATCTTCCGTTCCAGTCAGTGTGACATACGCAGCCGGACAAAATAATAGATGTGAGCAGTTTTTTCGCAAACAAACTTAATTTTCATACTTTTTTTAATTATGCCTCAAAAATTAAGCTGATTTTCAAAATAAACCCACTTCGTCTTCGTAACGAAAAATAAAAGGCTTCTCAAACTTTTAAAAAAGACTCAACACTTAGTCAATTTATAAAATGTGCCAATTTTCAAATAGCCAAAATAATAACATAGAAATTTCGATAGTTATGGTCCCTTTTTATACAGAATTAGTTAAGACGCATCTAACACCCTGAATACCCGCCATGATTCTTAAGCAAATTTTTCGATTCCTTCGGGCATAGACAATATCAACTTCCGACAAATTTCTACAGGAATATTGTACCAAACTTTTTTAATACTTGAAACTTCTCGTTTAAGTGCAACGCAGAGAATCTCAATAGGATTTAGGTCTGGGGATTGACTTCGCCGCTCAAGGACCTCCACATTATTTTCTTGGATCATTGTCCTGCTGGAATGTCCACAACAACGGCATATGGTAACATCACTGTCTCTGACAAATTCTTGTACACGAATCTATCCATTATGTCATCATTTAGATGTATCGGACCTACACCGTGCCATGAAAAACAGCCCGATACCTAGCATGAAATTGGTTACCTTCCGGTCGACGAACGTTTCTCTCCGCATGGTTACCAAACAACTTTAGCTACGTTTCATGGCCCCAGAGTACAGGTATATTACATCTTTTTTTCTCACCCTGCGATCCGCACCAGGTTTTATGAGCTAATGCCAAGTTTTCCCTGTTTCTCAAATCCTACCGAGTAGTTTTTCGCTAACGAACTGCCGTAAAATGGTTCGTGATGAAGCAACCCAATTTCGCTTGCAATTGTCTTGGATGATTCGATCAGGTCGCCTTTAGCTAAAGTAACGATACAATTGTTGGTCACTTATGAAGTTTTTTTAGGTGCTCCATGCGTCTCAATGGATTTTTCCGGTTTGAGAGCATTTCCAACAAAATGTTCAGACTGTCCAGTTGATATGGCAATGAACTTGTAGGTTTTCTCATCTCGGAGCTGTGTGGGGACTCCCCTCTTTCATTCGAAAAGGGTGCTACTCACTTGTCAAACTGTTTTTTTATTTCAGGACATATTGTTTTTTTCTCTTAATTTTGAGTTTCGGGAGTTCACACGTGGACGCCACGCGTGGGCGCCACTCGCTGCCAAAATACCTCCGTATAGCCGCCGAACGAGACTGCGGTACGCTGGAGTATGATTTTCACGCCTGAACCTGCATGGCACTTTTGGGAACTAAAATTTTCTCTTTCACTAACTTTTGGCGCACCAACTGCTGAGCAACCCCACGGAAGACCTGTACTGACTGAAACAAAAATAACTAATTTGGTGAATAACCACACAACCCCAAGTTCCACAACTCGCGAGAAGGCCTAAACGTCTAAGGCAACTTGGAATCAGCGCACCTGAGTGTGTCACATCAAGTAGCAAAAAGATCACCTGTAACCACTCGAGCCACGCACGCACTTCTTGGAGCCAAATAAAGCAAATACAATTTTCTAATCAATTTCACAAAAACACTTATCGCTAAAATAGAATAGTACAATTAAGCAGAATCAAGAAAAATACTCAGCTTAAATTACTTCTTGAAATTGGGGGGCCCCCTTTCCTTTGCGTGTTGCTTCCGCCAGAAGTATGAGCTCCCTTTCACCTCCACTCCGCTGAAATGTCTAACCTGCTCCAATCTCCAGGCAATCTAACACTCCGTTGCGAAATCGCTTGTTTGCAGCGCAATCCTACGTTTCGCTTATCAATTGCCTCTTTGGTATCGCGGTTCTAATCGCTGCTCTGGTCGCCTTCTACTTCCTCCCAGGATTCACGTTGATGAAAAAAGACCCCGCTCGACTGACCAACCGTCCTTAAATAAATTCTCCTCAACGGAGCACCGGTTCAATTTCGAGGTCAACTGGATGGCGGTTAATGCATTCGTCTTGGAAAAGTTGCCGGCAGTGAAAAGTATTTTTTGGGAATCACGGGCTCAAACCTTTCCAGTGGGCACTTCTACGTTATCATTGTAGAGAGTCTTCATGATCCGCTATATTATGGGCGTTATCGTATCACTGCAAAGTACGACGTCCAAATGACAGTTGGTTGTTTCCTCCGCGGATTGTTTTCATTTCGCGGTCCAAGTTAAATTTTTTGTAAAACAAAACCCAGTGAGTGCATTTTAGTATATGTAGGTAATTAGTGGTTTCGATGTGTCGTAATGCGGCGATGTGGGAAGCAGGTGTGGCCGGAAAAATTGGATCGTAGGATCTTGATATCCCCCAAGGTAATGCATTGGTGCTGTCCTTCTGGCTAAATTGGTTCAATTTCATGTTGTGTTTTTATCTCGGCCAAATCGTTTCCGATTCAATATCCCGGTTACGTTTTGCTCTTACTATACTCACAACAGCATTTATTGACGTGGCTTTTTCTCCTTTCTCGTCCACGCTACCCACTGAATTATCAGCAGAACGAGAATTATTTCTTTGTCATGTTGATGTTTTATTGGCATTTTGATCGGAGCCATACTCAGTGCTATAAGATTTATTCTTATGATGATTTACTGAGCTTTTGCGAACTCCCAATTTCTGGTCATAGTTTGTATCAATGAAATCAACCATGCGCTTAAATGTAATTTTGATGGGCGAACACCTGTAAGACCCTCATCTGAGCCCGTACAGGCTGCTGTTATGGTGAGTGTTCCTGTTGGATAGCAGGATATGTCACGATCCGGAAGCCCTTGGGTTCCTTTTCTTGGTAAATTTCTGGCCCTGGAGAGAACATATTATCCATTCGCCCTTCCAAATACTTGTAATGAATGTGCCATCGTCTACTTTTCACGAACTAAGGACAGCTGAATGTCTTCCTCCGCCTCTTGAACCACCAATGAAGCTGAGTTGGCGGAAATACGTTATTACTTTTTGTCGAAGTCACTGCATAATTTCCAAATATCATCCATCTATTTAGTTAAAACATTTTTTGGCCTTCCTGTCCAAGATTTGTAAGTGGTATATGTTTCGCCGTGCTAGTTAAAATTTCTGTTAACGATCAGCAGCTGATTCATTCCTCCTTACTTCTGACGGTCCTTCATTAATAACATGAGACTCTGTTTGAATTCTTAACCTAATTCCTTAATTTAATCACAATGTTGTTTAGATTTAAAGAAATCTGCAACTACAGATTTTCGTCGTGGCTCCGTTGTTTACGGTGTTTTTTAGTTAAATTCTTTTCTTCTTAAAACAGGCTTTTTTTTATTACTTTTCGTGCTTGTGATAGGAGGAGTTTCCCTAACGGGAAAAGGAAAGACCATACCGTAACAATCAATTATAGTTTGTATGACGAACAAGCCAATCTACTGCCACTACCGGCGTCTGTAGCGAATGATATGCTTGTAGGCAAGCCACCTCATATTTTATACTGTCGAAGCCATTCAATAACAGCATAGATTCCATTGGCACCACGAGCGAGTTCCAACTCCATTCATAGCACTTGGAAAGTAATCGAATGCTTCTTCAGAGCCCATTACTTTAATGCAATTACTTTTCAATTCCGCAACTTAGTAGGAAAGTACAGTAGAACCACCGGAATCATCGGTACAATTTCAATTCTTATTACTCAAGAATGGAAGCACCCCACTGCACAGTAAAATACACGAACCCACATTCTGCTCAAGTTAAGTGTCGAGGCATTCAAGATCTAGTGGTTTTTGTCAAGTAAATGACGTTAATTTGCTTCATATTTCGGTGGCATCAGTTTGTCGACGTAAGCGCCAACATGGTGACAAGTCAAACCCTCTAAAAAGCCTTTGGTTCGGGCTGAAACATTAATATAACAAAATAATTAAATTGAATAGAAGCTGGAAACCGTCTTCTATTATGAAAACCAGATATGAGAGGCTACGTCGAACTCACTCTTTCGATTGTAATCAACCGATCGATTAATGTCAAAAATTGAATTTATTAAAAATATTGAAATAAAACTATGCATTTATTTACTTTTTTTAGAAATTTGCAAATTTCGACCCTTTTTTTATCAAATTGTTGTATTCAAATGACTTGTTTTTGAAATAGTCAAAAGTTTTCTCACGGTTAAAAATATTTTACACGAGCTTAAAAAGAGTGAAAATGTCTGCTTTATTTTTCTTACCTGCATATATTTTGGAAAATTTTACACGCTTTATCAGTAAATCCGCTTCGAAAATTTCAGAAATCGCGAGTGCACATAAATCAACATGACTCGAGATATCGTTTTTATTCTGTCGATAATATGACGCTCATACTAGTATTTAAAAAGAAATAAAGTATTTAGTTTCAAAATCATTAAAACGCGCGCTTTCATTAGGAAAACTTCTTAAAATCAGAGCAATAATCGTCTCTGTATAGTAATTGTTCCAAGTAAGCTTGTTAACTAATTAATCGAATCAACTTCTCGGAGAAGACTTAATTTGAAATCAATGTAAATTTCATCAACAAAGCGAACGTTACGGTCAAAATCCAAGAGAATTCAGCAAATTAATTGATTCTTCTGATTTAATCAAACGAAAAAGGAAATCTATATGCCAAAGAAGCAATTTATCCGTATTTCACTGCACACTTTTTTGTTGGTTACATAATCGTGTGTTCATGTTTCTTGAATATTCTAGACATAGGTAGGATAATCTTTTTTTTTCTCAGTCGTTAATGCAGTAGAATTTTCGACTAAATTTATGCAAAGAAAATTTATCATTACTCGACTAGAATTTAGTTCTTTTTATCTGTGTTTTTCTGTTATTTGCTGCGACGCGAAGTTAATCGATTCAGTATAGAAGCTCCTATTGTTCTTTGAAAGGTTACTTGCACGAAAAGATAAATATTATTTGATTTACACTAAATTAATAACAGAGAAGACGACACAATTCCAAGTTCCAAAGTCTTTCAATGAAGATGTTGATGTGAAAGGAATTAATCAACAGACGACTGCGGATTTCAAGTTCAAATGAAAGTTAAATTTAAATGTTTTGTGATACAATCGGAATTAAAAGTTCAACATTATGATTTTGTTCCTAGTTTTATGACAATAATCGGATGTGTGAAATGATTTAAATAATTGTGCTTTTAATCAGATGTTATGGACCATCGAAATCGGATTGAAACTGGAAAAACAATGTTATTAATCGATTAATTTATACAAAGATACTTTTGAACTTTTAAGACTAGGTTTCTGGAAATTCCAGAAAGTCTTATAAAAGCACACAATAAACCAAATGGCATAAATATGATGGGATAGATCGTTCAGTGCCTTGAAACTTTTTCCACGATTAATTGGAAAGTTAAGTATAAAATGATGAACTTAAAGTAGTTCAAATCTACCAGTTCATCTAAGAAGATAAAAATTCTTGCTATGGAAGAGGTGATTGCTCTCAGATTCTTGGTAAAACCGACTGAGATCCAATTGATTTCGACAGAACATTTCATGGCATTCCAGTAGGAAATGAACGAGGATTTTGTCTTTCAGTTACTAACAAGAAATCTTTCCGTTTTGCATACTGATGTTGAATTAATTTTCCTATTCATTATCAAATTATGTAACAGAGCCAAGTACAATTCTCCACTGTCTATCATCTCTGTCAAAATTAAATCTTTGATGGTTTAATCGTAGATGGAGAATGTGTGTAAATATAAATTTGATTCTTTTTATTCTAAATCGTTGGAATCTATTCATGTTGAACTCCCAAACAATTAGCTCAAGGTTGTTCTGCAAAGAAAATTAGGGACTCCAACACCTTCTTCTTCGTAGCCCTACAGTTCCTCTCCGGCTTTTGCTTCCTGTAACAAGCGCCTCCATCTGTCTCGGTCCATAGATCGCGCCTTCCAATTTCGAAATCCGAGCAGCGATGAACTGTCTTCGTCGACTGAGTTAGACCAGCTTTTTTTCGGTTTCAGTTCTCCCTACAAATATCTTTTTGGGTATACGTTGTTCATTGATACAATTCATGTGGCCAGCCCATTGCAGCTTCCGCAGTTTTACAATCGTTGCGACCCCTGGCTCGTCATAAATTTCATACAGCTCATGGTTGTATTGGATTCGCGTTTGGTCCCCGTCTAGCTTCGCTCCGATCATTCGCCTCAGGATCCGTTGATAAACGGCGTTCAATATATTTGCGGATGCTTGGGTTAGGGTCCAGTTTTCACACATAGCATAGCACAGGTCTTATCACAAACTTGTATACTTGGAGCTTTGTTTTCCTATGTACGCATCTGGTCTTCAAAATCGTCAAAACCGAATAACATATTTTATTCACTCAAACATTTTTTTCCGAATTATTTGCGAATTTATTACCAGACCGCTTTCCTATGGGGATTCACTCCAGTGAAGTCCACAAGAAAAATAACAAAATCTTTTTAAATATATAAATATATTTGAAACGAAAGGAACATCACAATCACAATATGTTGGTCAGATCGCGAAAGAGCAACAACATAGAAAATCAAAAATTTATAGCCTGCCGATCCTTACAAAGATCCAAATTCGTTAATTTCAGTAGCTAATGTTGCCAAAGTACTCCCTCCTAAGTGGGTTTGACAGTTTGACATTTCATCGACAGTCAAATATTCATATCTTGAAATTCTATTGAATTCGAAGCCGGAGATTTTGATTTAGGTCGCAAATAAGTACGAGAAGTTCGTTGATCTAGTGTAGCTGATTGCGATGTGAGCCAGCAATAAACTGTTTTCAAACGATCTATATAAGGTAAAAGTAAGAGAGACCCCATACTTTTTGTAGAAAGGTCAAAGTCAAAGTCAAAAGCGCTTTATTTAAAACCAATCGTTATAAATTTTTAAAAGAACATAAAGCAAATTCCACACAATAAAACTATAAAAAACTTAATGGCCCGAATGGCTCTCTAAATTTATACGCTATCAGTTAAACACATTTAATGAAAAAAATACACTAACAAGTTTAAATTAATTAAGATTATTACATATTTTTTGATTCAATTGGAAAAAGTAGAAAAAACCAACCAGCATTATTCAAAAATTACTTATACTACTAACACAACAATGAACTTATATCCTATACCTAATATGTTACACCCTAATTCTAAATAAGTTCAATCAAAAAAAAAACGTTACCTTATGTTGAAACCTATACCTAATTTATAATACAAATAAACAACAACACTAGATGTAGCAATAATGATATGAATCTCAAAAACTAAGTAACGAGAAAAAGCACAAAAACAGAAAATAAACACGAATAATTTAGACATTGTCATTCAGCCACCAATACCTAGATTGCTCCATCTCAGCTCGACCAGCCTCAACGAACCTAGCAAATGAGTATCTCCATTGGAATTGTTGGTCCCGTGAACTCAAATTCGGAGGATATTTTATCTTCTTATCGGTGGCCCGTCGATACATGTGATATATGACTGGGACGCCGTCAGAATCGAAAACGTATCGATTCATGTCCAAATACACAAATGCTTCTGGAGGAATAAAGCCAGTAGTGAGGCAAGTCGCTATATACCCGTCTGTAGGGTGGAACGGCTGTAAAATCCAAGGGTTTTCACTCACAGTTACAGATCTTGCGATATGATTCCGAAGAAGTTTCAATATGAAGATATCGACTCTTGTCACTTGAGCGGTTTGATAAATTGTTCTATTCGATATATTGTGCTTCCAATCCGTCTCAGGCTTTCTGTACAAACCAGTACATGCACGAAGACATTTCCTTTCGAAAACTCTTAATCTTTCCATTGTACTAGGACTCTGGTTGTACCAGATCTGGCATCTGTATGTCAAAACTGGCCTAACCAGGGTCTTGTAACAAATAACTTTGACCATTTGATCAATGTATCTGGAATGAAAGAGTCGCCGAAGAGCCATGACCACTTTTCGTACTTTACTGAGCATGATTTTCACATGTTCAGTATAGTACAGATACTGATCGAGATGAACACCGAGGTATCGAACACAGGATTTATGTGGAACCCGTTCTGAACTACCCTCACCAGCCATAATGTGGAAATCCTTCCAATTACGTTTCAGGTCTTGACTGGTCCCCTGCAGCGTTGTCCGAAACAAAATTGTTTCGCACTTCCGCGCAATGATTTTCATTCGCCAATTGTCAGTGTAGAGCTGCACATCATTAAACATTTTTTGAAGATTGCTCTGAACTATCGTAGCTTTTCGGTCTGCCGTATAGATGATCAGATCATCAGCGAACGCTACCGATAATCGCGTTGGCGAGACATTAAAATCAAAGCTGTTCAATAGCTTGCGAATGAATATTGAGAAAAGCAGGGGCGCAGTAACTGTTCCCTGCTGTAGACCATTCAAGACCTTGAATTTGCGCATTGTTGTTAGATTTCCATCAGTTACAACAAATGATTCCCGTATAACATATTACACATCATGGCGACAAGGTGTCTGGGGAACCTGTCCTGAAGAAGTTTGAAAACTAGTCCATCTAGCCACACCGTATCGAAGGCTTTCTCCATATCAATGAGACATGCTCCAACACATTCTTTGTTGTTTAGTTTCCAACAAATGTCTGAGGTTACTTTCGTTACTGCATGTATGGTCGAATGCCTGGCACGAAAACCAAATTGGCAATTCGGCATCAACTCATATTTCTCAATGTGGGCGTTTGATGCTCTCTTGAGTATCACTTCAAACACCTTGCTGATGCTAGGCAGCAAGCCGGTTGGGCGATAGCTTTTAGGGCATGAAGATTCTTTTCCTTTCTTCAAGATTGGAAATACCTTAGCCTTTTTCCACTCATTTGGGAAATATGAATTGCTCAACATGTTGTTGAACAATATGCAATAATTCCTAATAGCAACCTCAGGCAAATGTCGGAGAACTATATTTGGAATACCGTCAGTACCACATGATTTTTGGTTGTTTATTCTGCGAAATATGAAACCCAAATCTTCATAGCTGACAAAATAATCAATAAGATTCAAGGTCAGTATAAGGTCATACGTTAACGTTTCATCGAAATGAAGAATTGATTGGCCGTTCAGGCTTGATTTGAAGTCGGAAACTTTTGCTTCAACGACCTCCGAAAATATTTCATTCCTTCTCTCTGGGTTTGGCAGATGAACCAATTCAAAATGTGTTCCAATCAGGGCAAGCTTCTGCAATCCATCACATATAATCCTGTTTCCATTTCTATCCGGAGTCGTACTATCAATTCCGATACCAGTCCTATCGAGAAGATTTATCTCATCACTAGCGACTTCAAGATTCGATACCTTCACTCGAGACTTCCTGTGGAATAAGCTATTCACTTTCGCGAAAACGCCATCTGGGTCCTGTGGGCTAATACCCCTCAGTTTTTCCGCCCATTGATTGCTGACCTCACTCCTGAAGTATGACCGGATTAAGTTCCGGACATTCTTCAGATGTAACTTCAACAAAGCCAACGAGGGATGGTTGTAGTCCAAAAATCGTCGATAAATATTGTTGACGCCGGTGAGAAGAAGGCTTATCAATCTTTTCAACCTTGCGATGGTTGGTGTTTCATATCCTTCCATATTGTTTCGATGTTTAATCTTGGGAACAACTTTCGCAATCGTTTCCAACGTCAGCTTCTCTAACTTCGACAAATAGAGATCTATTTCATCGTCAGTTAGATTTCTGTTATTAGGAACCATTGAGCAAGCGTTATCATCATCAGAAGGAGGACATTGCTTCTGGTACTCCCGATTAAACTTCTTTTGAAACTTTCCCCAGTCTGTTTTTTTGAAATTCAACCGATGGTTTTCATGTTGAACTGGAATGAGGAAGAAATCATCCCTTTGATGATTGATTTCCATTACGATTGCGTTATGGTCGCTATCATAAGGAAGCACCTGCAGTTTCCGTTGAGGACCATTAAAGCAGAAATCAAGTCTTGCGTCAGCAATGCAGAGGTCCAAATATGAGTTTGTCCTAGGGTATGTTGGGAACTACAACCCATATAGGTTGCACCTGTATTCAATTTGGTTCTCTGTTATCCATGATTTCAGGAATACACCTCTTGGATTATTAGTGGCGTTCAGCCATGATGTATGCTTGGCATTCAGGTCACAGGTAAAAATATAATAACTATGCAGTCTGTTCAATTCGAGTCTTTCAAACAAGGAATTGAGTTCCTCCTTGAACTTGAGAACATTTTGACCAGTTGCATAGGCAGAGATAACGAAGAGGTTATCCCCACGTGGCAGTGAAATTTTTATGACGGGCACTTCAAGAAATTCAAAGTTTTTGAATTCGACCTTTTCAATATTTTGGAAACAATAGGGTCTTTTACCCAATATCCCGGTGCCACCTCCCCCATCACCTATTACCCTATCGTTTCTTACGAATGCAAAATCTTTGAATTCCATGGAATGCCATGAATTGAGGTGGGTTTCAGTGAGAAGTATGATGTCAGGCTTTTGCTTAACAACAAATTCAAGGAGATAATCACGTCGATGTATAGCAACGATAGAGTTGACGTTGATCGATATGAGGCGAAGCCTATCCATGGGAATATGACTGGATGACAAGTTATTATTAGGCATTTGAAAGACCTAAACGCTGAAAAGCAAAGTTAATTTTTGAATCTTGTTTGTCGATTCTCTCCGATAAAGAATTAAGTTGCTGGTAAATTTTGAAAAGCAGCTCATTATTGCCACTTACATTATTTACATTATTTCCAGCATTTTCTGCTGGTCCTCTAGCGGCGAGTGCAAATGATACTCCGGGCTTGACGAAGTTGGGAGGTATGATATTACGGTGTACTTGTGTTTGCTTTGGAGCAAATTTAACTTTTGCATCTTGATATCGGGAGCATCCTCGATATGATGCTGGGTGACCAAAAACACCGCAGTTAACGCAGTATAATTTTTCTTCAGGCTCCGTCTGAGCCAATTTGCTCTCACCGGGAGCATGAACGTCTTTGCATTTAACGCAACGATAGTGCATGGCACAATTGGCAGCCGAATGTCCAAATCTTTGACACCGGTAACACTGGTTGACTTCTCTTTTCTGGAGGCGTTCCCACCTCACCACTCTGAAATTCAAGTACCTTATTTGTTGAAGGGCACTTGGACTGCTCTTATTTGCAATTTGTACCAGGTAAAGTGGTAAATTCTTCCTTTCTATGGTCGACCTTCTTGTCGCAAGGGCTTTGACCGAAACATAATCAATATCTGGTGCAGCCTCCTTGAGCACCTGAAGAAGATCGACTGTATCCTCTCCGCTGTCAAAACCCTTCAACATGAAGGTCTGGTTCTTTTCACTTTTTGGGGTATAGGTGAAGTGTGGAACCTCCCCAGAAATCAGCGCATCTTTGGCTGACTTAAAATCAACCAGTGATTTTGTCCTTATAGTTAATTTTTCGGCATTAACTCTTTTGATTTCGAAATTGGCCAGCTTATTTTCGGCTGCCAATAGCCGAACCATATCTTTTCCGGTTTGTCCGAACACGTTGATTGGCGGAATTTTTTCTATCTTGTTCGAAGCTTTTTCAGAGGAACCAGCAGAACTGCGGGCTGGTTTTTTCTCCTTATTTTTGTTCTTTAAATATTCAATAAAATTAACGTCATTATCTTGATTAAAATTACCTCCGATGTTTTCTACGATTTCCATATCTTCGGGTGATCCCTCCAGCGCTGCAAAATAGTTTTGGCTCTCCTTGGTGCCACCAGCACTTAGGACTTCTTCTGGAATTGCTTGCTTTGTACTTTTCTTCGGCTTTGTTACCTGTTGCCATTGATTTTGCGGCTGCGTCTTTTGAGGCTTCATCCCTTTCTTGAAGAGATCCTTGAGAGACTGTATCTCTTGCCTTAGTTTATCATTTTCTTTCTGCAATTTGGCCATTTGTTGATGGTCCGCTATTATTTGCAGCTTGCACCCTCCATCTGCGGAGTTTTCTTCGTTATGTTTTCTTTTGGTGATTATCGCCAGTTTCGTATTCTTCGTTTCCCCAGGTTGTCCCAACGGTGGGAAGCCGTCGGGCTCCTCCATACCAGCGGCGAAATTTTCTTTGGTAATTTGTTTTTCGTTACCAATCGAAGTAGAAATATTCGATAGAAATTTCCTGAGTCGATTACTTCGACAATATAAGATTTTTTTCCGATAAAAATTAACTTCGGACTAACGTTTTTAAAAAATTAAATTAATTTTTGAAAACTTTTGACAGGAGCGATTTAAAAGACGTCTATACGCAAAGACTACTATGATCCCATCTTTGTAGAAAGGTCTAATAAGTAAAAAAAAAAAAAAAAAAAAACAAACCCTAGATATTTCAATCATCTTATTTTTATTTGAAAGATTCATTGATATTACAAGTTAAAACTGGAAAACAGAAAACCTAAGGCAGCAAATGGACATCTCTCCCACATAGTGTGGGGGGTGATGCCATAAGATGTGGGAGAAATGCCAACAATGTGATCAGGAATCTTTCGATTCTTTTTATGTATGCTTTCTCTTCCACAATTGTTACAATTTGACAGTCCAGGACTCGTGAAGCCATTTGAAGCAAAATAAGCACTGGATCCAATCCGTTTCCTTCTTCGTTTCATAATAATTTTCCAACCACTCAGTACACGCATTATTGTCATCTTCAATCGGGTTCGAAACAATTTACTGAGAAGATGAAATTCCTGCTTATGAAGTATCCAGTTTAAACTTTTTACTAGCTGCTTTTGTTTTAACTCGATTTGATGTTTTGTTATTTATATTTTTCTGGGAAGTTAAAACACAGGCTCTGCTTTCGTCGAACCATAGGGCTGGGAAGTTTTGGAATCGGTTTTGACTCCTCGAGAAGTTTTGTAGGGCTATCATCTGGAGTGCTCAAAGTTGATAGCGTCGGTTGCAGCTGAGTTTCAGTTGAATGAGCTGATGAAGGTAATTCTTCAATCAAGTCGAATATAGCGAAGTAATGATCTGGGATGGCATTTGGATTAAGTGGAAATATTCCACAAGCTTTAAAGCCTGATGTGGCATCCCCTACAGTTGCAACTTTCCCCCAAGCCTTCCCTTAGAAAGATCCAACTTGTAGTCTTGTGGAAGTTTTATTTCTGTGTCTGAGCATCCACGCATAAGCTTCCTGATTAAAAAAGGTTTTCAAAGGTTTAACGAAACTATGATCCAAGGTTTGAAGTGCGTGCGTAGTATGACTTGGCAAACATAATAATTACGTCATTTTCATTAGCTATGTCCAAAAGGTCTATGGAATCGGAACGGGAAGTGTGGCCAAAATCAAATTGTTTTTCCAGTCTTTGGTTTTTTCGGCAGAAAATGTTCCAGGATCCATCTCATAAATAGGTCTGAATTGATATAAGATAACTTTTTGTTCATTTAAACGTTGAACCCATTGGGCAAACCATCAGCAAATTCGGGTTTTTTATTGATTCGTTTCATTATTATTGTTGGCGGTAGGAAACGGCCTTCTGCACTACAACAAGCAACCCGAGAAATCGTTTCTCCCCTTTCCCGAGGCGTAATCACAAGAACGTCCCTAGCTCCTTTCATTGTTAAAACTTATTCTGGTTTATTAATAAGTTGGATCCCACTCTCATCGACATTGGAGATATTTTCAGGTTTTTTTGTTAAATTACTTTTCTCCATTTCCTCTTGCAAGCGTTTAAAAAATACAGCGACTTCTTCCCTATTCATATCCTGAGCTCTAGCAACCGATAGACCTTCTGCTTGAAGCACCGAAATATCTGTACTCCTTTCTAAAAAGGAAGTAAGCCAATGTTGCCCAGCCATTTATTTTTTTTTTTATTCAAAAATATATGCTTGATTCCAAGTTTCTCGGAGAATTGATAGGCAAGTGAACGAATGGTGCCTCGATCAGGACCGAAACCAGTTGCTAATTGTTTCTCGTTTTCTTTTCCGAGGCATGCTAGAACAATATGTAATTTGTATTAATTACCATACAACTTATATTCGTAAGAGCCAATCAATATATGTTTAATATCATGGAAAAGAGACCTTGAGAGCCTAGCCCGTATTTCTTAGCATTGCCTGTCTTGAGCCGCCTAGATAGCGTACGAATCGGTATGGCATAGCGCTTTTGAGCTTCATTTTTTGAAATTTCACATTTTTTAACATCCTCTATGGCTGACTAAGATGAAATTTTCCTCAGTCAATTGCCCTCTGACAACTCTATTATTTCTAACGTATTTTCTCGGCATCCTTTAAACAATTGAAAATATTCAAAAGATTTCACTTTTGGAAAACGTGGTATGTTCCTCATTTCGTGGGAGAGATGCCATACAGTTCAAAACTGCTTAATTGATATCGACTATGGTAAAATCTAATTTCAATAAGTTAAGAAAAAAACATTTTAAAAGCAATTCATATCTAACTGTGCCTTTACTCCACTTATAACACACACAAATATTCTTCCGCAAAACTTTCCAGGAAACAAATCAGGACTAATACAAGGTTTCGCTTATTTAAACGTGTCGCTCGAGCGCAGTTTGGAGCTCGATTTGATGTTTATCCTATATACACCATCAAAGCTCACGGGGAGAGAGAGAGGTTCCTGCATGACACTTACCCCCTACTGTACCCATCTAAACTAAATCAAAAAAGGCAAAACTTTAAGGAATTAACTATATTTATTTGTTCACTTTGTTATACATTTTTAACATTGTTTTAGTTTCTATGTATCCTTTAAAAAGTAATGACGATCGATATTGACTGTAATGCTTTTGACTTTGCTTGATCTTTCCTGAGGTCGGCAGGACTTCAAAGTCAAAAGCGCTTTATTCAATACTAATCGTTATAAATTTTAAAAAGAATATAAAGCAATTTCCAAACAATAACAATACAAAAACTTAATGGCCCAAATGGCTCTCTAAATTCATACGTTATCACTTAAACACATTTGATCTAAAAAAACCAAAGCAAGTTCAAATTAATTAGGATCATTACATATATTATGATTCGATGGGGGAAGGAGAAAAGACCAACCAACACTATTCCAAAATCATTTATAATTTTAACACAACAGTGAACTTCGATCCTACACCTAATATAACCTAATTTTAATAAAATTCAATCAAAAACTTTAACAAATTCAAGCACAATATTCCTAACTCAATCGTTTAACCGTATCTCATAACCTAATATAATAAACAAAACATATGCCTAACATATCCCTAATTTTTAACACAAATAAACAACAACACTACATAAAGCAATAATGAGCTGAAGCTCAAAAACTAAGTAACGAAAAACACAAAAACTGAAAATAAACACGAATAATTTATACATTGTCATTCAGTCACCAATACCTAGATTGCTCCGTCTCAGCTCGACCAGCTTCAGCGAATCTAGCAAATGAGTACCTCCATTGGATTTGTTGAACTCAAATTCGGAGGATTTTTTATCTTCTTATCGGTGGCCCGTCTTTATATGTGATATATGATTGGGGCACCGTCATAATCAAAAAATCATATCGACTCATGTCCAAATACACGAATGCTTCTGGAGGAACGAAGCCAGTATCGAGGCAACTCGCAATATACCCGTCTGTAGGGTGGAAAGGCTGTGAAATCCAAGGGTTTTCACTCACAGTTACAGATCTTGCGATATGATTCCGAAGTAGTTTCATTATGAAGATATCGACTCTTGTCACTTGAGCAGTTTAATAAATTCTTCTATTCGATATATAATATAATGCTTCCAATCCATCTCAGACTTTCTGTACAAACCAGTACATGCACGAAGACATTTCCTTTCGAAAACTCTTAATTTTCCATAATACTAACACTCTGGTTGTACCAGATCTGTCAAAACTGATTTAAACAGGGTCTTGTAACAGATAATTTTGACCTTTTGATCAATGTATCTGGAATGAAAAACTCTTCGTAGGGCCATGACTACTTTTTGTGCCTTATTGAGCATGATTTACACATGTTCAGTATAGCACAGATACTGATCGAGACGAACACCGAGGTATCGAACACAGGATTTATGTGGAACCCATTCTGAAGTACCCTCACCAGCCATGATGTGGAAATCCTTCGAATTGTTTCCTTTCAGGTCTTGACTGACCGCCTGGAGTGTTGTCCGTAGCCAAATTGTTTCGCACTTCTGCGCATTGATTTTCATTCGTCAATTGTTAGTGTACAACTGCACATCATAGAACACTTTTTGGAGATTGCTCTGAACTACTGTAGCTTTTCGGTCTGCCGTATAGATGATCAGATCACCAGCAAACGCTACCAATGATCGCGTTGGCGCGACGTTAAAATCAAAGCCGTTCATTAGCTTGCGAATGAATATTGAGAAGAGCAGAGGTGCAGTAACCGTTCCCTGCTGTAGACCATTCAAGACCTTGAATTCGCGAATTGTTGTCAAAGTTCCATCAGTTACAACAAATGCGACAAGGTGTCTGAGGCTACTTTCGCTATAGCGTGTATAATCGAATGTCTGGCAAGAAAACCAAATTTGCAATTCGGCATCTACTCATATTTCTCAATGTCGGCGTTTAATGATTTGTTTAGTATCACGTCAGACTCCTTGCTGATGTTAGGCAGCGAGCTGATCAGGCGATAGCTTTTAGGACACGAAGTTTCTTTCCTTTCTCCAAGATCGGAAATAAATTGATCTCTTTTCAATGACTTGAAAATATGGATTGTTCAATAATTCCTAATAGCAATCTCAGGCAAATGTCCGAGAACTTTATTTGGAATACCATCAGTACCACATGATTTCTTGTTGTTCATCCTGCCAAATATGCAATACAAGTCTTCATAGCTGACAAAATAATCAATAAGATTCAAGCCCGGTATGAGGTCAGATACCAATGTTTCATTGAAATGAAGAACTGATTCGCCGTTCAGGCTTGATTTGAAATCAGAAACTTTTGCTCCAATGACCCCTAGAATTATTTGATTCCCTCTTCCAGGGTTTGGTAGATGACCCAATTCAAAATAGGTTCCAATCAGTTCAAGATTCTGCAATCTATTATATAGTATATGATTCTGTTTTCATTTCTATCCCGAGTCGTACGATCAATTTCGATACCAGCCCTATCGGAAAGATTTATCGCACCACTATCGACTTCAAGATTCGATACCTTCATTCGAGACTTCTTATGGAAAAACTTATTCACACTGAAAATTTGATATTTATCGAACCATAAACAGGTATGTTAGAGCCGATTGAATAATTAACAATTACAACTTTTTTTTTCTTTAAAAGCCGTCGGGCCTTGCTTAGTTGTGTGAGCAGACGCGTTTCGACTATTTTGAGTCATCTTCAGACACTGAAGATGACTCAAAGTAGTCGAAACGCGTCTGCCCTAACAACTAAGCAAGGCCCGACAGTTTTTAAAGAACACAGAGGATTGGCCTGCGGATATCAAAAAAACAAAATTATTGACTAATTACAACAATATTAACACGTGATACTAGAGAGATACACGTTTGCAACGGACCTAAACTCTACAAATATATCGGAATTTTTATGAAAATTTTAGAAATATTTTGTAATATTGATATGTTATGTTATAGTGACTATTCAATCAACGGGGTCATAACACTTGAAACATTTAAATACGTAGAAACCAGGTATGGTTCTTGGAACTCAATTTATGCAATCTGTATATGGGTTATTTGGCAACAAGAACATATGCCGAAAGAATGGATCCAATCAATTATATATTCCCTATCCACAAAAAAAGGTGACAAGCTACAGTGCGAAAATTATAGAGGCATGTTATTACTTCTTACGATGTACAAAATATTTTTAAAGGTCTTGGAAAATAAAATCGGATCATACGCCAAGAGTATTATTGGGGAGTATCAAGGTGGTTTTGGTGCAGGTAGATCGACAATAGATCAATTGTTCACTGTCAAGCAGATACTTGCAAAATGCAGGGAGTTCAACATAGACGTACTCGTTCACAAATTTGCGTTTTCTTTAAGCAACCATACGACAGTATTAATCGTACTGTACCAAATAATGCGTTGCTTTGGTATCCCAGGCAAATAAGACCGTGCTACCAAAATCCCAATGTCGTTGCTGACCTCCCAAGTCCACATCACTAACCAACTCACCGAAGCTTTTGACACAAATATCGGACTAAAGCAGGGAGATGTGCATTGCTGTTCAATTTGGCTCTGGAATACGTCGTAACGAAGCTACCTGTCGATACACGATATACATTACTATACAAGTCGAGCTAGGTAGTAGCTTATACGGACGACATCAACATTTTGTCACGGTCATTAACAACTGCCAAAAAACTTTTCCTGAAACTCGACAGCGAAGCAACACAAGTAGGGCTGCGAATCAATAAAAATAAAACAATGCTCATGACGCAATCGAGGGAAATACCTCAAATACACAATATATCACAGTTGGCGAATAAAGTATCGAAAATGTGAGCGACTTTGTGTATCTAGGCCCCAAAATGATGAGAATCAGTAATGAACGACGGAATACGCCGAAGAATACAGCTTGCAAATAAAATATTTTATTTAGTTTTGATGATCTTGAAGACCAGCTGCATACACAAAGCACAAACAAAGTCTAAATTGCACATTCTACGTTTTTTTTTCAAAATAGTCCAACATAATTGTTCCAGGCGTTTAAGGCGATGTATGGAAAAGTTGTTAAGCTCCTGAAACGCTTTTACAGAACTGATTTACATTTTCTTATAATGAAAGCATTCATGAATGGTTTTTTTTCAGTCTGGAACCGTTTGACACATTCGGTCCAGGTCTCGTTTTGCTACGCCGTGAGGCGCCTTCAAGCTGGGGGATCCTTTTCCTAGCGGGAGGGAAGGGGCGAAGAGGAAGTGCCAGACTAGCGATCCCCCAGCCCCAACGCCCCCAGCTGCTGTGAGTCCCTTTTATCGTTTAGGACTGCCCGAGCATAATGTGCCACCTGGTTCCATTTGTCAACCGATTCGAGCATCACCGCGACTATATTATCCGGGTTGAGCTCTCCCGTCTCCCTGTGGAGGTTCCTTTACAGTCTGACCCATTCTTTGCACGCAAAAAATGTGTGGCAGGCATTGTCCTCCTCTCCTGGGCAAAACCGGCAATCGGGGGACCGTAACTTACCGATCTTGTGCAGGTTAGACTGAAAACATCCATGCCCAATCAAAAGCTGGGTCAGATAGAAGTCAGTCTCACCATGCCTTCGATTAAGCCACGGTCTGACATTCGGGATAAGGTGCGCTGTCCAACTTCCCTTCGTGCAATTCACCCAAGACTGCTGCCAATCTTTGAGTGAGTGCTGTCTCTCTTCGCGGACAACCATCTCCCTCGCATCCTCGCTTCGACGCAGGTAAATAGGCCGGCGCTCTCTAGCAAGGAGGGCAACAGGTATCACGCCTTTAATAACTCACAAAGCCGAATCAGTGACTGTCGGATACGAAGATGTAACACTCAGTGCTCCTCTTCTCTGTACCTGTGCGAAGCGTTTTCGGTATACCTCCTTACTGAGAGCGTTGCCCCATATTTCTGCTCGTACAGTAGCACTGAGCCTACAGCACTCACCAAGAGCCGTCTTCTTGATGGGCTGGGTCCCCCCTACGATGGCCATAAGTCGGCTCTGAGCCGATACTTGCGAAACAGCCTTCTCAGTCGTTGCCCTGATTTGCTCAGAGAAACTCATCTGCTAGTCGATCAGTAACCTCAGGTACTTCACCGCTGGTTTCGATTCGATTCGTAAGTCGCCAATACTGATCATTCTTGCTCTCGGGATTCTTTCTTTGTCAAGATGACCACTTCGGTTTTCTCCAGTCCTAAACTGAACCCTCAAGCAGTCATCCAGTCTCTCAGTAGCCTAAGTTGCACTTGTTCAACAGTGCGTCCAGCGACCAGACCCGCATCGCAAGTCCCAGTATCCCGTCATAAGACACATGCCACAGGACTGGACCAAGGATAGATCCCCGGGCAACACCCGATGTAACTTCCATCCGTCGTTGACCCTGTGTCGTGTTGTAGAGCAGACTTTGGTCCTTCATATAGTCCCTCAAAAGCTGCACTAGATATTCTGGAACTTGAAAAGGGGTTTCCGGCGTATCCAGAATATCCTCCCATGTAGCGGAGTTGAAGGCGTCCTGGCATCGAGTGTCACCTACAGGACGATCCGTCGATTGGCGCGACTATATGCCTCTGCCTTTTGGACCGCGCTCACCACCCCTGCAACCGCATCAATAGTGGAAAGTCCTGCTCAAAAGCTGTACTGCCGAGCAGATAGGTCTCCAGCAGCACGAATCGCGTCAGTGGATCTTCCCTTGATGAGTTCCTCTAGCACTTTCCCAACAGTGTCTAGCATACATAGCGGGCGGTATGCAGACGGCGACCCGAGATTTCCCTTCCCCTTGCTGATCAGCACGAGCCTCGCCACCTTTCATCGTAGCGGGAAAACCCCATCCCGTAGGCAAGTGTTGAATGTGCTGAGCAGCAAGTCAGGACAATGGTGATAGACGAGTCGCAACACGTCAGCTGGAACACCTTCTGGACTTGCAGCCTTCCTCGTTTTCAATAAGAGGACTGCCTCCTCCAGTTCCAGCTGGTGAAGAGTGGGCACTCGACTGCTGTTTCACCATGGACAGCGTCAACACGGACGGGATTGGCGGGGAAGAATTCCCGCACTATCGCATCCATCTTTTCCACGCCATGTATACAAAGCTTCCGTAGGGTGCCAAGTTTCCGCATGACCATTTTGTAAGCAAGGCCCCACAGATCCTTGTTCACATTGTCCACTAGGTCTTGCCAGCAGCAAGCCTTGCTACTGTTGATCAGTTTGCGAAGGCATTTCCTGGCCAGCTTGTATGCTGCCACCCAGTTGCATGCCTCGTCACGGTTCCGCGCGCGTTGAGCCCCACGTCGAAGCTTGTGACACTCCCTTCGCTTTTCAGCGATTTCAGTTGACCACCAGTACACTGGGGACTTGCCGTGCCGGGGTCTTCGACGGGACATAGAAGCGCAGCAAGCAGTCGTAATGATGCTCATAGTAGAGTTCACCACGTCTTGAGCTGCCAGTTCTTCCGTTCCCTCCGATGCTCCTTGCAGCGGCTCACCTGCTGTGAGCACCTCGACGAACCTTCCAATGTTCCATCCAGTTGTGGAAGGAAGAGAGCACGGACGTCGGGAGACAGCATCGCTTATCTCAAGCAGAATGCACTGATGATCACTGGCGGAGTAGTCCTCTAATACTTTCCAGTTGTGTATCCTCCGTACTAAGGACTCCGAGGCGAATATCACGTCCGGTATGGTTCCCTCACAGTCAATACGGCGGAAAGTCGGCGTATTTCCGGAGTTTAGTACGACGAGGGCCGTCCTGGCCGCCATCTCCAGGATTCGTTTTCCCCGCAAATCCGTCTGAGGAGTGCCCTTTCGATTACTTTAGCGTTGAAGTCGCCCCCAACGAGCACTTTGCTCACTGCGCTCGAGACAGCGCCCTCCAAAGCATTAAGCTTGGCTTGGAAAGATGATATCGACTCGTTCGGCGTTAGGTACACACTAAAGAAGGTGATCCCTGAGCACCGAACCCACACGAAACCATCTCCCCGTGCACAACTCTCCGCTTGAAAGTCACTGTTCCGAACCCAGACTGCGGCAGTACCAGTTTCATCAGAATACCATAATGCAGGTCTTTTATTATGGTGTTGCTCATTCAGCAGCATGAAGTAGGCTTTCATGTCCCTCGCAAGCTTCTCAAGCAGATTTTGGGCGGTTGAACTGCGGTGTAGGTTTAGCTGCAGGATGCGTGTCATCGGAGTTCTGATTTTGCCTTGTCTAGGGCTTCCTGGAAAACCCGGCATTTTCCTGATCCCAAGATGTGTCCAAAATCAAGTTTTGGATCAGCATCCTTGCAAAGAATACAGTGTTCCTCCTGCGTACACTCTTTTCTTTTATGTCCCATTTCACCGCATTTGTAACATAGAGAACTCCTATCGGGTCCTTTGCATACTTGTACGCTGTGACCATAGCTGAGGCATTTGAAACATTGAAGAGCGTTGCTCTTCGCTGTATCCTACAGACAACCGACCCTATCCGCACTTTGCCCTTACTCAGAAATTTTTCGGTGTCCTTTTCAGTCAGGTCAATTATGGCCATGCGTTGTCCCCTGTTGTTTTCTGGTGTCAGTCTCGCTTTGATCCTCCTCACGCTAGGGAACTCCCTTTTGATGGCCAGATCCGTCACGCAGTCAGTGTCTCTTATTTCGATCGTTGCCATCGGTTCGAGCGAGGCTATAGTTGCGCTTTTGCCGAGGACTTTCTTTAATGCGTCGCAGAATGCTTCCTTATTGCCGGTCTCTGCTTCAAATTCGACTAGTACATATGTGGCCCGACCGCGTTGGTCGTACTACTTTAATGGTACTATTGGTGTCTTCGGGCCTTACGTTTCCCTTGATGTCCCCTAGTACTCCGCGTAGGATCGGCCATCTTGGGGCTTTAGGAGCAGTGCCTGCTGCCGGGGTCTTCGTCGGGCTTTCTGCCTCTCCTGTTTTGCATCAGGTCCTTTTTGTAATTGGGCGTTCGTACGAACTTTACTTCCTGGCTTTTTTTTAAGGAGTTTCTTTGCGGCTTTCTTCGCTCCTTTTGTAAGCACTGTCTGGAACCCGTGATCTGGTGCTCCACGCCCATCAAATGCCTCTTCCTTCCTTCTTTTATCCCGATCTCCTTCGATTGGGCTGGACGCCATTCTTTTATTGGCTCATTAAAAAATGGTCAAGCTATCTGCATGTCGCCTTCAGAATTCGCTCCAAGCGCCTCTTTAGCTTTCTGTTCGTCTTCGGCCCTTAACCAGCTCCTCCGATAGTGCTCTATACGGTCTAGGAGCTCCTCTAGTTCAAGGAGCCCCACCTTTGCTGCTTTGCTGATTTTGGGGAGTCGCATGCAGATTTTATTCTTTTCAGAACATCTCCCGCTTTTCGGAGTAGCCTTTCTTCTTCGTATCGCTGGGCCGCAATCGTGCCTTGCAACCATCCTTGGGAGAGGTTGCCGCGTTCCGTTTCCGAGTGCAGTACTTCCGCCACATTTTCGACGTTGGCGGTGCAATCATGCGGTGTCTGGTCACTCGTTGCTTTTCGTGCCGTAATCTTCTCGTTGGCTTCTGGATTTTTCGTTGCAATGTCGGGATTTGCGATCCTTGCAGCGGTCGCTTTAGTAGCGATCGCAGCAGTGCTCTTTATATTATCTTCCACCGCTCGAACACCTGAAGCGTCCTGCAGAGTTTCCCGCTTCTCCTTAATTGGACGTTCGGGCGTTCGCATCATTTTTTGCTGCGCCCGAACGCCGCAGAAATCTCAGTCTGAACCAGACTGTCTGCTATGCTCCGTTTTTCACCTGGCTTCCCTGTCATTGTGTTATTCTTCGTTTTTGTCGTGGTTAGTACCGCTTTCGATGTACTGTTAACATCGTGGCTGCAATCGCTGGTTGCGTCGTCGTTATTATTTTTTGTTTCTTTTTTTTTATGTTTTTGGTCTTTTGATTTTGTTTGCTCCAGTTTTGTTGGGTCCCCCCTCGAAGCCGCTATCTCCGTTCGTGTGTGTAGTCGGCTTTTTGGTCCCGTGGTTATCTTTGCAAAGCAGGGAGGCCATGCGAGGGTTGGCACAAGCCCTTATGGGTGCTCAGAGCCAGACCAGCGCTAATCGGGAGTCCGTCTCAACCGAACCTACACCACCAACCCAATGGTGCGAACTTCGAACGAACTCCGAGCCTGAAAAGGTTTTTCCGGGACGGCGCACACACCACGACTTTGCGACTTTTCTTTCCTGGTCGACTGTCGCAAAGATCTGCGATTTTCTCTTAAAAGCATTTTACTAGGTAGGAGGATTTTCGGGTTGCACGTTTGCATGATACTCGCGCATGCCCACATCATTTGGAAATTTGATGTAGTCATGTAAGGAGGTATGTATATCGGCTAAGTACAAGTAGAAGTTGAAGGACTTATACTCACGATCTGGCATATGTATTCCTGGCAAGGACATACCTTCAAGTGAGCATATCAGTTCTGCGCATGCCTGGAGATACTTAGCAAATCTTGTCATAGAGTGCTTACATTTGCGGCCCAAAATCGTTCGTTGCGATAGTCGTGTCGTAATGTGCCATAAGCCTTAACTGAAACTCTACAAATATCTTTGAGTCATAAAATACCATCCTTAGATCTATTAGGTAAATTTCTCGAGAGAAATTTACCTATTGCAGAGAGCATCATATGTACTCGTATATATATATATATATATATATATATATATATATATATATATATATATATATACATATATATATATATATATATATATATATATATATATATATATATATATATATATATATATATATATATATATATACATATATATATATATATATATATATATATATATATATATATATATATATATATATATATATATATATATATATATATATATATATATGTATATGTATATATATATATATATATATATATATATATATATATATATATATGTATATATATATATATATATATATATATATATATATGTATATATATATATATATATATATATATATATATATATATATATATATATGTATATATATATATATGTATATATATATACATATATATATATATATATATATATATATATATATATATGTATATATATATACATATATATATATATATATATGTATATGTATATATATATATGTGTATATATATATATATATATATATATATGGGATATAACGAAATTTGTGACCACGCTAGAGGTTGCAATTTTGCTTCGATTTTCATCAAATTTTCAGGAAAGGTGTATTGGGTAATTATCTCGGTTAAGTTCGTGAACCAGCTATATCGGCCGGGCAAAAACAAAATGGCGGCCATTTCAGACGATAAATCGTGATTTCTGTGCTGACCAAAGTATAGCTCCGATTTGGATGAAATTTGGTACAAAGGTTCATTGATGTATGTGATGAATCTCACAATAAAAAATCCAAAGTCGGTACGGCAGAAACAAAATGGCGGCCGCTCAAAGGTCGAAAAACGTGCAAAATTTTGTTGTTGTAATAGTGGTCAAAGCTTTCAACAGATTTTCATGAAATTCGGTAGTTTGATAGAAATTATAAGTATCTAGAGAATTGCGTAAAAAAACTGGAGGTCAGTTTGCAAAAAAACAAAATGGCGCCCAGTTGAAGGTCAAAATTTCAAAGGCTTTTAAAAGTCGCAATTTTGATCCGACATATATGAAACTTGGTTTCAAGATAGACATTACTTACACCTACAGTCTTTAATATTTTGGTGATCATGCATGTGCAAATTTCAAAATGGCGGCCGTTTAAATATGCGTTTTTTTCATGTTTTTGTGGCCCTCTAGCGGTCACATTTGTCAACGGATTTTGATGAAACTTGAGATTATGAATCTCTGTATTATGTTCTTGTATTTTACAGGAAATTATTGAAATTGAATGAAAAATAAAAAAGTCGAAAATTTAAAGCCTAATAATTTTAGCTGCCATTTTCTTTAAAAATTGAATTATTTTGCCCTGGCTACAGTGAAACTCCTATTTGAACGAGATAGTACATTGATTGATGAGGTCCTAGCATACAAAGATTTAAAAAAAATCCAAAATCAAATGCATGCATTCAAAATGGCGGCCCCCAAAGGTCTGAAGGCAAGCGCAATTCGCTATTTTAGTGCCAACTGAAATAATGAATATTTTTCATGGAAACGTTCCAAATGACTTTACTTGAAGGAACTTATAAACCAGATCATTTTTAAGATATTGTAAAATATTTTTAACAATACCCTAAAAAATTATAAAATCGCGACTTGTCTGTCTGTCCGTCCGTCCGCCCGTTTGTTCGTGCGTCATAACAAGTTTTCTCGTAAACCACATGAGCTAGAATGAGGAAATTTTCTATGTAGGTCAAAAGTGGTGCCTCTTGAAATTTGCAGTGCAAGAAAATATTTTAAGGTATTTAAGGGGGGTCTCCCAATACAGGCGGGTCTCCCCATACAGGCGGGTCTCCCCATACAGGGGGTGGCATGCAATGTTTTTTTATTTCTGTAGCCCTCTAGCAGCCAAGATTCTCGACAGATTCCGTTGAAACTTGAAATTATAAGTTATTAAGGCAAGTTAATTTAATTTAATTACGAAATCGAATGACAAATAAAACAGTCGAAAATTTACAGCTTAATATTTTTAAACAGCCGATGTCAATAAAAATCGAAATGACGGCCCTCATAGTTCAGAAAAAAATTGAAAATGTATATAGTAATGGCAATGCAAGTGCTGATTAAACTTTTATGGAAATCTTTTGAAATTAACTATTCGAGCTATTCAAGCCTTTGTGTGGTTACCACTGTGAAATGTGTAAACAGCAAATGCGAGAAGGGCGAAACCGGCAATTATATGTTTACAACAATTTATGATCCGCCGATTTTCAATATGTAATCCATACGCGTGCAACTCAATTTAATTAGCAAAATATTTGCTCCCCGCTAAAAGGTCTCTAAAAACGAACGTGGCCAGATTTTTTTTAATGTTAATAAATACCCAAGTGGTACTACGAAAATTGCAGAAAGAAGTTGAGTAGTAGGCAAGCCAAATTCTTTTTCGAAACTTTACGCTACATACGAGAAATTTACCTTTCCGGCTGGTGCTGCCAACGGGGATTTTTTTTCTTTTCAAATTTTCCCACAAGTAGAGCATAACCCAAACCAATTAGCACTAAGGTGCGAACACAGATTTCAAACGCAAGCATCTATAGAAGATTTTATTAGAAGCAACATTTCCTTTTTTCAGGATTCCGAGTTATGGAAACATTTGAACTATTTCACATGACCTACACAACCTACATCTTCAATTGCTATATAAAATATATATATAATATAATCCCAGACAAAGGGCGGTCTCCATACTTTTGACCGTTCTAAAACTGGAAAGTTTTGTGCAAAACCCAAAATATTTCAGCATAGGTAATTTAATGAATTGACTGAAATCGCCTGTCACACATATGTAACGCTGGGCTGTGCTTAGAAACCACTGTGTCACATATATGTGGTAGCGAAAGGGTTAATTAATATGAATTTGCTATGGTTTTTTGAATTAAGTATGTTTAACTGATAACGTATAAATTTAGAGAGCCGTTTGGGCCATTAAGTTTTGGTATTTTTATTATTTGGAATTTACTTTATATTATTTAAAAATTTTGATCGATTAGAATTGAGTAAAGCGCTTTTGACTTTGACAAGTAATCTTCCAACATAACACGATAGCGCTCTCCATTGACGGTAACATGACGGTCGTTTTCATCCACGAAAAAATACGGCCCAATCACACCTCCGGTATGAAAGCCGCACCAAACAGTGCACAAGAAGCACATGTGGGTTTGTTGCCATTGAGTCAGTAATGAGCTTCATCGCTGAAGATGATTTTTCGATAGTAGTAATTAATAGTAATTTTTAATAATTTCCACAGATACGATATTGTTATGTCCCTAATGCAAAACCCTATACATAATCGCTAAGTATTTAAAATTAATACTTTCAAACCTAATTCATATTATATCAAAATTAATGCCATCAAATACAGAATGCAAAGATTTATTTTGAATCTTAAAAGTGGTGAAGGCTGAAAATGGAAATTCTGAATCAGAAGAGAATTCGTAATTGCCAAAATACTATATTCGTATAGTAAAACGAATATTTACGTAGGTGTGCATTTGAAACAAGCCAATCGTGAAAAAACTTTCAGATGCTCGTATATTAGCTCATGATATCATCATTTCGTTGTCACAGCAGAATATTGAGTATTTGCTTCACGACTCCAAATTTATATGCTAACTCGATCAAGAACTTTAGATTAAAGATTTTACATCGCCAGTTTAAAATAACTCAACAATTTTGAGCCCTGTCAACATTTCAATATTCTACTTCAAATGGCTAAAAGCCCCGTATACCAAATTTATTCTGTAAGTTTTTGATTTAGTTTTTGTTGTGCTCTATTTGTTTATAACATTACCAAATTTTTTGAACTTTTATATCACGAAATAAAATAATTAGAAGATATGTTTATTCTTTTCTTGACTAGAAAATTCTACTGAAATTTCTACATAGGAAAACTGGATGGTAATTATTAAAGTTACCTTCAACCGAGATTGCAGTTTTTTTTCGTATCAGTATAAAGGAACATACTTTACTTAAATGTACTTTAAATCTCTAAAGAATAGCCACTAAAGTCTTACGTAAGGATCAAAACTGCCACTCCGGTATTGCTATCATTTTTATTTGCAAAGCAATAATTTTTATTTTTATTTGCTAGAAGGCTACTAAACACGAGAAATAGTTTTTAGGTTAATAGTGCCAGATAAAACCTCCTTGACGAAATCAATTCAAAATCAAATATTGAATATTTAACACACGATTTCATTCTTTCCTTTTTGCCCCCAAACCAAACTGATTGCTACCTACTAAAATTGAAAATGCCTCGCAACAAAATAATCATTCTTTCATGTTTGTTTTAATGAACGACTCCGGCTAATAAATAAGCAAAATTTAACGAACCAAACACATGCATTAGCATACGAACATACAGACCTTCAGTTTAAACCTGAATTTCAAACTTCAACTTTTCGTTACTAAATTCATAATTAGTACAATCACCTTTCGAATGTTAACCAGAAAAAAAATTAGCGGTCACTGTGAAGAGAATCATCCATATTGATGATATATCATCACGTTTCAACTTGTCCATGATTTTCGTGGTCTAGCCACAAGAAGCAAATGAAGAGATACCAACATCGTGTAACTCATTAAGTCCATTCACTTTCCTCAAAAATGATAAAAACAAAAGTTGCCTAGAAAATAGAAGAGAATGTGGGCCATAACCAGCTTTTAGTATCACATTATGAAATAATTTCACTTTTTCCTTCTGACTGATTGTTGAATCAAATAATTAGGTCAGCGCGAGATCTTTAAAATGTTGAATTTCATTGATGAAGATACTTTTGATATGAAATTCAATTGGGATCTCGTTCGTCAGAACCGTGCGTGCGTATGAAACTGTGATCTAGATTGGAATAAATCATTCATGTTTTTATTTCGACTTTCAAATTCCAATCGATTTTCGCCTTTAATGCTCATCAAATGTCCAAACTGACTAACTAGACGCTAATTTATAATGACATTCATAAGATTCTGCATGCATAATTGACTTCACTTCTCTGATTGACCTCAGCCGGCAGCTGTTGGCTGAAGCAGTGAAATAAAAATAAAACTTACCTATAAGAAACCATAGTATCCAATTCACAGCTTTTGTCATGATGACGGTTCGTAAACAGTTCTAATTCGTGTTGAAGAGGTACGTCGTGTCAATTCGTTATGATTTCGTTAACAGAGATGTTATTCTAACACAGTTTTTTTAATGTTATAGAAATAATTGAATAAAAACAACTTGTTGTGCTTTGTTATGCGTTTAGATAACGCTGTGCAATACAAGAACAAACAAACAAAACAAAGTGCAAAAATATCAACAAATCTTCACTGGCATTGTTAAATCACTTGGATCAACTTTAACGCACAACCTTAGCAGTAAATTTACTTCTTCGATTCAGCTACGCATGACGAACATTACATTCATCATTCTATAACGCGAATTAACCGCCATATAGATGTTGCATTCTATCAGAAATGCAAATGAGCCGTGAACGCGAGAAAAACGACGCAGACACAGAAAAGCACTTGAGATACCACCGTTAATTGCAATTAACTTAAGGCAAACCACTTTGAATTTTGCAATTAAATCAATTCAAAGTAACAAGAGCAAAAACAGTTAGAAAAGATCAAGCGCGAGTATCTTTCTAAGCGTTAGTTAAACTATCTACAACTATTTAGATGATATTCAGCCGATTGAACGCGCAGACATGTGTTGCCCTGATACCATTCTTCAACATACTGAAGTGACCACTATCTTTTCCGTCTTAACTGTCTCGACGTGCTCCAAACTTAAAAACCATAACTTTTCTTTCATCAAATAAAAACAGCAGCTGGTAAGCGAGCAAACAAGCAAGCGGGCTCAATCTCGGCTGCAGAAAGCAAGAAAAACCAACACCGACTTGCTTGTACCAACATTGGGGAAATATACGCTACGAAAGTTTCATTTTTTCAATGGTTCGATGCATCAGACGGTGTTGGAAATCTCTAGGTCGAATTCAAATGCACCAAACCGTTGGTGTCGTTTTCTAACACAACATCATGCATTTACACTCCAATAAAAACTTAAGATATGGGAAATGTTGATAACAGCGCGATCATTCCGCTAACAGCTTGCTTATCGTCTGTTAATGCCCTTTTATGCACATGTCCGGTATCTCATATCGATGTTGGATCTCTGTTAGATTGTCTTGTCAACATCTCTTTAACAGCAACTCAACGAATCTTCCAACAACACTGTCAAAGAGCCACTTCCCCTACATCAACCATTCGTCGGGTTACTGGCTTAAGTCTTTTGTTTTGATCTTGTCTTCGACTATCAGCCTCACTTAGCAGTTTTTTTTCGAGCTTTTGCCGACCAGCTGCCTGCGTTAAAGTCACATGGTGGGTTGCGTGGTTTTTTGTTTCGTGTTGTGGTAGGTCAAGTTTCATCACAAGTGAACAAATGCAAATTGGTTTGGATTAGCGGCGGATTTTGCAAATATCTCAGCGGTATTTGCGGATGTTTGAAGTACGTTTGATTGGATTGTGGCTGCGGCGTCGTTGGAACGTGATGATACACATGTTTGGTATGCAGCGAATAATGATTCAATGCGGAGATGATCGCGAATATTTGGATGTAGATTAATGGTTTTTTTAAGTTGTATCTAAACGGAGAATTTGCTTGATCTGGATTTGTTTTGATCGCTGTGTTTAACATATGGCTATTTTTGGTAATCGCTTTTTTTCAATGTTCCTCTTTCATAGCCTTGAGAATGCTTTTAACTATAATTTCTTTAGAAAATTTAAGCAGATTACCTTAATATCGAATTATGTCGTATAAATTAAAATTGAAACTTTGCAGCACTCGAAAAGTATGACACATATGATACCGTACTTGTGCATAAGTTGACCTTTATTACAAGCATTTAATTTATGGAAGATGTTATATTCTTGAAAAATATGTAAGGGTCATGAACACCATTACATATTAAATTCTGGCTGCATTTAACTTTGGAAATGGTGTGCAAATCACCTCCAATGGTTAAAAAGGGTTGCGGAAGCAGATTTTTTTATATTTTTTATGGTTTTTGGTTCCTCCAGTTTTATTGGGTCCCCCCTCGGAGCCGCTATATCCGTTCGTGTGTGAAGTTGTCCTTTTGGCCCCATGGTTATCTTTGTAGAGCAGGGAGGTCATGCGAGGGTTGGCACAAACCCTTATGGAGGCAAGTGCTCAGAGCCAGACCAACGCTAATCGGGAGTCCGTCTCAACTGAACATACGAGTACAACACCAAGCCAATGGTGCAACTTCGAACGGACTCCGAGGTCTGCTAATGTTTTACCAGGACGGAGACGATATGAGAGTTTAATTGGAGCCGTTCACGCATGAGTGTCACTTCGGTGCTACCGTGCAAAGCAACTAGGTCCAAACCATCATATCCGCCAGCCCAAAGTATAAATTTCAGTCCGTTGTTCAAAGCAAAGTCCAGATCCAGTCAGAGTCGTTACCTGTAATCCCAGGAGGGCACTTAATGTCGCCCCCCATGCCCGTGGGGGTGGCGCTCCCCAAAGAATGCTAGCCTCCAAGAGAACTCTTGGCGACCGCGAATTCCTCCGGTATGTGGGGCGCGGAACTCTCCAAAGAATGCTAGGTTCCAAGATTGCTCCTGTCTGCCAGCATTCCCCCTGCGGCGGCAGAGGAGTGTGCACTACAGCTGAACGTCGCAGACGAACGAGATGCCCACATGAAGACGTTGGGGTTGATACGGACACCCAAGGAAGATATATTCATGATCAAGTGCCCTACAATGACAACAAAATATATAAAAAGATCTATATTGGCTGATATAGCTCGGCTCTTTGACCCACTGGGCTTGGTAACTCCAGTAAATCCAAAAACATTTTTGCATAAATTGTGCAAGCTCAAGATTGATTGGGACGCCCAGTGGAAAAGATATGCTGAGAGGTTAGATGAGCTTAGCAGCGTGAAAATTCTTCGCCTGTCTGGAGACAGGTTGCCGAAAACGACGCAGCTTCACATATTTGATGCGCCAGAGCAAGCCTATGGTGCAACTAGTACAAAATTTTTTTATATAGAAATAAGCATGTTTTCGTTAAAAAATGTAGTAAATCTGGGAACTACTTAACGTACCGAGTTGATTTAAGCGATGTTTGTTAGGTATAAATTATTTACATTGAATGAACTCATCAAAAATTTAAAAAAAATTTCCTAGAAAAAATGTGTAATTCGCACACACAGCAAATATCATGCATGCACATTGATTTGTATCAAATTTCCACATTTTGTTCTAGGAAATTTTTTGCAAAAAACTTTTTTAAATTTTTGATGAGTTAATTCAATGTAAATAATTTAGATCTAACAACGTAGCTTAAATGAACTCGGTACGTTAAGTAGTTTCCGAGATTTACTACATTTTTTAACGAAAACAGGCTGTTTTGTTTGAATTTAATAACTTTGCACCTAACTTTTTGCAAAATTTAATGAAATGATTCAATAGCAAAAGGTTCATTCTGACTTCTTGCTAAAAAATTTTTGCAAATATTCGTAACGTTTCTGAGGTGAACGGCTGTAAAGTTTACCCAAATTTGTAGTTTTACTGGGAGCTGCGCCTTAATCACTGCCTCGTTTATTACGTGCCCTTCTTTGATGATATGTTCTGCCACCGCTGAATGAATCTTCTTGCTCGCATTTTTTTTACCTTCTTCTGCTTCCTTCAAATGTTTATTGAATCGCACTGTCGCTAAGCGTTTTGTCTGCCCCACGTAAATTTTGCCACATACTACTGTGTCCAAAAAATAAGGTGTCATTTGAATTTAAACTGCGCGCTTCAAAGGATTTGGAGAATTTTTTTTATTTTAAATTGGTAGTACTGTCAGTGGCATCTATGTCAAATTTACATGTCAAAATATGGATTCGTGTTTCAGATACGCGTCGTTTTGTGAGCCGCTAAAAGTGAGTTTTTCGTTTTTTGCGATGTCGAAATTTGTTGAATTTGCATTAAATTTTGTTTGCAGGATCAATTTTCTTCTGCGGATACGTTGAGGATGGTGCAGAAAGCCTTTGGTGATGAGGCTATGTCTAAGAAAATGTTTACAATCGGTATAGTGAGTTCCAAGCCGGCCGGGAACGTGTCGAAGACGAAGAGCGTCCTGGGCGACCATCAACCTCTTATCTTCCTCGATTATCGTGGTGTTGTGCATTATGAATTCCTTCCTCCGGGCCAAACAGTCAACAAGGAATATTATTTGAACGTTATGCGTCGTTTGTGTAACGCTATCCGCCTAAAAAGGCCGGAATCGTAAAAAGACAATCCTTGGCTTTTACACCATGATAATGCACCATCCCATACTGCACTCGTAATTCGTGATCATTTCGCCAAAAACTCTACCCATATCGTTCCGCAACCACCGTATTCACCTGATCTGGCGCCGTGCGACTTCTGGCTGTTCAGCAAGCTCAAAAGACCGCTCCGGGGACACCGTTTTGATACGAAAGAGGAGATTCAAGCCGCAGCGAAGACGGAACTGAAGGCCATCCCGAAAACGACGCGTATCTCAAGCACTAATGAATATTTTGACATGTAAATTTGACATTAATGTCACTGACCGTACTACCAACCTAAAAAAAATAATTCTCCAAATCCTTCGACGCGCGCAGTTTAAATTCAAATGTTACCTTATTTTTTGGTCACAGTAGTATATCGCATGTTATTTTATAAACTCCACTTTTCTCGTCCTTATGCCTGCTCGTTCCCACTGCCTCAATTACGTTCCTGTGTACAATTTGTTGAAGTGGCGTGTATAGTTGGGAGAATGGGATGCTTATCTTCCTTTTGAGTTTGTTGTATACGTTGCGGTTTTCAGCGAACAATTTTGATAATTTCTCCCGTGCCAGTTTTTTTCCGCTTTCGATTTATCATATTTACTATTGTTCTTGTGTCCTAGCCGTTCTTCCGCCGTAGATAATATGTAAGTTTTGCGCGAAAATATCTTTCTTTTGTCAAACATAGTCTAACGCCCGAATCATACAAGATATACCTAAAATCAGGGTTAACGAGAGCAAAAAACTATGAAAATAAATTGGAAAGGAAACTAATGAAGCAAGGTATAGGCTACCATTATAAAAAATTGGATAACTTAACACTGCAGGCCTACAATTCCCACCCTAAATTAGCAAAAGAAATAACGAACGATGGAGGACAGTTGGAAGTGACAATACACAAACTATGAAGGGCGTACGAGTGCGAAAGTGCCAAAAAGGAAAGGATTCTAAACAACAAATTGGAAATTTTGAAAAATAAGCAAAGCCTGATAGCGAATGAAAAACCGAGCTGCAAATTGATACCGAATTTTGTAGTAAATAACACAAAAGTAAACTTTTCGAAGGATGAAACAAAGGACTAAACAATGCAATGTTACAAAAACTTCAGCAAATTTCGTACACCAAATAGATCATAGTAACTCATTTCAACGGGTAATAGCATACATCGTACGGTTTGTAAACAACCTTCGTAAGCCGGCAACAGGAGAAAAACCTCGACGTTAACGGTTGTTGAATTGGAAAACGCACTTCAAGTCATGTTACATGAGGCTCAATCGGATGCGTACCGTGAATCTATCCAACAATTGCAGACCACCGGAGAACTTGACCAAGAGATCCACTAAGGGATCTCTGTCCATTTTTGGATGAACATGGGGTCCTTCGAGTTGGCGGAAGATTAGCGGCTTCGTATCTATCCTATGACGCAATACATCCCGCAATCCTTCCATATGTGCATTAAATCATCAGGCCGATATTGGAGGACTTGCATATTCGCCATCTGCATGCCGGTCCACAGACATTGTTGGCTGCAGCCAGGCATCGGTTTTGGCCAATAAACAGAAAAACAGCTACTAGATCCGTCGTCCAGAAGTGTGTCAGATGTAGTCGTGCGAAACCAAAGTTAATGTCACAGCTTATGGGTAACTTATGTAGTAATCGAGCAGTCGCCTAAACAAACTGCTCGAATACCGGCATAACACTGATCCAAAATTTTAATTGCAGATTGGAAAAATTTAATTGTTCCAATTTGTAGTTTATAAATCATAAAAAAATTTTTTTTTATAAATGTGAAATTTAAATTAACTTTTTCCTCTCTATATTAAATTTCAATTTTTCTTTATAATTATATTCTTTATGATATTTATCTTATATCATTATTTAAATTTTTTCCATGATCTTATATTAAATCTGCAAATAAAATTTCGGACATGAGAACACGGAGCTAATACAGAGCATCAACGTATTGCATTGCCGAAGGCGATCTACAGTGGCTGAGCTAGAGGCTCGTCTTCATCCATCGCAGCGGCGTGACGATACGGTAGACGACGGACAAGCAAAAGAAAAATCTGCTTGGGTGCGGAAAAACTACCGTTGCGGCATAGATATTATGCTGAGATTTGGACGGATCGAGGAGTCTGCTTGAGATCGCCACACAGCGCGAACGCGACGGCAAAAAAAGAGTTCGTTGAAAGTGGCTGCATCGCGTTTCTTGAGGAACCCTTCGAGCTTCTCAGAGTATTTCTGTTTGATAATTACCCAACAAAAATAATTTTGAAGTGCTCAATCTGTCTGCTTTTACTACGAACTCGTGTCAAATCCTCAAGAAATCCGCTAACTTTGTGTACATTAGCGATTCTGGAAAACCGCACGCCGAAGAATTTGAGTACGTGGCCGCAATCTTATCTTCCCCATGCAAACGGCAGCATCGAAGCGGAAAAATCTCACGTCGCAGTGAACCGTTTAAGAATTTACGCTCAACCAGAGTTGCTGTTGCAAGTGCTCATGATTTTCGATGAAAATTTCTGGGTTCCATTTTTGCCAAATTGAACATTTAACCCAATACGCGATTGGCCCAACATCGGGTGGAGTAAAAAAACCAGTAGCTAGTGCAACTGTTAAAATTTCATGGTTTCCCATTCACCGGCAGCAAGCATTACAATTAGTATTTTGCAACTGTTTGAGCTCGAAATGATAAGTCCGAGTCGTTGAGAGACCATTGATTGTAACTTTTTATTATTGCACTTCACTTTAAATACATTTTTAATTACAAACAAATTCAATCTCCCCATGGTTCAACGCGTCGATGGAATTTGCTTCGAAGAATGTTTGAATTTTCGCGGTTTCATGTTCTAGGTAAGATCGTGGGATTGCACCGCATTGGACTTTATTGTTTTGTCTGGCGGTGAAGTCTTACCGCGTTGGACCATGGGAATTACGAATTGTCTGAAATACATGCGAATGCATATTATGCATATTATTTTTCCTACTCGAACTCTGGGAAACGATGATGCGCGATAATAATTTATGCATTTGGAATTACGTAAGTTATGAAATTCTAACATCCTCCCTCACTTGAAACACTCGTGGAGCCGGTTCAACAGTTGAATAGTCTTCTATAATTTCTTGTTCCTGTTGATGGATCGATGTTCTAGGACGTGGAATTGGTGGTTGATATGGAATGTTTGGCGAACATGGTTTTCGGTGCATGCATAATTTTTCCCAGATCAAACATATTACCTTATTTTTTTTTATTTAATTAATTTCTCTCCGTAAGCAACACACGTCTATTCTGCTTCGCTGGCGTGCTCGACTGACTGCATTTCACGACTGGCATCCGTTGTTACCAGTTGTCCAGTTTCTCCAGTGTTGACAGCTCGGCCATCCTGGAGTGACTCGTCCCGAGACACATCTTCAACCAAGGCGGAATCGGAACTAACTTCTGATTCGTCATCCGTTGATTCATCGTCGCTGTTCGCTTCTGGTCCCAAGGGACACCATGGGTTCAACCACTCCGCGTGGAATACAGATTGGAACGATCGTTGATTCCGTTGGCAATTTTCTAAATCTCCAATGAGGTATCGGTCGCAATGCAATACCCGATCAATTACATACGGTCGCTTGTAGCGTGGCTGTAATTTTCGAGATTCTCCGATCGCAGAAGGCACGCTATCGACCCCAACCAGATCGTTACCCGCAAACTGTTTTGGTTGCCCGTGTTGTTTGTCGAAACATTCTTTCCATTTTTGCTTTTCGATGTTACTTCTATTCGCAATTTCGTCACAGCAAATTTCCGTGGATTTAGTCCCATCTAACTCGTGTAGCGCTTCGAGCAGCTTATTCGGAAGAATGTCACGTAGCTGGTATCGGAATACAATCGCATTCGGCGTGTGACCGGTAGTCGAGTTTGTTTGGGAATTTTTAAGATTTCGGTCCCATTTGCGTTGATTATCTGATGAAGTTCGCAAATATAGAAGAACAGATTGATGCGCCCTCTCGATTTGGCCATTTGCCCTTGGGTCCTAACCGTATTTTAAACATGGCTGATATCGATATCAGCACAATAACTTTCAAACTTTTTGGAAGTGAAGGCTGCGCCTTGGTCTGATATGATTCTTCGCGGAAGCCCAATAAAAGTAGTTAGATCATTAAGCGCATGAATCACTGGGAGCGTACTCGCCGACTTTACATCTTTTACCACAATATATTTCGAAAATGAGTCAGTTATTCCTAGCGCGTATTGGTTTCCAGCGGTACTTTTAGGAAAGGGTCCCAGGCGGTCTACGTGTATCGTTTCGAACGGGATAGAGACAACCGCATTTTCACTTATATAATTATTTTACAACTCTAATTATCGGTGTTGGGTGAATCGCTTTTCACTTTCACCTTAACTTATCGCGCTTCACAGATGAGCGCCAGCCTGCAGAGGGAACTAAGAAGACGGGCTTGTGGATCGGGGTAGCCACACGGCGTGAAACGCCAAAAGGCTAATGGATGATCGCGGCACAAGCCAGCACTTCACCTCTTACCACTTAGTCGTACACTGAAAAGAACTTCCAACTCAAACTTCAACCGCGTAATTACTCGATGTACTTGAAGAACGGGTGGCAGCACGCTCCCTTTTGGACTTGAACAAGCCTGACTGACTGTACTCCATAAACTGTTTCTATATGGTCACGAAACTAGCTTTTGTTCCATATTTCCGAAATTTGCCGAATATGCAACATGTGAGCTCCCATTTCACGGACGCTCTTACTCTCCGTCTCATTTGTAGATTTTTACGACAAAATTTTGGAAATTGAATTGACCTTTTGTTTCATTTTTTGGCTCTCTCTCTCTCTTCGGCTTCACTTTGCTGAAAGCACATCTCAAAGCTTATGTGCTTGATCGTAGTGAAGCTTACCATGTACGCATGAAGTGAATTGTGGATTGATCTAGCGTATGCCCATTGGACGAAAGGTATATACTTTGATAACAATGGGCGAATGTGCTTGCTTGCATGTGAGTATATAGGTGGTATTTGTTCGCTCGTAACAACCGGGCCAACATACACTTTCCTAGCTGTCTTCCCAGCAGCCCTTTTAAAATAACAGCATTCGATACAGGCAGTGATATATCCCACGTAATTACGCATTCGCTTAAACCAATAATAGGGCCGTATCGGTTCTAACATTTTGTCCACCCCAAAGTGTCCTCGGTCATCATAAGCTTTCTTCACAACTCTCCAGCGTACAGCTTTTGGCACGTCCCATCGAAGCCCTCCCCGCACTTTCCGATATAGTCGGTTGGTTTCCAGTAGGTAATCCTCCCGTAACTGGGCCAGCTGGTCGGAACACTGTTCGCCTCGAATTACCCGCGTGATATTTCGTAGTTCTTTGTCTTGTTGTTGCATTGTAACCAGCCAGTCTTCGTCGGTAATGTTGACTGTTAAAGTCCTCTCAACAACTTCAGTGGTGTTTTCGGTAGGTGCACGACTTAAGGCATCCACATACTGCATCCTGCGGCTGTCCCGGTAAATAAGTCGAACATCTTCAGCCACCATCGTGCTATCCTTGGAAGTAGGGGCTTCTTTAGTCGTACCGTGATAACTGCAGAGCAATCTGTTACATTCGTGAAAGGTTTCCCAAACACATCGATTCGGAACCTTTCCGAAGATTCTACGATAGCGAGTACTTCCATCTCATACGAATGGCAATTTTTCTCTGCCTCGCTACAACAACGGCTATAGTAGCAAACCGGTTTAATCTCACCCAAAGATTCTTCCTGCAACAACACCCCGGCCAGCCCTTTGGAAATCGCATCTGGATGGATCTCATGGAGTTTCATCTGATCGTACAAGCACAGAATAGGCTCGTTGGATAACATCTCCTTCACACGGCTAAATGCGGCTTTTTGATCAGCATCCCATAGGAAAGTTACATTTTTCTTCAGTAGGTGGTTGATTGGTCGTGCTATTTCGGCAAATTTTTCAATGTACTTCCGAAAAAAACCGGTTGACCCTAAAAATCTTCGAACGTCGTTAACGTTTTCGGGTGTTTGGAAATTTTTTATCGCTGCTACTTTTACCTCCCCAGATGCTATACTGCTGGCGTTCACTCGGTGGCCCAAAAAGTAATTTCGACTGTTCGAATCACCTCGAGTACCTTCCGCAGCTTTTCCATGCCTTCGGCAAAATTTTTGCTTTTGATCATTAAGTCGTCGAAAAATGTAATGAGTATCCCAGGGGGCAACATACGCTCAATTTTTTTCATTACTTCCTGGTCCATTTACAACTTCGAATGGCATTCTTAGAAATTCAAAATGCCCATCGTGCGTAATAAAGGCAGAACATTTTCGTGACTATGGCTCGACTTCGATTTGGTAGTAGCCGGATAGCAGGTCCAGAGTTGTGAACAACTCAGCATCTGGGAGTTGTGCTAGCAGTTCATCCACTGCAGGAATCAAGAAGGGACGTTTCACCGTAATGCTTAGTTCTCGGTAGTTCACACATAGTCTATCTTTTGAATCTGATTTTTAGGGTTTTGTAAAATAATTTTACAAAACCCTACTAAAATCGCGACCTGTCTGTCCGTCCGTCCGTCGCTCGTCCGTGTGTCAGCACTTTTTCTCGCAAACTTCTTAAGCTAAAAACATCAAATTTTGTATGCAGGTGAAGAGTAGTGCTCTCTTCAAAGTTCAACCACAAAAAATTTTATAAGGTATTTAAGGGGGGGTCTCCCCAAATAGGGGAGTGGCCCCCGAAAAAAAAATTTCTTCAAAGGTAGCCGACATCAAATGAAAGGTCTCGATGAGAACTTTTCAAAAAAAGGTCTTAATTAGGTACTTTTTGCTTCGAGGGACGCGCAGAGAGGGGAAATACACGAAAAATGTGTGAACCCCCCTCCCCCCCTCGCGATTGGAAACCTGTGATCCGAAAAATCTGAAAAAAAATTATGGTGGTAGGTATTTATGAGTACAACAACAACTACCTTAGAAGTCGAAATTCAATTCACTCAACTTTGTTAATAATAGTATATTTGAATTTCACATTTTTCCCAATAAAATCGCATCAGTACCCCTAAACTGAACGAAATTCGATACTTATGTAGTCCTACTAAGTGTTCTTGAATTTTGTAAGTTTGATGAAAGTCGAATGATATACACGGAAGTTATAGCCGTTTGAAATTTCCCCAATTACAACAACAATTACACATGATTTTGGTATTTTATGGACTTTCCATCGAATTAGTCTTCTTGAAATTTTCCAATAAGGTCAATAACATTTATATTTTTGAAAATTCATGATTTGAGTGATTTTTGTCGGTTTGCAACAAAATGGCGACCGTCGAAAGTAGAAAAACAATGGATTTTCTTTTGAACATGCACATCTCTTTGACATATTTCTCGATGTTATTCGTTGCTGGTGATCGCATTGCTGAGAAGTTGGGTACAAAGCCCTTCTGACATGAGCGTAGGTCTGTTTACCCAACTTGTTTGTGTTTATAAGTACCACCGGAGAAGCATACGACGATTCACTCGGCTGAATAATCTTTGTTTCCAATAATTTGTCTATAATTTTTGTCACCTTAGGTCTTTTCGCAAAAACAATGCGATGAGGTCGGTGATAAATGGGCTTGTCTGATATTAACCTGATTTTCAGTTGACCCAGTTTACACTTTCCAATCTCCGATAGATTCTCGGCGAAACAATCTTTGAATTCGCATATTAGTTCATCTAACTTGCGATACTCGTCCTCTTTCAAGTTCGTTTTGTCTTCGATTTTACAAACTCCATCTCCAATGATTAGGTTTAGACGTTGGATTTTTAGGAAATCAGCTCCCACGAGAACAGCACAAGGCAATATTCCATCTTCCACGATATAGAATGTGTGAAGAAAATCCCTATTATCAAACTGCATCTCCATTTTGATTTTTCCCGTAGAGCAATATTTTCTTCCACCGAAGCCAGAAAATTCGATTTCAGTCGGTTCGACTAGCCCAATGGCATCAGCAACGGATCGAACTAATCATGAACGTGAGCTTCCTGATTCTGCTATTGCGAATATACTTTTTCCCTTGACAGTTATTTTTTTCGGTGGCAATAGCCGTCTAGAAACAATTGATAAATTTTCCTCCTCTTGTATTTGCAATACCGCATCTGACTGCTGTGGTGTAGATCCTCTCGATTGTTGAGCTCTGTCGAGGCATTCGCTCATTCTATGTCCCGTACGACGGCAATGATCGAAACGCGGACGTCGTTCTGGATGCGGATATCAGATCTGATGCGGATCTATAGCCGACACAACATTCTCCTCGAAGCGGCTAATCACCATGTGAAATTCTTGTAGTTCTGCGAATTCACTTCCCGCAAGAGCACTTTGCAGTGCTGGATGACTGAGGCCTCGTCGGGTATACTTTATGATTGCTTCGTCTGATACTTCTCCCCATCGCTAAATTGCTGCCAATTTTTTTTTCTGTAAATACCTCCATTCCCTACCACTCTCTCCATCACTCTTTCATCGTCGCGCAACACTCGTGCGATCTGCACTTCACACGTCGTCAATGCCTACGTGTGCCTCTAGGCAATGCTAAAACATCGGTAAAATGGGCACACCAAATGCTGTGAAGTACTCCTTTCCTGCTAGTCTAGTCCGATTCGTGAAATGTTCTCAGGGTTAAAAAAAATATTGTAATACAACCCAGTAAAAAAAAACTCTGAGCTTATAAAAACTAACTGTCTTTAAGTATCTCGACGTTAGGGTCTAAAACGCCCTAAAATACTGCATTTTCAATCCTCCGGACTTATCTGAATTTATTAGATGTTCCTTTAGTCTTCTCTTAAAAACCAATAATGAATTTACGTTTTTCACTGTTAATGGAAGATTGCTGTATATACGCAGAGCATCATTCGTTGCATCGTTCTTTAGTCGATCAGTTCTAGCGTAAGGTATTACAAAATTGTTGGCATTTCTTGAATTATATGGATTTATTTGTGATACTTTTATAAAGGGACTTCGTTCCGATTCACTGGAACTTAGACATTTGAAGATAAACTTCGCTTTCTCCATAGTAATGATTTGACTGAAGGTGAGTATATTGGTCCGTTGATGCACTAGTCTTGTTGGAGTGAGAATCGGAAGGTTTAGAATATTTTTAATAGGCTTTAGTTAGTATCCTGGATATAATATTAAGATTTTGCTTTGACTCCAAATGACCACCGCATAATGTAGCTTTGTTAGTACAAATGCATTTAATACAAGTTTCTTTATATGCATTGGAAAACCTCCATATCTTCTCAGCACTTCCTATTATTGATGCTAGTTGTCTCCTCAAATTATTTATGTGTGGTAACCATGTCAAACGATGACCTATGGTAAGACCGAGATATTTAATTTCAAACACCCTTTGCAAGTTTTCGCCGTTAATTTTTACGTCAACTTCTATGTCTTCTTTATTCTTCTGTTTAAAAATCGTGTATTTTGTCTTTGTAGTATTCAACGCTAGCTTGTTTTCGATAAGCCATGAGCGATATTTATTTAGATCCTCGTTGACGATATTCTCCATGGCAACTTTATCATGTCCTGAATAAAGAAGTACAGTATCGTCAGCATATAATGTGTGGTGAGCTTTCAGTTTACATATATTCAAATTATTGGTGTATAGCAAAAACAAGGTTGGTCCAAGTATCGATCCTTGAGGAACCCCCGATTTCATTGGTGCTAGATTGCTCAAGACATTATTAACTGATGTTCTTTGGAATCTTTCTTCTAAATAACTTTTAAAAAGCTTGTATTAGCTAAACTTTAATTGAATCATTTCATTTCACATCAATTTAATGTAAATCTATACGACAAATTTGCTCTAAATTGAAGCTTTTCTAACGTCGCGCTGATATCGATCACTCTTTCGGATGGCTCCGATCTAAGATTGATGGCCTGAGCAGAATTAGTGCACACGTCGAAACCACCTTCTTCTAACATTTTTCTTTTCTAATAATTTTTCAGAAAAATTATTATTAAAAATATGCTACTCATTTATGTAGCTGCAAGCAATTCCATAAAGTAATTTTAAAAAGCTGTTCCGGTTTTCCTTGTATACCACACGATTCAAGTTTTTGACGTAACAGGTCATGATCAACCGTATCAAAAGCTTTCTCCAGGTCCACAAAAATTGCAATAACATAATCTCCTTTATCAAGACTTTCATTGATGTAACGTGAGACAGAAAGTAACGCATCGAAAGTACTCTTGTTCTTTTGAAAGCCAAACTGCTTCGGATATGTGATGGAATTTTATAAAAGTATTCGTCCAAACTTTCCGAATTTGCACGAATCGTTCTCATCAACTTTAAATGCACATCGGCTCCGTCAATTCGAATGGGAAAGTCGATCACTAGTTTCTTCGCAAACTCTGGGAAACTTTTAAATACTTGCATTTGTCCGTCGTTCCGTATTTTTGCATATCCGCACAGTTTTAAATGTGCTGCAAACAATACCAGTTTATTAAGCGTATGCGCTTAATAAACTGTTCTGCCGTCTAGTCTCGCTTGTTCGGGTCGAAACTTGGCAACGTTTCCCCCATATCGCGGACTGAGAAAAACGTTCTCGTTTGTCGATATGTTGATTCTAGGAATGCCTGCTCCCTTTCCAGCAAAGTCCGTTCACGCTGTTGAAGATTTAATCGGCGTGGCGCCTCATGCTCATGCATCATCTCCTCGGCTTCTCGGGGTGCGCCTGTCTCCTCCGTTACGGTGATCTCCTCGTCATGACCACTCTCGTTGCCACTTAAATCTCGCTTAATTTGAACTTCGGTCAACTGCCTTGGAGTGCTGCTTGCTTCTGGAAAATCTGATTGCACTAACCTTTTGATTAATTCGGGTTTGTTTCCAGACGTCGGCAGCCCACGCTCGCGACACAAGTCTTGTATCTCTTTCTTTTTTCGTTTTAATCGCGTACATGACTGATCCCACTTCTGAACTGTCAGAATTGGTAAGGAATAAAAACCAATCGAGTTCAACCAATTTAGCCTTTTTATTTAATTAATTTCTCTCCGTAAGCAACACACGTCTAGTCGGCTTCGCTGCCATGCTCGACTGACTTCATTTCACGACTAGCATCCGTTGTTACCAGTTTTCCAGTTTCTCCAGTGTTGGCATTATTGAGACTAAGCAGAGGTAGCTGACAATGTATGTATGCGTGTTGTGCGAAGAAATGCAGTTTGGCCTGCTTTATTTTGTCAATACCCTCCTTGATATGGCCCATAGCCTTTTGTCAATGGTTATATCATTGAGGTCCATTTGTTTTGTTGGTAACATATTTTGGCTGATTTTGTCGGACAGATTGCTCATCCGGTAAAATGAAAAATTCATGCCTTCAATTTATTGCGAGTGGGCAGTGAAAATGATTGCTGGATGGTTTAGTTCACAAATTGGGTTTAGTTACCCCAGTATCATCCAGCTGGAGAGCTCGAACGCTTCCTTGGCATATGGCATCGAATGTTGTTCGCTCTTTCAAAACGTATATCCAGTTATTGGAAGCAGCTAAAGGTATCCATGTATTGGCCATTTGCCCGCTCTGTACATTGCAGTATACAGAAGAATTAACCCTGTGAACAATAAGGGCTGTCTCGCATTTGTACATATGTGAATGTGTGGTGTAAACAGAATGGTTCTGAGGGCATATCAGTTCGATGTCCGACAGTTGGAGGCATTTACTGAGTTCTTGTGTTGATAATGGAAAAAATTTGTCTCTTTTCAAGTTGGTCGCTAGATACTCGGTGGAAGGTTTTATACATGCTAAAATGTTGTTCGAAATTGTTGGAACAGCGTAAAGCTTGAGCAACTGAAATTCTTCCACAGAGGTGAGTGGTATCCTCATGTCAAATATGATTCGCTTCATAGTTATTCTCGTACGCATGGTAGCAATGCTGTAGATCTTATTTATAAATTCTGAAGATACCGGAAACATTTGATTTTTGGGCAGATTTTTTCTGATGATTTGCAGGTGTCTGCGAAGTCGTGAAGGCTTTATTATCAATGTATTTATTTTGTCCCGATATGTGTTGGTTACAACTTACAATAGGACATCCTGTACGCCTTTGAAGTTAGATTTCCGAATTTGCACGAATCGTTCTCATCAACTTTAAATGCACATCGGCTCCGTCAATTCGAATGGGAAAGTCGATCACTAGTTTCTTCGCAAACTCTGGGAAACTTTTAAATACTTGCATTTGTCCGTCGTTCCGTATTTTTGCATATCCGCACAGTTTTAAATGTGCTGCAAACAATACCAGTTTATTAAGCGTATGCGCTTAATAAACTGTTCTGCCGTCTAGTCTCGCTTGTTCGGGTCGAAACTTGGCAACGTTTCCCCCATATCGCGGACTGAGAAAAACGTTCTCGTTTGTCGATATGTTGATTCTAGGAATGCCTGCTCCCTTTCCAGCAAAGTCCGTTCACGCTGTTGAAGATTTAATCGGCGTGGCGCCTCATGCTCATGCATCATCTCCTCGGCTTCTCGGGGTGCGCCTGTCTCCTCCGTTACGGTGATCTCCTCGTCATGACCACTCTCGTTGCCACTTAAATCTCGCTTAATTTGAACTTCGGTCAACTGCCTTGGAGTGCTGCTTGCTTCTGGAAAATCTGATTGCACTAACCTTTTGATTAATTCGGGTTTGTTTCCAGACGTCGGCAGCCCACGCTCGCGACACAAGTCTTGTATCTCTTTCTTTTTTCGTTTTAATCGCGTACATGACTGATCCCACTTCTGAACTGTCAGAATTGGTAAGGAATAAAAACCAATCGAGTTCAACCAATTTAGCCTTTTTATTTAATTAATTTCTCTCCGTAAGCAACACACGTCTAGTCGGCTTCGCTGCCATGCTCGACTGACTTCATTTCACGACTAGCATCCGTTGTTACCAGTTTTCCAGTTTCTCCAGTGTTGGCATTATTGAGACTAAGCAGAGGTAGCTGACAATGTATGTATGCGTGTTGTGCGAAGAAATGCAGTTTGGCCTGCTTTATTTTGTCAATACCCTCCTTGATATGGCCCATAGCCTTTTGTCAATGGTTATATCATTGAGGTCCATTTGTTTTGTTGGTAACATATTTTGGCTGATTTTGTCGGACAGATTGCTCATCCGGTAAAATGAAAAATTCATGCCTTCAATTTATTGCGAGTGGGCAGTGAAAATGATTGCTGGATGGTTTAGTTCACAAATTGGGTTTAGTTACCCCAGTATCATCCAGCTGGAGAGCTCGAACGCTTCCTTGGCATATGGCATCGAATGTTGTTCGCTCTTTCAAAACGTATATCCAGTTATTGGAAGCAGCTAAAGGTATCCATGTATTGGCCATTTGCCCGCTCTGTACATTGCAGTATACAGAAGAATTAACCCTGTGAACAATAAGGGCTGTCTCGCATTTGTACATATGTGAATGTGTGGTGTAAACAGAATGGTTCTGAGGGCATATCAGTTCGATGTCCGACAGTTGGAGGCATTTACTGAGTTCTTGTGTTGATAATGGAAAAAATTTGTCTCTTTTCAAGTTGGTCGCTAGATACTCGGTGGAAGGTTTTATACATGCTAAAATGTTGTTCGAAATTGTTGGAACAGCGTAAAGCTTGAGCAACTGAAATTCTTCCACAGAGGTGAGTGGTATCCTCATGTCAAATATGATTCGCTTCATAGTTATTCTCGTACGCATGGTAGCAATGCTGTAGATCTTATTTATAAATTCTGAAGATACCGGAAACATTTGATTTTTGGGCAGATTTTTTCTGATGATTTGCAGGTGTCTGCGAAGTCGTGAAGGCTTTATTATCAATGTATTTATTTTGTCCCGATATGTGTTGGTTACAACTTACAATAGGACATCCTGTACGCCTTTGAAGTTAGATAGAAGAATTGTTGTTTGCAGTGCTAAAGAATTAAAACTATTGCTGAGAGTCTCAATATGGAATGTTGTGCTTGCAAAGTATTCAAACTATGTTTTCATGAAACGATACTGTTGATTAATTTGTTCTGTTTCCTTGGCTAGTATGTTTGAAGTACAATCAAGTATCATGGTTTGATTTTTTATAAGTTCCAATAAATAGCCTTCGTTTTGTTTTATTTGACCGATGTTGATTTCGTACCGAGTGGCAAACTCTTCATATAATACAGGTACTCCAAATAAAAGTTATTATATTCAGAGGTGATCTTCGTGCGTGTAGTTGATTTGGATGCAAAAGCTCGTTTTTTTTGCTCGATTTCGCGGAGCAAATATTCGAACTGCGATATAAGGGTCTTGCAATACTGGCCGATGTGGAGTAGCTGATCCTCTTGAGAACATATATCGATCAGTCTAGGAAAATATCTTCTAATACCATCGTATTCCATCCAGTAGGTTGTCAAGTTGTAAAATGTGATTATTATCCAGCTGCCATCCGTTAATTTTATCCTATTGACTTCCTCGAAATATATATCAAAGGTTTCCTTGAATTGTATTAGCTCCCTTATTCCTTCGGCTGAAGTTGTTTTCGTTTCTCCAAATACCAATTCCGGAAGGACTAGCAGCAAGCAGAGTAAAGTTTGTAGAGGAAACATTCGTACTCGGTTCGGTGCTGAGTCATTGGATACATTCTCTACTCTTTTCCTGGGTTGGCGTTTAACTGCGTTAATGAGATCAGTGTTGACTGCGATGATATATATATATTTCCGGTGATGGTCGTTGGTAGTGTGGTTCTCTGTTGTGGAAGTTTCTCCGTTGTTTGGTCGTGGACTGATCATATTTATTGCTCTTGAGGTCATTCCAGTAGCGGTTTTTATCTCAACTACTCCTACTCTGCCATCAGAGCCCTTTTCAGGGTTTTGTAAAATAACACAGCACTTTTTCTCGCAAATTGCTTAAGCTAGAAACATCAAATTTTGTACGCAGGTGTAAAGTGGTGCTCTCTTCAAAGTTCAACTACAAAAAATTTTATAAGTTATTTAAGGGGGGGTCTCCCCATATAGGCGTGTGCCCCCCGAAAAAAAAAATTTCATCAAAGGTAGCCGATATGGGTATCAAATGAAAGGTCTTGATGATAACTTTTCAAAACAGGTCTTAATTTGATACTTTCTGCTTCGAGAGACGCGCAGGAAGGGGAAATACACGAAAAATTTGTGTCCCCCCCTCGCAATAGGACACCTGTCCGAAAATCTGAAAAAAACTATGGAGGCAGGTGTTTATGAGTACAACAACAGCAAATACCTTAGAAGTCGAAATTCGCTCAACTTTGTTAATAATAGTATGATATTCGCATTTCACATTTTCCCCAATAAAATCGCATCGGTACCCTTAAACTGAACGAAATTCGATATTTAAGTAGCCCTACTAAGGGTTCTTAAACTTTGTAAGTTTGATGAAAATCGAATGATATACACAGAAGTTAAAGCCATTTGTAATTTCTCCAATTACAACAACAATAACACATGATTTTAGTATTTCATGGAATTTCCATCCAATCAATCACTGCAGTTTTGATTTGATCTTCTTGAAATTTTCCAATATGGTCAATAACATTAATATTTTTGAGAATTCATGATTTGAATGATTTTGTCGGTTTGCAACAAAATGGCGACCGTTGAAAGTAGAAAAACAATGGATTTTCCTTTGAACGTGCACATCTCTTTGACATATTTCTTGACGTTATTCATTGCTGGTGACTGCATTTCTGAGAAGTTGGGTACAAAACCCTTCTGACATGAGCGTAGGTCTGTTTACCCAACTTGTTTTACATTGATTATTCTTCCCAAGCGCCATTTGAGAGGTGGCAAGTTCTCTTCTTTTAGCATGACTAGTAATCCTGGCTCAACATTGTGCTTGATTTCAAGTCTTGAAGGTATTCTTTAGACCATCGGCGCCAGAAGGCTTCGTGAAGACCTATCACCAATTTCCATCGATTTGAAAGAGGCATTGATCTAGGGTCAAGTTGAGGATCTGGAATTGTTGTTAAAGGTTCGCCGATCAAGAAATGGCCTGGTGTTAGTGCCTGTCCGGTAACATCTGGCTAATTGGTGGAGAATCCAGCACGCCCTCTTTTTGGCATATTGCCGTACTTAGTTCCTCATGCGTCAGGGAAGCTCATCGTACCATTCATTTCAAATGATATTTAGCGGATTTAATTCCGGCGTCCCATACCCCACCGTAGTGGGGGGAGCGTGGCGATATGCGCAACCATTCTATACCTTCATCGGCACAGCTATCCTCAATCTGTGCAAACTGCTGGTTAAACAGTAAAGTGAGTTCCTAGAGCTCCGTGTTTGCTTTAGCAAAATTTCTAGCGTTATCCCTAAAGATTTTCACCGGACGTCCTCTCCTTGCGATGAACCGCTTAAGGCATCCAATGAAGGCCGCTGATGAAAGATCACAAACTGGCTCCAAGTGAATGGCCTTTGTTGAAAAGCATACAAAGAGCGCTATGTAGGCTTTGTCTGGATGGATTGTACCACAAAAGTCGACTTCAAAATGGAGAAATGGCCTCGATCTTCGCACTCTGTCCGCTGGTAAGTCCCCCATCAATTCAGTTAGAGTTTTTGGTCTAAGTCGTACAGACAGCATGCATTGCCAAACTGTTTTGGATGCCATCTTTCTGCCATTAATGCACCAAAATGTTTCACGTGATGCATAATGAAGCGCTAGTGCTCCTGCGTGCAAGTATTTTTGATGGAGATGATTGAAAATAAGCGGAGTAAACTCGGGATTTGGTGATATCAGCAACGGGTGCTGGGCGTTCGTTGGAATATCACTATTTTTAATTCGCCCGGCAACGCGTATAAGTCCGTCTGGATCTATGAATGGTGTTAAGAACCAACTTTTGTGTCAATCCAACATGAAATCTCTTTCCTAATAATGATAAATGAAACGATATTCATGATTGCTTGATAAAACAATGGTTTATTGATTGGCTACCTTTCCTTTTATAATGATAATTATTGCATATGTGCAATTTTCTTCTTGCGCGTGCATACATTTTCCTTAACAATATTTTTCTGGCGCGTGTTTGCAACTACAGCAACTTTTAATTTTTAAGAATATTGTTTATTGATTTCTTGCGCAAGAATGAATTGAACTTAAATTAGTACATTGAAATTAAAGCAATTTTGCATTTTAATTTAAGTTAAAGATGAATGATTCTTATTTGATTAGCTTTTCATATATTGATTGTACTTTGATTATGATTCTACTTTAGATTAAACAATTATGGATTTGCCTTAAATAATCATGGCAAATCAAATATTTCCTTAACACACTTTATCTTTTAAATTTTTTCAAATTGCACTCTTTCTCCAATCTCTTATTTATCATTACCATAACGTGCGTACGTAAACATATCAATTTTTCAGTACATCTTAATTTTTTTTTAAAGCCCAAGATAGATCACTTACACTTTAAGAATTCAAATTTTTCCTCACTAACTGGAACCACAAATTTTCCGGCGATCGCGATTTTGATTTACTTGCGGGCTACGACAATTATTTTATACAGGCTAGCACACTGGTCGCGAGCAATTTGATTTCTTATTTTTACTCCATGAAATAGAGCAAAAATTCACTGTCAAGTGAAATAACTTTACGCCTAAACACTATCAGTCTATCAATTGTCTCCACACGAAATGCTTGCATTGCAAATGCTGGTGGCAGCGATCGACCGCGAAAACCAAGGCTGGAGGTAATACACTTTGGAATAATGAAACACCAATTTCAACTCAAAGCAAACTGAACAAAATCCTTTCGTTGCCGAACGCGGACATCTCCCGGTTGTCCTCTTAGAATGCTTGATATTGACGGCGACTTCGGCACAATCTCAAGAATGGTTAATTTTAACGTTCCGCGTTGTTTACCAAACACTTTGGACAGAAGATCGTATTTATGCTGATTGTTTGCAATTGCATTCTCGTAGATACATTTTGATACGAGTTGGATTGTTTTTGAATGAAAACTACCGAAAAATTTTATGATATCTCAACCTGTTGAGGCGCGGTTCTCGTGACGTGCGCCATGTGTGGCGATCTCCAGCTGACTCCCCCGTTGTTCTTTGTTGTCGCCTTGCGGGACCCTTGCAACGGCAGTTGACGGGCCTTCCACTCATTCCGCTGCACAATTGCCTTCGCCAATGCAATACGTGCATGTGCAGCAGGAAAAGAGCTGCAATATCCGGATTTTGCTTGCAGATTTGAGTTTTAAAAATGAACATAAATAAAAAAATGAAAAAGATTTTCTATAATAATAAAAAATTATATATAATAAAGAATATAATTAAAAGGAAACGTTTAAATTAAATATAAAATTTACATTTAATAACTGTTTGAACGTTTTGCTCACGCTTTTCCGATTTAATGGCCTATGAACATAGGACTCTGACTCTTTGGTCATAATTAACCAACCCAGCAATTATGATCGAAGTGAATAGAGTGACCTATGGACTAAGGTCGTTAATTCTGGATTGAAAGCTATGCAAATTGCAATTCCATAGCTGAGTTGGCAGAATAGTTAAAACACACACAAATTAACCAAGATTAGGCTAATTGACTCGAGTTGTTCGATTAACGCGGTATCGGACGGTGGTCTTAGTGCGAAGCCAATAATTTTATCATTCTAAATCTATTGTAACTGTGATTCTGGCGCGAAGCCATCGATTAAAGATTAAAAATTTAAAGTTAGCTTGTATATTTTAAAACGCGTAAACATTAATGGTACGTCGAGCAAAAAGTGTTTAGTGGAAGTTCGCGATTAAGAATTTAATTCATAACTTTGGTGAATTAGTATTCCCCTGATATATTTAGTGAAAGTTCTCTATAATTGTAATTTAAACTAAGTTTTAATGATATTTTTATTTCCCTAAAGTGAGAAACCGGAACTTTAATAAAAGTGAATTTAATGAATTGTACTAGCCAAGCTGAACTGTCATATTGTGTGTGATAATTTTGTGACGTAGTGAACAAAGTGCGTAAGTGATTACATATTGCTCAAGACATTTACGAGTAATTGGGAATATTAATTCAGGTAATTGATTTGATTTAGTATGGAGCAAAGAAATATTGACCAGCTGATTGCGGATCAGCAAAGGCGGGTTTATGCCATCGAGGACATTCAGCAGTCCCTGTGTAAGCTCAGAAAGGAAAAGCACACCGAGGAAAAATTCATAGATAGCTGGAAGAAGATAAAAGTGCTCAGAAGGGAATTCTTCAACTGTCATTAAGTGCTGATGGGAAAACATGAGACGCAAGGCCCACCATATTTGCAGGACAGCAAATATAGATTATTAGAGGAAGTTTATCAACAGGCAAAAGAATTCATCAAATGGATTCATCCGGGACTGATGAGCGATGAGGATGAAGCTAGTGGAAAAACTGCGGATGGACCACAAATAGAAGAAGGTGCCAAAAATATTTGCAAGGAAGCAGGCGCATCAGCTGTAGAAACTGTGCCCGAAAAACAAAGTGATTCTCTTTCTACCGGTGCGATTCCCAAAATTTCGAAAAATGCGGCAAATGTGTCTGTGTGCGACGGCTCTTTGGAAAACTAACTTCAAAGAGGAGTAGCATGAAAATGACCATCAATTTAGTGCCCTGTTAAGACACGAGCGGAGTTGGGGGCGGTCAGCAAATTTTTTGGCAGATTATCCGCACCATAATTATTCCTGGCCAACTTATGAGCCGTATCGTAGGGAGAATGGCGTGCCACGCGCGACGCTACGCGATCGGAGTATTTTTAAAGACCATAAAACGGAGTGGAAACAAACTTTCCGAGATATTCACCTCAAGGAAAATTCATCCACAATAGTGATAGTATTTGGTTTCCAAATTATGACGGTTACCCATTGACATGGAATCGCAGCTACCGCCCGCGTCCGTTACCCCCAATTCCGCAAATACCACAGTTTGAGGGTGATATACGACAATTCGAAAAATTTTCAATTCGGTGTATGAAAGGTCTGATGTTGGAGAAGCAGAACGTCTCATGATGTGACAAAGCAATCTCGTGGGAGACGCTAAGAGAGTGATTGAACACTTAGGAGTAAACGGGGCAAATTATCGCCATGCTTGGGACTTGCTTAACCGAAGATATAGTAGCCGTCGGGCACTTATAGAAAAAGAGATTCAAAAACTTATTGATCTTCCCCAAATTTGTCAAGACAATGCTAAGTCCATGGGGAAAACGCTAGACATCATGCAGTCAGTAATACAGAACTTACTGAAGGCAGAGTTTGATGCTAGAGAAGGTATACCGTTTATACCTTTTGTGATCACTAGAAAAATGGATTTGAAGACAAAGCGGGAATTCGACGCTTCCTTGAGGGACCCACGTGCTCCAGTTTATATTGATGGCTTAGATTGGTTCCTGGAAAATAAGTACATTATACTTTGTTGCGAATTCCGGCGTTCCAACTTTCTCCCATTCGCAACTTCAAACTGCCGCCGCAACTTCTCCACCTTCCTTTGGGCACTCCTACCTTTTCCTCTGCAAATTTACTTATTTTATTAACATTTTTCCATTTTCCTTTTAATTTTTATTTCCCCATCATCACAATCCTACCCTTTTCCCTTATTTCCAACTAAAATAATATAATATATACTAATAATTTCAATTTTCCCACTAACAACATTCCACTCATTAATTCCCACTAACAAATTTTATTTTTTATACTAACAAAAATTAATTCACGTTCCCCTACTAACAAAATTCAATCTCATGCCCAAATGCATCGTTGAAGTTGCTTATGAGATGAATGGGAGATCGACAATCCATGGCACCATTAGCTGCGTCGTGAGTTCTCGATCGGGGTACTGCTGAACCCTGAGTTCAAGTTCCCCCGGGCGTAGGGAAGCACTCTTTTTGGGGTATATAGCTTCCGTAATGTATATGTGACACTTTGAATTTAACCAAGCGCTTCTTGGATTGTGCAAATTGCCATATGTAAAACAATGGATACTATTGAGTTTGTCGATATGGAAAAAAAGATGTGTGGGTAGCAGAATCGAAGTGTAATGAACTTCGATTACGTTACCCAGATGCAGCAGCGGTGATTTGAAAATGAAAGGGATTGCGGGATCGGATGGGATGAAAGGTGAAATGTGGGATTAAGTGGTGAGGATTGAGGCAGTTAGTATTTGACTGGAAGAGAAAAAGGAATTGTGTTTGGCGGTGTGGAATGATTAATTCGCGAAAAGATTCAGTATTTGGCTGGAAAAGATAAGGGTGTTTTCTGTGCGCGGTAAAATTGATTTTTGGATGTGTTAAAATTGGGAAAAAAAGGAGTTGGTATTTGACTGGGAGTGAGGATTTTTTTTTTTGTGGTAGGGAGGTGAAGGCATTTACGCCCGCCGTCTGCCGTCTGGCAGTGTGGGACTCCCATGGAGGATACCCTTGGACTACCCACTAAACACCTGCCCTGTCAATCTGAGAACCTAGCCTGGAACCGTTTGACACATTACTTCGGGCCAGGTCTCGTTTTGTTACGCCGTGGGGCGCCTTCAAGCTGGGGAGTCCCTTTCCTAGCGGGAGGGGAGAGGGGAAGAGGAAATGCCAGAAGAGCGATCCCCCAGCCCCAGCACCTGGGAGTGAGGATTGGACTAAAAAAGAGTAATTGCTTTAAGTGAAAGTGAAGTGAATTTTTGGATTTGAGAATTTCAGCAGAAGGTCAGTGAACTAATTTTTAAATGTGGGAATTGAGGAATAAATATTGAAAGGTGTTAATTTTTAAGTTACAAAAAATACACAGATCAGAATTTGAAGTGTACGGGATTAATTTTTTGTGACGGAAGAAGAAATAGAATAATTTAATTGCGAAGTTGAGTGGCGAAAGTTTTGGTGTGAGGCAGGGCATAAAAAATTACAGTCGTTGTGGAATAACTTATAATTCATGTGAAAATACTAGTGAGAGAAAAGAATTTTTGGGTTTTGACCTCCGGGATTAAAGTTGGTGCGAGTTTGCAGTCGAACTAGTTGAAATAAAATTAAGTGCCGAGAGCGACTCTTTCTCAAAACAAAAAAAAAACAGAAAAAGCAAGAAAGAAAAAAACTGTTTTGTTGGATTTCGAAAAGGGCCAGGTGCCAGAATTAAAGTTTTCGTTTCTGCAATTAAGCCAGAACGACGGGTCGGAGAGAGCGATAAGGGGCCGTTGCGTGATACTTGATTTTCTAGTATTGATTGAATTTTCGAGTTAATTTAAAGTTAAATTTTCAGTGGCCCCATACTCTTTTTTTTTCATCGCCGAGCGCTCGGAGATCAACGAGGAAAAGAGTGAGTATTTATTTGGTTTATTTTCCTATTATAGTAACAACATCTCATTATCAAGCTCATTTTTTTCTCTATATAAAAGATTTTAGTTGATTATTTTCTTTTTTTTCTTGTTTTTATTGGAATAAGATAATTTGCAGATTTTGTTTTTTTTTTGTGAATAAAAAACGGCCATGTCACAGTAAAAGCCATATTTTTCATTTCTCAGAATGACTTCCCCTTTCCTATCCTTTTCCCTTTGTGCTAGTTATTTTATGTAAGGTGGCTCAGCACGAGCAGAGGGTGTCCCGGAAGTCCCACGACACGACTGAGCGCTAGCCGGCCTCAGTATGCCACCTCGGGCTACACATCCCTCTGCTAATTCTTAACGTCTGCAACTGCGGTGACTTCCTTGGTTGCAACAATTTTCATCTATTATAGAAAGCAGTACTCTGCTAGGCCTCCAATCTAGCACCACTGCTAAGAGCAAACAAAGGAAAAAGCATACGTATTTTTTTTTTTGCATGATGAGGCTGAAAAAACAAACTCAAATGCAGAAAAAGTTGAATTCAAACAATTATAAGCGAATGCTAAAGGAAAAAATTTATTGCAGTGCTTTGTTTGCTTTGAACCACATTACACTATAAAGTGTCCCCAATTTCTGGAAACCACTGACAAAGAAAAGCTTCTCCGCCAATTTAAGGTATGCATTTCCTGTATAGCGCATAAGTTTGACTTCAAAAATCCATGCAAAAAGTGATCAACTTTGAAGTGCGATATTTGCAAAGAGAATCATTTGGCTATTATGCACCATCACTCTGTCCAACTTCCCATTTATCTGCCAAGCAAAAGGAGCCCATCACAGAGCTCGCCCAAGTGAGGACTCATTTTTGTGAAAACGCCACAGAGATGTCAACTTCAACCACAGTACTGCCCACTGCGATCGCAAAGCTTATCGCAGCCGATGGAACGACAATATCAGTGCGCTGTTTAGTAGACCAAAGAAGCCAAAGTAGTTACATAACAGAAAATTTGGTGCAAAAAATGCGTCTAAAGAAGAAGCGCACTAACCTTGAAGTATTCGGGGTGGTAGTAGTATCATCCGAAAATTTAACAGCTGTAGTATGTTTAAAAATAAAACTGGAGAATGCAGAAAACTCCATAATTAACACAAAAGCGTTGGTTGTCAGAAGAATCACAAAAGGCAAACTTCCGAATATTCCAAACAAAATCAGTAGAACATTAAATGGAAAGCAGCTAGCGGACCCAGCTTTTAACTACCCCGCTCATGTTCCAGTTCTGTTGGGTTCCAATTTTCTACTATTACTCTTCAAAGAAGGTGTAGAAGTAATTGACAAGTTTTTGTTCCAAAACACTATCCGAACTAGCCAAAAAAAAAGTTTCTAGAAATGCTTCTCCCTATGTTTCTTTAGCTGAAATGGAAACCAGCTTGCTTGAATTTTGGAACATGCCACTGAATCAAAATGATGTGGTAGCAGTGAATGGGCAAGAGTGTGAAAAGCTTTACCAAGAGAAGCACTTCCGACTCGAAGATGGAAGATATGTGGTACCTACATCATGGCGACAAGATGCACCAAAGTTGCGCAACTCGTACTATAAAGCAGTTAAGCAGTTTCTTCGTCAAGAAAAAATATGGTTATTGAACCATACGCATAAAAAACTTTCAGACGAATTCATGATTGACTGTCAAAATTTGGGGCACATGAGAAAGATCGCGAAGGAAGTTAAATGCAATATCAGTGGTGAAGTTTTTTACATACCGTATTTGAGTGTCTTCCGAGAGGATGCAATCACCACGAAGATAAGAAATGTATTCAATGGTTCTAGTGGGTCTAGTAAGGTTAAATCAGTGAATTAATCCAGGTCCAAAATTACCAACCCATATCATTCATATAGTTACCAGAGTTCGCCAATTTCGATATGTGTTTGCCAGCGACATTAATAAAATGTATAGGTAAATTCATCTCCTCAATGAAAATCAGCACAAACTTCGAATATTATGCAGGATAAACTCGGAAGCACCGCTCGAAGAGTACCACTTAATGACCGTTACATATAGACTTGACTGCGCCCCTTGGCAAGGCAATCCGCACCTTAAACCAAATCGCTCCTAACAACTCTCCAGATGAGGAGACGAAATGGATAATTGAGAATGAATTTTATATGGATGACCTTCTGTACGAGCACAAGAAATCGACCACGCGCAAACCCATATCACAAATATTTCTTCGACATTAGAAAAGGCAAAGATGTCGCTAACGAAATGGGTAGCAAATCATCCAACCTTGCTAGAAAAGATTCGGAAGGAGAAGCAAGTTGGTTCATATATTGATATCCAGAGGAACAACAATAGTACTAAAATACTAGAGTTGCACTTCAATTGGGATGCTGACTTTTTTTTCTATTTAAGACGTTCACCCATATCACTCAAATATACTAAACGAGAGATCCTTAGCATAGTCGCATTATTATATGACCCGATAGGATGGCTTTTACCTGTCATAATGAAACTACGCATAGAAATCCAGCAACTCTGGCAAAAAGGTTATGATTTGGATCAAGAAATAGACGCAGCTTGCAAATATAAGTTTCAGAAAATTTTTGCTACGCTAGAAAATTTAAATGATGTACGAATTCTCAAATGGATGGGGACTACTGATCCAACGAACGCAATACAATGAATTGAATTTAGTGATGCATCCGGAGACGGATATGCAGCAGTTATATATAGTAAGCAGGCCAGTAGTGAAGCCACTCAAAACAAAACCAACAAAAAATCGAAAGAAAATACTATTCCGAAAATGGAACTCGAGAGCATTCTTCCGCTTACCGAACTGTATATTGACGTTAAAAAAAGCTATGGCAATATACCGTTGATCTTCAGAGCATACACCGACTCATCAGTAGCCCTTCATTGGGTTCGTAGCAGAAAATACATTGATAATAAGTTTGTCAAAAGAAAAGTGGAAAAAATTACGAAAGTATTAGCGCCAGAAAATCTTCATCATGTCATTTCTGCAGCCCTTTATTGATAGGGAAAGTGGTGTACTTCACGCGAGAGGCAGGATCGAGCATGCAAATCTATCATATCAGCAGAAGCACCCTATAATTCTTGGTAAATGCCATTTAGTAGATTTGTTAATCAGGCAAGTGCATCTTGGCTACAATCACTGCGGAAATAGTATCACCGTTACCAGAATCCGTGAAACATTTCATATACTTACTTTGCAACAGTAAATGAAGAAAATTTTACGGGCATGTATATTGTGTACCAAGTTGAGAGTAAAAACAATAGAACCTCCAATGTCAAGTTTACATCCTGAAAGGGTGACTCCGTCTTAGACATTCCAAAATGTAGGAACCGATCTTTGTGGGCCCTTCCAATTAAAGGCGAGCCCACTGAAATTCGCTAAGTCGATGAAGGTTTACATCGTTGTTTTCGTTTGTATGGCTACAAAACTGATTCACCTAGAGTTATGATCAGACCTTAGCTCGAATACATTCCTGTCAGCATTCAGCCGATTCCTAAGCAGACGGGGCCAACCAGATATTGTGCGATCTGATAACGCCACCAATCTAACCGGTGCAGCGAAGGTTCTTGCTGAGGCATGGAGAAAAATAGCAGCAGAGTCTGAGGAGAAACTAGTCCCTAAAAAAATAACGTGGCTTCACAATCCGCCGGGAGCTAGCCATTTTGGGGGATTGCTCGAAGCGGTTGTGGGGAGCCTGAAAAAATTTATTGAATGGATGCTCTCAGTTAACAATTTGACATATGAACAGTTTTATACAGCCATTTGCACTTGGGAAGCAATATTAAACAGCCGCCCACTCTACCCTATACAAGTAGATAGTGACTGCCTTGAGTGTCTGACTCCTGCACATTTCATAGTACAGCGAAGCCTTACAGCCCCACCAATGTGTGTTGGAATGCGGGAAGAGTTGCCAGCTACCAAGAAGTGGCCTCAAGTTCATGATCTACTGTGTGTTTTTGGGAAAAATTTCAGAACGAATATCTTTTTCATCTCCAAAAAACCTAGAAACGGCCTGGCCGACGACAGCTACACGAAGGAGATTTCGTTCTAATGAAAGAATCTGGAAATGTACCACTACAGTGGAAAAAAGCAAAAGTAATCGAAATTTAAAGGAGTAGTTCGCCAGGTGGGCCTCAAGCCTCCTTCAAGAAACTATGTTCATCGAGCGGTGCATAGTTTAGTCCCTTCGCTATCTAAAGAAGATTCTGATGTAAAGAGAATAAACCAAGACACCAAAGTTACCTCCAAGAACTGTATGGCGAGCCTTCACCCTGAGAAAATGCAGGCAATGAGCTCCTCCACTAAGGAAAATGTATTTCCTGAAACTAGCCCAGAGCGACATAGATATAATACAAGATCCCGCAATAAAAGCACGCTACTTTACAGTTACGGCCACTACAATCGCTGAAAATGCACTACATATCGAGGTCTTGAATCAAACGATGTATATCAAACTACACAAGGTGCAAATCAAAGCATTAGATTTAAATTTCCAAGTAAATACCTCTTTGAATATATCACGAGAATTACAATTCATCGAAGAAAAAGTTAAAGAATTTAGCGACTTCTGTTCCGAAGCCTTTATTAGAGAACAGCTTAGAAATTATTGTGACACGCATAAAATGACCATTGAAGACAACTTTGGCAACCTCCGTATAAAGCTCCAATCATACGACAGTAAAAAATATTCCAAACGATGGGCTGTACCACTTGCATCTGGGGTAGCAAAGGAGTTTTTAAGGTAGTAATGTGTCAAACGGTTCCAGACTAGGTTCTCAGATTGACAGGGGAGGTGTTTAGTGGGTAGTCCAAGGGTATCCTCCATGGGAGTCCCACACTGCCAGACTCGGCGGCGTAAATGCCTTCACCTCCCTACCACAAAAAAAAGGGGTTGCTAAATATGTCCCTCAGTTATTGATGACTGGTGCAGTAACGTATCTCGGATACGAGGATCTTCAATTGCATAATAAAGTCAATTTAATCAAGGAAAAGACTGCGAAAAGTACGAGGATGATGTTAAATATAACCAATTTAGAATACCACCAAATTGAAGATCAGTTGCAAAAAGCGGTTCGGCAAGAACAAGAAATTGCTTTGCAGCAACAAATAGATGAATACGCCGGGAGTCTCAAGTCTCCGATTATAGAAATAACAGACAAGCATCAAGAGCTAAAAAATTTAGTCCAATATGATGAGCTAAGAAAGTTTGTTGCTAAGGTCAACCAGCACATACCAGATCTTATGATCCCAACTGTAAAAGAAGACAAGTTAATCTTCAATCGTCCACTCGTTCCACTCGTTTATAAAACTGTATTCAATTTAAAAGTATTGGTAGCTGTCCCAAATTCACATTGGTGGACGTACATATTCGAGAATGGTCAACCAGTTCAGCTCATAGCTACCAGCACTGACAATAAAAAGTATTTTTACCCCGGACAGTCCATTGAGTTTTGACCAAACTGTTACGATGTAGATTATGAAAGTTCCATCATGTGAAAGCAAATTAGCAGCAAATTTAAGCAATCCTGACCAATGGTTTAACAGACGCACTATCCTTGAAGACACTCATTTCTTTCGATTGAGTTCAAATCTTGGAGTCCTTTACGTTAAAGGAAAGGATTCTATGAAGATAAAATGCAACGATACCGAAGCAAAGCTGTCCAGCGCAGTAAATCTTGTCAGTTTTGACGGCTGTACTGTGGATACTGCCAATTTCTCGATAACTGGTGCAATCACAACAAGTGGAGAGGCAACTATTGATAACATTCACGAAATAAGCACAACTATGACTGCATTCCTAGTGGAAGGATTGGTACCACTATTAGAACCTGAGGACTCCCAGATTCAGAAGCTGGAACGCGAACTGGAAGACGTACTTGAGGGTCAAGCTGATAGTCCAAATTACAACATATCCATTGGAGCAGGTGTTTTTTGGTCTCGATTTTTCTAGTAGCTGGAGCAGTTTTGGTGTGCACTTGCCGTCAACAACCAACCCCAACATTCGTCAGCCATCTATCATTGGAGGATAGGACAATTGGAAGCTGATCGCATATCTCAACTCCGACTGCCACCGATAATGAGAGCAGAACATCAATGATATAACATTTAACATTTTACTTATTATTTGCGGACATTGAATGGCCTATGAACATAGGACTCTGACTCTTTGGTTTTTATATTTTAAAACGCGTAAACATTAACAATAATAAAAATATTTTATAATTTATAACCATGAATGGAAGTAATGGCATTTTTTTTTCCAAATCTGCAATTAAAATTTCGGATGTGTTATGAAGGTTTTCGAGCAGTTTGCTTGTGTGATTGCTCGATTACTACAGGATTTATATCGAGAAAAACGGCCGATGGTTCTAGATTTGAAAGTACATTTTATTTCTATCTAATATTCCGCTCGTCAGAAGATAACAATAGGATATATTCAAGTTTGATGTCTGTCCGAGACTCCGAAAATGCAAAGCCTGTAGACTGACATGCGTCCAAGACCCCGAAAATTAGAAGCCTGTCACCTTGATGTAATTTTAAATATTGTTGTTTGAGGTATGGAAATACCCGAACAAATCCTGTGCAGTAAAATTAATGTCTCCAACTGCGACGACTTCCGTAGTTGCAACATCATTTCTTGGCTTAATTAGCAGAATTAATTTTCTCAGTCAATATAGAGGAAAGTAACAGAAAATGAAGAAATTGCCATAATTCCTGATGTATCAATTTTAAAAAAATCTAAGTACTACATCAAGTGTTAATTATTCTGAGCCGCATTCGAGTTTCTTTGCATGTCTTTATTTCAACTAATGTCCCATCTACGAAAATCTACTTGATCTACCTAAACGCAAATTTTGAGGAGTCAGTGGAAATCATTTATCTTTTTCCACCCAAAATAAATAATAATCATTCTTCAAACTAGCATTCATTTTTCAATAGACAAGTTGCTAATTAACCAGTGCAATGAATCGTCTCTCACCATTTGACCTGAATTAAATATTGCCATGTGAAGGCTGTTGTATTCTCAGAAAATCGTTTACTAAATATTGTGTTTCATTTATAAACTCCTTATCAACATTTGAGTCAACACATTGTTCGGTATTCCAAGTATTTAAGCTGTTTAGCGTCTTGAAGAAAATCCTATGACAATACCATTTGTCTTAGGCCCACTGAATAGTGTTGAGACTTTAAATTTAATAAATGGTTGGCTTAACCAACGTTCGCATGAAATTCGTGATGATTGTGGCGAAAAGTGAGCAACAAGTCAAGGTGAATTCGCTAAACGAAGTTAATTATCTTGGGAGACTTGAAACAGTGTTGCAACCACCTAAAATCAAACTGCGCGAAAAGTCGTGCATTTCGGTCCGCGATTAAGGCGTGGAGGTGCTACACCCGCGTTGTATTGAACAGAGATGTTATCGGAAAGGGTTAAAAGAGGTCATTTCCTTTTTGTATGTTCTTTGATCTAACGAATTTAGTTTTTCCCAGCAAATTTGATTGGTATCTATAGAAAAATTAATCACGAATTCTATGTAACAGTCCTGGAATGCGCTCAAAGTATTAAATGTTTTATGGTTATGTGAAGAGATTAATATTTCTTTAATCCATTCTATGATTGGCCATCATTAATTTATAAATTGCCTTGTGAATTTATACAATCCAACAAAATATAATGGAAAAAATAATACTTTCTATATTCATTCAATTCACAATTAATCCATCTTCTTTTCAACATGTAATTAAGCTAACCAACTGTTACAAAATAATTTACGATGAACACCTGAAACCCTTTCATGACTATTATTACTCTAATTTAGACCCAGTCGGCACATCAATAAATCTTTCGCATGCTGGTGCAGATATGACGGTCTTTTCGCTTTTCGCGCATTCTTCAAAGATACAATAATAGCAAATAGTTTAAAGTCGACCTACCGCAAGACAAAATTTTCTACCGCATACTCTAGAAAAAAGCATAAATTCAATGTGTACGGACAATAATAACTGTTACGAGACAGCGACGAAGACAACGTGGTTGGCTTTCTACGGTTGCACTTGCAGTTAGTAATACTTCTTTTCAGAAGTAAATTAATCTGCAGTTGCTTTGAAAGGATCAGCTGGAGTGGTGCCAGAAAACTGTCGGAAAACATCATGCGTGCTGGAAACTTTTCCTATACATAACACCCCACATGAACGCATGAGGCGTAACTGCGTCTTGACGGCACTTGAATTATTTCGATAATGTTGTACAAACAAATTTATATATACAAGAAGCAGCAGCAAAAGACTTTACTTTCGGTAAAACTGGTGCTGGTACAATGGCAGCTAATTGACTTACTTATTTTTAATGTCTTGCATAACCACGAGCATGTGTGTACACAATTTTCGGGAAAACTGCGTGCAAGCATGAATGGAAGAGATTTTCTCGAATGAATGTTATTTTTGAGTGTTTGATTGTTGAACATATTCAAGAAGGTAATGATGAATTATTGCCGTTGGTTTACATAGGACTATAAACACGTTGTTATAATGGCGACTAATTAGTCCAAACATGAAATAACACTTGAAGGAAAAGGTTTAGAAATTGTTTAAAGCAGTTACTATCGAGTGTTTGCCTACTGTTGAGGGAAAGGGGAATGTACTTTATGGCACTGATTTCTTGAGTTACGTATAAGTTCTGGTTACATCAGAGTAGCAGCAATGAAACGTACTCATAAAATCTGGAAACCCTGTCTGAACCACAAAACCGCGCATGAAATAATCTCGATAGATTAATGTATTTATTTTTATGAAGCGTTCCTATTTTTGGTTAAACTATAAGTTTCAATTTTGTTTATTGAAAAGTATTTTAATATTATTTTACAAAACTCTATTAAAATCGTAATCAGCCTGTCCGAGTGTCACAGCAAGTTATCTCGGAATCTACAATAGAATATTTCTGAGCAGCTCTGAAGTAATAACCTTGTCAAAATTTCATTACAATACAAGTCGAGAATGCTCCCGCCAGAAGGATTTTGTAAACCAATTAGTCGCTCAAATAACAGTTTCTGATTATCAAAACTTAACTCACAAATTCCATAAATTAAGTTCGAAAAACTAAAATTTGGTTATTGTGTATATAACGTCGCCGCCATTTTGCTTTCAGTTTGTTAATCTCATTGCTTGATAATATATCAATGTTAAAAACCATTCCTAAAATTTCCCTTAACATTCCTACACATCTGTAGTGTCTATGTCCGTTGGAAACGTGTATCTCTCCAGTATCACGACTTATTGTAATTGTAAAAAATTTTAATTGTCTGTAGGGATGCCTAGTTTAGGCAAGCCCTACTGTTTCCACATTAGGCTCCAATGGGGCCTTTTCGGTATGCCCAAACTGATTTATATTTGTGATGATCTTAAAGAGTGTGGTAACCTTCGATATCTCGGAGCGATACACGACAGAGACTGCCATCCCTACACAACTATTGATCAGCTGACAAGTATCAGATGACAGATTTCTGCCACTGAACCGCCACGTGACGTCGGTCGTGTGGTGAATTAACGTATTTCGAGTGCCAATACAGACTAGCAGTGCATGTACTGCTAAACGAGTTGTACGGTGACTATCTATTTCCTTAGTGAAAAAATCCGTGGTGAAAAACAGTAAGGGAAGCGGGGATTAAAAAAGAGTCATTGAAAAATAGTGGTAGAAAGCATTTCGTGTGATTTTCAGGGAAGTATGAAACAATTGTCACATTTGTCCATTTTTTCGCGAAATAAAGGCAAGGATTTAGCTTCGTAGCGTTTGTCCTGGTGCCAAAAATATAATTTAATATAGCGAGCTTGTTAGGGCCGAAAGCTAGCTCTAAAATGGTGATTCTTAGAGAGCTTACTAAGCCCCTGGCGAAAAGAAGTTTTAAGTTTCGTGATTTGTACGTACATTTTTCGAAAACAGGATTTCGCTGATCGTTGCTAGTGCACATGGATTTTTGAGTCTGTAATTGGCTCTAATAATAAAATTTATTGCGCAAATTTGATGAACCAGGTGCAACAATTAAGTAATCAGACTGATTTTATTGTCGCGCTTGTGGTAAACCTGCGACTTTGAAATTCCTTTCCCCTTCTCCGGCATCCTTCAACTCTCCATTGATATATTTACCATCGCTCTAGCTTGTTTAGTTCGCCTGCTGTGTCGTGTTGAGTGGACGTGTGTTGGTGCTCGTTACGAAAATGGAGAAACGAAATCAAGAGCAACGTGTCGCGATAAAATTTTGCGCCAGATTGGGCGAAACAGCTTCGGAAACGTACGCCAAAATTGTAAAAGTGCATGGTGATAGTGCTTTTAGCCGTATCCAGGTGTTTCGTTGGCATAAAGAGTTTAAGGAGGGACGTGAAAGCGTAGAAGACGAGGCGCGGAGCGGGAGACCAGTCGAGGTGTGGACTGACGCGAATGCGCAGCGTGTACGCGCCCTAATCCGTGAAGATCGGCGTTTAATAGTTCGAATGTTGGATTCGGAACTGGGTGTGAGCCGTGAAACAGGCAGACAAATTTTAACCGACAATTTTGGGCGCAAAGATACCGTTCCACACCGCTCTCAGCGTGTCCCAGTATTTGACCTCTAAGGGGATCACCGTGTTGCAACAGCCCCCTTATTCGCCCGATATGTCACCCTGTGACTTTTTTACGTTCCCTAGAACAAAATCGGTGGTCAAAGGAACACAGTTTCAGTCGATTACGAACATCCAGGCGGCCGAGACGAGGGTATTTGCGGACATCCCAGTCGAAGCGTTCCAGAAATGTTACGAAGCATGGAAAACGCGCTCGAATCGTTGTACAGCTGCCCAAGGGAGCTACTTTGAAGGGGATGGCGGAGTTGCAGAATAATTTTTAAATACACAGTTTTCATGGAATCAGTCACATTACTTAATTGTCATCCTAGTGTAATGCTAAGAGATGGCGATGGCGATAACATTATTATTTTGTTACACATTCGAACACCTCCCCATAACAAAATAACAAAAACAAAGACTTGAATCCAATTGTTATGAAACGGACAGTCTTATAAGATAAAAGGGACTCACAGCAGCTGGGGGCGTTGGGTTTGGGGAACGCTTTTCTAGACCTTCTGTTGAATTCATTTTTTATTGCAACAATGTTTGCTGCAGGTCAGTATCGCGTCGCAAAGTGCCATGAAACCGATGCGAGTATTTCATTGCCCGTATCGACTTCATGGCCACCCATCATATATGCAACGTCCACATGTACATACATTGCATAGTATCATTTGCATTGTGCGAACATTGCACATTGCAAGTGGTGCTATGATCGTATCGCGCTGTGGCTGCATGCGATGGGTGCACGTGTACGCACGTTCAGCTAAAATCGTGGGATCGTCCGTGCGTGCGTGTGCACTTTTTGTATGAATATGATATGATTTGCGGCTACTATGTTCCATTTTGTTTGGCGTTAGAGTTATTTAATTTGGCGCGGCAGTATTTAGTTGGTGATCGCGATCGATGGTTGGAAAATCTTAATTTAGATACAGTCAGAATATGCACAAGAAAAACATTTCATCCTTACAATAATAACTGCAATGTTAATAAATAAAAGTTCTTTAAAATAACATAAGTCAACTGTGCAAAACAATAGCAATTGAAGTTTTTAAATTTGGCCGGGACAAAAGAGTCCCGACGCAAACATTGGAGGCCCCGGCGAGATTTTTCAATTCCTGCGACATCGATTGGCGATTCCAGGATATTTCGCCCAACGTTTATTTTTGTTGGCGAGATTTTCAATTCCTGCGACCTCGATTGGCGATTCCAGGATATTTCGCCCAACTTGTTATTTTGGATTTTGTGTTGATGGTGTTTTTCAATTCCTGCGACATCGATTAGCGATACCAGGATATTTCGACCAACGTTTGTTGCTGTGGAGTTTGTGGTGGTGGTGTGTGTGAGGGGTGTCCGCTCGTTAGTGAAGAGAGCAGTGCTTGTGCTCTGGTGGTGTGCCCGTGATAGTTTTCGTCCGACCCAGGGAATTTCCAACGATGGAGGAACTGGCGGAACGGCAAACGTCGCTGTCCCAAGAATTGGACAAAATAATCCTGAATTACAAAAAGGACCCGATTGCGCGAAAGCAAGGGGCAGAATACTATCAGGAGCGAGTTCGGCGGCTCGAGTTCGTATGGGACGAATTTGAGGAGATGGGACAATCAAATACGGGCACTGCCAGATGTGCCGCTGTCGCATAGCTACTTCACCAGTCAGACGTATGAGACAACGCTGGCCAATTTCATCGACTTTCAGCGACACTTTTCTGAGAGAATGTCGGCATTGAGATACCCCAAGGATGATACTGGAGGGCCGTCCGAGCGGATAAGCTTGTGCTCCATAGAGGATGTAAGCCGATTGAAAACGACAGATATTCCATCACAGAGTGATCCAGTCGTCTCCAAGACCCTTCGACGCTACAAAGTGATGGCGGACGCCTTTCTCCGTTTGGGGTCTCGCTTGGATCAACCGCAACGCTCACGCCAGTGCTATAAGGCCAAGATTATGTCGGTCCAACGAAGCTGGTCTCAATTGAAGGAGCAATATTATCAGCTTTGCGAGCTCAGTGATGATCCTTCAACCATGAAGAGCATACCAGTTGAGAGGAAGTTGCTCAGGACTGGCTGGTCCAGCTGGAGGCCGGATTGGATGACTGCGACACCACGCCCGGAACACCTACGCCAAATTTGACAATGTCTGCCCAAAATTACACTACCGAAATTCGATGGAGAGCACTTACGGTGGCGACCCTTTCAGGACTTGTTTGAAAAAATGTTGCATAATCAGCCCATATCCAGCTGCCAAAAATTATGGTATCTCAAGGCCTACCTCACTGGAGAAGCTGAGCGGTTGATAATGAATTTCGCCCTATCGGAAGAGAACTACGAAGCAGCGTGGACAACCTTAAAGTAGCGTTATGACAATCGACGGCTCTTGGTCACTGCACTCCTCGATAGATTGTTGGGACAGTCCTCCCATTTTGGCGAGAGGCCGTCAGCCGCTGCTGTGAAATGTTTACTCGACACAACCCAAGAATGCCTCCGAGGACTAGAAAATCTAAATATTGCTACCGATGATTGGGATCCGTTGTTTTTGCATGTGTTGACAAGGAAGCTGGACTCGACCACTCATGCGATTTATAAGCAGACCTTGTCTAATCCTCGAAAGCTGCCATCGCTCAAGGCTTTTTTGCAATTTTTGAAGATTCGCTCCCAGGCCCTCGAAACGATCGGACACCAATCAAAGGCACCTGAAAACGGGAAGAAAGTAAACAAAACCACGGTGGCTGCCGTGGCGGCTCCTTCATGCCTCATGTGCCAGCAGACGCATCCCCTCTTCTACTGTCCGGAGTTTTTGAAGCTCAATGCCGCTCGACGACTGAGACCAAAAAACGTTGTGTCAACTGTCTTTGAGAAAGACATGAATCCGCCAACTGCTCCGCCAAAGGATGCAAAGACTGCGCCAAGAAACATAACAGCCTGCTGCATTTAGGTGTAGAGACCACTTCTAAACCAGCTAAGGTGAATCCTCTGAACAAGGCTGCACCCGACCAGGAAAGCAAGTATCAAGCGGAGACACCTGCACACTCTCTGACTACAGTGCCGAATCCGCGTTCAAAGGGATATGTACTCAGCACAGCTGTGGTAAGGCTGATTAGCAGCAATGGAATAGCAACGGAATGTCGAGCTGTGCTGGATCCAGGCTCCCAGATAAATTTGATAACAACGCATACAGTTTGAAAACTTGGGTTAAATCCCATCGCAATTCAACGCTCATTGAAGGGGTCGGTAGCACAACAGAGAGAGCGCAAGGAACAGTGAAGTTTAGGCTGCAGTCTCGAAACACTGGATATGCCAGGGAAGTGGCGGCACAGGTGCTGGATAAAATAATCTCACCGCAACCCGCTCAACAGCTGAACGTGTCCCAAGAATAGTAAGCTGGCAGCTCCCAGCTTTCATATGACCGACAAAATCGACATATTATTAAGTGCTGAGCATTTTTTTGAGATCTTGTCCATCGGGCAAATAAAGTTGGGACCCGAACTTCCAGTGCTTCAGAATACACTGCTCGGTTGGATTGTAGCAGGAAAGGTCGGCAACCCTGAAACTTCATCAGCTACCAGTGGAATCCTGGCAGAAGACACCAATTTGTGCGAGACCATTAAACGTTTCTGGAAGGTGGAAGAAGTGCCAGACTCAACACACAAATTAACAACCACTGAAAGCGCTTGTGAAGCACACTTTGTACAGACAGCACAACGGGAGTCGGATGGTCGTTTCATGGTTCGACTTCCTTTCAACAAGGACTTTGGAATGCTAAGCGAGTCGCAGGACGCAGACTGGAAAGTAATCCCGAGCTGAAGTTACAGTACGCAGAATTTATAAACGAGTACAAACGACGCACATTATTTTCTGCCACACCACTGCGTTCTGAGGCCGGAGAGTAGTACCACCCAATTGAGAGTGGTCTTCGACGCGTCCAGTCAAACGGCCACGAACATTTCCTTGAACGATCTTCTACATACCGGACCAATGATTCAGGATGATCTGTTTGCAATTTTGCTCCGCTTCCGCATGCCACGCTTTGTCTTCACGGCCGACATTGAAAAAATGTATCGGCAAATAGTGCTTCACCCCGACGATCGCAAGTTTCGTGAAGTGGGTTGGAGAACTAGTCCATCTCAGCCTTTGCGTTATTATCAATTGAAGACCGTGACGTACGGTACAACATCTGCCCCGTATCTCGCAACCAAGTCCCTTCAAGTCCTAGCTCAAGCAGAACGGCATCAAGCTTCTTTGGGCAGCCAAGCATTGCAGAATGACTTCTACATGGATGATGTCATGACCGGGGCTGACACATTGACTGAGGCAATTCAGAAGCAGAGTGAGTTGCGTAAAATACTTGCGAGCGCTGGCATGCATTTGCGCAAGTGGTGTGCGAATCATCCTGGTCTTCTGCAACCAACCAAGGCTGAGGATCAGCAGGTCCAACTGGACTTCAGTAGTCTATCGGAGGACTACATCAAAACTTTGGGAGTAATTTGGCTACCGAAGGCATACGAATATCAAATCCACATTAATCTAGACCTCGCTGAAGTAAAATTCACCAAAAGGACGATCGCTTCCCACATCGCCAGGATGTTCGATCCATTGGGCATCCTGGCACCAGTTATTGAGACCGCCAAGTTGTTCCTATAGGCATTGTGGCGTTTGGATCTGGACTGGGATGCAGCCTTGCCAGGCGGGATCCACACGCAGTGGGCCCAGTTTCACAGTGAGCTATCATCATTGCAGAAGGTTCGTTTTCCCCGACACGTTAGCACCTGCGAGAAGCCAGCCCAGTTGCAGTTACATACCTTCTGTAATGCCTCCGAGAAGGCATATGGTGCCGCTACATACGTCCGCTAAACATCAAGGGGTGATCAAATTAGTGTCCTGCTGCTGTGTGCGAAATCAAAGGTAGCCCCAATCAAAGTGCTAACGGCTCCCCGCCTGGAACTGTGTGGTGCAAAGCAGGGAGCAGAACTGACAAAGCGAGTCAAAACTGACCTCAACTTAACAGATATCCTCCATGTCTTGTGGGCGGGTGCTGAAATTGTGTTAGCGTGGATCAACTCTACTGCCTCGTCCTACAACACCTTCGTTGCAAATCGTGTCTCGACCATTCAATTGCTGTCGAGATCAAACCAATGGCGTCACGTTGCTTCACGAGACAATCCTGCCGACATCCTATCCCGTGGTTTGGCCCCAGCTGAACTAGGTGGTTGCGAACTATGGTTACATGGACCGTCTTTCCTGAGCAGATCCGAGGCGGAGTGGCCGCCCGAATACAAGCATAACGGATCCTGTGAGTTGGAAAAAAAGCGAATCAAGGCAACCACACTAACGGCAGCCAAGGCGAACATTCATGTCATGCACGAGGTGCAACACGGCAACTCATTCCGAAAGCTGCCTCGGCTAGTAGCCTTCGTGCTGTGTTTTGTAGAGCGTTGCAGACCAAACTCTCAGCTTCCCCAAGTGCCCAATCCAGCAGTCTCAAGTCAAGAACTTTCCAGAGCCCTGGTAGTCATAGTGAAATGCATTCAACAAGACGACTTCCGCGAGGACTTACAGGATATTCAACTCAAGAGGCCGGCTGGCTCCGTTACCAGTGCTGGAGAACACACCATCCCAAGAAGTAGAACTCGAACCGAAAGCACAACCGTCTTCTGGTGTGGAATCTCAAACAGTCGCCCTCATCAATCGCCAACCAATTAATCATCCGAGAAGAAAGAGGACATCAATTTTGTCACTGCTGTTGACTGGTTTGCTGATTCCTCTAGTGATGACCAACTCTATCAAGGTGACGTCAACTGGCACCCAACCCGGCCTGCACTTTCAGTCACCGGACCATGCCTTTTTATCATCAAGCGAGTGGAAGATTTTGGTTTATTATGATCTGGCACCGTATTGGACGAAGTTAGACATGCTGCGAAATGGTACGACTTTGTTGCAACAGCTATGCGATCGGGAATCTCACCAGACTGACTGCTCGTACTTGGTTGAACATTTCCATCACTGGAGAGATCAGCTTTCCAGCGTAAACCAGATGTTGAAGATCAGAACCAAGAGAGGAGCGATAATCGCCGTGGGCGGTCTCGCTCGATCCTTATTTGGCATCCTAGATGACGACTGCTTAAACCAGATGTCCCAAACTATCAAGACTGTGCAAGGGGATCCAAATAGGCTGCACTCCCTGCTGAAGAACCAAACTTCGATTATCGACTCAACGTTGAATATCCTCAGAAAAACCGAAAAAATGACCCAGAAAAGATTCACAGCGATAGGGCAGGAGCTGGCTAAACTCTCCAATGAGGTCAGAGCTCCTCAACCAGCGGGAAGTCAGGGAGCTTGATCACTACATTGGCATTTCACCTGACCCTAAACGCTCTCGAACTGTAGCGAATTCACTCATCCATCATGGACATAATAACGCATACCCAACATGGGAACTTCAATCCGCTGCTGCTATCACAACCACAGCTAAGTTCGGAGATGACACATATCAGGGACCATCTGCCCGAGGATCAGTGCCTGCCGATGGCCCGGGAGAAGCTATTCAAATTATCGTCCATCAAGGCCAAGGTGAAGGGCGAGTTTATCATGTTTGAGCTAAGGATTCCGCTCGTTGGTACATCAACATTTGAACTGTATCGAGTGCTACCTATACCCATTGAAAGATATGATCGCCTCATTGCTATAGTGCCTACCTCGCCATATCTCATCATCAGCCAACATCGCGATCTATACTATCCATGGAGCGTAGCGGAGTGTTCGGCTTGTTAGCTGGATGGAGTCGGACACCCACATCTGCCGACAGTCTCATCCACTGTACCACATGGAGGCCAACATAAGCACGTGTGAGGTGACGTTGTTGAAAGGAATGCCGTCCGCTGCCGAGTGTCACCCGATTGAGTTGCCTACAACCTTTTCCTGGACTAACATTCCACATTCGAACGAGTGGATTTATGCCTTCACGAATCGCGTCGTTGCTCACATCGTATGCAGTGATAATACGACTACACTGACGCTGCAAGGGTCTGGGGTTCTGCAGCTGACGCCAGATTGCACCGTCAAATCTGATGCAGTGACAATTCAGAGTCTTCGTCTCCATGAGAGCACCATACAAACGCAGCACTCGAGAGCACATTACCACATGGAAGACACCAACCCAATCTACACACCATTCCGCAACCATCCTGCACAATTCAAGACGTATTCCACGGAAATCATCAGCCAGCGAAGTCAACTACAAGCCCAAGATTTGTCCTGGGACAACCCTGTTGATGCTCACGACATACACCAATATACCGTCGGACCAATATGCCGTCTGAGCCTTATTGCGCTTGCCGGCCTCATCATCTGCTTCTGGTACAGATCAAGAGATGGACGGTGCCAACCACGACGCAGGAAACCTATACCGCTTCCCCGACGTCACAGCTTACCACACACACTGGAGGAGTTGGAACTGAGCGTCCAACGGGCGGGTGGATGTTGAATTCAAAATTGGTTTTGCATTTTTTTATTGCAACAATGTTTGCTCCAGGTCAGTATCGCGTCGCAAATCGCCATGAAACCGATGCGAGCATTTCATTGCCCGTATCGACTTAATGGCCACCCATCATGTATGCAACGTCCACATGTGCGTACATTGCAGAGTATCATTTGCATTGTGCGAACATTGCACATTGCAAGTGGTGCTATGATCGTATCGTGCTGCGGCTGCATGCGATGCATCATGTATACAACGTCCACATGTGCATACATTGCATGGTATCGTTTGCATTGTGCGAACATTGCACATTGCAAGTGGTGCTATGATCGTATCGCGGTGTGGCTGCGTGCGATGGGTGCACGTGTACATACGGTCAGCTAAAATCGTGGGATCGTCCGTGCGTGCGTGTGCACTTTTTGCATGAATATGATATGATTTGCGGCAACTATGTTCCATCTTGTTTGACGTTAGAGTTATTTAATTTGGCGCGGCAGTCTTTAGTTGGTGGTCGCGATCGATGGTTGGAAAATCTTAATTTAGATACAGTCAGAATATACATAGGAAAAAATTTCATCCTTACAATAATAACTGCAGTGTTAATAAATAAAAGTTCTTTAAAATAACATAATTCAACTGTGCAAAATAAAAGCAATAGAAGTTTTTAAATTTGGCCGGGACAAAAGAGTCCCAATGCAAACAACTGCCTCTCCCCCCGCGCTAGAAGAGGGATCCCCCAGCTTGAAGGTGCCTCACGGCGTAACAAAACGAGACCTGGCCCGAAGTAATGTGTCAAACGGTTCCAGGCTAGGTTTTCAGGTTCACAGTGGAGGTGTTTAGTGGGTAGTCCAGTTGCCTTCTTGCGAGCATGGGAGTGCCACACTCTGTGCGTAAATTATTAAATTGACAAAGAAAACTTACACCATATGCAATGTCAGGTCTAGTTAGAACTGCTAAATACATTAAGCTACCTAGAAGTTGCTGATAGGCATATTCATAGGAAACTTTCTCAGCTTTTGAGATTCATCTCCATAGGAGTATGGACAGCTTTACTTTGGGACATATCGAACTTTTCTAGTAAATTTTCAATATATCCTTCTTGATCAAGGTATATTACATTTTTACCCAATTTTAACTTTCATTCCCAAACATTGTTTCAACTGGCCTAAATTATTGATCTGGAATCTTCTGCTCAACGCAACTACTAACAGATCCAAGGCTGATTTATTGTTATAAAAAACAAAAAAATCATCTACGAACAAGGTTATTTTCATTATAATGTTTCCTTCAAATTTAGTATACAAACATGGTTCATATCTTGATCTTTTGTAGCCTAAACTTTGCAACTTTATGGTTCTATGCTCTGGAAGACTGTTTTAGTCCATAAATAGCACGCTTTAATTTAAATACTTTGCTATCAGCCTTGTTACAATCATCAGTAATGGATATTTCCTTAAACACTTTTTCTTTCTGTAAAACATTAAAAAAAAATTTTACTGCTAATGCAAACAAAAGTCTCAAGGTGGAGTATCGAAGCACGGGGGAAAAGTTTCATGATAATCTTCACCGGCGTTTAGAGAAAAACCTTTCGCCACTAATCTTGCACAATATCTCACATTGTTGTCGGTGTCATGTTTTTTTTAAACACCCACGTGCATTGAACCACTATTTTGTTTTAGGGACGATCCACTCCCTCCCAGGCTTCGTTTTCTTCAAAAGACTTCAACTCTTCTTGCATGGCTGCCTTCCAGGAGTGACTTTCAGGACCATGCAAAAGCTTCTTCAAGAGTGATGTGTCCTCCATTACTTGCTTTTTGACATTCTGCAAGATCCCCCAACCTGCTTCTTATGGAACTACATATACAGCCAGCTGTTGAAAATGCTCATTCTGCTTCTACACTTGTTGGTTTAATGGTTAATAAATAATCGTGCAACAACGGCAGATACTTCCCATTAATTCCATCGGTTTCAAATGTTGCCATTTCTATTCTGAGAGTTTGGTCGAAATGTTTCTCTTTCCCATTTGCAATGTGTTCAGTGTAATCTACATTATTTTGTTCTAGATACATTTCTGATTCCTCCAGCAAAGTTGAATTATATGACAATGGTGGGTGGCAATCATCTACACCCACAGTAATGACTCGTGATAGAATGTTTATCATGTCTAGCAGTAGGTTAATGTTGTCGGCATTGTAAATATCGGATGGGGTGTTTTCAGCTTTTGCTCATATTTTTTTGGATGTCGCAAATAAGTTAATGTTACTGCAATTTCATTGCGCCTTGCTTTGACAACAAGCACCCATAGAGTCTCGGCTAGTTCGTCGCTCAAAAAATTATTTTCTATAATGAAACGAAATGTGGTGTCTTCAGTAATAAGTGTTTGTTCTCGTCTGCGCAATACTTCGACGCCCAATTTTAATGGTTGCAAGCTGTCAACTACGCTTTTGATTTTGCACCATTCTTCGTGGATTTCAGATCCAATGTCAATGAGACCTTTCTCAATGCTCATTTTTAGATATTAAAACTGCTCTAACATGTCGAACATGGTATTCCAGCAGGTACGGCAATCTTAAATCAGAGCTAATTCTTTCCCAGCCTCTTCTCTGATGTACGTATTTTTGTAGCTACATATCGTCTTTTGTAGGAGATCCTCAGGGAATTTTGACCACTTTTCTAACTTTATCAATAACATTGCTATAGCTAGAGATCAATTCAGCGGGCTTGTTTCTCTATAGTGAGGTTTAAACCTTGTTCGCATAATTAATCTCTCCCAAATTTTCATCGCTATCAATTTCAATATCACGTACGGTGTTTGACGTAAGCTGTACACTCATTGTCCGTTTTAAGGTCTTTGTAAAAAAAAATTTTTTCAAAGACCTACTAGTTTCGCGACCTGTCTGTCCGTGCGTCACCATCAAGTTTCCTCAGAAATTATAAAAGCTTTATGGTCTCTTGATGGTCTCTTAAAAATGGAGGTCTTACCAAAAAATTAAAAATTTTTTAAGGATGGCCCCTGCTAATAATGAAGTAGCCCTTACAAATTTTTTTATCAAAGGTAGTCGAGTTGGCTATCAAATGAAAGGTCTTGATTAGAACTAGAAGAAACTGAAAGAAAAAGTCATTTTATGCATCAGGTGGTCCAGCGGGTGGCAAAATGTACCGAAATTTTGTGTGTTCTAGCTTCTATAGTTTCCGAGGAAACCAGCTGTGACGCACGGACAGACGGAAAGACAGGTCGCGAAACTAGTAGGTCTTTGTAAAAAAAAATTTTTTACAAAGACCAAAAAACGGCGGTTTTTCTGAGATGTCCACTCTACAAAATGAGTTTTTATTGACCCGTCCTTGCAAATCATTCTAGAAATCATTTTTCTAGAGAATTCATCCTTGTTAAATACCCATCAATAGTTTTTCTGGATTTTTTTTTAGGAATTTCTTCCTCAATAACATTTTCTGATGAAGTGGTGGTTCTGCTATGAGCTCTGTACTTTTCTGATCTGATATCATATAATGTTTTGCTCTAAGATGGGTTTTCAAATCAGTGATTGATCGTTGACTGGTTTTTAACAATTTGGAACATAGAACACATTTTGCACTTGTGGCATCTTCCGACTTTTGAAAATATTTCCAAATATTTTTTCTACCTATTTCATTATCATTTACAGTATCTTCTGTTGATTTTGATATAGAAATCGCGCAAAAGAATCTGTAAAGCAACAATTTGATACCCTTTGGTTACTTTAGGGTCCGCAATATAAGTCAGAAGTTGAGCTTTAGCAAAATGATATTCTATAATTTATTCAACTTAAGAAGTATTTAAGGCTAGGAGTACCTCAACAGAATAAAATTGATTAGAATAAAATTCAAAATCTTGAAACAGCAAACTAACACGATACTTACATTCGGCGTCGACTTCAACGTAAAAGTTAAGAAAATATTGAGAATGTGTAAATTGAGTTGGAGCTAAATCACAGACACGGAAAATGATTGCGTAAACTAGCCGATTGAACTGCCAATGAAAACTTTAAATAATAACTGACGCTACTGGAATAAAATCATCTGCTTCCAGACGAACAAATAGCGACTCTAATGCGAACTGATTGGCGGAACACTGTCTTGCTACAGGATGAGTTTAATGAACTCTAACGTTGCATGGCATCATGCAAATCATTTCTAATAACAAATTTCAAAGAATATGCGGGATTTGATGCTGCGGATCCGCACTTTGTTGCGAGATCCAGCAGGTCCTAGAATAATGCGGGATCCAGCAGGTCCTAAAGTAATGTGGGATCCCACTTTGTGGGATTGCAAACCCTATTAAGAACGCTTTCAAAATCGTGACTGTCCCGCTCATAACTCTTCCAAGTCTGCTCGAACCCCGTGACTCCATTTTCCCCTGCGGTTGAAGATTTATCTCAAGACCTGGCTATCCCGTTGACTCCCCTGAAAAGCTGGAACTGAATGAAAGCACTCTGAACTATAATCGATCTTGCTCAGACACTACATCTTTCAGCTATGAAATTGTGCTGCTGGCTAAGCGGTACAGCGGTTCAGAGAGATTCGTCTAGTAGAAGGCAAATTAAATAATTAATTCTAAGCTTCCAGCAGAATCTACGGTGGAGTCCAGATAATATATGTAAATCCATGCAACAAAGCCTAGTTATGATTTGCTATGTATGTCATCTAATTAATACTTGTATGCTCGGCTTGATAAGACTTGCAAAATCTGAGTCATCCTCACGACTATTGCGACCACCGTGTCATCGAATGCCAGAATTTCTTATTTTAATTTTATACTAGCATCAGAGGACTAATTTCTATATATATAATTAAAGATATACGTGATTAAAATCGAAGGCTAAAATGCATTAATTATTGTTCACAAACGGTTATTCGTCATAAAACAACAACTTATATATCCTCATGCAATCGAAAGTGCATGCTAAGGGTTTTATTTTCTCTTTTTTATGATAGGGCATTTATGTAAAGGTAAGAGTAAACTTCCAAAAATACACAAACAAACAGTTGATGGTGCCGGGATAAGAGTTAGGGCATTTAAATGAATGATAATAGTGGGATGCCGGCCAAGCGTGCGGGATGAATGAAAATTAAAGTTCGAGTGGAATGAGTGTAGCGGGTTTGATGTTTAGTTGTGAGGATGCAAGGTTCTGAAGAGAAGACGTTCTGATCGAGTAAACGAAACGTAGTAAACGGATAAAAGACAGTGTAACTAGTAGAACCGTTTTTTGGAAACATCCCAAAAGTAAGTTCGAGTGCCAGGTGGTGTCAGCGAGTAATGGGATTGGACCGATTTTTATTTTTGGGGACTGAATTAACTTAGTATTGGCTCGTTTGCCAAGAAAATTTTCTTAGAAAGTATTGGTTGAGGGAAAGTTATTGCCAACGTCCTGTTGGACAATTCAATGTTTATTGCTAGACTTAAACTATACCTTGGTCACAAATTTGGGACAGGTGGTATTATTGGCGCCCATTTAGTTTTTTCATAAAAAGTTCAGAAAAAAATATAACTTCACCCATTCCTTTAACAGCAAAGCACAGCGTAATAAGCTGTTTACATGTCTCATTTATATTTTGTCCAGTGAAATTAAGATTTATCAATTTAGAAAGAAAATTGAAAATTAATACACAATTCATAAAATTTCATGTGTGACGGTAATATGAGCCCCATAGTAATAATATAGAAATACCTTGAGAGGGATAAATAATGGATTTCCATTAAAGAGAAAGAAGTATTATTTGAATAATACAAACTGTATTTTTTGTTTTGAATAACATTTATTTATAAAAATCACAGACACTGTTTTCTTTTTCACATCCTGCGCACTCATTATGTGCCCATATTTCGCAGACAAGGCACTGCACCCAAATTTCGCCTTGTTTGTTTTCAGAAAATAGTGATTCGCAAAACAAGCATGCATCGTCATCTTCTCCAAGGGTTTTCACTCCCATTTCCATCTCTGAAAGCGTGAGTCAATAGGCTTTATACAATCTGTGTCAGATAACTCCAAGCCATCAAACTTAAGATGTCTGTTACTGTATCGTTCTTTTGGAGTTTTCACATTTTCTTCATTTACTTCATGCTTTTTAGCATCCTTTCGCAGGCCTGAGTCTTCTTTACATTTCTTATTCTTTTCTTTATGTTTTTGTAAATTTTATTTTGTTTTAACATTTCTGTATATGGCGAAGATGTTATCAATGCAGCTTTGCAAGGTTTTGGTCCCTTATTTGTCATTTTCTTCTTAGGTTTAGACACTGGCCAAATATTTATTGGAGAGGCGACATTTTTCAGAGGATTAGATGTGCATACACCAGAGAACCCTGCTTCTGCTAAATCTTTTGCACTTGGCTGTATGCGTTGAATCTCAAAGTCTGAATCTTGAATGATGGATGAACCTGCCTTAGCACATATTACTTCAGAATTTTGTGGGGTACAAATTGTTCCCAAATCTTTTTCTTCATTCATTGACTTTTTGTCCTTACCTTTCTAAGTCAAGGTGATCGTCAGCTGATGGGGCAAAGTCTGCATCTGAATATATATTCCTATTACGTAGACTTAAATCCATTAGCTGCTATTGTTCCAGCCTGGCAAATTGAATACGTTTTCCCAAATAACTCACAAATGTCACATGGCCCGACAGGTCTACCGCTGTGGAGCACTCCCCTTCGAATGGCTTCACTGTAGCGGAATTTCAAAGGACCAATAAGGGTTTTGTCAAGTGGTTGAAGCTTATGCGATGTGTGCGGTGGTAAACTCAGTATTACCAAATGATTTTCAAGCGCTAGGTCAATAACTTCAATATTTTTGACAAAGGAACTGTAGCCATCTAGAACTAAAAGCACCGGGTCCTCCTTGGTTGGTTTGTTTTTTTTTTTCGATAAAATGCTTGAGCCATTCAGTGAAAAAATTAGACTGAATCCATCCGGAAGAATGGCATCTGGCAATGGAACCTGGCAGAGCACCCTTCATGAGAGCGTCTGTCATATTTTTGGAAGGGAAGATTAATCGTGGCGGAACAAATGTTCCCTCAGCACTTATACAACATACCACAGTCATTAAAGATTCTCTTTAAGCAGCTGAACTTAATGCGCCAACTTCTCGTTTCCCTTTGAGTCCACTGACACGTGGAACTGAACAACAGAAACTCTAGTCTCATCCACATTGAACACTCTATTTGCAGAATACTTGTGCTTGTTGAGCTCAGGTTCCAGAAGGTCAAAAACCAGCTTCCTTACTGAATCTATTTGCTCAGGAAAAAGATGTAGCTGTGGGTTTCAGCAATGGCAAAACATTCTTATGACGATTCATAAAATGATCAAACCACACTCTACCTGCTAGTCCTTGTGTGGATGCCGTATTTCATTTGTTCACAGAGCTCAAAAGATATACGATGAACATCTTGTCTGGTAAGTCCGTGGAACTTACTTTCCATAATCACTACATATTCAACTAATTTATTATTTTCAAGTGTGTTATCCATGATCGGTTTCCGTCCTAATTTAAGTCCTGCTGCTTCTGATGGCGATGCATCTCCACGAGCGAGTCTCTAAAGAGTATCGCGTGGTAATTTGAATTGTTTTACTGCTCGTTTTAGTCCCATTTCATTATGTCTTACGGTCGAGGTAGCATTCACCATGCTACTTTGACTCCATAGCTTTCTCTTTTTGCACACTTTCTTTGCGTTGAGTACTTTTCTTGGCATCTGCGAAAATCAAGGAAAAGCAATATGTAATGTGCATAATATGAGCCCTTTCCATTTGGGGGCTCATATACCGAACACGCTTAGGGGCCCAAATTAGAACACGCACAGTATTTGGGGAAAAATAAGCAATCCGTGCTGTTCTCTGGAGCAAAGTTTAACCTCAATCACAGTTTGTTGTCTTTAAGTACTGCTAATTAGCAGAATACTCACCTTACAAACATTGCTTCACAGCGAAAAACAAAAACATATGAACTAAATCAAATCGCTAAAAAGCGAAACCCAAGAGCTGTCATTATAGATTTCGATTGATGCCACTAGTCTGCGCACCTTACTTTAAACGATATGTATGGGGCCCACTTTTATCTCTATAACAAAATTTTACGCGTTTTTTGGTTTTTGATCCGCCGCCACTTTCAATCTTTTTATATGATTTTGGATTTTTTGTGAGGTTCATTATAAAGTTCAATAAACCTCTGCATCAAATTTCGACCAAATCGATACTTTGGATTTTAAACTAAAATGGCTGCCATTTTATTTTCGCGCGGCGAATTCGGCTGGTTAACGAACTTGCCGAGATATTTGCTCGATACATCTTCCCTGTTAATCTGGTGAAACTCGAAGGAAAAACTACGTACCCCGAATCTCCAGGACCAACTACGTTGAAATACGATACATATGTTCTCCGCAATCGAATCACGGATGTTTAACGCAAATAAATGAATTTTGTAAAACGGAAATATGTCTTGACTAGGATGGATAAAAATAAAATGTTTGCACTGTGACCGCTTAACATAGTCAATGAAAGTGCTTCCAACTTTACTTACGAATAATTTTATAATACAAATTTTTTAAGTTATTTAAATAGTGGATGAAATCGAACCATTTTTATTGAATATAAATTCACTTTTTTTATATACTTTTGGATTAGTGTACTTTTTTATCCAACGTTGCATTTATGTCGGTTGACCTCATTTCCGGAAGCACGATAAAATTTTTAAAAGCAATTTGAGGCATTATCTGCAGAAAAGCTTTTATATTTGGTTAATTTATTGTCCCCTTAAGCGATATTCTAACCTAGTTATGCTGTCACTTGCGAAAATGAAGTAAATTTAACCCGGAACGACAGCCTTTGATTTCATCATGTCCCCTACAGGCCAAAATAATTTAAAACAAAAGAACATCAATATGTAAAATTTGGTTTCTTTTGATTTGACTAAATTTTACTTAACATCGATAAATCCTCCTCATATTTATATACAATTACGATTAATTATGCGGTACTCGTACACTTTGTTAATATGAGGAAATTAAAGTATGTTTTTTTGTATTAGTGCATATTTTCCCCATTCCAAACTTTGTCTTTTTGACCCAATTTACTTAAAGATCGTCAAATTTCAGTAAAATGTAATCTTCAGGATATCCTATGCAACAATGATTGAATGAAAATTTCTCATAATATCTGAATTAAATTACAGTTCAAATCATCAATTGACTTTATTTACGAGTAACAGCACATTATTTCGTTATCTACACACTGGACAAAATCATATCTTACAAAATATATCTGCAAGACTGACTACCATTCGCATTATTATTACATTATCGTCTGCTGTGCATTACTGTTTGCATTCAAATGATCTAATACGAAATGAAAAGTCGCATCATCTCGCACGTACTCCGCGAAATTTCCTGCGATCAGTGTTGAATGTCTTTGCCAGCAGCTTGATGGACACAAGCCAGCAGTAATAAATTCAAACAATTTACAACTTTTGTTGCTTTATTTGTCCTTTGAAGTTGGCTATGGTCAGATTGTGTGCATTTGTGCAATTGAACAACGTATACGAATGCAATTACGATGCAAGCGCGTACCTTTGTATCTCTTGCAATCGATCAGAGGAATATCATTTTCTCTTAGAAAGTCGTATGAGCAAGTTTGATCGAAATGTATGAAAAAGTGACTAACGAACATTCGTGGTGTACTGATAATATTGAATGTTTTTCGAGACAAGAAATCTTAGTTAATTGATTTCCATGTTGTTCACTATATTTATGGTCATTGATCCTAGTGGTATGAGCCGGAAAATAATTATTGCTTATATTAACTCTTTATGAATGACATTATCGAATGTAATTCCATGATGAAATTATCATTTTTATCAAAAAACATTTGCTACGTATGCATCAAAGAAAAATGCATAATTTACCACACATGTGTGTGATAGAAAATATACAACATGCTGTCAGTGATTCGTACGATGAAAACCAAAAAAAGGATCCGTAGAAAGTAGAAAGGACGACCCATTTAAACAATTACAAGGACTTGCCAAATACACTCCAGCTTGTGACGAGATCGTTAGAATTTGATGATACTCGTAATAAGAAAGAACTGCGAGTTTCCTTGCTTATTATGTGGGTCATATTGAGGCTGACAAACAGGGTCAAGTTTCTTATGTATTAGTTATATGCGTAAGTTTCTATCAGAGCTTCCCAGACTTCCCGTGACTTTGACGACACCTTAAGATTTACTAAACCGCAACTTACTGAAACTGTAAGTGTTAATCTCCAGTCTATAATCCGTATACAAATTCCTCACAAAAAAGAACATAATTTCCTATAAATTATTTTTGTGGGAATGGAAGTCAAAGCGCCTTATGCGTCTTAGGCATGTCGCCTGAAATCTGGTAAGTAGGATTCGAACCCACTAAAAACCACCTCCATTGCTAATCGGGACTGAGCCCCACCCTGGGACCGATCGCGCATTTCTTTTGGATGAAGTGTCTTCTATGCCATTCTAGACAACCTCAATCAACCGCTGTACTAGTGTAGTAGTCTGTCTGACAGACTAGAATTGTACCGCTTGTATCGCAAATATAACAAAACTAGCCATCGCCTCTACGCATCTTCCGATCGCAACATAGCTTCCAGAATAAATTCAGGGTTAACCTGACCAAACATGGATTCCAGGGCGTCCCTTTCTAAAGAAAGAATGTGTGTTGCCGACTTCCAGGATGCAAAAGCTACAAAACGGTGTTCTGCTTTCACATTCTATAGAAAAATTCACAAAAATATACGTGACCCGTTAGAATCTGAGAAAGGTAGAAGTTACTTCTCTAATTTTCTGGGTTCAAGAAGTCTAATAAGTCTAGTTCAACTACTAGAAGCCCTTGCGGCCCAGCGCTGCTGCCACTTTTGCATTCTGAACCGAACTTCAAATTGCCGCCTCAACTTCTCCACCTTCTTTTGGGCACTCCTGCCTTTTCCTTTATGTATTTATTTATTTTCATTAACATTTTTCCAATTTTCCCTTTAATTTTTATTTCCCCATCATCACAATCCTACCCTTTTCCCTTATTTCAAACTACAAAAAAAATATATATATACTAATAATTTCAATTTTCCCACTAACAATATTCCATTGATTAATTCCCACTAACAAAACTTCATTCAATACCTTTTCCTCTAACAAAACCTAATTCCTTCCTTCATACTAACTAATTCTATTCCCACTAACAAATCTTATTTTTTATACTAACAAAAATTAATTCAAGTTCCCCTACTAACAAAGTTCAAACTCATACCCAAAGGCATCGTTGAAGTTGCTTATGAGATGAATGGGAGATCAACAATCCATGGCACCATTAGCTGCGTCGCGAGTTCTCGATCGGGGGTCTGCTGGAACCCTGAGTTCAAGTTCCCCCGGGCGCAGGGAAGCACTCTTTTTGGGGTATCGGCGAAACCAATAGCTTCCGTAACGTATATGTGACACTTCGCATTCAATCAAGCGCTTCTTGGATTGTGCAAATTGCCATATGTAAAACAATGGATACTATTGAGTTTGTCGATATGGAACAAAAGATGTGTGGGTAGCGGAATCGAAGTGTAATGAACTTCGATTACGTTACCCAGATGCGGCAGCGGTAATTTGAAAATAATTTGGATTGCGGTATCGAATTGGATGAAGGTGAAAGGTGGAATTAAGTGGTTATGATTGGGGCAGTCAGTTTTTGGCTTTTGGAGGAGTGAAATTCGTTGGCGGTTTTGGAGAAAGTTTTTTTTTTGGTAAACTCGAAGAATGAAAAAGTGGTTGAAGTCAAGGTGAATTTTAAAGTATTGATTAAATACGTTGGAGTGCAGTGGAAATTTTAAGAGTTAGGAAAGGAAACAGTTGAGTGAAGAAAGATTTTGATAGTAACACGGTTTCTTCTAGTGGTTGGATACGGATGAAGAAGTAATTAGTGAATACAAGTAGTGGAAATAAAAACTCAAAACAACAAAGAAAAAAAGGAAACAAGAATTAGATAGTGTGAATTGTGATAAGCGATAGATTTGATCACCTTCTGATCCTTATGTGAAGTTAGGGATTGTAATTTTCTCGTGGGCATTACAAATTTGTATAAAAATAAAACGGTTTACGTACGCAATAAGTGTGAATTACCTGTGGAGGTTGAATTTCCCAACAAATGGAAATATGGACTAACTTATGCGGATTATTAACACTAGAACTACCAACCAGTCAAAATGACCGGTTGGTTGATTTCATTATAAAATTTTGTCCATGAAAAAATTTTTTGTTTTTATAAAAGTATTATGTATTTTCCCAAATTAAAGTAAGCTCTAATATAGCAAACTGTTAGATTCGTATGCTTTTATTTTGCAAAGATAAGTAAGTGATATACCTGTTTATACCAACCGGTCATTTAGACCGACATATAAAATATTAGCAGAATTCAATATTTCTACGCTTCTTCATTCCACTATAGCATCAAATTGAACATACGCAAAAGCATATTTCTTACTCTGAATAAGGGGAATTCCCTGAAAATAAAAATGCTGTGTTTTGTACTTATACTTTGTATTTTTGCGTCTTTGCAACTTCATTCCCTCGTTGGTGCTTCTTGCGTAGAGTCGAAATTTTTATACATTGCATTTATTTGCTGAAATTTTTTTAGAATATATTTCTTTATCATTTTGTAAGTGGCTTGTGAACAAATATTTTTATAATGAAAAAATAAATTAGTTGAACTTTTATTCAGCCAAAAACTATCCTTGAAGATGGAAAGACGTTCGAAAATGCCAAGATTTCTGCAAGACATAACAAATACATGAGAAGGCATTTCCAATGTTGGTGAAGATTTTCGTGAGAGGGCTGATATTTCAGAGGACCAATCGTAAAAGGTGAAGTATGTATCCTCAGACACCGATAGTGAGAGAGAGAATATTCTCAAAATGCGAAGACGAAGAAAAACTATAAGATTACCATCATATTCTGATGAGAATGACGATCAGGTAACTGAAATCGCTGCTGATGGAACTATATGGAATGAAATAAAACCCGGATCCACTCCAGGATGGAGACCAAAACACACAATTTTCAAAATCGTTATTGGGCCTACAGCGTTTGCAAAACGAAATATAATCAAGGGTACTGCGAGTAGCGCGTTTTCTTTGATCATTGATCATAAAATTATCGACTATGTTATAACATGCACAGAATAAGAAGCTTTCCGAGTTCTTAGAAAAAAATTGGATCTATCTCATGAAAGGTTCAATGCTTTTCTTGTAGTTTTATACGGTGGCGCATATGAAGCCAACAATTTAAAATTATCATATTTATGGTCAAAACATTGGAGACCACCTTTTTTTGCAAAAACAATGACCAGAAAAGATTTTACTGATATTTTACGGTTTGTACGGGTCGATAAGAAAAATGAGAGAAGTCAAAGATTGAAGAATGACAAGTTTGCAATGATCTCACAAGTTTGGGATTAATTTATCAAAAATAGTCAAAACTGCTACATACCTGGAGAGAATATAACAATTGACGAGCGACTGTTTCCAACCAACGCGAGATGCGAGTTTACGCAATACATGCCAAACAAACCCGACAAGTTTGGAATAAAATTTTGGTTGGCACCTGATCTCAAAAGTAAATATGTAGTTAATGGGTGCCCTTATTTGGGAAAGGACGAAACAAAGCCACCGTCGATTCCTTTGAGTGAATTTTTCGTCCTCAAATTAATTGAACCGTTTGCCTTTTCAAAATTGAAAATTACAAAAATAAACCTGAAACTGTTATATTTTATAATAAATATTACCGATCAAATGGTCAAAAAGTATACTGTGAAGTGTGGTTCTCGGAGATGGCCTCTTCACATCTTTTTCAATATTCTTGACTTAGCAGCAATAAATGCATGGGTTTTGTACAACGAAACAACTGGAGAAAATATGTCAAGAAAAGATTTCCTGTTCCAATTAGCAGAAGAACTTTCCACAAAATATGAAGATTCATCTGAACCAGGAAGTTTCGCCGATCTCTTAGCGAGCCATGAAAGTTCTAATATACGAAAAACTTTTCAAATAGGTTTATGCAATGAAAATAAAACCTATAATATCTGTGTAAGTTGCAAAAAAACATGTTTGTGGTAAATGCACTTTGAAAAAAATGTCTGCGGTCATCGAAATATAATTTGAAAGAATGTATAAAATTTTTTCTGTTTGCATAAATTTATTTATTTTATTGAATACACATCAATTTATAAATGAAATACATTTTAATTTCCTTGAAAAAAGGTTTATCTTTTAAAATTTAGTTAATATTTTTCTGACCACACATCGAATCGGTCATTTTGACCGGTTGGTAGAAATAGGTATAGAACAATTGCTGGTAGTTCTAGTGTTAAATGAAGTAACGATTAATTAAGACGCTATTAACGGGAAATCACGGGCGAGTTGAAAATTATGATGAAGTGGCCGCTTATTAGCATTTAAGGTGTTTGAAAGTAACGTCAATTAAATTTTGCAGGGACCCCACTTCTTTATTTTTGCGTCCTTCGCCGAGCGCTCGGAGATCCACGGAAAAAGAAGAGGATAAGTAGTAGTTAATATTTTTTTTCCTTGTTTCTTTTTTTTTACATCTTTCTATTCATTACATTTTTTTTCCCAGCTTATTGAAGTTGACTATTTTTCTTTTGATTAATTTCTTAAATAATTTGTTTTGCATTACAAAATTATTGAGGGGTCTGTTTGTTTTTGTTTTGATTGATATATTTCTTTTGTTGAATTTGTAAATTTCTTTTTTTTTCAATTCAATAAACGGCCATGCTTTACTAAGTTTTTTTAAATTTTTCATTTCTCAAAATGACCTCCCCTTTCCCATCCTTTTCCCTTTGTGCTAGTTTTTATGTAAGGTGGCTCAGCACGAGCAGAGGGTGTCCCGGAAGTCCCACGACACGACTGAGCGCTAGCCGGCCTCAGTATGCCACCCCGGGCTACGCACCTCTCTGCTAATACTTAATGTCTGCAACTGCGGTGACTTCCGTGGTTGCTACAATTCTTTAGGCGTTTGTCTGCGCTGCAACTTGATGGTACCTCTCTTTAAGCTGAAAACCTAGCCTGGAACCTTATAGCATATTACTTCGGGACAGGCCTCATTTTTCTTTACCTAGAGGCGTTTCTCGAATCCCGAAATGTCCTTTCTATCAAGAAGGAAGTGAGGAGAAGGGATTACTAAAAAAAGGGATCCCCTGTCCTCGGCGTCCCCTGTCGCTCAAGTATATCTTTTTTACCTTCAAGGACGGCCCGTACATAATGTGCTACACGTTTCCATTTATCATCAAACGTAGGCATCTTTTCGATTATAGTCTCCGGGAGAGCGCCTCAACTTCATTGAAGAGGCCACCATGCAGAATTTTCCGCAGTCAGCAGACCATGACTTACCAATATTGTGCAGGTAAGACCGAAAACAGCCATGCGTACTCAAGAGCTGGTCCAAGTAGTCAGTCTCACGAAGTAGAGCCACTGCCTCAATTCAGTGATCAGAAGCGCAGTCCATCTTTCCTTTGTGTCACTCTCCCAGGACTCTTCTCTTCTACGTAGGTAAATATTTGTAAGCTTTCTAGCAAGGAAAGCGGTGAGTATCACTAACACTGCCAATTTGAAGACTATTCGAAATTTCATATTGCTGTTATCCCCTAAACAGAGGATACTTCAATGGGCCTACTTGGTCCCGGTTAGCTCCCCAAAGGACGGGTCGCGGGTGCCACTCATTTACCTTGAGAGCCTAAGAACCGCCGAGTGTTTTAGCGGCGGCTCGCTGGAATCTTCGGTCTCGTATATTCCTCTTTATTGGTTAGCGTTATTCCGTCGCGGTCGCGCCAGTGTAAATTATTAGATACCGCTGTAAAAAAAGGCTCAAAAAGAAGACGCGGAACTCTTACGAATCGCCTGGTTCCAAAGATTCGAAATCCTTTCTCGAAACCTAAAGCTCACTAAGAACATAGAGAAGAAATTAGGAAAAACCTTCTTATTCGACCTGGAATTCACCCGGTTCCTAGTCAGTTGGCCAGTACTTTCCACATTAACTATGTAAATGATATAGTATAATTACAGCGAACGAATCCTGCCGGTTAAGTCTGATGAGCGTCCACCTGACATTTAAATTACCAAGCAAACTCTTCACCGAAAGGGAAATCAAACTCAATGCGTTTTCTTTAAAAATGATGCCATTATTACGCGATCTAAATCAATTCGATATTGCACTCTATCTAAATCCCAATATAATATGTTACACTTGATACAATTTTCCATATCATATCGCATGCGATCGATAATAGAGACCGATAAAAACTACCTTCCAGGACTTACTAAACTTCCGCGACATGGTTTGATTCACCACTTTACTCTCCGGAAACTTTTTTTTCACCTGCTCGATCATTTGTGTGGGGAAAAGATGAATTCAACAAACGTCAGTAAGGCAGTTGTCATCTATTGAAAGAAACACTGATTTGTTTTTATAATTGTTTGCGTCAGGACTCTTTTGTCCTGGCCTCTCTTCTCTTGCCAATTAATCTGTAATCAAAAGTCCTTCTCTATACTCCGAGAATTGTTATTTATATTGAACTTCAAAGAAATAGCAATCACTTTATTACAACTACCTTTAAAATTTTAAAAGGCACTACTTCTCAATTTCAATTTAATTTTAATTACTTTGAAAATGGAAATCAAGTTCTGACACAAAATGATCTAACCATGTAGAAAGTTGTAATCTGACCATAATTAATACAATTTAATACTTGAGTTAATACAATTTAATACTTTAATGCAATTTAATACTTTAATTAATACAATTTAACATCCACCCACAACGTTAACTTCTGACTGACCCACTCTTCCCGCAGAATTTCCAATCTCCAGTGTCAACATTAATTGTAACATAAATGCACATACTAACATTTTCATCGTTCCCACGTTGATCGCATGACCATAGCTTAAATGCATATCCAACTTATACGCATGATCATGTTACCAACAAGCTTGCAATCAACGTGGGAACACTCTCAGCTGAATAAGAACTGTATAGGCTAAGCTCATATGAAATGCATGAGAGAGCATGCGACCAGTTTCTGCTCTCTTCCAAAGGATCTGTCTGTCATTTCCTCCCCGTCTGCCTCTTGCTGGTCACTTTCTTGTTCCAGAAGCTGACTAGATGGGATCTGTCTGTCAAGTTGACTGATGCAGATTGGACGCAAAATTGGCCAATTTGCAAGTTTCGTTGCAAATTTTATCCGATATTAAAACTGTGGAAAGTGTTCGCGATCTAAATTCGTTCCAAGTGTTTAAAGATTCGATTGTGGTTTGCGATTCAAGTAACTTTAACGTGTGACACTGTGAAATTAATTTACAATTTCAAAATGAAATGTGTAGTGCCTTCGTGTAAAAATCATAGTGGAAAAGGATCTGTAGGTGTTTCCTTTCACAAGTGAGTAGTTAATATGTTAATGTTTAGCATGTTTTTCATACAATGCTGAAGGTTTTTCAAATAGAAAACAAATTTGTAGTATTATATGAAAATTTGTTTACATTGAGCAGCAGCCATGTTTGCTTGTGCAATTTGGCTCTCTCTTAGGTTGTAAACAAGAGTGTAGCAGTAGGAAAAGTGGTCGCAATGGTTGTTGCGACCATGTGGTCACGTGGTTGTCCACTCCAGTTATTTAATTACTCAATGGGAATACTCCATGCATCAAAGCCGCTGATGGAGCTTTTTTGCGTTTGGCCGTGGAATTGATTCGAAGGTTATGTCTTCGCTTGAACAATATTTTGCTGACTCGTGCGCGTCAGCTAAGAAATTTCAACTTAGCATACAGTGGCTTCCAAAAGTTTTAGAGTCACATAAGGTGACAAAATTAATTGTGCATCGAAAATTTACAGATGTTTGAATTGAATTGACTAAATTGAAATTAAGTTAAAGCCACATTAATTAATTGAGTTAACGGAAATTGAAATTTAACCCAAACAAAATTCGCGCTTGAATTCGAAACTTGACCTAAATTAAATTCGCGCAACTGTGACGTCTGGGCAGTGGAACTGGTCTCGGTCGTTGCGATCGTGGTTTGCAGCTTACATGTCTGGCCTTGCACCACAGGAAGACGACAATAGCGATGCAGCTCAGATATCCCAGCGCATACTGGTGAGCATCATGCACATCCACCTGGTCACTCCAAGAAAGATCCTGCGCCTTGAGTTGGTTTCGCAGATCGTTGATCTCCGGGGCGTGCGTCCGGAAAGGTGTGGGCGCAATGTGTTGTCCCGGTTGTCGTCAGCATTGTAATAATGGGCCCCGGGATGAGTCGCTTTGATTGAGGATTCATAAATGCGGTGGCCTTGAATTGTCACTGCATCGGACTTGAGCGTGCAGTCGGGAGCCAGCTGCAGAATTCCAGAGCCGTGCAGTGTCAAGTTGGATGTGATGCCACTGCACACAAGATAGGCCACCATCTGAATTAGGAAGGCATAGATCCACTCATTGGATTGTGGGATGTTCGTCCATGAGAAAGATGTATCCAGCTCAACCAGGTGACAGTTGGTCGCCGTTGGCATTCCCTTTAGTAGCGTTACCTCGCAAGTGCTCACATTGGCGTCCCTGTGATACAACGGATGAGACTGTCGGTATAGGTGGATGTTTGGCTCCATCCAGTTACAGGCAGCCTAGCCCATCTCGTTGAGCGGATAGTATACGTCGCGATAATCAGATAAGGAGCGGTCAGCTGTATGGCGATGAGATGGTTACTTTTCGCCGTTGGTATTGGTAGGATTGGATATAGCTCGAAAGCTGATACATCGATGAGTGGCATACTGAGCTCGAAAAGGATGAAGTCCTCATTTGCCTTGGTTTTGATAGATGTCAACCCAAATAATTTTAGAAAGCCTTCTTGGCGAACAGGAAGACGCTGATTCTCCGGCAGGTGATCCCTGATGTCTGTCATTGCTGCATTAAGCTGCTATTGAGACAACAGCAGAGGGTTGAAGTTCCCATGCTGTGTGTCCGTGATCACGTCTAAAATGCTGGATTGAATACGTTGCAGATTGAGAGTCGCCAAGGTCATCTGTAAAGATAGCATTGAAATTAAGTTTGGGACTCGAGCTGCGGTGCCTTCGAGTTGTGGACCCTTGATCTCATTGGAAAGTTTCGCCAGTTCGTGCTCAATAGAGGCTAAACGTTTTTGAACCATCTGTTCCGTTTTGCCGAGGAGGTTTAATGTCGTGTCGATGATTGATGTTTGATTTTTGAGTAGGGAGTGCAGCTTTTTCTGATCTCCCTGCATCGTCTTAATGATCTGAGCCATTAAGTTAGCGTACTCCCTGTACAGAACCCCGAACAACGACCTGGCCAGTCCGCTTACTGCGTTTATTGCTCCTCGCCTTGACCTGATCCTCAGCACCTGGTTTGCGCTGGAAGGCTGGTCGGTTAAGTGGCGGAACTGCTCATGCAGATTTAAGCAGTCAGTGTGCGGAGGATCATGATCACATAGTTGTTGCAGCCAGATTGTGCCGTTCTGCAGCGTGGCCGGCTCCGTCCAGTGGCCCTCCAAGTCATAATAGACCAAGAGTTTCCACTCGCTTGTCGACAGGAAGGCGTTTGTCAATGATTGAAGATGCATTCCTGGATTTGGTCCAGTTGACGACACCTTGATGGGATTGGCCACTGTTAGAGTGATCAGTAGGCAGACCAGCAGGAGCGATAGGAGTGGTGCCCTTCTGCTCCTGGAGCGAAGCCCCTTGTGATAATTGCTAAGCTGTCTGCCTAATGCTGTGACTCGGGTCGGATTTGGGTATTCGCCTCGGGACCAGCTGCTTCTGGTGTAGTGTTATCGATCACTGGTAGCGGCGCTAGCCGATGAATGGGCCTTCTTACTATTCCAGTGGCTTTCCTCACCTCTGCAACTCTGACGAAGCCGTCAGCCCCTTGATGTGTTACTATAATTCGTTCCAGGGGCCATTTCATAGTGGGTAGGCTATCGTCCTTGATGATGACGATGGTTCCCCGGGTAGCATTTGGTTGACCTTGTCGGCACTTAACGCGATGTTGCAGTTGGTTCAAATATTCGCGGCACCATCGTCGCCAAAACTCGCCCTTCAAATGATTTATCGGCTTCCATTGAGCATGAAGTCCGCCAGTGACAGGCTCCGCCCGAGCATCCACCATGGCTGTAAGCGGTTTGCCGATGAGGAAATGTCCTGTAATCAATGCTGCCAGATCGTTGGGGTCGTCGGACATCGCAGTTAGGGGCCTGGAGTTGTGGATGGCCTCCACCTGGACCACCAGGGTGTGTAGTTCCTCGTACGTGAGTGTGGCTGATGAAGCGCCTCAACGGAGCAGGTTCTTGGTTGATTTAACGGCCGTCTCCCACAATCCATCAAAGTGAGGGGTGCAAGGCGGGATGAAATGAAATTGTATTCCCCAAGTGTTGCAAGAGTCGGTCACCTTGTGTTGACCCTCGGCTGAGTGAAGTGAAGAAGACAGCCCATGTAGCTGATTTTGCGCACCTACGAAATATTCGGATTGTCGCAATAGATGTCCTTGCAGAGATCTCGTCTCCCGATGAAACGCTTCAGAGCACCGATGAAAGCTTCGCTGCTGAGATCGCTCATCAATTCCAGATGGACGGCCTTGGTAGCGAAGCAGCAGAATATAGCGATGTATCTCTTCTGAAGCCGCACACCTGTGCCTCGGTAGTGTATCAGCACTGGTCCGCAGAAGTCGACGCCCAAGCGGATGAACGGGCGAGCCGCTTGCACGCGAGCACCTGGTAGATTCCCCATAATCTGATTGAACAGTTGGTGGCCTTGCCTTGATACATCGCATGCATTGTCGAACAATCGCCCGCGCCAGCTGCTTCCCCTTGACAGGCCAGAAGCGTTGTTTCGTGGTAGCTAACAGCGCCTGAGCTTCGAGATGGCAATTGTTGCGATGAATATCCGTGATCAGTAGTCTTGTAAGTGGATTCGCGAACGGCAGCAACAAAGGACATTGGCCTCGAAGGCGAGTTTTGAAGTCTCCCGCCAACTCGCAGGATTCCGTCCGAATCCAGGAAAGGAGTCAGACCCGATAGGAGGCTGCTCTTGTTGATCTGCCTCTGTAGTTGGATGTCTCGCAGGTCCTCACGAAAATCATGTGGCTGAATACATTTCAGAGTTCGTGACTCGTTACTGCACGGTTGCGCACTTGAAGAGACTAGGAGCTTGTCCTGCATTGCTCCACAAAACGCAGCATATAACCGACCACCCGTTGAAGCGTTCCAAATGAGTCGCCGCGTTGAACCTCGTATACAAAATGGTTGCTTGCACTAGCTGTTATTATGATCGCAACCCTGATTCACTTTGGTCAAGACGGATGGCCCCCGTGACCAGAGCTTCCAGTCTTTTATCTCGGCTAGCGCCAGGCCACGGGACAGGATATCCGCAGGATTGTCGTGGGACGCCACATGTTGCCACTGAGTTGCTCTCGACAACGATTGAATAGTCAAAACAAGGTTGGCCACAAAAGTGTTGTAGGATAAAGCGGTTGAATGCGACCTCTGAATCGGACCAGAGGACGTGTAAAACATCTGGCAGACTGGCGCCCTCTTGACTTGACTCGTTAATTCTGCTCCCAGCTTGGCGGCACACAACTCCAAACGCGGCACTGTCAACACTTTGATGGGGGCCACCCTGGACCTGGCACATTGCAGCACAACGTTGACCAAGCCAAGCCTCCGCCCTGTGATGACGTCGTCTATGTTAAAATCATGGTGTAGTGCGCTGCTGCCCAAGGGTGTTCGATCTTATTCGGCCTGTGCCAGAACCTGGAGGCATTTGGTTGCCTTGTACGGGGCACACGTTGTGCTGTACGTGACGGTCTTGAGTTGATAATATCGCAAAGGCAGGGCTGGACTTGTTCTCCAAATCACCAGTTGAAATTTGCAATCGTCGTGCTGATACATTTTGGCGAGATCGGCGTGAAAACGAAGCGTGGCAGACGGAAACGGGTTTAAAATCGGAAACAGATCATCTTGAATCGTGAGTCCGGTATGTAGGATGTCGTTCAGGGAAACGTTCGTTGATGTTTTACTGGACGCGTTGAAAACCACTCTCAATTTAGTAGTAATACTACTTGGCTTTAGGACGCAGTGGTGCGGCAGAAAATAATGTGCTTCCTTACTCCCTGACAATGTGATCTGCTCCATATGTCCCAGTCGTTCGTACTCGTCCATGAACTCGAAATACTGCCGTCTTAGATCGGGATTCTTCTCCAGTCTGCGCTCGATCACCATCAATCTTCGTATGGCAATGTCCTGCGAGTCACCCAGCCTTTCGGGATCCTCCTTGAAAGGAAGCCGCACCAAGAATCGGCCATCGGACTCACGTTGAGTCGTCTGGGTGAATTGTACTTCGCAGGCTACTTCAGTCCCTGTTAAATTGTGCTGTGGATCCGGTACCTCCTCAACCTCCCAGGATCGCTTGATAGCCTGAGACAGCTGAGTCTCTTCGGTGCGAACTGCGCATGCTTCTGGAAGCGTTGAGGTTCAACTACCCTTATTTATTTATTTATTTAAATTTCATTTAACAGATAAAACATAATCCAATTACAAAATGGAACAAAACAGACAGAAATGAAAATTAGAATTATGTGCCAAAGTTAATATAAAAAGAAATTCAGTGGTATTAACAATAATAAATATGCATATAAAATTAAATTAAAGCACAAAAACAAAATAAAGTCTAATATTTACTCCAGTTGAGTTGTAAGAATCAGGCTTCTTAATCTCAATTTAAAAACTAGGTTTGAGTCAGAAAAAGGGTCAAGCTCAAGCTTATCATGATTCCTTACCATTCGTATAATGGGAGAATGAAAATATAAATTTGTACGGGCATATGGTGGCACGAAAAAATTGTTTGCCCGAGAAGAATGCGTTGATTGACGAAAACGTAAGTCTGCAAACAATGTTAATGAAATTTGATTATGGCCGGGTTGATATAGAAAACACTGATCTAGATACATGCGACGGGACGACAGAGTAGGCAAACGTAAGAAAGATAAACGACCGTCATAGGGTTGCTATACCTGGAAGCATTTGAAGTGTAACTACCCTTCCGGCGATAATTCAACCGAGGAGCGTGTTCTGGAGCACAGGGAGTTCAGGAGCCAACATGATTTGCCCGACGGCAAGGACTTCGTAGAAATGCTCCGCACTCAGCAGCATGTCGATTCACTCCGTATGATGGAATTCAAGATCCGCCAGCTTTATATTTTTAGGAATCCGCCACTCAGATGTGTCGAGATTCTGGAAAGGTTGAGGAGAAATGATTTGATTCAGGACGTAGGCCTTCAACTGCGCAGCATATCCAGACACTCTGGATTTTATTACGAGATCCACGTTACGATGCGCCTTCTCGATGCTTCTGCCCACCCCCTCAATCAGTGCAAGTTGTGGTGAAGACGCTAGACCCAGTTTCTTGATAATCCGCTCGGTTACTAAGTTGATTTGCGAGCCAGGGTCCAACACTGCTCGGCAGTTGGTCACTCTCCCATTGCTGGCAACCACTCTAATGACGGCAGTGCTCAGCAGGACATTTTTCCTGGATCCAGGTTGCATGAGAGTCGTCAGAGTGAGGGCAGGTGGCGGTGGAAAATCCGGTTTCCTGACTGTGGAGCTAGGCGTTGTCGTTCTGGTCTGCTTGGAATTTCTGTCCCCCGTCATGTGCAACAGGGTATTACGTTTCCTGACGCATTCCTTGCAGCTTCTTGCCGCACAGACGGAAGACTGATGACCTTCTCGCAAGCAATTTATACACAGCCTCCTTGAACGTACAAAGCTCAGCCTTTTCGCAGCGTTGTCCTGGAGAAACTCCGGGCAGTAGTACAGCAGGTGATCCAGCGAGCACTTTGGGCATCACGACGCAGCCTTGGTAACATTCTTGTGGTTGCGGTCTGGGTCCTTAGTTGTACCGCCGAGCACTTCGAGTGCCTGGAATCGCACTTGTAGGAAATTCAGTAAACCCTTCAAAGTTGGCAGCTCGCGCGGGTAAGCGAAAGATTGCTGATAGAGGGCATGCGTTGTCGATTCCAACTTTTGCAGCAAAACGTGTAGTAGCAATGGACCCCAATCCCTTGTGGATATTTTCTGGTTTTCCAGGCCTCTGAGACACTCTTGTGTGGTGTCATGCAACGACTTTATAGCTTCCACTGACGGTTTTTCACTGGACTGAGACGACTGCCTCATCAATTTGTCGGTGAGGGCCGACACCAAGATTCGTCGATTATCAAATCTCTCATTAAGTGTCTTCCAGGCAGCTAGATAATTTTCGTCCGACAACGCAAAGTTTCTGATTGAGGACCCAGCCTCTCTTGTGAGGTTAACCTTCAGACACCAAAGCTTCTGGTACGTGGACATCGGCTGGTTATGCACCATTTGCACAAACAAATCCCGGAAATGTCGCCAGTGCAGGTAATTTCCGTTGAAGGTGGGCAAGGCAATTTTTGGGAGCAACAAGCCTGGAGTCACACCGGGCGGAACAGGCGAAGGTAGCATTTCGGTAATGGCGTCGATTTTCGTTTGCAAGCGAACAATGCACCTGCGCGTCCTGCTCCAACCGGATGTACTCCTACAAATTAAAGCCCTGTGCTTCAGGGTCCTCACAGGATTTATAGAATTGCTGATGAAGCTCATCCAACTGTTGTCAGCCCCGCCGCACCGCCTCCGCTCTAGCCTTACAGCAAGTTCTTGTGTTCTCTGGTGGTTCTAGGCGAGCCATCGCCCTTCTCAGCGCGGCTGAAGGCCTGTCGTCGCTACCGTGTGAAAATGAGGGTGGCTGCGACTTTGGCAATGTTGTGCCCTTTAAAGCGCTCATTTTTTCGTGGAAGTGTTTCTGGAAGGTGACGTAATTGATCCTGGTCGTTTCGGAAACTTCGTTTGTAAAATACTCGTCTTCCGATGTAATCTCGGGTAAGAATCGAACTTCGGTGTCCTTGTACTTGAATTCCTCCCAGGTGGTTTCTAAACGCCGAAGCGCTTTTCATAATAACCGATGTCTTGTTTGCGGCTGGCCGAATCCTTCTTGTAATTCGATAATACACTTTCTACGACCCTGGCCAACGTCCTTAACTCCTGAAACACGCGCTCCGATTCGACCATTTTATGCCCAAAAAGCACCTTCACCAGGCACGACACCAATGCAACACTTGAACCACTGGTATTCCAATCCAAAATATTAACCACTGGTATTTCAAATAAAATGTGATCGTGAGCTCGTATCTCGCCGGGACCTCCAAAATGTTTGCGTCAGGACTTTTTTGTCCTGGCCTCTCTTCTCTTCCTTTGAGAAACAGGGTCTTTTCTATTCTGTGGTACAAGGATTTTTTTGCAAGTACAATGTTCTAACAACACTTCGGCTAAATTCTGATCAAACGTTAACTTCTGAGCGTCCCTCGCCTGAAAATCGCCTTCAGGGGCCAAAAATCTGCACGCGTTTTGGTTCATCCCAAATCAATTTGTTGCGAATCGACCCGCACGTCACTTGGCAAAACTCCCACTTCGGATCCGATATTGTGCCGCATAACTTTGCATTTTTGTACGCAAAGAACGGCATTTGAAATGCCCTGGCGGAGCAAAAAATTTCGAGATTTCGCTTTTGCGCCGTTGCAAAAGGGAGGCAGTGTTAGTGCACAATTTCAAGTTTTTGATTGAATCATACCAGAACGGTTATCAATTCGGAAAATTTGTAAAATTATTTCAAAAGAAAGTGCTACACTATCTAAAAAACACAATTCTTCCGATGTTTTGCTTTTCAGCAGTTAAAATAATTGTGAATAAAACAACTTCACAATGATCGAAATTGAATTGAAAGTTATGCATAATCCAATTGTAATTTGGGCTATAGTCCGGCATCATACGCTAATCATATGGCATGATTAACACATGATGCAGGTACAAAGTATGTGTAAATATAATCATACTGCATATACATCAAACCTTTTTTTTTGAAAATAAAGATATTAACCATAATAAAAAAAAATTTCAAAATTTATAACAACACGCAACATTTCAACTACAATAGAAGTCAAAATGTTAGCTATAATCAATTTACGTAGCAACGAGGTAGAAATTAGACAAATGAGTGAAATGCTAACAAGCATGAAACCCCTACTGGGTACGGAAGAAGTTTCGCGTTCCACGACATCGGAAAAGCGTGTTGATTATAGTCTATCTAATACTCGTATACTTATCTGCTCAACTCTTTTCTTTTGTTGCACTGCAGAGTACAGTATGATTATTAGGCACAAGCTCAAGTTTGATTTCAATCTTTTATTTACATTGGCTGGTGCCTAAGGCTTTTGTTATTTTCTTGGCACTTAATCGTTATGTAAATTATTAGAAAAGGATAGCAACAAATAAAAAAAGACTGATTTTTGTTGCTAAATCATAAATAATTTATGCCCTATCCTACGAAAACATGCCATTGAAGTTATTTTAATTTGAAGCAAAGAGATTGCCAAAAATATTCTCACATTGGTATTGCTTTTCCTAGCATATTAAATTTACCTTTCATTGAATGGTGTTCAAAGCACCAATTATTCAATTTGCTACAAAAAAAAATGTTGCGAATTTCTAACACCATCCTTGGTGCTAAAATAATATGTAATTCGAGTGTTATTCGCCCATGTTTAACATTTCAAACTGCTTTAACACCATGTTATGATAGGAGTCAATCTTGGTCTGAAATTATACCTAAAAGTTCACCAATTAGCAAAAGTGGAAAACAAACATTGATATTAGCGATTAACATTTGCTTCTCTTGATAGCTTTTTGCCTTTTTCTTGTATCAACTGGGAAATTATTTGCTGACCCTTGTCCAGAGAATGGGCCTCAAATGCAACATCAAAAGCAGCATGAGCAAACATGAGGATGTGACCTTACCAACTTTATTTATTGCGAAAAGACTATCTTTCTTCAACCTCTGTCCTACGGTAGTCAACAATTTCAATAACCGTGATACCCATCTATGATCAATTTTATGGCAGGCATAACATACTCGTAAATCATGCACAATGGGGCTTTCAAGCTATACATATGTTCATAGAAAATCCAAACGTTATACTCATGCCATTCTGGTAGGTAAACGAAGTAAACGATGACATCGTGATGAAGATGTGCCACCTTCTACCAAGGCATGACCTTCTCATCTTAGCAGCAAATCTGCCTTGCGACTTTACTGTTACGATCAATATCAAAGTTTTCTCCTGATAATGCATTTCCAGGTGCTTTTCTTGTAGCTTATGGTGGCTTTAGTTCAAGTTGAAGTTTTACGATGCTTGATTTGCCATCAACATATGCTCACCGCAGACAAACTATAATTGGTACAAACATAATTTGAAGGGATGCAATTACGTTGGAAGTCCACGGTATACTTTTAGCTTCATACCATCAAATGAAGTTTAGTATAGCTCGAACCGAACTGAAATAATGCAATATAAGACCATAAGTATTTTGCAATTTTTCTCTTTATTAATCTTGTTCAGTTTAACATTATTTTGATTTCATTTATTCATCATCTAAAGCAATGCAAAAAGAGATCAACAAAGATGTGCTAATATTAAAATGGATATGGTATGATTTGGTTTTGCATAGTCATTTTAACAATTTGGTTTGAACATAAACATGAATAAACAGTTTTACACTAATTTCTTGCATTCAAGTGTTCACATACGTTTGGCTTTTGCCTGGAGTTGGGGGGGTCCTTGGAGCTAGTGCGATTGAGCACTTTTGCTCCATTCCTGTCTGCGAGTGCTTATGCACTCACTATTACCTAAGATTGCGAGTTAGTTTCTGTACTGTCTAATATAGATCGGAGGCTCGGGTAAGTCACTCGTGCCCTATCAGAGATCTTTAGAAATCCCAAGGTTTTATTAGAGTGTTCGTCTATTTTGTCAAACAGTTTTAAAGCACGGTCGCGTATATATTTGTCAATAGTCTCGATTCGTAGGTCTTTGTAAATGTCTGTGTTTCTAATATACCATGGGATTTGGAAGATCCATCTTATGGCCCTGTTTTGCAGTGACTGGAGGGTTTTCTTGTTGGTCTTTGATGTCTGGCAGAATGCGATGCATCCATAGAGTAGAGTCGGGCGTATTATTTGTTTATATATGAGCAACTTATTTTTAATATTGAGCCGGTTATGTTTTAGGATAGGGTTTAATGAGGATAGGATACCAATGCAGTGCTGTCGTTTTATTCGTATGTGGTCATTCCATGTCAGTTTATGGTCCAGTGTTAGTCCTAGGTATTTTGCCGTTCTGTTCCAGGGTATAATGTCTGAATTTATTTGTAAAGTTGGTGGTTGTTGATGTCTACGTCTTGAGATAAAGATTGCCTGCGTCTTGTCGTTATTTAGTTTGATCTTCCATTTGCGGAAGTATTCCAGGAAAGTATTGATGGATTGTTGCAGTTTTAATGTGATGACTTCTGCTTGTCGGGCTGAATAGTATATACATGTATCATCAGCATATAGGGAAACTTGAACATTGCTGGGAAGGCTGGGTAAGTCAGAAGTGTATATGCTGTAAAGGACTGGTGAAATAGGTGATCCTTGGGGAACTCCAGCTAGAATTGGTCGCAGGTTTGAAAAGAAGTTGTCGATTCTGACACGGAAAGATCTGTCTTGTAGGAATGAATGTATGATTTGTGTCAACGCGAGTGGTATTTTGAGTTCATGCATCTTAAAGATAAGTCCTGCATGCCAGACTTTGTCAAAGGCTTTCGCTATGTCGAACATAACTAAGCCCGTTGACTTCCTGCGGTTCATCCCGTTTCTTATATGTTGGACCACTCTTGTTAGCTGGAGTTCTGTGGAATGAGCTGTTCTGAATCCGAATTGTTCATCAGGAAGAGTTTGATTTTTGTTTATATTATTTTGAAGTCTTTTGAGTATCGCTCTTTCAGCTATTTTGGAAAGAGATGAGAGGAGACTGATTGGCCTCCAATTCTGTGGAAAGGTGAGGTCCTTCCCTGGTTTGGGGATAACTATTACCACTGCCGACTTCCATATTTTGGGGTATCTCCGCAAACGGAAGATTGCGTTGATGACGTCGGTGATTGTCAGTAGCAGGTTGTCAGGCAGCCATTTAAGCGTCGTGTTTGTCAGTGTATCGAAACCAGGTGCTTTACGTTTGTTGAGTCTTAGTATAAGGTCTTTTATCTCTTCTAGGTTGGTTGGTTCTAGTGTACTATCTGCCTGAATTTGTGTGTGTATTATTTCGTGAACTTTATTTAAAATTGGGTCTTCTTCGTCAATATCCTCCTCTTGGAAGATATTTTCGCGGAACTGAAGTTCTAATGTGTCTGCAAAGGCTTCCGCCTTACCCGCATTGTCGAATTTTAGGCCATTTGGTCCATGGATTGGTGGCACAACTACCTTGTTTTTCGTTCGAAAATATTTAGTAGTCCTCCAAAAGGCATTCTCGCCAGGCTCTAGGCTCTGTAAGAAGCTCTCCCACTGCTCGTTACGAAATTCGTGGATTTGATTTCGGATTTTGTTTGTTAATTGGTTGGCTTTCGTTCTAAGTCTAGGATCACCCGTGCTCCTAGCTCTTCTTCGGGCTTGGTTCTTCCTCCTTATCAAGTTTTTTATATCCTGAGGGAGTTCATAGGGGTTGTGTTCCCTTGCCGAAGTTGTGACTGTATGGTCCTCTTTTGCCTGTTTTATCTTCTCGGTTATTTCTTGAATAACTTTTTCGACGTCGCTAGCTGTGTTTAATTCTTGGGTGAAACTTTCGTTTGCCAGCGAGTCTTGGAAAGCCTTCCAATTTATGATCTTCTTGACTTTTAAAGGTTCGTCTATAAAAACGTCCTCTATTAAGAAGTGAACTGGTTGGTGATCTGAGGAGAGCTCATTGAGGACCCTGATTCTTATGTTTTGATGGAATTCTCGAGAGACTCCAATATCCAGAATGTTGTTGGATGTTCGGCCAAAGTGGGTTGGTTCATCGGGGATATGTAGGCTACCTTCAATGTTTGTGATGAATCTACTTAGCACAGTCCCTGCTTGATTTCTTCTCACAGCTCCCCATTGTTGATGATATGCATTGAAGTCACCTATTACCAGGACTGGGCCTTCGAGGCTGAAGAGAGAAGCAAGGTCTTGGGCTAGGTGTTTGTTGTTGGGGGGGTTGTACAAGGAAATCACGATAAATTCGAAGGCAGGCGTTTGCACTTTGATGGCGGTGGCTTCTGCTCGTTGCATTGGTGGTGTTGTAATTATGTGGTGATTCACATTTCTTCTCACGAGAATGGATGTTCCACCTCCCCTACCAGTCATTCTGTCGTTTCTGTACAGTATGTAGTTGGGGATGTGGAGACGAATCCCGGGCTTCAGGAAGGTTTCTTGGAGCAGTATAATATCAAATTTATAATCTAGTATAAATTGTTTAAACTCTCCAACCTTCGGAAGCAAGGAATTTGCATTCCACGTGAGCATGGAAATGTGATTCACTGGGTCCATTATCGTTTATTTGTGTTTGGTGTCATGTTTTGGGCAGAGAACATTCCCTGTAACATCTTCGCCATCATATCTTGCATCATCAGCTGAAACTGAGATTGCATTGAGGCGAAGAATTGTCCCATGTCTGGTGGAGTGAAAGTGTTGTGAGTTGTTTGTGGTTGTTTTTTGGTGAATTGTGTTTTGTCTGTTGGCGTTGAGATGTTGTTCGTTTTTGTGGTTGTGGGAAGGCTTGTGTTTGTGTTGGGGGTTTTCTGTGCAGCCATCTGTGCAAACGTCTTCCTCATATTATTGGGATTTTTTGGACAGCCCCCGTAGTTGGCCGGATGCTCTCCCTTACAGTTGACACATTTCGGTGTGTCATCTCTCGCCTTGCCACATTCTTTGTGGTGATGCATGCCATCACATTTAACGCACCGCGCCTGTGCATGACAATTGCCCGAGGAATGACCAAATTGTTGGCAGTTGTGACACATCGATAGACCTTTTCTCGGTTTCAACGCTTCCACCTTGCAGATCAGATGGCAAACCGCGGTTATATTAAAGATAGAAGTTTCCTCCTTTGGGAGGAGGACTTTGACGAGTCTTGATGGACCGTTTTGCAATTTAATAAAGAAAACTTCAAGTGGGTGAAAGCCTTGCAGTTCGAGGTCTTCCTTAATTTCCTCACAGGTGAGGCCATGTAGTCCACGAAGGACCACGTTTAGTTTTTTGTCTTCCGGCAGATAGTACGTGTGGTATTGGAGTTTTAGTTCGGTCAATAGTTTCGTCATCTGTCGGTGGTCAGTTGTGGTTTGTGGTATTATCTGTATACCGAGGTAAACACGTTTCGCCGAAACAAACTTTATGTTTTTGTCACGTAGCGTCTTCGAAAAGTTCGTCCATTTTTCGGGTTCACGTAGTACAATCGGTACCGTTCGTTTTTGTTCATTGTCCTGTTCTGGTTTTTCGGGAGAGGGATTGGTGGGAGCTGGAGATGTCGGAGGTTTAGCTTTGGGGATTATCTTCATTTCTGGGAAATTTACAGCAGGTTTTGGGGGAGGAAGGGTTGGAAATGCCCCTTCTTCCGGTTCCTCCTCTGCCTCCTCTTCACAGAGTTCCTCCTCCATTTCTTCATCGGAAACCGATTCCACGGATTCTGGTTTTTCCTCTTCTGAAGAGGAGGCCGATTTGGTCGAGGGAGTCGGGGAGTTCAACAACCTCCGTTTTTTCGTACCCTTTTTGGGCGACGTTTTTTCTACGAGCTTCAGTAAGAGCTCGTCATTTTTAGTACGTTGTTCTGCGAGTTCGGCTTGAGCGCTCAGCAGTTGTTGTTGGGAGGCCTGAAGCTGCTCTCTCGTAAACTGAAGCTCCTTGAGAACCTGGTCTAATTGGTTCTGCAATTTTCTAAATTGCTCGAGAAATAATACGTTTTGCTGGTCCGTTGGGTCATGTCCAGGTCCCATCGTCCCCTCCATTCTGCCTAACACCGTCTAAAAATGTTCTTCACCGAGCAGAATTGATAACCCGAGTCCGATAACCAAGTATATATGTCCGTTCGTCAAACTAACTTAATCTAAGGAAAGCGAGTACACACACACTCACCCAAGAATCTTGTATTGGATCTGGCTCTTTTCCGCTTCAACTGGCTCACTGTTTGTATGGTGCAATTTACACACATACATACACACACACTTTTTCACTATTTCACTACTCTGTACGTTTTTAAATCCGCACTGAACAACTGTCCACTATGACGGTCTAAGTCAGACTGTATATGATTGGCTTTTGCAATTCTCCTTGTCCTCTATTATTATGAGTGTAGTTAGATTGAAAACAGATACTTTAATCGTCGAACACACACATTAAACCTTTATACATCATTGCATTATACTATTATAGAGCCACTATCGAAATATTGACAAAATTTTCGCAAGCTATCTAGCTATGTTACGTAGTGCATCTAATTATGCAATAAACAAATTTGTAGGGAGAAGCTTCGCCAGACGTGAGCGTGTTTCAGACAGTGTTAATCAAGGTAGCCTGAAAATTGTCAAAATACTTGTTCCTAGGGCCTAAGATGGGATAACTCGGGCGCTTTGAAAGACGTAAGACGATTTTTTTTCCTGTAGGGATTTTCGCAATAGACTTATCGAATATTGACTCTACACCGAGAACAGCAGCTATAGTAACATCAACAAGTTGAGCATTTTTCAGTAGACCGTTGGACAATTAGTCAAAATCATTCACAAATTTAAGCCACTTCCATTCGATCAAACTAGGCCAAATATGCAAGAAAATTGTTTGAATTGCAACAAAAAAGTACTGTTATTATCCATGAGCATAATAATCATCGAGTATGTGTTGAATGTACCATAGCCCGGAGAAAATAGACATCCAAGGCTACAAAAATTCTCATAGAGTTAAAATTTGGTAAGAATGTTCCCAACAACACAAACAACACAAGGTAACAATTACCTTTCTTATTGAGAACATTTGGCCGTTCTTTCTATAACAAAACTCTAATAATAATCAAATAACAATTTTCTTAACTCTTAAATACATTATTTTTTCTTTACAAAGCAAATTATTTGTTACACAATTCTCAAGGGCTTTTACTGCACGCGCTCTGTAGTCAGCAAAAATGATCAGCGAATTTTAGTAATTGATTCGCGAGTGTAGAGAAAATACGCACATACAGGAAATGAAACTACAGTAAAACCTCTTTAATCCGAACTAATTGGGACCGGGGGTAGTTCGAACTATGGAATAGTTCGAATTGCAGAACACATTGTTGTTTTTACATAACAATAGCTAAAATGTGGCTAAAATGGATCGTCATTGTTACGGGAAAAATGAAAAGTGCTTTATAAAGTAAAATACAGTGTTTATTTAATAGCAAACATAGTGAATCAACAGTACAGTACGTTACAATAGAAACAATTAATGTACGCACAGTATATCAATACATAAATACAGTATACAATACAGAACTACTGTACTGTGTTTAGAGTACAGGAACGAGCTAATCGGACAAAGTCTTAAACGTTAAAATAGTCACTCATTTTCCTTTGAACTAATGTATAAGTGCGTTTTTTGGCAGCCAAGTATCGAATTTTCTTTAAGACCAGTAAAAGCATTGGCATGGGATGATCCAGAATCAAAAGTTTCTTATTCATCACTGCTGTCATCAGACTCATTTTCCTCGGTGACAACAGAAAGAATCTCACCTTCACTATAAATTTAGTATCCTGGATCATTCTTGTCACTGTCAATCCACTCTGTTGCATCAGCCACGTCACATTGGTTAAACCCAGGAATAACCTGGCAAAGATCGACAATATCATCGACGATCTCAGAGTCTTCTTGTTCTTCAATACAGTCTGTATTCCCAATTTCATTGTTCAAAGGCTTAAGCCATAGCTTCCCCGCAGAGGGAATGCCGGTCGACAAGGCCACTCTTGGAGGCTAGCATTCTTTGGGGAGTTCTGCCCCCACGTACCCGGGGAAACTCCGCGGGGGGAATGCCGGTCGACAAGGCCACTCTTGGAGGCTAGCATTCTTTGGGGAGTTCCGCCCCCACGTATCCGAGGAAATTCCCGCAGGGAGAAAGCCGGTCGACAAGAACATTCTTGGAGGCTAGCATTCTTTGGGGAGTGCCGCCCCCACGGACCCGAGGATATGGGGGGTGCCGTGAGGTTCCCTCCTGGGATGACAAGTAACGACTCTGATTGTACCTGGACTACGCTTTGGACAACGAACTAGAATTGACGCTTCGAGCTGGCGGATGTCATGGTTTGGACCTAGTTGCTTTGCACAGTAGCGCCGAGGTGAAACTCGTGTGTGAACGGCTCCAAGTCAACTATCATACCGTCTCCGTCCCGGTAAAACCTTGGCAAGCCTCGGAGTGCGTTCGAAGTTTGCACCATTGGGTTGGTGGTGTAGGTTCGGTTGAGACGGACTCCCGATTAGCGCTGGTCTGGCTCTGAGCACTTGTCCCCATAAGGGCTTGTGCCAACCCTCGCATGGCCTCCCTGCTCTGCAAAGATAACCATGGGACCAAAAAGGCGACCACACACACGAACGGAGATAGCGGCTCCGAGGGGGGACCCAACAAAACTGGAGCAATCAAAAGACCAAAAAAATTCAAAAAAGGAAATAAAAAATAATAGCAACGACGACGACCAGCGGTTGCAGCCACGATGTCAACAGTACATCGCGAGCTGTACTAACCACGAAAAAAAAAAACGAAGACTAACGCGACGACAGTGACGGTAGACGAAAAACGGAGAACAGCAGACAGTCTGGTGCAGACTGAGATACCTGCGGCGTTTGGGCGCCGCAAAAAAATTATGCGAACGCCCGAGCGTCCTATTAAGGAGAAGCGGGAGACTCGGCAGGATGCTTCAGGTGTTCGAGCAGTGGAAGATAACATCAAGAGCACCGAAAATTCGATTGTCACCGCTGCGATCGTTACTTAAGCGACCGATGCAAGGGTCACAACTCCCGACATTGCAACGAACAATCCAGAAGCAAACGAGGAGATTACGACACTAAAAGCAAAGAGTGACCAGACACCGCGTGATTGTACCGCCAACGTTGAAAATGTGGCGGAAGTACTGCACTCGGAAACGAAACGCGAAAACCTCTCCCAAGGATGGTTGCAAGGTACAATTGCGGCCCAGCGATACGAAGAAGAAAGACTACTTCGAAAAGCGGGAGATGTTCTGAAAAGAATACAAGCTGTATGCGACTCCCCAAAAATCAGCAAAGTAGCAAAGGCAGGGCTCCTTGAACTAGAGGAGCTCCTAGATCGCATAGGGCACTATCGGAGGAGCTGGTTAAGGGCCGAAGATGAAGAGAAGGCTAAAGAGGCGCTTGGGGCAAAATCTAAAGGCGACATGCAGATAGCTCCACCATTAAAAGTCAATAAAAGAAAGACGTCTAGCCCAATCGAAGGAGATCGGGATAAAAGAAGGAAGGAAGAGGCACTTGATGGGCGTGGAGCACCAGATCAGGGGTTCCAGACAGTGCTTACAAAAGGAGCGAAGAAAGCCGTAAAGAAACTCCTTCAAAAAAAGCCAGAAAGTAAAATTCGCACGGACGCCCAATTGGAAAAAGGACCTGATGCAAAACACGAGAGGCAGAAGCTCCGACGAAGACCCCGGCAGCAGGCACTGCTTGTAAAGCCCCAAGATGGCCAATCCTACGCGGAGGTGCTGCGGGACATCAGGGGAAACGTAAGGCCCGAAGACACCAATACTACCATTAAAGTAGTACGACCAACGCGGTCGGGCAACATACTGGTCGAATTCGGAGCAGAGGCCGGCAATAAAGAAGCATTCCGTGACGCAGTAAAGAAAGTCCTCGGCAAAAGCGCAACTATAGCCCCGCTCGAGCCGATGGCAACGATCGAAATACGGGACATTGACTGCGTGACGGATCTGGCCGAGGTAGAAGAGGCCATCAAAAGGGAGTTCCCTAGCGTGGGAAGGATCAAAGCGAGACTGACACCAGAAAACAGCAGGGGACAACGCATGACCATAGTTGACTTGACCGAAAAGGACGCCGAACAATTCCTGAACAAGGGCAAAGTACGAATAGGGTGGATTATCTGTAGGATACGGCGAAGAGCAACGCCTCTTCAATGTTTCAAATGCCTTGGTTATGGTCATACCACACAAGTATGCAAAGGACCCGATAGGAGTTCCCTATGTTACAAATGCGGTGAAATGGGACATAAAAGAAAAGAGTGTACGAAGGAGGCACACTGTATTCTTTGCAAGGATGCTGATCCAAAACCTGATTTTGGACACGTCTTGAGATCAGGAAAATGCCGGGTGTTCCAGGAAGCCCTAGCCAAGGCCAAATCAGAACTCCGATGACCCGCATCCTGCAGCTAAACCTACACCGCAGTTCAACCGCCCAAAATCTGCTTGAGCAGTTTGCGAGGGACATGAAAGCCGACTTCTTGCTGCTGAGTGAGCAACACCATAGTAAAAGTCCTGTATATGGTATTCTAATGAAACTGGTACTGCCGCTATCTGGGTTCAAGCGGAGAGTTGTGGACGGGGGGATGGTTTCGTGCGGGTTCGGTGCTCAGGGACCACCTTCTTTAGTGTGTACCTAACGCCTAACGAGTCGATATCATCTTTCGAAGCCAGGCTTAATGCTTTGGAGGGCGCTGTCTCGAACGCAGAGGGCAAAGTGCTCGTTGGGGGCGACTTCAACGCTAAAGCAATCGAATGGGGCATGCCTCAGACGGATCCGCGGGGAAAACGAATCCTGGAAATGGCGGCCAGGACGGCCCTCGTCGTACTAAACTCCAAAAATACGCCGACTTGCCGCCGTATTGGCTGTGAGGGAACCATACCGGACGTGACATTCGCTTCGAAGTCCTTAGTACGAAGGATACACAACTGGAAAGTATTAGAGGACTACTCAGCCAGTGATCATCAGTGCATTCTGCTTGAGATAAGTGATGCTGTCTCCCGACGTCCGTGCTCTCGGCCTTCCACAACTGGATGGAACATCGGAAGGATGGACGTCGAGAGGTTCGTCAAGGCTCTCACAGCAGATGAGCCGCTGCAAGGAGCTTCGGAGGGAACGGAAGAACTGGCAGCTGAAAACGTGGTGAACTCTACTATAAGCATCATTACGACTGCTTGCTGCGCTTCTATGCCCCGTCAAAGACCCCGGCACGGCAAGCCCCCAGTGTATTGGTGGTCAACTGAAATCGCTGAAAAGCGAAGGGAGTGTCACAAGCATCGACGTGAGGCTCAACGGGTGCGGAACCCTGATGAGGCATGCGAGCAGGTGGCAGCATATAAGTCGGCCAGGAAATGCCTTTGCAAGCTGATCAACAGTAGCGAGGCTCGCTGGTCATGGGGAAACTTGGTGCCCTACGGAAGCCTTGTATACATGACGCGGAGAAGATGGACGCGATAGTGCGGGGACTCTTCCCCGCCCATCCCGTCCGTGTTGACGCTGTCCATGGAAAAACAGCAGTAGAGTGCCCACTCTTCACACAGCTGGAGCTGGAGGAGGCAGTTCTCTCATTGAAAACGAGGAAGGCTCCAGGTCCAGATGGTGTTCCAGCTGAGTTGTTGCGGCTCGTCTATCACCATTGTCCTGACTTGCTGCTCAGCACATTCAACGCTTGCCTACGGGGTGGGGTTTTCCCGGTACGATGGAAGGTGGTGAGGCTCGTGCTGATCAGCAAGGGGAAGGGAAATCCCGAATCGCCGTCTGCATATCGCCCGTTATGCATGCTAGACACGGCTGGGAAAGTGCTAGAGAAACTCATCAAGGGAAGACTCACTGACGCGATTTGTGCTGCTGGGGACCTATCTCCTCGGCAGTACGGCTTTAGAGCAGGACGTTCTACCATTGATGCGATTGCAGAGGTGGTGAGCGCGGTCCAAAAGGCAGAGGCATATAGTCGCACCATGCGACGGATCGTCCTGTTGGTGACACTCGACGTTAGGAATGCCTTCAACTCCGCTAGATGGGTGGATATTCTGGATACGCTGGAAAACTCTTTTCAAGTTCCAGAATATCTAATGCGGATTTGAGGAACTACCTTAAGGACCGAAGCCTGCTCTACGACACGACACAGGGCTAACGAAGGATGGAAGTAATATCGGGTGTTGCCCAGGGATCTTTCCTTGGTCCGGGCCTGTGGAACGTGTCTTACGACGGGCTACTGAGACTTGAGATGCCAGATGAGTCGCGCTTGGTTGGCTATGCGGATGATGATGCGGCTCTGGTCGCTGGACGCACCGTTGAACAAGTGCAACTTAGGATAGGTATGCTAATGCGCCGAGTGAGGGACTGGATGACTGCTCGCGGGCTGAGTTTAGCACTGGAGAAAACCGAAGTGGTCATCTTGACAAAAAAAAGAATCCCTAGAGTAAGGATGATCAGTATTGGAGACATACAAATCCAATCGAAGCCAGCGGTGAAGTACCTGCGGCTACTGATCGACTCGAAGATGAGTTTCTCTGAGCAAATCAGGGCAACGGCTGAGAAGGCTGCTTCGGGAATATCGGCTCTGAGTCGACTTATGGTCAACGTAGTTGGGCCCACTCCATCAAGAAGACGCCTCTTGATGAGTGCTGTAGGGTCAGTGCTACTGTACGGAGCAGAGGTATGGGGCGACGCTCTCAGCAAGGAGGTATACCGGAAACGTTTAGCACGGGTGCAGAGAAGAGGAGCACTGAGAATTGCATCTTTGTATCCAACAGTCTCCGACTTGGCCGTGAGAGTGATTGCAGGCGTGATACCTATCGCCCTCCTTGCTAGAGAGCGCTGCGCTATTTACCTGCGCCGAAACGAGGATGCGAGGGAGATAGTTGTCCGCGAAGAGAGACAACGCTCACTCAACGATTGGCAGCAGTCTTGGGTGAATTGCACGAAGGTAAGGTGGACTGCGCGCCTCATCCCGGATGTGAGACCGTGGCTAAATCGAAAGCATGGTGAGACTGACTTCTATCTGACCCAGCTTTTGAGCGGGCACGGATGTTTTCCGTCTTACCTGCACAAGATCGGTAAGTCACGGTCCCCCGATTGTCGGTTTTGCCCAGGAGAGGAGAACAATGCCTGTCACACATTTTTTGCGTGTACAAAATGGGTCAGGCTGCGAAGGGAACTTTACAGGGAGACGGGGGAGGATAATATAGTTGCGGTGATGCTCGAATCGGTTGACAAATGGAACCAGGTGGCACGTTTTGCTCGGGCAGTCCTAAAATATAAAAGGGACTCACAGCGGCCGGGGGCGCTGGCGCTGGGGGATCGCTCTTCTGGCAATTCCTCTTCCCCTCTCCCCTCCCGCTAGGAAAGGGATTCCCCAGCTTGAAGGCGCTCCACGGCGTAACAAAACGAGACCTGTGTCAAACGGTTCCAGGCTGGGTTCTCAGGTTGACAGGGGAGGTGTTTAGTGGGTAGTCCAGTCGCGCATGGGAGTCCCACACTCTGTGCATAAATAGCATTCACCTCCCTACCACAAAAAAAAGCCATAGCTTATTCCAGGCTTTCGGCAAATTTTCCCGTTACATTTGTAAACGCAATCACACTTTCTTCGTCTCTCTCGCCGAAGCAATTCTTTCCTGTACGTCCTCTTCGTTTTCGCAATAACACCCTGATCCATTGGCTGGAGGAGGGCTGTTACGTTTGGTGGAAGGAACATAACTGAGAAGTCTTTATTAATGCTGTTCAAAGTGTCAATTTCAGGATGAGTGGGGGCATTGTCGATTATTAACACGACTTTTCCTGTTTTGGATTCTTTCTCTCTGAACTTTTTTACTTCTGGATAAACGTATCCGAGTAACAATCAAGAAAAATATCAGATGACATCCAAGAGCTTTTTTGTGCCCTGTAAGTTACTGGTAGACATGTCACGTTTTTGAAACAACGGGGTTTTTTGCTTTTACCAATAAGCAGCAATGGAAGAAAATGAGTACCACTTGCATTTGCACAAACTATTACCATAACCCGGTCTTTGCTCACTTTGTATCCGGGAGCTCGAGTTTCATTTCGGGGTGCAAGAAATTTTCTAGGCAATGAGCGCCAATTCACACCGGTCTCATCAGCATTATAAACAACGTCCCGTGAAAACCCCTTGTTAGCTACAGTTTCTTTAAATGTTTTTTTCCGAATGCTTCTGCAGCCATAGTATCACCAGATAAGCTTTCCCCTTAAACATCGAATTGTCTTATTCCACGCCGTTGCGTAAATTTACACAGCCAGCCACTGCTAGCCTTAAAGTCAACAGCCCCGTTGAGTTTTTCATTGAATTCAAGAGCCTTTTCCTAAAGAAATGGACCCGATATTGGTTCATCCAAGCTCTTTCTTTGTGTGAACCACAAATACAGTGCATCATCAAGAACATCATTATTGGCTGGTTTTAAGGTTTTCTTAGTTTTATGCCCTTCATTACTGTCTTGTTTACAACCGTATTGAATTATGGCATCTTGTTTGTTTTTAATGTCGGTAATTGTTGATTTTACCTACACTATACTCTCTGGCTAACGACGCACGACTTTCACTTTTCTTCCGTCTTTCTATGATTTCTATTTTCTTTTCCATGTTTAAGTGCTATTTGTCCGTTTAAGGGACGTTTTTGATAACATTTTAGTTTACTGTACTCGGTCACTATGATAAACAATCCTAACACTACGCTGGTGCTGCACGTGGTCTATAACTAAGGTACTGTACCAAACAGTAGATGTAAACTAACACAATATACACGCTCCAATAAACAACATATACTCGTATGTCTAGTTCTCTGTGACAACGGAGAGTGACTGAGCGCGAAAACAGCAATGTACACTGTAGTGTCACGAGTAGGGGAGTGGCGGCGTTCGGATTAGTGGTCGTTTGAATTGCGGGGTTTGGGTTAAAGAGGTTCTACTGTACATTTAGGATTATTTTACAAAATTGGACAAAATGAATTTATATTTGCGCGTGCAAGAAAAATTGCAGACATAGGAACTAAATGATTTACTTATAATCAAAATTATTATAAGGTAAGGAAAACTTTACTGATTATCTAAGCAGGTTGTTTAGACATACTCCCGACCGTTGAAAGCGCTGAGGTTTCAAGATAGTGTATTCCGACGTGTTTGAAGTCAAAAGTCGATGGTCCTTGGGGAGGGTTGTGGTTTCTTTACTGGTGCTTTTGGTCCTGGTGATATGCGTGTTTTGTAGAATCTTGTGGTGAAGTGAATAATTGCCAAGCCGATGATGATGACCAATACCAAATATCCTGCTGAGACATGGCAGATTGTGGAGTCGACGTGATGAGGAAGAGAGTTATGTTGCTTGATTTGCAGAAGAGTGGTTTTAAGCTGAACAATGTCATCGGAACTGTTTGCCATCTTCATACTGTGGAAGTTTTTATGATGTTGTTGTTGTAATTTAAAGTGAATGTAAAGTCTTGGCAATACTGTTTGGAAAACAAGCTTAGCCAGTTAGTCGCATTTCGCCACGCACTCCGTCAACATCGCTTGTAAATTGTTCTGGACAATACATTTATTTTACTTCAAAGAAAAGTCAAGTGTTTTCTTTTCGAAACCTCAACATGGTAGCAGAGCGTAGTTATTCAATCCTTTGGTGAATAAAACGCGAAATAATTGAGGAAAAGTTTTGTGCGAAACACGTGAAAAGTGTTCATATCGAGAAATCAAATAAAAAGTTATCGCGAAGACAAAGATGGCGACGCAACAAGCAAAAATTGACGAAGTGACAATTCCAGTATTCGATGGAGAAGATTTTAAAAGCTGGAAATTCAGATTGTTGATGCTGCTGGAGTACAAAGATTGTAAAGAACCAGCAATTAGAGAAGCATCAGAAAAAGATGACATAGGAGCTTGGAAGAAAAGCGATTTAAAAGCAAGAACAATTCTTGTAAGTACAGTGTCAAACAAACAGTTAGAGTATATAAGTGAGTGCGAAACGGCGTATCAGATGATACAGAAATTTGGAAAAATATACGATACAAAATCCACTGCATTACAAATACTTAAGAGAAGTAAAATAGAAGAAATAAAGCTAAAAAATTACGACACAGTGGAAGAATTTTTCATACATTTCGAAAAAGCGGTAAATGATTATAAATCATCAGGCGGAACGCTAGAAGAAGCTGAAAAAATGAGATACATACTCAAAGCACTACCATCAAGTTACAGTTATATTGGGGATTTTATCGATGTGATTCCTGAAGAACATAGGACTGTAGATTATGTTAAATCAAAAATAAAGGAAAAGAATCTATCGAAATCAGAAAGTGAGAAGAAAAATAGTTCTAGTACTTTCTCTGCAAGAATCAAAGGCCAATGTTATACCTGTGGAAAAACTGGGCATATGGCAAAAGATTGTTGGCATGGTCAGTCGAGCAAACACGAGCAAGAAGGGCAGCACACTCAGGCTAGGAATATGCAACGAGGCAGAGGAAGAGGACAAGCTAGCGGCAACAGCAAAGGCAGTGGACGAGGCAGAGTTCAAAACAAATCAAGCGAAGATAAACATTTAACGGCAACTTGGACTACGCAAGTATTGCATGCAGAAGATAAGGTAAACGAAATAAATAATTGCGACACCGAAAATACGTTGAATTGGTTGTTAGATAGCGGTAGTACTGATCATATTATAAATACAGATAGATATTTTGAAGAATTTATTATTTTGAAGAACCCAGTAAGAGTAAGTCTACCAAATGGTGAAAAGGTCAAAGCATCTAAATTAGGAAAAATGAATTTATATTTCCTCACAAATCAAAATAAATCTAAAGTAGAACTCAATAACGTTTATTATGTCGAAAATATTGAGAGAAATTTACTGAGTCTTTCAAGAATAGCCAAAACATGCAAAATAGTAGTAGCAGTTAATGATTCTGCGAAAATATACAATAAAGCTACTTACGAATTGGTAGCAACAGCTAAAGTAGTAGGAAGTTTATATCACGTGAAAAGTTACCTCAAGGGAAACGATAAGAACGGAAAGTTTGCAAATAGTGTTAACAATCAAGATATGCAGCATTTCTCGCGAGATATGTCGAATAACGTAAATAAAATGAATGCTAAGAATAAAAGTGAAAAAATAACAGAAAAAGAAAAATGGCATAGAGCGTTAGGTCATGTAAATTTCCAATATCTAAATAAATCAGTTACAAATAAAATGCTAGATGGTATCCCAGACAAACTTGAAAATATCGAAATGAAATGCGCCAATTGTATTCAGAGCAAAATGTCAAATGTTCCATTTGAAAATAATAGAAGCAAGGCAAAAGAAATATTAGATGTTATTCACACGGACTTAAATGGACCACATAGTACAACGGGTTATGGCGGCGAAAAATATTTTTTAACTTTTATAGATGAGTATAGCAAATGTGCAAAAATTTATTGCATAAAAAATAAATCAGAAACGGCAGAATGTTTTATTGATTACATAAGCTTAGTAGAAAATAAATTTGGAAAAACCGTAAAAAAGGTCCAATGCGATAATGGAAAAGAATACCTGAACAAAGAGATTTATAAATTTATAAAATACAAAGGTATAGAATTAGTACCGTGTCCACCCTATGTACATGAACTTAACGGCGTAGCGGAAAGATATAATCGATCGGCAATGGATATGGGTAGATGCTTATTAAGAGAAGCGAACATAAATAAAAGGTATTGGCCCGAAATAATGAAAACCGTAGCATATTTAAAAAACAGAACTATTGCTAATACTAGTGAAAATAAAACTCCGTATGAAATATTGATGGGAATCAAGCCAAACGTAAAATATTTAAAAATTTATGGAAGTCGAGTTTTTGTAAGAACACCAGAAGTTAAGAGAAATAATAAATGGGCCGATAAAGCAAATTTAGGGGTATTAGTAGGCTATAATGAGAATAGCTACAGAGTTTTGGTGAATAATAAAATTATAAATGCTAGACATGTACAAGTGGTCGAAGATAATATTAAATTAATTTGCTTAAAAGATAATGATAATTCTGAGGAAACTGAAAGTATAAAAGATGTTAAGAGCGAATATGAAGATGATGAAAAAATTGACATTGAAAGTGAATGTAGTGAAAATGTTCAAGAAGAAAATGAATTTAGTCTAAATGACAACAATAGAACTGAATATTTAAAAGAAGAAAGAAAGTCCGAAAGAAAGAGAAGCCCTGTAAATAGATATGGTAATCCTGTAACGCATTTTATTTATGTTAATTATGTAAATGCAAATGTACCGGATACATATGAAGAGGCATTAAACTCAACCGAATCAAAAGAATGGCAGAAAGCTATGGATAGAGAATTGGAATGTTTAAGGAAAAATAAAACTTGGATAGCTGTTGATAAACCAAAAAGTAAGAAAATAATTGATGTGAAATGGATTTATAGAAGAAAAAGCAATAATTCATATAAAGCTAGATTAGTTGTACGAGGTTTTCAACAAAAGGAGTATTTGGAAAATGTCTACTCGCCAGTCGGTAAAATGCAAACATTGAAAATCTTATTAAATTACAGCTGCGTGAATAATTTATTTATTGAACAAATGGATGTTGAAGCAGCATTCCTCAATGGTAGAATAAAATCTGAAGTCTATATTAATGAGCCACAAGGTTATGAAACTGGCGATAACATAGTTTACAAATTGCAAAAGGCTTTATATGGTTTAAGGGAAAGCCCAAGAGCTTGGTATGAAACATTTGATAATTATATCAAAAAACAAGGTTTTGTAAGAAGTAATTATGATTATTGTTTATACGCAAATAATGAAAGCAGAGATCCTGTATTTATTTTGATATTTGTAGATGATTTATTAATATGCAGCAAAAGCGTAGAAAAAATAAGCAAAGTCAAAACTAAATTAATGAAACAATTTGTAATGAAAGATTTAGGTAATGTTAAAAATTATATTGGCATTGATATAGAATACAATAAAAGTGAAAATATTATAACATTAAGTCAGCAAAATTATATTGAATCACTGGCTCAAAAATATAATCTAGAACAAGCAAAACTATACGAAACTCCTATGGAGTCTAATTTAAAATTAGAAAGAGCGGAAAACTGTAATGAAAATATTAAATATCGAAATTTAATAGGAGAACTCTTATATATCAGTACAGGCACAAGGCCAGATGTAACATATTGTGTAAATTATCTAAGTAGATTTCAAAACTGTTACGATGAATCACATTATAAATATGCAATGCGAATATTAAAATACTTGTATAAAACAAAAGATGTGAAACTTATATATAATAGAGATAAAACAAATGAGATATTAGATTGTATGGTAGACTCTGATTATGCTGGTGACAATATTGATAGAAAGTCCACAACAGGATTTGTTATAAGAATGTATAACAATTTAATTTTTTGGAAGACACGCAAGCAAAATAATGTAACTAAATGTTCTACATTTGCAGAGTACACAGCATTATCAGAAGCTACAACAGAAATATTATTTATAAAGAATCTATTGAATGAAACATTTAAAATAAACTTTGATAAGCCCATAGGTGTGTATGAAGACAACTCAGGGGCAGTAGCTATAGCAAAGTTTGGAAATTTTACAAAAAATTCAAAACATATTGAAGTACAATACCACTATGTAAATGAAAATTATGAAAAAGGAAATATTGATATAGTTAAAATTGACTCAAAAAATAATTTGGCTGATATACTTACTAAAAGTCTATGTAAAGAAAAATTTCTAAAAAATAGAAGCATGTTAGGATTGAGAAACTGAAAGGAGTAAGAAATTGAAATGTAAGTCATGAATTCGAATAAAGCAATGAAACGATAATAAAATTGTAAACAGCCAAGACTGTAAATTCAAGGAGGCGTGTTGTAATTTAAAGTGAATGTAAAGTCTTGGCAATACTGTTTGGAAAACAAGCTTAGCCAGTTAGTCGCATTTCGCCACGCACTCCGTCAACATCGCTTGTAAATTGTTCTGGACAATACATTTATTTTACTTCAAAGAAAAGTCAAGTGTTTTCTTTTCGAAACCTCAACAGTTGTAAGTACTCCAAAATGATGGTGGAGTTTAAGGCAACTGATGTTAGGTAAAAAAAGTCGATTCGATTGGACATGACGCTGTATTGATCCTTGTGTAGTGACACAGCTAAAAATGTAGTATGTGTAATAATGCAAGCAAATTGTTCCCTTAGTTTAAAAGTAAGAGGAATAACTTTGAATAGCTGGAACACTTTCACGTTTAGCAAGGGTATATTTAATTTGAGGTATCCTTGTCCTTTATGAATATTGAGTGAACAGTCATAATTGAGTATAGTTTTAGCAGTTAATTATACCCAAATTGATTTGGTGTGATTAAGGAGGCTTGTATATTTTCTCGGATGAATCTTAGTTCGTTTGGATTATTAAAGAGAGAGAGAGAAGTAAGTAGCCTAGAATTAAGAATCGCTTCGATCTCCGTTATTACTGTGTGCAGTTCTTCATATGTAAGTGAAGCTCTAGCAATCCCAGAGTCCTCCAAAATGAGTTGATCTGGGAGGTATGAAAAGCCATTCTATTCGTTCTTCTGAGCAGTACTTTTGAAGTTCATTTTGATATTGTTTATTTAAAAATAATTCTTGTACCTCCCCAAGTTCGTTTTTGGGTCCTACGAAGTGTGTGGCATTGTCGCAATAGATCTTCTTCGGGCGGCCTCTACGAGCAAGGAATCGTTTCAGAACACCGATGAATGCGTCTTTTGTTAGATCCAATACCGTTCCAGATGCACAGCTTCTGTTCAAAAACAAACAAAACGGCAATGTATGCCTTTGTGGGGGTGCTTGATCTCTTTCTCGTGGAAGGTTCCCCATAATTTGGTAGTACAATTTTGGCCTTGCTCTGCAACACCGTATACATTTACAAATAATCTTTTGTGCCGAAGTCCTTCCACGTAATGGCCAAAATTCTTGCCGACGTGTTCGAGGCAGGGCATGAAGATTCCTTTCATGAATATGTTGAATCAATAGATGCACAATCTCGTTTGAATGTGGCAATAACAGTTGATGTTTGGCTTTATATAGTGAGTCGGATAGCTCGATTCGTCCTCCTACTCGACGAAATCCTTTGCTATCGATAAAAGGCTTGAGAGAACTGAGAGAATGTCCGGTTGGAAACATTGGATCTTTTGCCAAATGTTTTACTACGTCCATGAAGGCGATATGTTGGATTTCATAGACAATAAAGTGGAAGGTGTCGTGAAGTTAGTCGTCCAATTACAGTATCAACTTTTGATTTAAGATTGTGCTTGAAGAAATGAATGTAGGCAGCTATACGTTGAAGAAATTTGAGTGAGTTTCGATGGTTGATGCCGCTTATAATTGGTGAATGTGGTTGTACTGAAAGCAATGTCATGGGTTTCCGTTCTTCGTCTATTTCCAGGTATTTGATTGAGGGTTTTATCTATTCGTTGTGTGAGAGCTCCAAAAATTTCGGTCCTCCTAATCAAATGCTATAGTTGAAAAAATCTACGGTGGTGGCACTTCTAGAAAAACCGTCTGCAGGGTGTTCCTTAGTCGGAACATGTCTCCATTGACTTAGTTTGGTGTTTTCCTGTATGAACGCCACTCGATTAGCAACGACCCGTTTTAACATTGATGACGATCCTCTTATCCATGATAGTATGATGGTTGAATCGGTCCAATTAAAAACGTTTTTGACTGGTGCACACAAAGCTTTTTGCACTTTGACCCCAGGTTTTACCATCAGATAAGCAGCGCAAAGTTTTAATCTGGGAATTGTTGTTTTCAGTGGATCTACTTTTGACCGAGCACGCAGAAGATTCGTTACATACTCTCCGTTTGAATTAGTTGAGCGTATATAAACTGTTGTTTCGAATGCAGATTCACTTACATCTGAAAACGCGCATAGTTCGATATTGGAGGTATCGCCTGACATTACGCGTTGTGGAATAATACGAGGGTAGTCCTAAAAGTACCCGACCTGACTTATGAATACAGGTAGCTCAAAAAAAAATTCCTGCGATTGACAATACTATCTTTCAACAACTTAATATCAAAAATTCATAACGGTACGTTTATTATTATTTTTTTATAGACATCTAAAGTGAACGCTCTCAGTAAAATTGTAAATACAGAAAAAAATCGGGCATCATTATTTGATACAATACTTTCATTTGAAAGGTCTAAGTCCAAACAATATCAAAGCCTAGTTGGATTCTACTCTGGGGAAGTTAGCTCGTTACAACGGTCAAATATTGGGTAGCTGAGTTTAAGCGACGTCGTATGAGCTGCCAAGATGAACACCGCAGTGGTCGACCAAGTGAGGTCACTACATCAGAAAATGTGAAGAAAATGCATAAAACGGTATTGCTGTGCGCAAGATGGCAGCACCATTTCGCAATTTTTTTACTGTTTTCTTTGTCGGGCCGGGTACTTTTTGGACCGCCCTCGTAGTTAGGTTGAAAACCGATAATTTAATCGTCGAAAACAAAAATTAAACCTTTATACATCATTACATTACACTATCATAGAGCCACTAACAAAATATTGACAAAATTTTCGCAAGCTATCTTATGTTACGTAGTGCATCTAACATAAATTATGCAACAACAAAATCTTTAGGGTGGAGCTCGCCAAACGAGAGCGAGTTTCAGACAGTCTTAATCAAGGCAGCCCAAAAGTGGTCAAAATACTTGTTCCCAGGGCCTAAGAAGGGAACACTCGGGTGTTTTAAAAGACGGAAGGTTATTTTTTGCTGAAGGGATTTTCACAGTAGACCTATCGAATGGGGCGTAACCGAATATTGACTCTACACCGAGAGCAGTAGCTATAGCAAAATCAGCTAAGTTGAGTAGGGTCAGCATCTTTCAGTAGATCATTGGACTATTAGTCAAAATTATGCACAAACTCAAGCCACTTTTATGCGATCAAACTAGGCCAAATATGTGTTATAAGTCTTCCTTCGCCACTACTTCTAGAAATCGCTCCTTAACTATGAAACAGAAAAAGGAAATAGTTGATGGTAGATTTTCTTTTAAAAACGTTATAATTATTAAAACATATTAGGGTATTACAACTCAATCTACAAATATTGCGACAATTATTCAGCTAATGCTAACAGGTCGCTCCAACGTAAGTGGGTGGATGTGGGGGCCGGCTGCTGGACTGGACTACCTTTGCCTGGGGTTGTAATCGGCGCTTGCGGCTGTCGTGCGTGGCGTTGCCGGCGATGTTGTGCACGCTTCATTCGTGAAGTCCGGCGATATTCGCGCTGAAGAGCGGTGGCCTGGTCGTCGAAGGAGGCGGCTCTTCGGAAGGGACGGCAATCAGGGCTAACCGGAGAAATTCCGCTACTCTTTGGTTAATTTTGCGGGAGGAGGAACTGACGATGTGTTCATGCTGGGTACCGCTTGGCGGTATTTTGCTAGAGTCAAGGGCCGAGGTGCTGCAAGTGGGTTATTACGGGGCGATTCTTCATGGCTCCCGGAGGTAGTGCTACTCGTAGAAACCTGCAAATAAATGAAAGGATTGGATGAGATTAGAGTTCATCGGCGGGCCTGTTAAAAGCCGAAAATCCGCTTTGGTGAGTGTCGTTGACGTCATCCTGGAGGGCTAGGACAGCCTAGGTTCCACTTGGGAAGGACCGTTGTAGACCTGCGTTGGAGGGCTTTTGGAAGCCCGAGTTCTACTTTAACAGGATATGGGTGATCTCGTAACGCTGGAAGGCACGCAGGCAGCCTGAATTTCATTTACGTTGACGAAATTGGCGCTGCTGAACTTTGAAAGGTGTAGACGATCCTGTAAGGCCGGTTACAGTCTAAGTTCCACCTCAGATGCGTCTATTGTAGTTTGTCTAGATTGGCGCAGCTCAACGTTGGAAGGCGCGCAGGCAGCCTAAGGTCCACTAAGTCGATGCGTAGACGATCCTGGAAGGCATGTTACAGCCTAAGTCCCACCTTGGATGCGTGTGGTCAAGTGTCGTCTCTTTAAGCGCTTCATTAGTTTGTGAAGGCAATAATTGCCAATTAGGTATCTTTTGTCATATTCATTGCCTGGTATGGTGAGTGGGACAAATTGCTGAAGGACCAACTTTCGCGTATTCGCCCCAATTTCATCGTCCAGGTATTTACCAAAAACCTATATTCACTTGTCGAAGGTAGAAAATGCTATGAGTGCATTTTTATCTATGGGCATTTAAATTCTAATTAGCATACGACAAAAAGTTAACACTCATGGTTGGCTTACACTGGTCCAGGTAATTGCCAAGCAAAAGAAAAAGACGCTATTCATTGCTCATTTTCATCGACAGTGAAAAAATTCTATCCACGCATTTTGTAAGGTAAATGTTTATGTTTTGTCAAGTATCAAATGATTTCCATTGATAGGGGTTCCCTGATTTCGTCACGATTTCGTTTGGATAGAGATAATGTTTACTTAGCGTCGTAGTTGTTTTAGTTCTAGTTTTAAGTTAAATAAATATAATATACTTCTTTAATGTGCTAATTATTAAGCATTAAGCTGCTGGTTTTGTTATCTATTATGCAAATTTTTATGATGGTTACGCTATTTACTTGCTGGTTTCTTAGATCGGTGCTAGTTATTATGTTACCTTAATTATTATGTTAATTACTTATTGGTTCCGCTACTTGTTTGTAGTTTTCTTATATGTGTAAATAATATTGTTTTGTTGGTTGTGTTAGCTATTAAGTTACGTTAATTATTACGTAACATATGTAAGAACATTGTTTGAATTACAATAAATAGTACTGTCATTACCTTTGGGCATAATAACCATCGAACACTCATGTGTCAAATGTTCTATAGTCCGGGCATAGACATCCAAGGTTACAAAAATTCGCATAGAGCTAAAAATTGGTACGAATGTTCGCACACTAATATAAACAAAATGTGAAAAGTCCTTATAAATCGCATATCTGCAAAAAATTCATTCAAGGTCAAGGTTCGCGAATATGAGTTTTTGCGTTTTTCAGCCAAAACGGTAAGTTTTATCATAAAAGTAGGTCAGACAAAAATTGTATTGGGTTGTTCGATAATTAATGTCATTTTTCTCATGTTTTTCAAAGTAAATTTATTTATACAGGGTTATCCATTTCGTGGTAGGAAAGTATAACCCTGCCATTTGACATCTGTCAGAATTAAATGTCATCCAAAGCGTGTTTTTTTTAGTTGAAGGTTTGCCATTTAGAAATATGGATCGTTTAACAGTCGAAGAACGCGTTAAAATTATTAAATTTTATTATAAAAATGGTGATTCTGCTGTATCAACATTTGGGGCTTTACGAGCCGATTACGGTCGACATAATCGACCTACACAGCAAACAATTTCGAACACAGTGAGAAAATTTGAAGAGACTGGATCGGTTATTGATATTGCAAGGCCTGTGCATCATCGCAACGTTCGTTCTGCTGAAAATATCGCTGTCGTTGCTCAAAGTGTTGAGGAAGACCCGGATTTGTCGATTCCTCGACGTGCTCAACATTTGGGCTTGTCTTACGGCTCATTGTGGCGGATTTCGCATTTGGATTTGCATCTCCATCCGTACAAAATCCAACTCACTCAAGAACTTAAGCCTAAAGACCATACACAACACAGAATGTATGCGAATTGGGTGATTGAACAACAAGCCATTGATAACGATTTTTCGAACAAAATTTTCTTCAGTGATGATGCTCATTTTTCGCTCAGTGGTTACGTAAATAAACAGAATTGCCGCATATGGTGACCGTTTGGTGTGCATTATGGTCTGGTGGTGTTATTGGCCCGTATTTTTTTGAAAACAATCAAGGAAGAGCCATTACAGTCAATTCTGGCCGCTATGGACAGATGTTAACCGATCATTTTTGGAGAGAAATTGAAGATTATGATCTGGAGAACATGTGGCTCCAACAGGATGGGAACAAGACACACAACACAGGCTAATCGAGCACTTTTCCATGAGAAATTTCCAGGACGCGTAATTTCGAGATTGAGTGATGTCAATTGGCCCGCAAGATCCTGCAATCTAACACCTTTAGATTTCTTTTTATGGGGCTATGCGAAAGATCGTGTTTACGCGAACAATCCTCAAAATCTTGAGCAATTGAAAACCAATATTCGTGAAGTTATGGCCGAGATATTACCGGAAATGTGCCGAAAAGTAATTGAAAATTACCTCAAAAAGATTGAGGCCTTTAAGAACTCCCGTGGAAAACAATTGAATAATGTTGTGTTTGATGTATAATAGCAAGGTTTAATCTTTATATTGAATATAAGATTTTGTTTCCATCTGAATATTTAATGTGCTTTCTTTAGCTTTACTTTCTCAAGCGTAAAATTGATTGATTGATTCTGTTTGTTTTGTTCCATTTTGTAATTGGATTATAAGTAATCTGTTAAATGGAATTTAAATAAATAAATAAATAAAACCCCATTAAAAATATTGTCGCGTGTTTTCGGTTCGCGGCCAATAATTTTAATGTTCCTGGGAAGTGAAAACGCAATGTCTTTTTAATTAACTTAAAAGAGTTTATTCAATTAATCACAAAAATGCACAATTACTTACCTTAGTATTTCACAATTTTAATTTTCACTAAGTCTATAAATTTGTCATTCAACTGTCCGCTTAAAATCACTTCGCACTCAAACAATCAATCGTCTTTACTTCGCGTTCCACTATATCGCAGTTTTCTATCGCGGTTGTAATGAATGATCCCCCCATTCATTCAGCTCGCGTTTATATAGGGTCTCTACCTACCTATTCACCCATTTCTCGTACATTGGCGAATGTTCTACCGAGAGGTACCTGGTAGATTCGAGCAAATTAATGAATGGAGTGATGTCACTTGCAGATGTTGATCATGCTTGTTGGGTTCTCGTGGGTTCGAGTAAATTCATTTGTTGACGTTCTTAATGATTATGAAAACAATTGCGACAGCAGCTCGCAGAATTATTTGTACATGTAATTATTTGTACATGTAACACTGCCCCCACCTCAGTTCTTTTCGCCCCGAAAAGATGTGTCGCTATTTGTAGTCAATTCTCCCTGGGTGTAATATGGGGCAAGACGGTCCAGATGCACGATTTTCATTTTAGCTTTCGGCTTACGATGTTCCTGTATTCGGTATACGACGTCGTTGATTCGCTTTGTAACTCGGTATGGTCCCTCCCAATTATGTTGCAACTTTGGAGACCTACCCTTTCGCCGTTGCGGGTTATAAAGCCACACCAAGTCATCTTGCTGGAAGCCAGTAGAATTAGCCTTTAGATCATACCTGGTCTTCATGCGGTCAGTAGCCGATTCGAGGTGTTTTCGCACTGTCCGATGTATCTGGTTCAACCGTTGTCTTAGATCACTTGCGTACTCCGAGACAGTTTGGGGTTACTCAGGGGGTGTTCCGAACTTTATATCGGCTGGCAAACGAATAGTCTTTCCAAAAATGACTTTGGCTGGGGCTTGGCCCGTCGATGCATGTTCGGCAGCTCGGTACGCCATCAAAAAAAGTGGGATATGTCGGTCCCAGTCCCTTTGGTTCTCGTCAACCATCTTGGCTAGATGTTTATTGAGCGTGCCGTTGAACCGTTCGACCATTCCATCGGATTGGGGATGCAGCGGTGTTGTCCTCGTTTTCCGTATTCCCAGTAGTTCACACATTTCGCCAAAAACTAGTGACTCAAAGTTTCGGCCTTGATCTGAATGTAATTCGCAAGGTACGCCGTACCTACTGACCCAATTTAACACTAGCTGTTAAGCTACGGTAGTTGCTTCCTGGTTGGGAATGGGGTAGACCTCGGGCCACTTGCTGAAATAATCGGCTACAACCAGCGTATATCGATTTCCCCAATCGGATTCAGGAAAGGGTCCTGCGATGTCAACAGCAATCCTTTCGAATGGCACGCCAACGTTATAGGTTTGCATTTGTCCTCTCAGTCGTCGCTTTGGGCCTTTGACGGAAGCGCAAATTGTGCATCTGCGACACCAGTCCTCTACGTCTTCTCGAGCGTGGAGCCAGTAGAACCGTTCCCGCAATTTCGATAAGGTCTTGTTAACACCAAGGTGGCCTCCCGAGGATCCTTCATGCATTTCCTTAACCACATCGTGGATTCGGCTTTTGGAAAGTATAGTTTGCATCCTATAGGAGCTACCATCCGCCGTTTCCCATTTCCGCTTGAGTACGCCACCCTCCACCTGAAGGGAGTTCCATTGTGCCCAATAGCTTTTCAGGGTTGCGCCATGCATTGAAACGTCTTTCCACTCAGGTCGCACAGTCGCCTCCTTCCATACGAGCAATGGTCCGATGTCTTCGTCGGCTAATTGGGCGTTTCGAATCTCCTCCAATGACCAACCTTCATCGAATTCCGCCGTTATCAATCGCAGATCAACGAGCGGTTCCTTTTCCTCAATCCGTCGGCAATGCTTGCAGTTAGCTGAACATGGACGGCGGGATAGGGCGTCAGCATTTCCATGAACTCCGCCCTTCCGATGAACAATTTCGTAGTCGTATTACTGCAATCTTTCGATCCATCTCGCAACTTGTCCCTCGGGGTTTTTGAAGTTGAGCAACCATCTCAGTGATGCATGGTCCGTTCGAAGAACAAATTTCTGGCCATATAGATACTTGTGGAACTGCTTGGTGGCCTCTATTATAGCCAATAGCTCCTTCCTGGTCACGCAGTAATTCCTCTCACTTTTTGAGAGAACTCGACTGTAATAAGAGAGGACTCTTTCTTCGCCATTGATCTGCTGGGAGAGTACAGCTCCAATACCGCCGTTGCTTGCATCGGTGTCAACTACAAACATTTTTCCGGGTTTCGGATACGCCAGCACGGGTGATACACACAGCTTTTCCTTCAGGGTCTCAAAGGCTGTCTGGCATTGTTCATTCCAGACATACGGACGATTTTTCTCGGTTAGCTGATGGAGACACTTAGCTATTTTGGCAAAGTCTTTGACGAATCTTCGATAGTAGGTCGCCAGACCCAGAAAACTTCGTAGTTGGCGCTTGTTGTTTGGTGTTGGCCAGCTTTTCACGGCTTCAATTTTCTCAGGGTCTGTTTTGACCCCTTCTGCTGATACGACGTGTCCCAGGTATTTTACTTCATCTGCGAAAAGAGTACACTTCTCGGGACTAAGTTTCAAATTTGCCAGTCCTAATCGGGAGAAAACCTCTTCTAAGTTCCGCACATGCTCTTCGAACGTTCTACGGATGACGATGATGTCAACCAAGCAGGTTTCCCAGGTTAGACCACGTAGCACATATTCCATCAAGCGTTCGAAAGTGGCTGGAGCATTGCAAAGCCCAAACGGCATCACCACAAATTGCCACAATCCGGTCCCAACTGAAAATGCGGTCTTCTCTCGGTCCTTCTTGTCAATTTCTACCTGCCAGTAGCCACTCTTGAGATCGAGTGTAGAAAACCATTTTGCGTCGGCTAAAGTGTCCATGATGTCATCGATGCGTGGGAGTGGGTAACTATCTTTCTTAGTGACGTCGTTAAGCTGCCTATAGTCGACACAAAAGCGAGTTCTACCATCCTTCTTCTTTACTAGAACTACAGGCGCGGCCCATGGACTGACAGAAGGTTCAATAACGCCTTGTTTTTCCATGTCCGAGATCAGCGCGCTCACTTCTCCTTGTTTGGCTATAGGGAGACGTCTCGGTGCTTGTCGAATCGGCTTGGCTCCCTGTGTATCTATGACGTGAGTTACCAGACTCGTTCGGCCTTGGTCATCCGGGCTTGTTGAGAAGATGTCACTGTACTTGGTGACCAGATCAGAGGCTCGTTTGAATAGCTGCACTGGCAATTTGACCTGCTTCAATATTGCAGACGTGGATTCCCGGGCTTTGTCTGTGTCTTGCCTCCTTTTCCAATGATGGTCGTGAGTAGCTTCCAAAGAGGTGATGGTGGAAACAGGCTGGCAGCTGCCGATGACTTCTCCTGCTTTGATGCTCGTGGTTGAGTCTGCGGTGTTAAGGACTCTAACCGGCACATATCCGTTCCTTAAAGATCTTACAAGGCATCGTCCTACAATCAAACTGCGTAATGCGGACGTCTTCGTTGGCTCTATCAGATAAGATCGGTGGTCTCCAGAATCACCATCAAGCTTGGCCCATACAATGCTTTCGGAAGAATTCGGTACATCAGTGTCAGTACATACCACTACATTCATCTTGGGAATTTGGACGCTGGGATCCTCCATCAGTACTTCGACATTCTGCCATTTCAATACACGTTTGCCCAAATCCAACGTGATTCCATGTGGTCGCAGAAAATCCATTCCGAGAATGCAGTCATCCATAATGTTCGCGACCAGAAAATTATGTCGGAACACAAGGTCTCCCAACTGTATCTGGAGGCTGACCTCTCCATGAACAGGTGCAGTTTCTCCCGTAGCTGTCCGTAGTGAGAAAATTCTGCCCTTGTGAAGTTGTTGCTGTCTAACTAGGTCTGGTCGGATAATCGATCGGGTTGCACCAGTGTCGATTGTTATGGTGCAGTGTTCGCCGTCAACTTGACCCGGAAGGCATAAGTCCGCTTCTCCACGATGTAGTCTTGACACGATGATGGTGGTGCTGGGGACGTCGATCCTCCTAGCCAACCTCTGCCCCACGAAGTTGGCTCTTACATGTTTCCCGACCCCTCTGTTTGAAGGGCTTCCATTCTGGGCTCCTGACTCGGTCTGGATCTCCTCCTAGCTGCACACCCTGGACAATGGCTCGGTTTTCTTCGCTTCTTGCAGTCTCTTTGCAGGTGCCCCTTCTCTCCGCAATTCCAGCATCTAGGCGCACCATTTACATGCTCAATTTCCACGCGCTCACACCTGCACTCGTCTGTCACTACCTCACGAACCCGGGCAGTGGTACGAGTCACATTTTTCGCTGCCTCAAAGTTCAGACTATAAGCCAGTGCGTCCTTAACCGTTTGCTTCTGAGCTAAACGCACGGCTTGTTGCAATTTCGGGTCCTTTAGTTCGCTGATGAATGCTTCTGTCGCTGCATCATCTCGATGTTCTGGGTCGTAGGCTGGATAAGCCAAAAGTGCCAGTCGCTCAATGTCTTGTGCTAGCTGCTGCAAGGTTTCGCCAGACTTCTGCATCCGATGCCGTAGCTGTGCCCGGTAAATCTGCTTCAGATGATCGTCTCCATAACGCATGTCCAGCGCATTCATTATAGCAGCCGGGTTTGAGTGCAATTCAACGGGAATCGTCTGCAACAGCTCGGCAGCTGGGCCTCTTAGAGCAAGAATCAATGCAGTTGCTCGTTCCTGCTCATTCCAGTGATTTATGCGAGCGGCTGCTTCAAACTGGGTTTTGTAAATAGTCCAGACCGTTTGCCCATCGAATATTGGTGCTTGCACATTTCTAGATGAGCTTTGCGCTGCGGTTATAATTGGGGCTGGTGAGGCGGTTACTACTGCCTTCGCTGCTTCCAAGTCCTTTTTCACTTTTTCCATCTCATGGTTGACCTGGCTGATCTCAAGGTTGATTCTCTCCTCGACCTTGTATACCTTCTCCTCGACGCATTTAATTTGGCTGTTGAGACTACTTAGCTCCGCTTTTATTTCGATTGACTGTTTTTCCAGCTTCTGTGCGATGTCTGCCTTGATTTCGAACGCTTGTTGGTCTAGCTTCGCTGATTGTTCATTTAGCTGCGCTGATTGTTCATTTAGCTTCACAGCTAAACTGGATATCTGTTCATTTAGCTGCGCTGATTGTTCATTTAGCTTCGCAGTTAAATTGGATGACTGTTGTCGCTGCTCATGCTGCATCAGCATCAACATTTGCATCAGCGCATTTTCTGGTTCCTTTGGTTTTGGTGTTTCGGCTTCACCACCTTCTGCGCCTCTTTCTGCAGCTGAGAGCTCATCCGAATCCAGATTCACGCCTTCCGACTCGATCGCATCACGCAAGCGTGCAATCAGTATAGCCTTTGTGCCTTGTGTAGCCAGATTCCGCTGTTCCAACTCCTCTTTGAGCTCCGATATGCTCAATTGATTAATTTTTAGATGTAAATTTCCTGGCATTTTTATTGTTTCGGCTATTTTTCCACGTTAACTTTCACAATTGTGCACTTTAAAATTGTTTAAACGTTTTCACTTCCAAAATTTTAATCTCACTTCTCGACACCACTGTCGCGTGTTTTCGGTTCGCGGCCAATAATTTTAATGTTCCGGGGAAGTGAAAACGCAATGTCTTTTTAATTAACTTAAAAGAGTTTATTCAATTAATCACAAAAATGCACAATTACTTATTTTAGTATTTCACAATTTTAATTTTCACTAAGTCTATAAATTTGTCATTCAACTGTCCACTTAAAATCACTTCGCACTCAAACAATCAATCGTCTTTACTTCGCGTTCCACTATATCGCAGTTTTCTATCGCGGTTGTAATGAATGATCCCCCCATTCATTCAGCTCGCGTTTATATAGGGTCTCTACCTATTCACCCATTTCTCGTACATTGGCGAATGTTCTACCGAGAGGTACCTGGTAGATTCGAGCAAATTAATGAATGGAGTGACGTCACTTGCAAATGTTGATCATGCTTGTTGGTTTCTCGTGGGTTCGAGTAAATTCATTTGTTGACGTTCTTAATGATTATGAAAACAATTGCGACAGCAGCTCGCAGAATTATTTGTACATGTAATTATTTGTACATGTAACAATATGTTAAGATTGCCTCGTTTAGCGGTATTTTGCATTACGCTCTACTTTTATGGAACGTATCGTCCGCGTTAAGCGGGGTCTTACTGTATTATCTTTCATCTAATTTATGAATTTTTTTTTGGGTGTTATTGGTTTAACACTACAACGCCTTTCGGGCCTTCACTTAGAGATGGTTGAAGTATCTCCTTATCTTGACCGAATGTATCGGCACTCAAGAAGGTGATATGGTCAGTACCATGCTTTGGCCGTGTGTCCGTCCACCCAGCTGCGATACATTCTGATTTTAAACCAGTACGTATAAAAACCGAACGGACTTTTAGTTCGTCCGAAGAATCAATCGAAACAAATCTCATTGTCACCTACGGGATTCGAACCAGGGATCTTCGCCTTACGCAGCGAGTGTTCTAACCACTACACTACGCGGACTACTAATTTAATTTTAGCTGCTATTAACCTTCTACATTTGGGGTTGAATTCAGATCGTTCTAATGCTGTAGCCTAAAACTCCTGACGTGATTTAAGTCTCGTAACTAGAAAAAGGTTAAATACTCGTACATTGAAGAATCCTCGAATCCAATAATAAATGTTGGTGTGCCAATAAGCCTCACTGCATATTTATATTACGCCAATAAAATGTTCATTACCCACAAAAATATATCAAACAATTTACCATTTAGATTCGCCGGTTACTCACCTGTACCAATGAAATCATATCAAATTTTAAGATGCGTTCACTATCTCTTCCAAATCATATGAAATTTGTAATTCAATTATGTGAAGATTTACGCGAAGCGAAGGTAAAACGCAACAAACAATTTTCCAGCATCTTGAAGACATAAGTGAGCATAACTGATGTAATGAAAGCAATTTTATGTTGTTTTGCGGAGAAGAATTTACCAATATCATCCAGATCTACAAAATACGCGATAAATTTAAACTAACGGAGTGTTTTGTAAATTATTACAATTTTTAACTATAAATTCTTTTCACGGTTATGTTGCACGCACTAAGAGTTGTGGTTTGATTTATTGTTTAATTTTTTGGAACAAAGTGGCAATTATCCAAATTATGTGAAATTAGATAAATTAGACTTGAGATTTCCATCGTAGATATTGTCTTTTCGGGTAAAGTTACTCTTACAACAATGGTGACGGATAAAATGTTTCAGCAAAATTTTCATTTAAAAAAGAAAGGTCTTGAGTAACAATTAACTCATAAATAACTCACTTTTACGGGAAAAAAACAACAAATCTTGTCAAACGTTTAAACAGGAACCGTTGCTGAAATTTAGATAATTTATTTTAATTCCAACCCTACCTTCACGAATTGTGCAATTATTGACACCTTTCAAGATTGCATCTGAAACTGCAAAGTCCCTCCTGTCTTACAATTAAAATATTTCTAATGTGGAAATCTTTAATCCATCGAATTTATTTCTCTTTTGCATCCATCCAGCGAATCTAATAGCGCGACTTCAATTCATTACAACAAAACGTGTCGACAACTATTTTGAGGTTTATTGTCTTTTTAATTAGAAACGTGACTAAGTTGCAATTTTTCCTTTATAACGAAAATCGTTTTCATGGAGCAGATAGACTTGCTCTAATTGTTATGGTTGCATTGAGCAAGTGAACTGTTCACTACCGATATGTAAATATGAAAAGTAAAGTGTACAACGTATAGCACAATTGAAATGTTTCCGTCGAGTGAAGAAAGGATAGGAGACCATCAATTTGCTGAAGCTGTAACACTTGTTGGCCTTAGTAGCTGAAGATGCAAGGTGACCAGATAAACTTCAATTTTTGCCATTAATCTCGATTTGATGTGATGATGATTTCGAAAAATTAGATGATTGTGATGAAAGGAATAAGAAAGAAAAAATTAAACTCTGGTTGATGATGCTGGTCAATGGAAATTGAATTTCAATTTTTGACCTTATGATGTTTGTTGTAAGCTTTGTGCATGAATCGTTATTGAAATAGATTTGGTAAGATGAAGATTACAGTAGTATGAATTGCATAAAAATGATTTGCATCTTATGTTTTTATCCATATGCTGTTTTGCGCGATAATCCATTAAAGTACTTATGGCTATAATGATACCTTATGTTTCTTTGACGAGCAGCAATAATCACCTTTTAATGTACGACTTTAGTAAAAGCTAGTTCGAATATTTTCCTGCGAAGTAGTGTAACCTATTCAATGATGAAACGTAATGTACAGTAGCCGAAGAGTTAGTACGATAAAATGCCCTGAAAATGAGTATTACAAGATTCATTTTCAGGCTGTATGAGAGTGATACAGGACCCATTCAACAATAAAATGAGCCATTTAGAAGCTTGAGCTGGAGCATTGCACGGTGAAGTTCCTTCAAGCGGAGTTGTACGGGAACTAAATAGTAATTGGACAGCTACAGGCCTTCTGACAGACTTGTTTGACACTCTGTATCCAGCAGCTGCACTGTCATGAGAACTTTCAGATGTTATAGGATTGTAGGTTGTAATGATTTTCGCTTCAAATAGCTCGAACAAAATCGGAACCGACCTCTCATCGGTTCTAGACGTGAAGTCTTGGGACGTGACAACGGACTGTACCCTACAGGTCAACAAGTCCTGACACACTTATTCTACTCCGAGGTGGAGCTAGGTAGTTCGTAGAGGAGTTCGGTCGCGGGTCTTGCGCGAGCAGACTAAGTCCGAAATACAAGAACTCAGCCACCGGTTCACATGCCCGATTTAATAACGCGTCGTAAACACAACCATACGGAAACGAAGCCTATCTTTACTTTATTCCGTATTTCTTCCATTCCTTCAGACAACAACAAAAAGCTGGATCTAATTCTGCGTTCCCGAATATCACGGACGCGGTACCGAAAAATATCCTACTCTAACTCGAAATTGGAGCAACCTACTCTAAAAAAAACACAAAAACAATTGTGGTACCGTTCCGAGCGCGACGCGGAACCGGCTGCCACTCCTGCTGGAAAAAAAGAAGGGTTCGCTGGAAAGGGAAGACGTTTTTAAGTTCAGCAATTCATGTTATATATTTATCAATAAAAATAATGGAGTATCTATTTTTTTGTTTTTAGTTTGTACATATCCTACTGGGTTTAATTTGTAAAATCATCAAAAAAAATCTATCACAATACCTCAAATTTCTTTTTTATTTTCATTTTTAAATGTAAATATACAATGGTAATTGTTTTCTTTTTTCATGTTTTGATTTTATTAGACTTCAATTCTTTTTTTTAAATTGTAATAAATATATTATCTTGTTAGTGATATGTGTTAGCCGCTTGAACATTTTAAAGTAAAGGGGAGATAACTTTTTTTTAGAAATGTAAATACACAATCCGAATGCATTCTGATGAAATTTCTTTTCCGCTGAAATATCAGCGCTTTTAGTTATTTTCCTTTTTTGTTGTTTTAATAAGTGGCCACACGTTCAATTTGCTACTCATACCTTTTTGTTTATATTTAGCATATATACTTGAAGAATTCTGTGCATTGTTATTATTTTTATCAGATATTCCAAAAACGTTACTCTCTTTTATATATGATACAGGTATAGATGATTTCTATGAATGAGCATTGAAATTGATTTACAATTTCAATTCGGAAAATTTGTGGGTGTAAATGAACTTAATGAGTTTAAAAACACACTTTATCGGCACAAAACTCGACATCAGAGTAAAAAAAGTTTTGTTGTTTACGCTTTAGCTAAATGACACATACTGATTCTGAGTCTGTATGGCCTAGTGGTTAGAGCATGAACGCATAAGCCGAAGGTCCCAGGTTCAAATCTCGTTGGGAGCAACGTGATTTAGCTCAGGGGATTTTTCGGACAGACTAGGAGTGTTCACTCAGTGGTGATATGTACTGATTTAATCAGATCATATCATAGCTGAGAAAGCACACGGGAGCATGGTACTGACGAAAGAAGAGTTTAAAAAATGTATACCTCACAGAATGTCACGTTAGATATTGGTTAAATATTATTAGTCATTTTAACATGTACTCATATGTTTATATAACGTTTTTCGTCTATTTTGACTCGTACAACCTTTCACGTTAGTACATTAGCTACAAGATAAATGTCAGCGCAATTGAGGGTGGAGTTATAAAGAAACTAGAATAAGTAGTAATTTTGGATAAATTTTGGGAAAATCTTGCTTCGTAGGTCTGTCAAAGATGAAGGAATCTAATAGAAATTACCAAGTGCATGTGACAATCGAGTAAGTTTGATATCTAATAAACAGGACATTCTACATTAAGATGAATTGATTGAAAACACAACTTAACTCTACTATATAGTTTTTAAACATTAAATTTTACGTTAAGTTGCGAATAACTACACATTTCTACATGTTAAAATCCATAATTTGTAGTTTATATGAGATTGAAGGGATGGTATAATTAAATTTCATAAATTTCGGTTTTCATTTTGCAACAACTTCACACGACACGTAGTTAATATAATAGCTGAAACTTCGTAGTTATTTCTGGATTGTATCAAAACGAATCAGCAGAGAAAAAGTGCAATTTACTTGACCGCTTACTCAATTGTATCATAAACTTGCTGTGACATATTATTAAATGAAACATAAAAAGTAACGCCCTATACTACTGTTATTCATTCTATTTACTAAAAACAATATGTTCATCGTTAACGTATAGATGTTTGAGCCTCAAATTCGCTTCGTATATATTTAATTAATATATATTTTTAAGCTTGCGTTTTTCATGTATGTTTGCCTCTGAACTTTTATACGTGTAGTAAAATTTAATTATTTAAAAGAAAATTGATCGCTTGATATTATCTTTCACGTTTAGTATGTAGCACGGATGTCAAGAAAATGATATAAACTGACAATGCTTACTCACTTCATTAGTTGTCGTTGCCTTTTTCCAGCGCTAAGATTTTAAGCTCAAATTCGACGATTGACTAGGCTTATGCCCAAATTAATTTTTCGCAAAAGTTCAAAGTGCATTTCACTTTATTACCAAATCTAAAAATGTAACCTCAGCACTAACAAAAGCACAGAGTAGTCTAACATTGGCCTTCAAACAATTGTCGCTGCATTCGTCCGCCTGCAACCCTTTGTTTGCATTGAACAAGAAGCAGCGCCACAACGCAAAAGCGAAAAATATTTCATTTCTTTCCTCTACAAATAAACAGCAATCGCTTGTTCGGAAGTACAGTTATTTAAAAATATAATCAAATAGGGTTGCACTTACTGTACACGCGACTAAACCGGGAAAAAATATGAGAAACACACAAGTCTTGGCCACATGGAACCGGCCTACAGTAGATTCACCGAACCAATTTATCGAAGAGCACAAACGAAACTGAAGCTGGTAAACTTTCGTCGGAAAGCGGAAAGGTGGGAAACTCGAGAACAACTTCTCTAATCCCTATTTGCAACACCATGAGCAAACTCCTTCGCTTGGCGTAATTGTAACACCGCCTAATATTTTCAACACGTTTCCGATAGTGAAATTTCAACATAATTCGAGAAGGCGCGAACTGTTCTGCTTCGCAAAAAGAATGACGTGACACTCCCAGACAAAACTGAAGTAGGATGGGAAGTCATACGGTGGCACATTGCATTTGTATTAGTCACCTACTAATGGTCATGTGTGTGGTAGGGATGTCTGCTGCGATATGGCTTCCCATCCAACGTCAGTTTTCACACACACGATCACCTTCCTCTCAGCTGACCAAAAGCGGTTCAGGAACAGCGAGAGGCTAGAGGGTTCCGATTTCGTCGACGTGGATAACGACTGACAGTTGCATTGGCGTCGGGCCGATTCATTACAAGATATTCAATAAAATAAACGCGGCCGATTAAAAAATTCCGCAAGGACCAAGCGTCATTACTGTGAAGCAAATTTGGAACAAGTTGTGATTTTTTAAGCCATAAATGTAAGAAAATTGTGTGAAAATTCGAACGTAAATACGGAGAAGCCAGGAAAAACATTTTCTGTCCGATTTTGCTAATCTCCGACTTCTTGAATTAGAAAAAATTATATTTTTTTTCCAGAAAAAAATCATGCGCATACAAAGAGCATCGGTGAATCAGAGAATGGACTCACTGATGACAATTCAGATACACGCATTGGAAAGAAGAACAAATCGGCGCCGTCAAGACAAAATCTGGGCCTGAAGGTAAACAGTTACGGGCCCTAAACCCCCCCACACACACATGAAACAATCCTATAGAATATGCGAAATGAAATATGTACATGCTGGCTCTATGAAGAAAAGGTTTACACAATCTTCGGAAAATTGTTGTCACAGGGAATTTGAGAAGGTAGCCAACTTAAACATCACCACCGGGAAACGTGATACGAAAGATGCATCCTCGACCCAAACTGGGATAGGAAACTTTGCCATGTATTGTACATAGTTCTAGTAAAGTTGGAAATAAGAATAAATTCTAATGTTAATGGCTACAGTAGAGTAGATTTTATTTCCTCAAGTTAAATTAATGCAGCTCATCTTAGATTAGTAAGTCTTGACGAAGTTAATGATACCACTCCCGTATGTACACGGTTGCTCCACAACGACATCATCTGTAATCAACAACCACGGAAAGAACGAGTCAAAAGGGTGCGTGACGAAGAAATCTTCGTAGGAACCGACAAGATGAAGAAATTCATCGCAGATAACAGGAAAATACTTTGATCATGCAAATAAACATAATAATCCTGGTGGCAACATGAATCGTAACTTTCAAGGTGGCGGCGGACCAAACCAACGTGTTGGTGGTGGAAGAACCGGTGATGAACATGATTCCCAAAACAAAAACTCAAATTTATGGTACAAAGTCTTGTTGTTGCTGAGGGTGTCACAAACTTCGATTAATTGTGGAAGGAAGTCCAACCAGAAGAGTTAATGGATTCAAAACTCAATTGCATATTCGAAACTCCAGTCGAAAGTTCAACGGGTGAAATATCAGGAATGTCTCTAGAAGTGGTGATGATAAGCCCATCAAAGATAGCGATGATTATCATCGTGCAATAGAAGAAGTTACAAAGCAGATTTCAGCGTCAATGGATGTAAAGAGCAGGGGTAGTGTTAGGTTCTTTGAGAAGTCGGAGATTGGTTGAAGATGTCCAACATAGATTTGCGTCATCGTGCGTCCCAGGTGACATCGGGTCTGGATCAAACGCAGCAACAGCAACAACTACAACAAAAATCCACACCATTTATGAATGCCAGTGACATGGACGACATGCTGTTTGAATGCAAAAATAATGCTATTCACGTGCTAAATACGAATTACACTTATGGGGAATTCGGTTGCCTTAACCTCTTCGGAGCATCCACTATCAACAATACATTCTGCGGGCCAAGAAATGGAGCCCTTGGGCCACCTACTTCATTACGAAACGCACCGCCAAACAACACGAGCAATAACTACAGCAATAACCTTTGCAGAAGCTCCTCTGCTACTCTAGTGAATAGTAACCACATTCCTGAAGCGCCACTCGGACTATTCCTAAACTGTTTCACTATAGTCCTAACGAACATAGCGACCATTTACTTCCAAATCAGATCCCAGTCCCCATCACCAACATCTTCATCACGTCACCCTACGAAACGCAGCAGGAGCAAATTCCATTCGCGAGCTCTTCAATTGTGACGTCACCGGCTGCGGCGGTGACTGGGACGACCACGATAATATCGTCATCATCAAAGAAAGCGTCCAACTTAAAGTCGGTGGTAATTGCTAAGAAGACAAAGTTCTGGAAGTAACATACATATCTTGAGGAAGAGAAGTGGAAAAAGTCGACAAGTGTAGGAAATCTGACTACAACGAACTGCGAAAGGACCAGCCGGATGAGGAACAGGCGTGATGATCAACAACACTAACAACACCATCAGCCAGAGTAACAATAATAACAACAACAACAATAGTAATAACAATAACAACAATAGAGAACGTAATAAAAGCGCAGGTGATAGTAGCAATCAAAAGTCAAGTACCCAATTGTATAAAGAGGCTGCTGAACTGTTAGGACTTTCATGTACACTTTGTGATAATTGTCGTTGCTTAGATTGTCAGAGTCGCTATTTTGAATGTGATGGTTCCGATACCCACTCGGAGCTATCATTTTTAGGCGACTGTTACGATGCCTATGATATCCAGCCCCAAAAGATACAGCACCCGCAAGACTACAATGGGTCAAACAACGCCGCTGAATGTCGAAGCTTACAATCAGATAATTCTAGTATATGTGGGAATATACTATTTTGTTTCTTCTTCAAATGAAAAAATCCAATTCAAATTAGCTACACATTTTGGAATCACCCTATGAAAATTTAGTTGACTGCGAATACGTGTTTGAAACGAGTTCAGATAACAGTGAATAGAACGCTCGTGATTTTGTTTAATTGGTTGGAGAAAAGGGTAGACGAGTTGGAGTTGAGAGGAGACGTTCTCGGTACGACGAGCTCTGCGAAGGACGGAACACATGTGAAAGCTAAATTATTTGATATTCTTTGTAAACCGTTTCTGTATGAGTATACTTAATTAATAAATTACATACCTTTTACGCGCGCAAAGGTTTTATTCATTCCTACAAAGTGGGGGCTCAACCGGGATGAAAGCCACGTTAGCGGTTCGGGTAGAGAGTGAAACTAATAAGTATACGCGAATGGAGATAGAGTGCGGTACTAAAAAAAGACGCGAGGACGATTGAATACATTGAGTGCCGAGTTACAGAGTGTTGAGGTAGACATCCTAATCGAAAAAAAACTGTTTAACGGCAGACGGCCTTGTGATAGTTTTATCGAGTGATCTACAAGCTGTTCAGTTTGAGACCTGTTTTTTGTTTGAAAGCACGATGGTGACTGTACCAAGTAGTGTTGATCTAGACGTGGATTCTATGGAATCTTAAGAGTTGAGGAAAAGGTTAGAAGTGTTGAATCTGCCATTGAGTGGTGGCAGGGCTGTGCTTGCTGGGCTATTAAGGAAAGCCTTGGCAAAGTCTGCAGATGGAGTCTCAGGATCGCAAAGTAACCAAAATCAGCGTAGTCAGAGTAATCTAAATGCCCGAGATTCTGAGAATGGAGACGGGGACGATGGCGACGGCGGCGAAGGGAGTGACGACAACGACGAAGACGATGATGAAATAGATGTAGATTCGCTATCGAGAGATTAATTAAAAGAGAAATTGCGTGGTTTAGGGTTAAAGTTAACCGGAAATAAACCTGTACTACGAAATAGACTAAAGGTAGCACTAGAAGAGGATGATCATAATCAAGATGACGAAGACAACGAGGAAAGCGACAGCGATAGTGATGGCGATGAACAAGAACGACGACGTGAGGTGAAGAAGAAAAAACGAAAGTCTACTGGCCGCTACAACCAACCGGTGTTAACATTCAAAGACGTTGAAGATGCGCTCGAGTCATTTAGTGGTGACGGAAATGAAAATGTTTTTCGGTGGATTAAAAATTTTGAAGAGACAGCAGAGATGTATGATTGGACTGATCCGCAGAAAGTAGTTTATGGAAAAAGATTGTTGAAGGGCTCTGCAAAATTGTTTATAAATTATGAATGCAGTACGAAAACGTGGAAGTCAATTAAAAAAGCACTCAAAGAAGAGTTTGCTAAGACCGTTAATAGTAAACATGTTCATAGACAATTGAGTATGAGCAAGAAAAAACCTGAGGAGTTATACCAGGAATATATTTATCGGATGCTGGAGATTGTAAGTCATGCTAATATTGAACTAGAGGCTAAAATACAATATATTGTTGACGGGATACAAGACGACGAGGCCAACAAAACTATCTTGTATGGTGATAAAACGATAAAAAGTCTTAGAACAAAATTTGGGCAGTATGATATGATGCAGCGACGTAGCAAGAATAGAAATAAACTTAAACAACAAGACAAATCCAAACGCGCTAATAGTGAAGCAAAGGGAGAACAACATGACGAGTCAATTAAAAGGTGTTATAACTGTGGCGATAAAAACCATGTGAGTGCTGATTGTCCTAATAAGTCGAAGGGGACAAAGTGCTTTAAATGCAGAGAGTTTGGACACGTTGTCAGTAAGTGCGCGAAAGACATTGATAACAATAGTTCAAGTGGAGCTAAACCTCGCTGTGATTTAGCTAGTGTCAGTGACAAGAAAACATATAAAACTGTAAACATTCTTGGAAAAGACATAGACGCGATAATCGATTCGGGGAGTGATTTACATTTAGTGCGATCAACCTTGTACGTTCAGCTAGATGCACTAAAGTTACAAAAGAAAACGATTTAGGGATCGATACCCTTTACCTTTAATAGAAGATCAACTTGATAGACTTCAAGATGCAGCTGTATTCAGCACATTTGATCTCAAAGATAGTTTCTTTCATGTGCCAATGGAGGAGTCGAGTATTAAATATACATCATTCGTGACCCCTGATGGTAAATAAGAATTACTAAGAGTTCCATTCGGGCTCTCTAATTCCCCGGCAGTTTTTCAACGACATATTGGAGCAGTCTTTAGAAATTTAATTAACGACGGAACAGTGCTGACATATCTTGACGATCTAATTAAACCTGCACGAGATGAAGCTGAGAATCTGGAGAAACTAAAACGTGTATTAGAAACCGCGAGTAAATATGGATTGGTTATCAACTGGTAAAATGTGAATTATTGGTAAAACGAGGAACGGCACGAAAGTTTGTAATTGTACAAACCGGAATTGCAAATTGGCGTCAGCTAAAAACCGTACTCTTATCGTAATTCGGAAAGAGGAGTAGCTCTATCGAAGCACTCAGAATTCTCTCAGCACGAAGAAAGAGAATCGACGAGAGGGGTACTTGGAATATGTGTATGAGATGTAGCGAATATCAAAAATGATGAATCTTGATGAAGCGACAATTTGCGACTATGTGCGCGATAGAATTCCCGATGACGCCATGAACAAAGCATTTCTTTATAGAGCTGAGACGATAATAGAGCTAAAGCGGCAATTGCAAGTGTATGAAAAGATTCGTTCCAAACAGAGGAGAACGGAAATGAAACCAGCGACAGTACAGCAGATTAGGTACAAAGAGCGTTGCTTCTATTGTGGCGAAATAGGGCATCAATCGAAATCTTGTCCAGAAAAACTAAAGGGATCTAAATATTCTGAATGCGGCAATTTTTGATAATGTGGCGAAGAACTGTTGGACCATTGAGAAAAACAAGAATATTGCGCGTGCGAACTATATCCAGCATTTGAAGGGAAATGAGAATACGGTCCAAGTGGCATTGACCAACAAACAAACGTTTTCGACGGTAGTCGATACTTACAGCGGCTTATGCTTGATTCGTAGTGACTTTTGGAATACCATTAAAGATACTTGTGCTGAGAATATAGAATATTCTGAGCTGAAAATACGGGGTTATGGTGAAGAAGAGGTTTCGGGTTTTTTTTACAATTCAAGCAATGATTCCAGTGATAATACATGAAGTGAGTTATAAAATAAAATTATGTGTTGTGCCGGAAAATTCAATTGACGTAATCTTCATTATTGGGAAAAATTTTCTTTGCACTGTTGACTATGTAATAACCCCTTCCAACGTAACGCTCTTCCCGATAACCCGTAAACCAAGTGATTTGCACCAAAATAATGTGAAAGAAATTACACTGCTTAATGAACCAGAAGTGCCGTATGATGAAATCGCTGCTATGATGAACATAAATTGTGAGGATCAAGAGGACAATAATTATGGTTTAAATTGTCGTGAAAAGAAATATAAAGTCGAGGTTCAAAATCTTATAAAAAACGATGTGTCAAAGAAAGTGGAAAATCTAGAAATTCAGACAGTCATTGAACTAACAGATGAACTCCCCATCTATAAGAGACCGCGGCGATTATCTCCCTTCGAAAGAAAAGTAGTGCGCGAACAAGTAAAAGAGTGGTTGAACGAAGGGATAATTATTCATTCGCGTAGTGATTTCGCGACTCAAGTCATGGTAGTGCCGAAGAAAGACGGAACCCATCGAATCTGCATAGACTTTCGTGAAGTCAATAAAAAAGTCATTGAAGACAGATTCCCGATGCCACTTATTGAGGACAATTTAGAGAAACTAGTGATCGCGCGCGTTTTCTCCACATTAGACTTGAAAAATTCATATTTTCATGTTCCATTAGCAGAACACAGTAAAAAACATACGGCGTTCGTGACCAATGAGAGCCAATACGAGTTCAACAATACACCATTTGGATCGTGCATTGGTGGTAATAGTTTCGACCGATTTATCGACTACGTTTTCTAAGATTTGATCGAGGAAGGAGTTATGATAGCGGTTGTTGACGATATAATTATTCCGGCGATAGATAAAGTCGAAGCGATGTCAAAGTTGCAGAGAGTCTTGGAAAGGGCTGCAAACAATGGTCTCTAAATAAACTGGACCAAACGTTTATTCTTGCAAAGATCCATCGATTTTCTTGGATATACAATAACCGAGGGAAATTACCGCCCAGCAAAAGCCAATGTGGAAAAATTGTTGAAAATTCCGCAACCGGCAAATGTAATGCAGTTTCAGCGGCTATACGGACTAGCAAGCTATTTTCGGCGGTTATCCCTGACTTTGCCGTCATCATGAGACCTATCAGCAATCTTATGCAGTCAGGCGTTCCTTTCCGCTTTGGTGAAGCAGAAAAATCAGCATTCGATAAACTGAAGAGTATCATGTCGACACAACCTGTTTTGAAGATTCATCGGCCGCAGAGTAAAACCGAGGTCCACGCTAATGCATGCAAGGAAGGTATCGGAGCTATCCTCATACAGGGAGAAAATGACAAAATGCACCCTTGCCATTATTATAGTCGGACAACAAATGAAGCTGAAAGGAATTATCATTCATATGAGTTGGAGTTTCTTGCAGTGATCCAAGCATTAAAGAAATTCCGTCAATACTTTGGAGGAATTCATTTCAAAATCGTAATGGATTGTTCTGCTTTGAAATGCATCCGAAAATTACGAAGTATGCGTTTGCGATGAGTGAGTTCGACTAAGAAATCGAGCACCGAAAGGCCGAAAGAATGGCCCATGTTGATGCAATGTCTCGAGCAGCAGTTATGATGGTCAAAGTTCATCCCACTGTGTTGGTGTCAATATGAATAGCTCAGGATGAACATGAACATATTCAGACGATTAAAGCGATACTACAGAAGGGTCCACATAAGGAATATTTGAATAAAGGAGATATCATTTACATTCAACGCGTCGAAAGAGAACTGTTAGTAGTACCTATTGCGATGGAAGTCGATTTATTTCGGAGATACCCCGGAAGAGGCCATTTTGGAGTTAAAACCCCAAGGACATGCTGGAGAAAGAGTACTATGTTCGTGGTATAGACAACAAGATTAAGGCGTGTATTGAGAATTGCGTCGCATGCATCTTGTCAAATCGCAAGGCGAGGAAATCGGAAGGCGAACTCCATCCGGTAACGAAGGGAGATCTATGTACTGACAATAACTGATGCATTTTCAAAATTTACTTGGATTTTTCCTGTGAAAACCACTTCAGTTGAGGAAGTTCTACTGGAAATGGTTGAAGCCATTTTTGAAAATCCTCGACGAATAATCGCAGAAAGAGGTGGCGCATTCGTATCGAAGTTGTTTGCTCAATACTGCAGTGACCGATAGATAGAGTGATATCTTAATAAGACAAGTGTATCGCGTGGAAACGGGCAGGTCGAACGAGTGCATACGGTGATTGTTCCAGCGCTAACGAAACTCTCAAGTGCGTCTCCTGAAGATTGGTGGAAACATGCCAGCAGAGTACGGCGTTTTCTAAACAGCAAATATCATCGCAGTATTGATACCACTCGCTTCAAACTTATGAATGGTGTGGACATGAGGAACACTGAAGATGATAATATGAGGCGAAGTTTGGAGGAGGAGCATCAGAGATTCCTCCACGATGAACGAAGCAAAATTCGAGAAGAGGCACGAAACCAAATCGAAAAAGTTCAACAAGAGAACCGACAACAGTATAACTTGCAAAGACAAATGGTACAAGGATTTCGAGTGGGCGACTTAGTGGCTCTTAAGAAAACTCAATTTGGCGTTGGACAGAAGGTGAAACCGAAATACACGCGGCCAATGAAAATCAGCAATTTGGGCAAGGACCGATATGCCCTAGCTCGTCTTGACATCGATGGTAAAATAGTTGGGCGAATGATGGCATCTGAAGACCTGTTGAAGATGTGGCCATTCGGGATCGTATGAGATGCAGGAGTGGCCGTGTGAGAATGAAACGGAAGATTCTTCGAAGAGAGCCGGCTACCACTTCGCAGTCAGTCTATTGTAAGCGGTTACCCGAAGAGGACGTGTTTTCTTTGTTAAGTATTTACGCTTGATTTCTAAATTTGTTACATTTGTATCAAAATACCTTCTATCCTAAATATGTATATTGCAATTTTTATTTGTTTAGCTGTGAAAGCAGTACACCTGGAGTTGGTCAATGGACTCACAACTCAAGCTTCCCTGGCTACCTTGAAGCATTTGACGAGTACGAGCAGGAGAGGCCTATGCTTGCATATCTACAGCGATCAAGGAACAAACTTTGTTGGTGCCAGTACCGAGTTATATCGAATCTTCCGCAAAAACGCTGAGTTAGATGCATGCTAATAATGGAGTTACATGGTATTTCAACCCACCAGCCGCTCCACATTTTGGAAAGCTGTGGAACGCGGGTGTGAAGTTCATGAAGCAGCACCTGAGAAAGATACTCGGCAGTGCAATTTTAAATCAACAGTTGAGTACTACACTGGCACAAATTGAGGCATGCTTAAATTCGCGTCCGTTGAGTCCTTTGAATGATGATCCTACTGACACAACAACTCTCACGCGAGCCCATTTTCCAATCAGAGATGCCTTACTTGCTCCTCCGGAGGATGACGTCATGGAAAGCAGCATTTCTCGACTAGGTAGACGGAAATTATCTCAGCTTTTGGCACAACAGTTTTGAAATCGGTGGAAGAGCGAATATTTAGCGCGGCCACAGCAGCGACCCAAATGGACTCATTGAGAACATTGTCCGCCAATTGGAGATTTGTGTCTGTTGAAAAGTGACAACTTTCCTCTATATAATTGGCCGTAAGCTCGCATCACAGCAGTTCACCCTGGAACATACGACTTAGTAAGAGTTGTGTCTATTTTTGGCAAAGAAAAGACCTTTCAACGCCCAACCGCAAAAATCGCGTAACTACCACTCGAAAGAGCATCAGAAGCAGAAGAATAATAAACAACATTTGTTAACCCTAACAACTAGTAGCAGCTGGACTGCATAGAGTTCAGGGGAGGGGTATATGTTTGAAAAGAAACGAAAGAACCACTTTTTTACAAAAATAACTTATCATATACTCCAAAATGATTTGTAATACCTCTAATACAAAGTCTCAATTTGCCATGAGATTTTTCATGAACTGTAAAATTTATTATATTTGACAGTTTACTTATATAAAAAACAATTGATTTGATTTTTTGATGTGTGAAAAAGTGTCTTGTTTTTCATTAGAATTTAACACATAGTCATTTTTCTCATTCTGAACAGTTAAAACACTAGGTCAGAAAATTTTGATCTACACAGAATGAAAAGTGATTTCACAATCATCACATTATCGCCTCTTTTCTTTTCTCCTCTACTTCTACTGTCCTTTTCGTGAAGGTTCCTCGAGCAGTTGGCCTAGGCTCGTTTACTACAATAGTTAAAGCATTCCATTATCTTGAGAATGCATCGGCACCGAGAAGGTGATATGGTCAGTACCACGCTTTGGCCATGTGTCCGTTCACCCAGCTACGACCCACTAGGAAATGGAATCAGTTCGTAAATGATTATGTAATTGATTCCAGGTAATCATGAACCCGTTCTAATTTGGATCTTTAAATGTTTAGTCTGCATTACATTTAACATTGCATGTCATAGGCGGTAACCAATAGCTCCCGCCTCGATTACAGTGGAGCCATTCCGTCACCAGTTACCGGGACTCCTTTTTATCACAGGTTACTTGGTAAAAAATGTAACCAATTCGTATACGAGTATGAGTTCATTAATTCATTTATTAGAATGGCTTTGTGTTTGGAAGGAATTCGGACAATCAATCCAAGACTTTCCTTTTTCTAGTGGCTATAATAACAACAATCAAACGGATAATTTTGAAAGTTAGTGGAATCCATTTTAAGGGCTTTGTACTATCTTACGGAACCCTAAAGGCATGAAAAATTTGTGTGTCCCCATTCACGTTTGGACACTTTTGATCCGAAAAATCTAATCATGAAGACAAATACCTTAGTAGTCAAAATTCGCTCAACTTAGCTTATAATAGCATGATTTATCAATATTACATTTTAGTCAATAAATTTGCAACGATACTCCTAAATGTAACGAAATTTGACATTTGAGTATTCTTGTCTTAGGTTCTTATATCCTGTAACTTTGATAAAAATCCATACATTTTAACAATAACTACACGTGACATTTTTACTATATGGGCTTTCCATCGAACCAGACACTACAGTGTTGATTGAATCTTCTAAAAATTTTCAGATACTATGAAGAACATAAAAATCTTTGAGAATTTTTCATCTTCATCTGCTCAAATCTTTATTTGCGAGACATATACCCAGAACGTCCTTCGATGGTACTGGTTCCGTAAAAAAGTCTCTCAAGTCTTTGAATCTTTTCCAGATAATAAGATTTGTATCTCCTTCGAAGAAACCTATAATTTTTATAGGTATATAAGGTTTAATAGCGCAAAAGGAGTTGGGCTCTTTCACGCTAAAGTAATATGAGTTGCAAGTGTAGCTTATACTTTTTTCGGCATTGTTTTTGAAAAACGGAATCATTGAATATAGTATTCGATCTTCATGCTTTTGTTTATTGCTTATTTGTTGTAAAATGCCAGTCGGTTTTTTCACTTGCTTTTTTAACGTTAATTTTCAAATTTATACACCGAATTATCCGAAACGATTCCATGCTCTCGGACACAATCTGGCAAATGAAGTAAACTATGGACGTTGTATGTTACGCTGTTTTCCCCATATACCATAGGAAAGTTTTCAACAAAATAATTGATCACCTCCTGTATATTCGCAATGTTTCGAAAATAATTCGTTGGACACAATAGAAGGCGATAAGCACAATGAAGCAATAAAAAATGGTAATATAAATCGTCATGTACATTGTCTTTTAAAACCACAATTCCGGTGTATAACCCAAACTGTCTGAACTCTGTTGCTTTGAATTTTTGAAGCTCAGAAAGAATGCTTCTCGGCTTTCGTGAAAATTCTTTGGGAATATAGGGTCGTAATGAGACTAAGGACTCCGATATATTTTTCTTCTTTTCTTTGGAGATCTTGTAAGCAGTTTTGTTTTCAAACAATCGGACCAATATTTTTCTGAGTATTCCCAGGTCAAGCAAGTGCATGACATCATATGGAAACTGTGATAACATTCGTATTCCGATTCGTTCCAATGGCGTTTTGTTGTTTTCAAAATAATGATTATGAATTTCTAGGTAGTTTCGTGCGCTAAATTGGCTGTCAGTCACTATCTCGCAAACTCTTGTCTCAAAAGTTGTAACTCCATTAACTTATTTGCCTTTTTGCTTACATCTCATGCACCCATTCAAGGATGTGTGTCCAACAGTGCCGCTTTGCTTCGCAAATGAAGGCCCGTATCTGAAATTTGGGGGATCTCCCGTTAATTTCAATGCCTTTCTTCAGTAAGCTATCCACTTCGACAACAAAGTCCTGAAGATAATTTTCAAGACTATTTGGTTTATTTCTGCCTAGAAAAGTCCCGATGAGAAAAACTGCAATGTTTTCAACATTCACTACTTTTCCGAGAATAGGCCATAGACTTTGATTTGAACTTTTGTACAAGAGCAAGCCATCAATACCTATATCCAAGATAATAGTATCATGTTTTTCAAATGCATTCGAGACTTTATCAAGTTGATTTTGGATTCCACAATGCCAGTATTCTCCAGGTAATACTTTTTTAACGGCTATTTTAGGTGAATCACTGATAATAGTTTTAGACGATTTGGGTACATCTAAATTTTCAAGACTGAGAATCTTCAAAAGCTCATCGAAGGCTTCTCTGCGAGGCGAATATTTTATATACCACTTTTTCAGTCTACTCCTCAGAGACTCTGCTTCTTCTTCCTTTCCGCTTTCTTCGATTTGTGAAACTTCTTCTATAAATGTTTCACTGTCATCGATGTTAGCCCTATTACCGCTTGTATCGGGCACATTAATTGTCCCATCAATTTCCAATCGTTTTTGAAATCTATCCCTCTATTATTTGATCAAACGTGACAAAGTACTGTTGCTTTTACCCGAACGATCCATTTGTTTGATTTAGTGATTAACACGTTCGCGGTCACTGAAAATTTCTGACAGCTTTAAAAAAGGTAACTAAATTTTCTATAGCATCGTTGTATTCTTTTTCTTCATACTTCGGTACTTTCGTCCATAAGAGCAGGGATGAAAGTTTAACATCTAATCCCTGTAACTAAACGGGCCGAAAGTTGAATTTTCGGTCCTGCGCATTATGATGCCCTCGACTATCTCGCTCCTTTGCGGGCGGAAAATTCAACTTTCGGCCCTTGTAACTTACAGGGAGTAAATGTTAAACTTTATGCCTGCTATTAGGGACGAAAGTACGTAATTTCGGCGGTATGAAGAAACATCGTACACACTACACGGGCAGTTAAAATCTCGGTCCTGAGCGTCATGATGATCATGACGCGCAGGGCCAAAAACTCAACTTTTGGCCCTTGTAGTGTAATATACTATTTCGTGAAAGTGTAGTGAATTTAGAGTTTTCATAAAGTCCGTGAAGGACTGCAGCGATGTTCTGCTGCCTCGGCAGAGGAAGGTGTTGGTTCCTGCCGAGAATGCCCTCGTCCGGAGACCCGTGAATGCGCTGGCAGGCTAGCATTGCGGTGTCGTGGGGCGGGTTCGTTTCCCCGGCACGAGGACTCACTACAAAACAATTTCGCATTCACGAATTGCTTTCGGAGATCAACAGAAAACGACCGAAGTCGCAAAAACTGTAGATAACTACCCAGAGGGAATTATTACTTGTTACGAGAACAAGTGCAACCTGACAAGAAAGGCGAACTTGGGGTGACCTCGTCTTTACCCAAATAAATTCAGGGCCCACAAATGAAAGAAGGGCAACCGGGTGGTGGTGGAGCCCCTTCATACCCACCCAACCGGAATAAATCCATTGTTAACTTGTTGAAGTGGCCAGGTATTCCTCTTCTGAGTGGAAAACTCATACAACTTGAATTATATGAACTTTCCCATCAGAAGGGGAGTACCCCGGTGACCAATTTAGGTCATAGAATTATACAATTGAATTGCATAACTCTATGCCATAAAAAGGCACTTTGCTTGGGCCACTCAACCCATAAAGTCACCTGAAACAAAAGAAGGAATTAATTTGTACCCGGCGGCTGGCTCATATTTTGGGGTGGAAGCCTGCCACCGTACCGGGTCCTATACCCGATTAGAAAAAAACCGAAAGGGAAAGACCGATTTTATCCGCTTAATTCATCATTTTTTTATTTTTATATAATTTATTTTTAAAACAATTTTTATAATTTTAATTTAATTTTTGAAAATAAATTATATTAATTCAATAATTATATTTTATCGTAAATTTATTTTAGTCAGAATAAAATTCTAAAAAAAATTAAATTTTTTTTTTTATATATTGTGGAATTCGAAAAATTGTTCGAAGCATATTTTAAATACAATGCCAAATGCGGAACATTTCATAATCGTATCTATCGATTGTTTTACAGCGCACAAATTTAAAATACTCTTCCGAATTAAATGGGCAAGCTGCTCTATTAAAGAATTTTTATTTCCTTGGATTTAATGCTCTGTTGATAATTTCAACAAACATAACCAGACTGAGTTCAGTATCAAAAAAAATACAACCAAAATCCAATGTTTCAGAATGATGCGCGATTTGATTTGGATTTAATTATGCTAATACGTTGAATCGCGTTGAATTCTAAGCTGAATACATACAAACGATATTTTGCATACACAGGATGAAAGTGTTAATAGCTTATGGGTTGTGAAGTGTTTTTGACAATTATATTAAGCATGTCAATTACTGTAGATTCAAAAGTGAAACAGAATCAACAAAAAAATATGCAGAGATGGTTGAAGCAAAAAAAAAGACTTGCCTTGATGGCTTCATAGTTGGGAAAGAATAAAGATCAATCAACCAAAAAAAACTCTTCAGTAGATTCAAAATCAAAAGGAATCTGTGTAACATGAAACACTCAAGAAAAGTCTGATAACTTTAAATGTAATTGAGTAAATTTCTATTGTTTCTCTATATACCAATGCAATAGTATTTTAATGTATTATTCGTGACGTGTTGCGATATTCAAAAATCTGAATATGCCGAATTAAAGCAATTTTCCCATTTGCATTTATAAAAAATAATTTTTTTTTAAATATAAATATTAATATATATAATTTATAAATAATTAATAGATATTTAGTTTGCAATAAATAGGTAAATAATTAAATATATAATAAAAATTTAAATTAAAATGGTACTTACAATACCTTTCCCTCGACGACGAGCGCTCGTTGACGAAGTGGGGTGAGCAAGTCCTGGAATTTATTTTAAGCGTATTATTGTACCGGTTGTAACTTATGAGTCAAGACTCCTTGCTTTTGGTAGGGAAGATTCGCGTTCGTATATCAAATATTAGTACACGAGTATTAAGGCATAAAATATATCCTAAGGGTGTATAAAATCATATAAAAATTCAGCTATCAAAGTGTAAATACATGTAGACTTCTTTGAATATCACAACCGTATGGTCTTTGAACGTGGTAATGCTCGCTGCTACTTATTCTACTGCTTTTAATGTTTAATATTTCGTTTTCAGGGGTGTCTTGAGTCTCAATTTTATTCACAAGCTTATCGACTTTCTCAGCGTTTAAACTTTTGATTGTTTCATTCCACGAATTGTTAGTCTCTCTAGATAAGTTATCAGCTTCTTTATATGCAATCCGTTGGTCACTATATGGATTGAGTGATTTGACTAATTCTTCTGGATCTAACTTTTCAGTTGATTTATCACTCTTTGTTGAACTATGTTTTATGCACAAGGGCAGCTAATTTTCTCGTGATCCCAAGGCAATGCGGATTGCGAAAAAGGAGCTGAAGGATATTTCTGTGTATCATGGGTTGGCTTCGGCGTCGGGACTAGAGATGACGGACAATAAAAGAAAAACACAATTGACAGACGGACGGACTGACTTATGTCTATGTTTGCCCGGAAGTATACAACCTTTGCGCGTTTTTAAAAATATATGCGGACGGACAAACAGAAGTGACTAACTATCTATCGGCGCAGGTCTTTCGCGTGGTATATCCCCACTTCTTTTCCCGATGGATCCGTTATCAGGTAACGGTTAGGTCCCATTACCTTTTTTATGCGGCTTTTCAAGAATCGCCTGTCCAGCTTGGCGTTGTAATGCCCCGCGGCGTCACTTTGGCGGAAATTTCGCCGGAAAACTTCATCTCCTTCTTTGAAATTAGCAGATCGTGACCGGAGATTGTACTGCGCTTCATTTGCACTACCTGCGGCCTTAATCTTCCGTCCGATTTGTTGGCGGAGGTCTCCTAAACGTTCGTGGGGCTCCAGCGCAACGACGGGGTCTCCCAAACACTTTAATTGCCGTAACAGTCGGTATGATTTACCGTGGCTAATCATGTGCTGTCCAAAGGCGGCAAAGTAAGGGGCGACACCGGTGACAGAATGATACGAGGATCGCAGGGCGCATGTGATGGCAGACAATCGCCGATCACAATCCTTTTGAGATGGGTGGGCGTAGGAACGGATCGCGGCCAATAGGGTGCGGTTCAACCGTTCTGATGCGTTGGACTGAGGAGAGTATATGGGCGTCAGTTGGTGTTCAACGCCATACTGCTCAAGTAGGCTCTTAAACTGCCGAGACCGGAACTGTACTCCATTATCTGAGTACACACTCTCTGGAACACCGAACACATGGAATACCCGGTTCTCTAAGAATTTCACGATCGATGGAGTTGTGAATTTACGGATAGGTTCCACCATTGGGAATTTTGAGAGCTGATCTAGGACGACTATAGCTCCGATGTGTCCCATGGAAGACCGAGGATATGGACCGAGTAGATCGATGTATAGACGCTGGAACACGCGTTCTGGGACGTTGAGTTGACCCATAGGAGGTCGAAGAGGCTGGTTGGGCGCTTTGGTGCCTTTACAGGTCTCACAGGCGCTCACGTAGTCTTTGACCTGGGATGCCATTTTAGGCCAAAAGAAGTATTTCTTGAGTCGCCGTAATGTTCGACCGTAACCTCCGTGGGCACTTAATGGATGGTCATGTGCGCGGAAGATCAGATGTTGTGTCATTTCCTCCGGTACCCAGAGTTTCCAAGACTCTTCTTCCTGCCATGGATCAGCAGTGGCGTATTCATTTCGTCTATACACATAGCCGTCTATTACCTTCAAATCAGGCAGCTGTGTTTGTTGGGTCGCTATGGTTTGCCTCAACTCTTTGTAGCTATCTGATTCGAAATGTGGGCTGTCCAAATCTATTTCGATTGGGTCCTCGTCATTTATTTCGGCTCCCTCTGGGGAAAACATCCGTGAGAGAGTGTCGGGTACGATGTTCTGGGTTCCTTTCCGATGTTTGATGGAGAACTTGAACCCTTGCAGTTTAAGAGCCCATCTGGCTAGGCGTCCACTTAAATCTGCCTGGTTCATCAACCATTGTAGTGACGCGTGGTCCGTGATGATCTCGAATTGGTGGCCCTCGATATAAGCTCGGAATTTCTTCACAGCCATTACCGCTGCCAAACATTCTTGCTCGGAAACAGTATAGTTTCTTTGGGCCGAATTCAGCTTATTGGACATGAAGGCGATGGGAGCTTCCTCTCCTTCGTCGGTCAATTGCACCAGTACGGCTCCTACCCCATGTTGACTTGCGTCACAATGAATGGAGAAGGGCTTCGTGAAGTCGGGGCTGTGCAAGACAGGAGCTAATGTGAGGGCTTGTTTAAGCTCTTCAAATGCCTTTCGGCTGAGTTTGGTCCAAACGAACTTCCCTTTCCGCAACATGTCTGACAGGGGTGCTGAAACTGTTGCATAATTCCGAACAAACCTTCGGTACCGACCGCACACACCAAGGAAACGTCGTAGCTGCTTCACAGTTTTTGGTAAGGGGAACTCATCAATCGCACGAGGTTTGTCTGGATCCGTTTTGATAGTGCCATGTCCTATGACATGTCCTAGATATCGGACTTCTTTCATGACAAACTTACTTTTCTGCACGACTCGACTTAACAAAGGCAACTGATAACAATAAATTATGCGCATAGATTGCATCAGAAAAATATTTATAGATGGAAAATTCCATAGTCCCGCACGCATATGTATTTACGAAAACTTTTCTATCTCATTACAGACTGCATTACATTTTCTAAAACTGTAGTGCAAAAAGGAAGTAGTTACTTATTCTTGATAATAATTTAATATCGAACTCATTAATCAATTAGTTACCAATGTACATTCTGTACATTCTGATTTCAAACCAGTACATATAACTAAATGGACTTATAGTCCGTCCGAAGAATCATTAGAAACAAATCTCATTGTTGCCAACGGGACTCGAACCAGGGACCTTCGGCTTACGGGCTCAGTGGTCTAACCATTACATCACGCGGACTACCTTATTACGAGTATAAGTTCAATAATAACCATTATTCAATCATTCACAAGTTTTCAAAGTTATTCGCGGATACTATTGATGGAATTATTTCATATCTTCCAAATCAAGATTGATTGTATATAAAGCGCCATCAAATATACTTTAAATTAGTGGTTCGATCCCATGTCACTTAATCTCAGATTCATCGATCATATTCGTCTCATATTTTAATAATTAAAAAGTTATTACATACAAATTTATGTAACGCTATGAAGAGCTGCCAATTCATTGTGTATAATTCAGTTCAATTACGCTACCTAAGATACTCTTATTACTCATTAAAACTTTTTTGTCCTCAACGTCCATCATAATTAAGCAATATTAAATTAATACACTTATAATTTAAAAATCAGCGTTCAAGCTTTAACTGTTCAATGTCCATTAGTAAATTTACAATAACAAAAAATTACTTACTGTTTTTTACAAAGATTTTGATTTTATAATTCCACAACCATAAATTATTCGTGTAAATACTCCTCCAGCAATTTTTCAAAATTTTCTTGTACCAATTTCCCATTCACTATCAAAAAATCGTTCACTTCCTTTTACCATTCCTCATCGGTTCATTCGCACTCCATTATTGTAGAGGCAAAATTTAATATGAGCTAATCTAATGTATATGTTAACAGAAGTAATTCCGCTCTGCCTGTAAGTAATCCCACCGCTATAAGGCAAAGTGCGAAATTCCTTTGAAAAATTCAAGCGTGAACAATTGAAGACATATTTAGTGTCAATGCAATGGTTCACATGCTCGTTTTGTTATTAACTCTTTCAGATACATTTCCGCAACGCAGAATTGATTGTGGTGTATCTCCCAATTGACCTGAATGCGGTATCGTTAAAACTACTTCGAAAATTTCAATCGACGCAGCATGTAGAAACTGATGCTGCGAAAGAAAAGAAAATGAAAAGATTCGCGGTATGAAACGGCAGTCACAATATCCGAAACATATTAAATTAACTTATTAATTTTCCAAAAGTTAAACTGAACTTTTGTTGGAGGCAGACAAAAAAAAGATTATTTTCTTGAAATTTCCCTCTTGTGTTCGCTACAAGCAGTTGCTAAATGTTCACACATAATCGATGCATGTACACGGAAATTAGTTTGTAGGTTAAGATTAAAGATTGATGCATTTATCGATTCGATTAACTTTCTTCCTTAAGATGTTTTTCATTTTGTTCGTTTTGTATGTGCGAGGTTAGACGAAGAAAACAATGCAAGATGAAAGTGAGAATAAAAGCAACAATAATTGACAAAATAGAAAACAAAATGAAATTTGACTCACTCCATCATGTTAACATGCATCTCATTTGCAACTTTTATGCAAGCAAAAATAATTTCCATAGCTAATGGATCAAGGGTAATGTGGATGAGATCAAATCAATTAATTTGTATCTACAATCAATATTTCCGTGGGATCAAGAGGTTAATCTGCTAATTGATCAACCGTCCATCAATTTTCTGATAAATTACGAGCGTTTATGTTTGATTAATTCGAATTAGTTACTCCGTTTTCTTAAGATGAAATCGAAGCGCCGAAGACGTGTATCTAAGATTCATGTTATCGTTTAGATTTACTAGACATTGGATTAGGTTTGAAATATATTAATGAGTGGCATGAAAATAAACAATTTGCAGAATGTTGGAACATGGTCAGCAGGATTGAAAAAGTTGGAATTTATGTCATACTATGAGTATAGTAAAGGAAAAAAATAGTAAATGTTTAATTATCGTAATTGTTAAGTATTTTAGTGAAAGGAAACTTAATTGCGACATATGTTGACGATTTTCGCAGTTTTAAAATGTGTGTGGGAAAAAATTTGATCTATATCAACTGCCTGAGCTTCAGACGGAATCATGAAATTCATTTGAATAATTAGTTTAATCCATACTAACTTATTAAAAACTTTAATCATCTTCTTCTTAGCGCTACAGCTCCTCTCGGGCCTTCGCTTAATCATCTAGATCATTTAAATTTCGATCACTAGAGGTGCAAATATCAACCCTAGTGATCGCAATTTGAATTATATGTTTGTTTCCTGTAATAGTTTTCTTCTATGCATAAGCAATTGAAATTTGTTTATTTCTGGCATCTTTGCACAATGAACCGCTTTACTGATCGAAACTCTTCACTGGCCCTGGACGATGATCCCAGAGCTAATAGTGCAAAATACCATTGGAGAATCAGAAGGTACGCTTGCAACACCCAGATCTTTTTCCACTTTCTGCTGATATCGAACTTAGATTCTCTACCAGATATTTTTGGGAAGTCAAAACAAGATATGGATTACTGGTAGGTACCGCTAAAACCTTTTCCTTTTTAGCCCTAGCACAAGCACATGCAATCCGGGGTTACCGGTGAAAAACGGAGGTTTCTGCTTCGTGCTTCTCAGGTAACTATCCCTTCATCGTGAAGCCTTTATGTTTTGAGTGTGGAAATCCCAGATACACAACGCGTTTGAACTACTCATTAAACAACTCTCCTGCCAATCTGACAACCAAACTGAAGACCAATCTTTTGCTACGCCTTGGGGTGCCATCGACTTACAGAATCGCTTTTCTAGTGGGAATGGAAAGAGAGAGAAAGAGAGGTATGGCTAGAAAAACAGCGCTCTAACTTTGACGCTCAGGCTTCATTTTTTTTTGTTTTTGTAAATTGCGTTTGACATCGAAAGGCTCCAAACGATGTCTGTGGCCAAAAATTTCAGGAAGGCCCTCGACAACCACCTGGCTCCCATCTTACCAGACGCATCGTTAAAGACAAGCAACGAGCTCTGGATGGAAGTGAAAGCGGGTATTAACACCGTGAAAGAACGATCGGAGATCAAGCCCGGCGCAAGAGCTATGATTGGTGCGACGATGAGTGCCAGAAAGTTTAGACAAAAAGAATTAGGTGTACAAAGAATATGTAGGTAGGAATGAAACGAAGATTAAGGGAATATGGGCGTAATATCGCAAGAAGTCCTTAATCCTCCGCACAGCTCCAGATCATCGTAGCCTATAAATGTCTGCGAAGAGCTTCCATTGCCCCACCAATTCTGGATGAAGTTTGTTCCATCATAAAAGCCCAAAAAAATAATAAAGCGACGGACATCAATAAGATTCCAGTGGAGCTCATCAAATATGGTGCCAGCAGTGTTCATGAAGCTAGTCACAAAGTCATCCAGTACATTTGGCAACAAGAACCTATGCCGAAACAGTGGAGCCAATCCATTATATTCCCTATCCACAAAAAACGTGACAAGCTGCAGTACAAAAATTACAGAAGCATAACACTACTTTATACGGCGTACAAAATATTTTCAAAAATCTTAGAAAATAAATTCGGATCATACGCCAACAGTATTATAAGTGAGTATCAAGTATTTTTTTTTTTGTGGTAGGGAGGTGAATGCTTTTTATGCACAGAGTGTGGGACTCTCATACGCGACTGGACTACCCACTAAACACCTCCCCTCTCAACCTGAGAACCCAGCCTGGAACCGTTTGACACATTACTTCGGGCCAGGTCTCGTTTTGATACGCCGTGGGGCGCCTTCAAGCTGGGGAGTTCCTTTCCTAGCGGGAGGGGATAGAGCAAGAGGAAATGCCAGAAGAGCGATCCCCCCAGCCCCAGCGCCCCCGGCTGCTGTGAGTCCCTTTTATAGTTTAGGCATCACCGCAACTATATTATCCGGGGTGAGCTCTTCCGTCTCCCTGTAGACTTCCCTTCGCAGCCTGACCCATTTTGTACACACAAAAAATGTGTGACAGGCATTGTCCTCCTCTTCTGGGCAAAACCGACAATCGGGGGACCTTGACTTACCGATCTTATGCAGGTAAGACTGAAAACACCCATGGCCGCTCAAAAGCTGGGTCAGATAGAAGTCAGTCTCACCATGCCTTCGATTTAGCTACAGTCTCACATCCGGGATGAGGCGCGCAGTCCACCTTCCCTTCGTGCAATTGACCCAAGACTGCTGCCAATCGTTGAGCGAGCGCTGTCTCTCCCCGCGGCCAACCATCTCCCTCGCGCTCTCTAGCAAAGAGGGCGACAGGTATCACGCCTGCAATAACTCTCACCGCCGAGTCGGAGACTGTTGGATACGAAGATGCAATTCTCAGTGCTCCTCTTCTCTGTACCTGTGCCAAACGTTTTCGATATACCTCCTTGCTGAGAGCGTCGCCCCATACCTCTGCTCCGTACAGTAGCACTGACCCTACAGCACTCATCAAGAGGCGTCTTCTTGATGGGCTGGGTCCCCCTACGTTGGCCATAATTCGACTCAGAGGCGATATTCCCGAAGCAGCCTTCTCAGCCGTTGTCCTGATTTGCTCAGAGAAACTCATCGTCGAGTCGATCAGTAGCCCCAGGTACTTCACCGCTGACTTCGATTCGATTCGTAAGTCGCCAATTCTAATCATCCTTACTCTAGGGATTCTCTTTTTTGACAAGATGACCACTTCGGTTTTCTCCAGTGCTAAACTGAGCCCGCGAGCAGTCATCCAATCCCTCACTCGGCGCATTAGCATACCTAGCCTAAGTTGCGCTTGTTTAACGGTGCGTCCAACGACCAGAGCCGCAACATCATCCGCATAGCCGACCAAGCGCGACTCATCTGGCATCTCCAGTCTCAGTAGCCCTTCGTAAGACACGTTCCACAGGTCCGGACCAAGGATAGATCCCTGGGCAACACCCGATGTGATTTCCATCCTTCGTTGGCCCTGTGTCGTGTCGTAGAGTAGGCTTCGGTCCTTTAGATAGTTCCTCAAAAGTATAGATGTACACCAAATTTTCGTTGACTTTGAGCAAACATACGACAATAGGATCGTAACGTACTGTACCAAATAATGCTTTGCTTTGGCATCCCAGCCAAATCAGTCCGTCTTACCAAAATGACAATTACGTCGACGACCTCCCAAGTCCGCATCAATAACCAACTTACCGATGCCTTTGACACAAATATCGGACTAAAGCAGGGAGATGTTCTGGCATCATTGCTATTCAATTTGGCTCTAGAGTATGTCATAAGGAAGCTACCTGTCGATACACGCGGTACATTACTATTCAAGCTGAGTAGTAGCCTATGCGGACGATATCAACATTTTGTCACGGTCATTAACAACCGCCAAAGAACTTTTCCTGAAACTTGACAGCGAAGCAAAACTAGTAGGGCTACAAATCAATGAAAATAGAACAAAGCTCATGACGCAGCCGAAGAAAAACGCCTCAGAAGAAAAATACCTGAAATAAACACTTGGCGAATACAGTATCGAAAATGTGAGCGAGTTTGTGTATTTAAGCGCCAAAATAACGAGAACCAGCAATGAAAGAGACGAAATACGCCGAAGAATCCGGTCCGCAAATAAAATATTTTATTCAGTTTTGACAATCTTGAAGACCAGCGTCATACACAGGAAAACAAAGCTCCAAGTATACAAATCTGTGATAAGACCTGTGTCATGCTATGGATGTGAAACATGGACCCTAACCCAAGCATCCACAAATATATTGAAAGCCTTTGAGCGACGAATCCTGAGGCGAATAATCGGAGCAGAGCTAGAGGAGGAGCATTGGCGAATTCGATGCAACCATAAGCTATGTGAAATTGTTGACGAGCCGGTGGTCGCAACGATTATAAAACTGCAGAAGCTGTAATGGGCTGGACACATGACTCGTATGGACGAACAACGGATACCCAAAAAGGTATTTGTTGGGAGAACTGAAGGCCTGAGACCAGTGGGGAAACAAAGGAAACGCTGGTCCGACTCAGTCGATGAGGACATTTCATCACTAATCGGATTTCGAAATCGGAAGACGCGGTCAAGAGATCCAGACAATTAGAGACGATATTTGCAGGAAGCGAAAGCCTGAGAGGGGCTATAGTGCTGCGAAGAAGGAGAAATTTCACGGTTAACCAAAAAATGATCCGATCACAGAAATGGCCTGGGCTAGGTAAAATGCACTGGCCAGTGGATTTAGTATTTAGTTATTTTGTCCCGACTGCTGCGGGACTGGTTCACATGCCCAAACACGGGCGTACAAAAATATGTTAGTAGTAAGGGTGAGGCTTGGGTGATGTTAGTACAATAGAGGACCAGGCAAAACAAATATCTTCTGGGAAAAATGCCAGGGTTGTAATAATTGATCTGTCCCCCAATCGAACTGCTCGAAAACCAACATATTGCTGTTCAAAATTACAATTGTAACTTTAATATAATCTTCATTTTAATTTGCAATTGAAATCTGGACACGGCAACCCCTTTTCCAAGGGAGCCCTTCTACGATTGGACTTTCGGAATACCATGGAAAGTGGATGGGAGGCTCGCTGACTGGTTTTTGAGCGGTCTCGTAAGGCGACAACAAGCAACAAACGGGGAGCACGTCGAGAACGTCGGGAAAACGCGATCCGCAAGAAGAAAATGAAGTGACCGCAAATGTAGTGTTGTTTACAAAATTTTAATATTGAAATTGTAAATCTAGTTGGGGCTATGGAATCAATATCAGGAAAGTGTGTGAAAAATGTTTAGTCGGGTTAATATGGTTTCGAAAGATTTATTTTGAACAATTCTGACTTGCTTGGATATTTTTGCTATCGTGTGCTCACAAGTTTTACAAAATTGTATCAAGACGAGGTTTCAATAGATCGAAACATTTCCGTAATAAAAATTAAATGAGAAGAATAATCTCAAGTTTTCTACAGTGCGCTTTTCCCTTTTGCTCCGTTCTTGCAAATACTTTCGAGTGTTGAACACAAAATAAACGCATTGTGCGTGTTTCCTTAACGTTTCTGTGAAATGATGTGATTTGTGCAATTTAATTTGTCGATTTCGATAGGTGAAGGAGGATGTGTTGCAGTGATCAATTAGTTTCGCTAGTTTTCAAGACATACTTTCAATTTGCTCGTTTGAGTTCAGTTTGTTAAGAATCTGTAAACTTGACTTCTAGAAAAGTTTTCTAATGTGAATCAGTGAAGCTTAGTTTCAAGAAATCGGAAAATGGAAAGAACATGTCAGTGAAGAAAACTCGACAGATGAATTGACCTATGAGCGTAAAATCTATATAATTTACCCTCAAGTGTTGGCGGTGCAGCCAAGAAGATATTTCGCGAGCGAAGAAATGTTAACTGTGGAAGCTGTCGAACAAGTGCAATTTCTCGTTTATTTGTGAATTGTAGCGAGTAGATCCACTTCTGTGCTGCATTCGTCTCGCCGGAATGGTATGGGATTTAGACATTGCGGGAGTAATTTCGCGTGTTGAATTTCTCGGTTAGAGCGGAATCCTTCGAGTCCTGAGAAGATACGGTTGTTCGAAATCGAATCTTTCCAAGTTTGTATGCCTGCACCCAGTCCAAGGCTCCTCTATCGTTGCAAGGAAAAATCCAAAAACTGATTTTGGGGAAAAGTTACAGTGAAAGCTTTGTGTGTGCCTGCGATTTGTGGCCCGAAATGTTTCCGAGTTAAGCGGATTAAAACTTCCATTTGGAGGTGCAGAAAGGAGTTGGATCTTATTTGTTCCAAACAAGTAGGGGAGCGGGTGAACGGTTTCCGAACAGCTGAATCATTTTTGTGGGGTGCTTCCTCTCTGGTTTACCTCAACACGATACTAACTTGATCGATACACATAATAATTTCTGCGAAAGACTCGTTGCCGGTATTACTTCCAACTCGCGAACTCCTCGAGAAATTTCACCGATTTATCCAACCTAACCACAGAAAAGAAGTCATCGTAAAATTAGTACCGCTAAAGATTACGGTCATAGTCTCTGAGTTCGAATTGCCGCTATAAATACAACCGCCTGGCTATTCGCGACGTATGGCAGTGCACGGCACTCAACCTGGACAGTTATATTGAGCGTAGAGTACGTTTGGCACCAGAAGAACTCCGGCATCAACAGGCGGAAGTTTTTCACATGTGAGAACGGCTCTTACAAAGATTGGCAGAAGCTAACGAATGTCTGGCAAGCCAAACTGCTAGAGTTACGCCCACCATCCACTCATCAACTAATACAATGGCGGTTAGTCGAGTGCCATCTTCTCCATTGCCAGAAGTAAATACACCTGTAGCTAAAAATTGGTGCTGACTTTTTTGAAGACCCAACTGGATGAATGATGCAGGAGTAAGTGCAATTAATTTTCATAAAAGAAAGTTTTCTAGAATTTGCTTGCTATAAAACAACAATTGGTGAATATTTCTAATAAACAAAAAAGAAACAATGAACCACATTTTGATGAAACTGGGTTGTTTAAAAATATTTGTACAAGAATAAATGCATATATTCTTCCTAAAATTTTTGCACTAGTAAACCGTTGAAAATAATTAAATTTTTTAATTTCCCGTTTTCACCATTTATATCTCTACTTAGCAATTTAACTTATAACTGATAATACTTATCCTCATCCAACAAATTATGGTTTTTTCCTATAATTCTTAGTACTAAATAAATGAATTGTTAAAACTTGAAAATTCGGCCTTTCCCTTTTTTTCTTTTAAAACCTGACCGGGTCCAGGACCCGCATCGATGGCAAGCTCCTCCGCTAAAATCAGCTAGCCATTGGCCGCGCTCTTCCTTTTTTTTGTTTTTTGCTTAACAGGGGCTCTTGCTCTTGGGTAGAGTGGCCGTCCGCTCGCGTGCCCTTTTATGATATAGAGTTATGTGATTCCATTGCGTAACGCTATAACATCAATTGGTTGCACTTGTATTCCTCATTTGAGGGAAAGAGTCATACAAAGTACTTTTGCATGAGTTTTTTAACTCAAATGGGAAATACGTAGCCACGTCTACGTTAGGATCTTGATCCGGCTGGGAAGGTGCGAGGGGGTACCGCTTCCACCTGGATGCCTCACTTTTATTGGTGGGCCATAAGTTTCAAGTCTTTGTGAGCCGGTCCGTTTCCTCTGGGCCCAATTTGTTCTCTGAACCAGCACTTTCCTAGCCATTAGTAGGTTGACTCGGCCTCAACACCAGTCGATCGGCATGTTAACATGTTTAATTCGTGAATGTGAAATTCTTTTGTAATGGGTCTTGTGCTGGGGAAAAGAACCCGCCCCACGACATCGCAACTCTAGCCTGCCAGCGCATTCACGAGTCCCTAGACAAGGCCAAATCTCAGCGGATCCTAACATCCTCTTTCGCCGAGACAGCAGAGCATCGCTGCAGTCCTTTACGGACATTTAATTTCATTCATAACACTACAGGGTGAAATAATGGGGGATTCATTATGAGGTTTGATTTTCAATCGATTTTTTTTGGACAGATCACGCGTGACTCCTTTCAAACTGTGATGTAAATTTTGTTCAGTATTTTTTGACAAATTATCATGGAAAGACATACGCCGCAACAACGTATCCAAATTGTTCAACTATATTACGAGAAACAGCCCAATGAAAATCCGCTCTTTTATCGCGAAATTTTGTGCTGTGTTGAGGCGCATTTTTGGCTCAATGTATGCATCAATAAACGGGATTTCCGTATTTGGGCTGATGAACAGCCTGAAGAGCTTCAGCAGCTACCAGTACAGCCACAGAAATGCACAGTTTTATGTGGTTTATGGGTCGGTAGAATCATCGGTCGCTATGCTGGAAGAATGCGTTGCCCAAAATTGGACCCTCAGGATGGACCATTTTCGGCGTAGTCGCGGTCAACATTTAAATGAGAAAATCTTTGAAACGTAAATGTTATAGATGGTTCTTTCGATTCAGAATAAAAATGTTGCTATAGAATTCAAGCTTATGCCTTTTATTTGAGATTCTGAACCAAACCTCATTGTTAGTGGAAAATAATGACAGATCCTGATGACTTATGTCACAGGCGAAAACACATGCATATGAATCGAATTACATTGAACTTTAATTTGTTATACTTGTTAAGTTTGGGGAGTAATAAAAATATAGCTTTCAAAGATACCGGACGTGTTTTCCTTGAAAAGCAAAGTCAGACTCCAGACAGGGATATTATTATTATTGTCATGTTATTTTGTTCCACCCGGACAGGGAACCAACACGCGTAACAATTTAGGGAACACTCATAATGCATAACCCTATACATGCTAGAAACATGAGCCTTGGTATATAAGCTATCATAACTGAACGTTATGTGTTGAATCGTGTATAAAGCTTATTGTGTAATGAATACACTTATGAAATCTATGAACTAAGCAACCTTCGTACTACAGTATTAATAGGGAGTATCAAAGTGGCTTTAGGGCAGGTAAATCGACAATAGACCAATTGTTCAAAGTCAAGCAGGTACTAAAAAAATTCTGGGAGTTCAACATAGACGTACACCAAATTTTCATTGACTTTAAGCAAGCATACGACAGTATTAATCGTAACGTACTGTACCAAATAATGCTTTGCTTTGGCATCCCAGCCAAATTAGTCCGTCTTACCAAATGACAATGATGTTGATAACCTCCCAAGTCCGCATCAAATAACCAACTTACCGATGCCTTTGACACAAATATCGGACTAAAGCAGGGAGATGGGTTGGCCCCATTGTTATTCAATTTGGCTCTGGAGTACGTCATAAGAAATCTATCTGTCGATACACGAGGTTCATTACTATACAAATCGAGCCAAGTAGCAGCCTATGCGGACGAGATCAACATTTTGTCACGGTCATTGACAGCTGCTAAAGAACTTTTCGTGAAACTCGACAGCGAAGCAAAATTAGTAGAGCTACAAATCAATGAAAATAGAACAAAGCTCATGACGCTATCGAAAAAAATTACGTAAAGCACACAATGTATCACACTTGGTGAATACAGTATCGAAAATATGGGTGAATTTGTGTATTTAGATGCCAAAATAACAAGAACCGGTAATCAAAGAGACGAAATACGCCGAAGAATACAGCTCGCAAATAAAATATTTTATTCAGTTTTCGATCATGATGACCAGCTGCATACACAGAAAAACGAGGCTCCAAGTATACAAATCTGTGATAAGACATGTGTTATGCTATGTATGTGAAACATGGACCCTAACCCAAGCATCGGCAAATATATTGAACGCCTTTGAACGACAGGTCCTTAGGCGAATGATCGGACTGAAGCTAGAGGGGGACCAATGGCGAATTCGATACAACCATGAGCTGTGTCAAATGTTTGACAAGTTGGAGTTCCCAACGATTGTAAGACTGCTGTAGCTGCAATGGGTTGGACACTAGAATCGTATGGAGGAACAACGGGTACCTAAAAAGGTATTCATTGCGAGAACTGAAGGCCGGAGACCAGTGGGGAAATCGAGAAAACGCTGGTATGACTCGGTCGACGAAGACAGTTCATCGCTGCTCGGATTTCGACATTGCCAGGATCAGGAGACCGTGAATTGTCCAGCTGCCACTTAAAACATCCATGCCCGCTCAAGAGCTGAGTCAGGTAGAAATCAATCTTACGAAGCCTTCAATCTAAATTTCAAACCTCATTTCAGTGACATAGGAAGGACAGCACGGAAAATAACCACAAAAAACAAAGAGCACTTCGATCTTTCTTATACAACAAGTAGATTCCAATTATAAGTCGCACCGACAAAACCACGCACACGAGGCTGATGCTATGACAAACTCTGTGACATTGTTACACAAACAAAGCAAAGAACCGAGACTTGACATCCTGGAATGGCTTGAAACGAACAACTTGTTACAAATTCCGACGCAATTTTCTCAATACTACGCCACAATCTTCGACGAAAACGGATACGAGATGAAACAGAACAAACGGACATCCAACTATCTAAAAAACCAAACACACACCTTACTGATTGGACTTAAAAACAAGAAGCTTAACCATCGTAGTATTTTCGGAGGAACTATGAAAACTGGTGCCTACAATTTGACGACCCTCAACATCAATAACGAACTACTTGATATCGTAGAGCGGTTCATGGAAGCTATACCCTTAGTCAAAAAACAAACAACTTTGGAGGCAAGTGTAACAAAACATGATATTGTGACGACTGGATCCCCAGTAAGTGAAAAACCAAGACGATTATCTGGAGAAAACTAAATGAAGCAAAAACAAGATAGATCTTTTGATAAAACAAGGCAGTTGTCGTCCTTCTTTGAGTTGCTGGGCTTCGCCGTTGCACTTAGTTAAACATTAAAATGGCAAATGGCAAGCCTGCGGTGACGACTAGCAATTGAATGGTCAAACAGCACCGAAGAAGAACGACAAGCGCAAAATCAAATGGTCACCGACCACAGAAGAAGCCTTCATCAATTGCAAAACCAACATCGCAAATACAATATTGCTCAGCCATACAATCGCAAATGCACCTTTGTCACTTACCACTGATGCTTCTGATGTGGCAATGGGAATAACATTGGAACAATATAAAAATAGACAGTGGCAACCATTGGGATTTGTTTCACGATAGTTTAACAAAGCGGAAAGGCATTACAGTACGTCGGGAACTATTAGCGATCTATTCTTCCGTTCAGTTTTTCCGACAATGTTAGAATTTCATCCTCAAAACTGACCACAACGCGTTAATATACGCATTCCAACAGAAACTGGAAAAGGCATCGGAACGGAAATTGCGGCAATTCGATTTTATTTTGCAATTCACCATGAAAATACACATATCGGGATCTGATAACGGGATCGCAGATGTGCTCTCCAGAATCGACTCGAAATATGGATGAGCTTGAGCAAGCACAAACGACCGACGATGAATTTCAAACTCTATTTCATGAAAACTCATCTCTTCAATTTGAAAAGGAAAAAATTGAAAACTCACTCATTTACTGTGATACTTCCACAGAGAAGCGCAGGCCTTACATTCCGTTGACATTGTGCCATCGGGTTTTTGCAAGTTAGCATGGTTTATCATATCCTGGAATCAAAGCAACGGTCCAATTAATCAGACAAAATTTGTTTGGTCATCGATTTAAAAAAATATCACCGAGTGTCAACACATATCGACGTTTCCAATGCACGTCTTGAGCATATACTATACAATTACTCGTAGATATTGTAACAATGCCTACAGCAAACTTACTGTCTAACAATCATTAACAGGCATACTTGTTGGCCAGAGGCTATATTCTTAAAAAAACATCTACGCTGAAACAATAGCTGCAGCATTCTACAACAAATTCGATAGCTCGATTCCGGACCCCGAAGATCATTTCAACAGACCAAGGCACACAATTCGAGTCATCACTTTTTCGAGGATTGGCAAATTCGATCGGTGCCAAACGAATTCGCACAATAACCTAGTATCCAGCGTCAAAATAACATGATTGGACGTTGGCATCGCTCATTCAAGACATCACTTATCAGTCATCTTTGCAACCAACCAGCAGCATGTACGAACCTTCTTCCAACTTTATTGTTGGGGTTACGGAATGCTGTCAAACCGCACATTGGCGTTTCTTCAACAAAATTACTCTATGGTACGATTTCACATTCCCGGTGAATTCTTGTCAAACGCAGAAAACGAAGTCGACCCAGCGACATTCGTAGAGAAATTCACATGCGAAACATTCGACCGCGTCCCACAGCACATCACAACAAAAACAAAATTTTTCTCATCAGGACCATAATTACAAATCATCTACCTATCTGCCGTTCCCCTCAGAAAAAGAGCCCCAGGTGGTGTTCCGCTGAAGTCTCGCTAACTACCAACTACTTCGTAGTGAAGCCAAAAAAGCGGTTAAGAACGCAATGCGATCTTATTTTTATATGATTGAAACATCACTGCAATCCAACAGTCCTAAGCCCTTTTGGACATATATTCGTTCCCTGAAAACAACATCCCTGAACCCTCATATATTCTCATGGCATCACTGCCAAGCTTCTGATGGGCAGCCCATCTGCGACCTTTTTGCTCAATTTTTTTCCTCCACATTTAAGGTTTCAAACCACACTATATACTCATTGTGTCCTCCTTCCCCTATTATACATTCTATCGTGACCTCTCCATCGGGAATTGAAAATTTACTGCTCACAATTGGAATACCAAATCTGTTCGTAAAGTCATTATCTTCTTCATTATCTACCCCACTATCAATTATTTTCAATAAACCCTTTCTTCCTCCTGCTTTTCCGACATCTGGAAACATGCTAACAAGTCCGGAGATCGTAGTGAAATCTCGAACTATCGTCCGATTTCTTTGCGGTCGGGCCCCAAATGGTGCCAGTTCGGGCCTGGTTGCAACTGTTGAGTTTGCAGCGTCCACATACCCGCCAGCAGTGGCACATCAATAAATGAAAGCCCTTTTGAATTTCGCAGCGACAATCAATTAGATATCATGACAGCCAGACGAAGTTTAGTGTTTAATCAAAGTGATCAATAGTGATTATTAAAAATTAAATAAGTTGTTTTTATATTACTTAGTTTACGAATAAAGACAGAAAATAGTCAAGAACTATAGGTTTATACCCGAGTTCCGAATGTGGTATACCACGTTTTACAGGGTGTTTATAATAAGTAACCGGACTGAGCCTGCCTGCGCCGTCAAAGCGTCTGCTAACCAGTATCTGATGCTGTAGTGGTGGTGGGGGTCTAGGTAAAGGGAACCGGGCTACAGCAGTTGCCTCCAAGCGCTTGGAGAGATAGCATCAAGCGGAGTGCGTGTTCAGCATAGTATACTCAAATAGTAGCCACACCTTTCATTTACCCTGTGTTGCACACTTTTTGAATTTTCCCAGGGGCACGTCAGCTGATCCGGGGCATGACAGCTGATCCCATGTTTGGCGCGCTCAAAAAACAAAGCAAAATGCAAATAAAATTTCCGACGCACGTGTTCTTTTACGCATTTCAGAACATAGGAGTGCTGCCAAATCCTAATAAAAAACTAAAAGATTGCATGGAACGAATTTGTTTTTCTGCAATGTTATTGATTTTTTAGCTCTGGTAGCCCTGAAATCTCTCATCGAAGCATATGTTTATATTCGCGCCATTCCTCGCATCAGCGTTTACCATCTACCTGCTACCGAAGATTTATGGCTCGCTGTTCGGCTTGTGTTCGAATTTTTCCGGAGGGTTGATGGAGTGTGGTTACTAGTTGAGTATACTATGGTGTTCAGTTATGTCGTCGGAATGAAAATGGAGCGTACGATCGAGCAACCGAACCAGAGTTTTTTAACCATGTTATTACAGGAGACGAGACGTGGGTTTTCGAATACGATCCTGAGACGAAGCGGCAGAGTTCGGAGTGGCACACGCCGGCGTCACCACGACCGAAAAAAGGGCGCATGAGCAAATCGAAGGTGAAGTCGATGCTCATTGCTTTCTTTGACGTAAAAGGCATTGTTCACAAAGAGTTTGTGCCACTCGGCCAAACTTTAAATGGCCAGTACTACAGAGAGGTGCTCCGTCGATTAACCGCCCGGGTTCACCGAGTCCGTCCGGAGATTGCCAATTCGTGGATCCTCCATCACGACAATGCTCCGTCGCACACCTGCCTTCTCGTCACCGAGCAGTTGGCCAAACAATCGAGGGCAACGCTGCCACAGCCTCCTTACAGCCCGGATATGGCACCAGTGGCCTTCTTTCTGTCCCCAAGATCAAGAGACACCTTAAGGGGACGCGGTTCGGGACTCTGGAAAACGTTCAACGTGCTACGACGAGGGCTCTAGACAGCATCGAGGTTGCGACTTCCAGGGAGCGTTCGGTGATTGGAAACTCCGGTAGCAGCGTGTTATCGACTCCAATGGGGACTACTTTGAAGATTTCTAAAGAAAAATTGTACATATTTTGCCAATAAAAAATTTCCTGAGGTCCGGTTACTTATTATTCAGTCCCTGTATGTAGTATACAAAGTTCGTATACTAAATGTCGGTTTTGTCATACACGTACGAAAATCATGAAAATTGTGCTTTTTATAATGATAGTACGCTTTATTGTTCATCAATTTTAACTCTTCGATTGCGATTTCAGGAATAATCTATCCAACGGTGTGTAGAAAACAAGGTGAAAAATTACATATGAAATCCCATAAAAATTCTTATGAAGTATTGATTTCTTCTTTTAGAAATTAAGTAATTTGACGAATGTGTAGTTTATAATTTAATATTATTTGTTATTATTGAATATATTTTCCTTTCTATTGCAGGTAATTTAACTCAGCATGAAAATGAAAATAGTAAGTAAAACAATCAAAATATGAGACATTATTTAGGTGCGTACTGTAATTTTAAAGTCACATTTGGATTAAGCAGGTGCTTGAGTTTGGTATCAAATTGCATAGCTTTAGGCGTAAAATCTCTGCAAATTCGTATTTCCCGAGGTCTTTTGAAGTGGATAACATTAGGTTTTTGTCTTTGCTACTGCAGTTAATTGAATAATTCAAAGAAATAATTAGCAAAATAATTATATATTAATAATAATATTGTATTAATCTTTATTCAATTTCAGTCTGTAACAAATGTAGAAAAAACTTAATGAGAAGATCTGAATTAAATTCATTACAACCTTACAGTATGTTACTTGTAGAACTTAGCAGAGCTTAGATTTTTTGGGTTGCCCTCATTGTAGTAAAATAGTCCCAAGGAAAAATTCAAACAAAAACCTTCTTGAGCTAGCTAATACTATTCTAGAGTAACTTAATTCTAAACTAGACTATCTTAGGCTTTATAGATATGGTTAAAAATCGAAAATACTAACATAAATTGGTGTTGCTTAGTGCTGCCACTAAAGGATTGGAGGATGTACGAGCTATAGAAACGAGATTTTCTCTTCTTTTATATGCAAGTTCTCCGATAGACTAAACTTTTGCTAGGGCATGAAGTTTCTGTGTTGAAAAATAAACTGGCTTATTTAATACCATTTTGAGACATCTTGTAATGCTTTTCTACCTTCAACTCGAACGCGGAACCGACCTCTCATCGGTTCTAGACGTTAAGTCTGAGTAGTGCCAACGGATGGTACCAACAGGTCAACCAATCCGTGCACCGTAACCCATTCATGCGGTGACTGCTTGTCGGCCAGCTAGTTCGGAGAGGATTTCGGTCGCGGGTCTCCGAATGGATTACGCTCAATTACAATATTTCAGTCACCTGAACTTGCCCGTTTTCCAAACGCGTCAACAATTACTCATCCAGAACGAGAAACCTACATTACGTTAGTTCTGGATGCGATCTATCCACAGATCTCAAATCAAAAAAAAACGCTACAAAATCCCATAGGCGCGTTACCGATTCACCGACGCGGTACCGAAAAATATACTACTCGAACTTAAACCGAAGAAAACTACTCTAAGGAAATGGCGAAACAAGCAAAGGTACCGCGTACCGCGCGCGACGCGAAACCGACTTCAGCGGATTTGCAGAAACCCTACCCTCGCGACGGCATACTTACCCTACACTCTCTGTTCCCACTGAAAAAGAAGAGTCACTGAAAAGGAAAGTCGTGGGTTAACTTTTAGCAATTCATTCTTAGTTTATTCTGAGATACAGACAAAGCAAAATCCTTTTAATGCTGATTGTAATAGAAATACATACTAGCATATTTCTATGCGAAGCATTCACCAAGAGTGGTCTAACTAGTAAATTATACCTTAAATTTCCCAAGTGAAATAAAGTACTTCCAAAATAAAGTACTCTGAAGATGTAATTCAATAATTAGAAATATATGGAAAAAGATAAAAATAAAATAAATGATTTGCCTTTCTCTACATAACACAAAAATCTTTGAAAACTTGGTATGGTCGGTAAAATTTAATAACTACTTTAAAACAAAAGTAATAAGTACAAACAAAGTATCAATATTAGATATCGCGTATTTACTTTGCCTTCAACCATTTCATAAAGTGTAACATAGAATTATGCACATACAACCCCCAATATGGTTGCATTTGTTTTTGAACCATGTGAGTTATAAAATTTTACTAACGACTACCTTTTGATTTGGTGAGGCGCAACTTAAAAACTTAGTGATTGACCTATTAAACCTAAGATAAACTAACTTAAAACGTTTGAATCATAATAACTAATTTGATTCGCTTATATGGCAACAAACATATTTTTTGTATACTTAATAGATTTGATTTATAAATATTGATAAAAATGTTACCTAAAGTTTGATATATTTTCAAAATATGCTAGAGAATGGTTTGTGTGTAATAATAAAAATGTATAGAGACAGTTTTGGGATTTTAATAAGAGTCCTATAATATATAGTAGAACTATCTGCCTAAATTTGTGTCCCTTACTATCAATAATATTAACATAATTTGTTTCTAGTCTCTTTTTGTTGCTTTTCTTGTTTTGAAATAGTATAATTATTGGTCTACATTACTTAGTACCGAAATAGAGATACTTTCTGTTTTTTTCTTTTTTTTTTTCTAATAGTAATTATAGTAATAATAATGTCTCCTTATGTTCACTTCGCATATACTTAATCAATAAATTTCAAGTATCTATCTCGTTGCGTCTATTGCATAACTAATCGTTTTTCATCTTTAGGGGTTCTTTAATTTTTAAGGTGTCAATCACACTTGAAATTATATTTACTTAATTTCTTTTGTTTGTTAAAGAATTCTAATTAGCTGCTTACACCTTGTCTATAATTTCCATTCGGTCAAAAATGCAGTCAATGTTTTCTTGTTTTTCTCAACAATTTTGGACACCGTTTAAGGAACATAAACTGCATTGGAATAATTCGATTATTTGAGTAAGTAGACCTTAGTGGAGTGTCGATGGGACACTAGTATGCGAGGAAATTTACAAGTACGAATAATTATAACAATGATAAGTATGTTGCGGCGAGTAGTACAAGCGGTCTGTGTCGACATGACGGCATTCTTAAACTATAATTTATAAATCATCTATATCAATTTTTTCGTTAATAGGTACCTAACACCAAAGAATATTGAACACATAGTCGACTATTATGATTTTGAGTTGTACGTGCATAGCTCTGTGCACACTATATTAGTATAAATGCTCATAACTACTTCTATACGATTACTACCAAATCGTAAATTTGAGGGCGTCCAAAGAGGCTTCATCGGTAAAGTTGGGAGGTATCGCTTTGTACCTTACATTACCGAACATACTTAACATCCAAAGCGTTTCAGTTTACATAATATATGTATATATGTTTCTAATGTGTGAATGTCACTTAAAACTATTACTATATATTACAGCGATGATATCAATTTCGTTAGTGGACATCCGTCACATTGGCTCCTGTTCCAAGTATTCGTGTTTGAGACACATCAAGGCAGAAGGGCGAGATCGAGGCTCAAATGCTAACATTTTGCTCAATAAGTCGTTAGAATATTCGCCCAATTGTCGACATAAATCGACTGGTTGCTTTGGCATCCGGTGAGGAAAGTTTTCGCGAGCTAGATATTCATCAATTTTACCGAAGACTGCAATCTGTACTGCGGATTGCAAGCGATATGCCAATTGATCAATCTGAACAAGGTAGCAAGCGTTACCTCGAATTTCCGCATTAAGAAGTGTCAAATCATTTTTTTTGGAATTTAATTAGAAATAGAATAATCGATTTCTAATAAAATATTGCAGACTAAATTTTCAGATTTAGTGTCGATTTTATAAATGTGCATTACAATCGCCTTAGAGCAGGGTAAAATGTGTTGCTTTTCCATATAGGCGAATTGAATACCGAGCACTTAGTCTGTCATCACTTTTATTTGCTCGTTTTCCAGCACAAATGACTTTCCCCCTAAGAATTGCTGCTTGACTTCTCAGGATCCGTACCTTTTTTTTTTTTTTTTACGTCCACAATATTTGTTTCTGGATGGCCTCCGCTTACTTAGAATTTTCTTACTAGATAATCTATGTTGCAAACTGCATTCGCTCCGCCGGACATAATCCGAGGGCTAATTCGGTGGTAAATTTAGTCGGCTGCCAATGTCTTCTCGGAAGCGGCTATCTGAAATTGATTAGTCTCTGAAGCACTCGCTCACTAAAATTTGTTTCCAAGCGCAATTGCACTCTAGCTACTGACTTATGTAATAACCTTTTCTATTTAGTTATTAACTAAACTAACCTCTTTCCTAATTTTTCTGCTCCGGTGAATGTCACTGCCTCACGAATAACGTTTTCCAAAAACTCTTTAAGCACACCACGCGTTTCTTCATAGATTAAACCGGGAATACGTTTCACTCCACCACGTCGCGCCAAACGACGTCTAGCTGGTTTTGTAATACCTTGGATATTATCACGAAGAACTTTACGGTGACGTTTAGCGCCTCCATGTGGCTGTCAAAATTTCCGGTTGTCACCTCGGAAAAAACATATGTGCGTGGAATGGCACTTCATATGGCGGAAATGTGCTTCTTCAGATGTCGCCAGTGGCATAGTTTTCTCGATGGCCACGGTGGAGGGGCATTTCCAGATGGCTATGTCTCGAAATGTGCCGGGGTTGGATTAATTCTATATTTCGAATATTTATATCCACGGATCTAAATATTTGGACAGAAAAAAAAATTTTTTCTGCACAACGATATCCGCACAACAGATGAAGTCCGCTGGCACTTCGAGGACATATCCATCTGGCAGGTTACAAGGGTTCGGGATCGAAATCACTTCGATTCCTGGGCGCAGGCGTCACATTACACATTCCCCCCCCCAAAATCGAAGTAATTACGATCCCGTCTCCTTGGTAAAAGGTCTTGGTTAGGGACGTGGCGGGTCGAAGATCCGTTTCGAAGGATAGGCTACAACCCTGTTCGTGAAGACTCGGCAGTGACTATATAGTAGGAAGTCAGGTGTTATTCGGAGGCCTTCGTCTAGGCAGAGATTTGGGATAAGCCAAGGTTTCTCGTGGGAATTAGTTGCACTTCATCGTCTAAGGTCTTTTGCGTGGTAAATTCCCAGGGTCTTACCAGTCATGTCCGCGATGAGGTACCGGGTGGGGCTTATGACTTGTATGACTCGACACTTCACGAATTTCTTGTCTAGTTTGGCACTGTAATGGCGGGTGGCATCGCTCTGTCGGAAGTTTCGACGATATATTTCGTCGCCGGCCTTAAAGCCAGAAGGATGAGATCGCAAGTTGTACCGCTCCTCTCCCATCCGTCTACTTTCTTCAATCTTCTCCCGCAGTTGATCTCGCAGAAGTTGGAGCTTTTCGTGCGGTTCTAGAACCACGATTGGGTCCTCTAGCGATTTCAGCTGCCGCAATAGCCGGTAAGCGCTCCCATGACAGATCATATACTGGCCGAACACTGCAAAATACGGCGAAATGCCGGTCGTGGCGTGGTACGACGAGCGCAGTGCACTAGTGATGGCGGACAATTTGCGATCCCAGTCCCTCTGATTCGGGTGGACATAGGCGCGAATGGCCGCTATGAGCGTACGATTCAGTCGTTCGGATGCGTTGGCTTGTGGTGAATAGACGGCAGTTCGTTGGTGGATGATGCCGTATTTGGACATTAGGTCTCGGAACTTGCTGGAGGTGAACTGGACCCCATTGTCGGAGACAAGTTTCTCCGGAACTCCAAACATGTGAAAGACTCGGTTCTCCAAAAAGCTGATTATTGGTCCAGTGTGCATGTTACGTAGTGGTTCTATGATAGGGAATTTGGAGAGCTGGTCCAGGACCACGACAGCTCCCGTGTGACCAGAAGCAGATCGAGGGTAAGGACCGATAAGATCAATGTACAAGCGCTGGAACACGCGTTCGGGGACCTCAACCTTACCCATGGGTGGCCGAAGGATGGTGTTGGGCGCTTTAGTGCACTTGCATAGCTCACAAGAGGCTACGTACGCTTTTATCTGTTGTGCCATCTTAGGCCAAAAGAAACAGGTTTTCAACCGCCTAAGTGTACGACCGTATCCGCCGTGCGCACTTGATGGGTGGTCATGAGCCCGCCTGATAAGATCAGTGGTTAATTCTTCGGGCACCCACAACTTCCACTGTTCTTCTTCTTGTATGGGATCTCCGGAGGCGTGTCCCATCCGTTTGTAAATAAATCCATCCGTCAACCGCAGTTCAGGAAGCTGGGGCTGTTGATTCTGGATAGTGTGAATCAGTTGTGTGTAGGTTACTGACTTGAAGGCAGGATGGTCCAGATCGATCAATTGGGGGCTGTCGTCCTCTTGGACCAACTCGGCTCCTTCAGGGGCGAACATTCTGGATAGAGTGTCGGGGACTACATGCTGGCTTCCTTTTCGGTGGCGAATTGTGAAGTCAAATGCCTGTAGTTTCAGTGCCCACCTGGCCAATCTGCCGTTGAGATCAGTCTGGCTCATTAGCCATTTCAGAGAAGCGTGATCCGTAACGATTTCAAAGGTGTGTCCCTCCACATAGGCTCGGAAGCGTTTCACTGCCAACACCGCGGCTAGACATTCTTGCTCGGAGACCGTGTAATTTCGCTGGGCTGGGTTCAACTTGTGAGACATGAAGGCTATAGGTCTCTCCTCGCCGTCTTGTGCAACCTGGACTAAGACTGCTCCCACCCCATGTTGACTCGCGTCACAATGGATTGAGAACGGTTTGTCAAAGTCCGGGCTGTGCAGTACGGGGGCCGTAGTCAGACTCTTCTTTAGCTCTTCAAAGGCTCGCAAGCTGGGCTCTTCCCAGACGAATTTACGTCCCTTACGCAGCATGTCGGTCAAAGGAGTGGTAATGGTGGCATAGTCACGTACAAAACGCTGGTACCATCCGCATAACCCTAAGAATCGGCGTAACTGTTTGGTGGTCTTGGGTAGTGGAAAAACGTCAATCGCTTGAGTCTTTTCCGGATCGGTCTTGATATGCCCATGCCCAATGATGTGACCTAAATACTTCACCTCCGTCATCACGAACTGGCTCTTCCTTATGTTGATGGTTAATCTTGCCCTCCGGATGTGTAGAGCCACCTCCTGAAGCAGGTCGATGTGTTCGTCAAAGGTCTCTGTTATAAGCAACAGATCGTCCAAGTAAACGAAAACTTGGTGCCGCAAATGAGGTGGTATCACCTTGTCCATAAGGCGCGTCATTGTTTGGGGGGCATTACACAATCCGAATGGCATGGTCACGAATTGATATAAGGGCCGGCCTGGGACTGTGAAGGCTGTTTTCTCCTTTGAACCGGGGTCTAAAGGAATTTGCCAGAAGGCGTCCTTGAGGTCTAAGCTCGTGATGAAATGGGCTTTAGGCAATCGACTCAAAATGCCTTCGATCAACGGTAGAGGATATGCGTCCTTGACTGTGACGGCGTTCAAGCGTCTGGCATCTAAGCATAACCGGACCTTGTTCGGCTTGACCACTAAGGTGACTGGGGAAGCCCACGCGCTCTGTGATTCTTCGATTACGCCTAATGCTAGCATTCGATCCACTTCGGCATATAACGATTTTTCCTTCGCCGGAGATATGGCGAAATGTCTCTGTTTTATGGGTTTAGCATCCCCCACATCTATAGTGTGGAACACCAGGGCAGTCCGCCCGAGACCTTCCTTCTCGTGCGAGGGAAAAGCCGATATAGCCGAGTCGAGACGCAGTTGCTGAGTTACATCCAGTGTATGCCGTACTAAGTTAGTGGGTTGAGATTGGTCAGGAACGGTGGTGACGGACTCCAGGGTCGAACCGGAAAATAGTGCCGGGGCCAAGTTAAATTTTCGAACGAAATCCACTCCTAGGTAAAGATTCTGGGTTAACTGAGGTATAATGAAAAATTCCATAGGTTTAGTTACCCCTTTAAAGGTGACATCCGTCATAATTTTTCCCACTACAGAGTGACGAGTTCCGTCCGCCGTGCTTAACCAGGAGGTGAAATGACGGATTTGGTCCGCGTGCTTTGCCAGTACCTCCCCTGCAAACTCGGCAGAGATGCAATTCACACTGGCTCCCGTATCTACTAAGCCTGACACTCGTTTTTGCAGGAGGTGTACTGACGCATATGGCCGAACATCATCCCTCAATAATTCGTCTAAGTATATGTCCTTCAACACTTTCCTCGACTGCCTGACTTTTCTCCAGAAGCTCCGCATCCGACGCGTGGCTCGCTTGCTTCGCGGTGGGACATTTGTGGCCAATTCCTCATGGAAGATGCGCTGTCGAGTAGCCAAATAATTCCGCAACCTGACATGAAAAGGTTTTACATGCCAAGGAACCTTCGTCTCGCTATCATTTCCCTGCGCATTGGCCTCGGCGAAGGACGGCGTCGGTTGTGGAACTTCGGGAGAACTGGGTTTAGCGGTGCGAGTCAGCAGAGTTGGAGTCATGATGGGAGCTGGGTCATAGCTGGTGATGGGGTCTGGATTTGTTCGTCCGGGGTCTAGGAGTGCCGACGGGTGGTCGCGGCACTCGGTGGCAAGTTTTTTCGCCCTTTGCAATTTGCACAGTCAGGTGCGTATGTGTCGGCCTTCCCGCAGCGGTAGCAGAAAAGCGTCGGCTCCGCTGGACATGCGTAGAACCGATGTCCCGGTTGTCGGCAGTTCCAACAGACCGTCGGGCTTGTAAGTGCTTCAAGGGAGGGTCGATCAATCAATGCTGGGTCCTCAAGCTCCGGTGGTGCTCCGCTCCTCGGTACTGGTACTGGATCAGCAAGCAGGTGGTCCGCTGCCATCAACTCCGCGGTGTGATGATTTCGGGGATTTGGTCCCGTTATGCGAGGTTGTGGGCGGAAGGTACCTCGTCGCTCATCCAAGTGTTCTTGTCTACGCGCATGGAGGCGCAATCCCTGTATGGTGTTGATGGGAAAATGTAGCAGGCTGTTCTGGAGATCCCAGCGCATGTTCTCTCTGATAATTTCTACTAATTCGTCCTCGGGCATGGTATTTCGCAGGCGAGTGCTCAATCTCACTATACTGGTGTAGTACTGGTCGAACGGTTCGTGAGCGCCTTGTTTCCGTTTCTTTATTTGCTCTCTTAGCTCTCTCTCAGTGAAGCCATCCTCAAATCGATTGCGGAAGGCTGCACTGAAAGAGTGCCAAGTGGGACGTGGCGTTGACTCTTTAAAGCTCCAGTACCAGTCGGCAGCGTCGCCGCTGAACAAAAGATGTGCATGCCGGAGGAAGGCCGAGGAATCCCCTCCCAGGGTGCTGGATACCAACGCCTGAATCCGGAAAAGGAACCGGTCCGCCGATATCATATCGTTGAACCCTGTAAAGTTCAGGCGCCAACTCTCCATGATACGAGGCGTCGGGTCTCGAAAAGGTGCCAATGCGTTCCCGGGGGGAATCACATCCTCGATTGACCTGTGGTACTGAACTGCCTCGGGGGCTGGAGGTACCAACGGAGGTCCGGTACTGTGTCGCGGTCTGTATTCGGGAGCTCTGGGATCCATTCCCGAGTTCCTTGGGGGTGGGACCCATTGCTCGGATTGTCGGGAGTGGGGCATCGCCACACTGGGATTTGGCTCCCAGCCAAGCGGAGTTCTCACGCGGCTGGGTGGTTGGCTCAACGGGAGGTTCTGGATCTTTCCCTCCAGGTTGCCAATCCTCTCCGACATATCCCTCATCAACGCCACGAGGGTGTCAATGGAGTGGGCGGAAGGCATGGTTGTCACTTCGGACACGACACTTGCAGCCGGAACTTCACCGCCTACTGCTCCTTGCAGGTCTAAAAGTGGTTGGGACTGTTCGGCCTCTGGAGCTCCTTTCGCCACTGCTCCGCGCGTTGGTAGGGGCGTTCCGATGGGGACGTCTAGGGCAGACCGCTCGATGGGTCGCCGACATAATGGGCAACTCTCTGACGTGAGGAGGAGCTGTTGTACACAGGCACGATGGAATAGATGTCCACAATCCAATCGCACGCTGTGTACGCCCTCCACTACGTCCTCGAAACAGATTCCACAGTTCGCGGGTTGGACCGTTTTGGAACGGGTCCAACGCTTGTCTGGGGTCCGCTTCGTTGCCATCTTTGATTTTTGCTGGTTTTGGGTGGGTGCTATGTCTTAGTGACGAAAAAAAGAAAAAAATGTAATTATATAATATGACTAAGGACTTAAGTATAATATGACTAAAGGCTTAAAAATACTTTAGTGGCCGATAGTGGCGAGCTATTTACGTAAAAATGAAAAAAAAATTTAATTAGTATATACTTTCCTTTCCAGTGGTCGACTCCTTCAACGGGAAAAGAGAGTGCGTGGTAATCTGCCGAAGAAAGGGTGCTTTTGGTCGATTTACGTAATTTAACCCCATACCCTCATACATTACAAAAAAAAAACCGTCTCTAAACTACGTTAAAGTGACTCGACGAGACAAGTGGTAGAGCTACCGTAACGACTTTGTACGCGGTCAAAATTCCCGACGCGTGGAAGCATTCCGGGCTTCGCAACTCCAGCATACGCCATCGAACGTTGAACCGATACCACTCGTCTAACACGCATAAGAAATAGTTAGAATCCTTCCGCGACATAAAGGCAAGGTAGCCTTCTATTTTCTTGAGAGTCCATGCTGATAGGTAAACCCATCAGACTGGCAGTTCCATCAAGAAAATAGAAGGTCCTTACAGGGGTTAACCTGGGACAACACATCGGAAGGATTCTGTCGCGAAAAAAAAAATCAAACAAAGGAGAGCGGAAGCTACAACTCACGTGAAGCGACTTCTAGTGTGTATCACACAATTCCACTGCTCCTGATAGTGGGACTCGAGTACCAAAGTACCTTACATCCTCCGTAAAGGACCAACTCGTCAGAAGACGCGAAGTTCTTTTCCCCTTAGGATGTTTTGGGCCCCACGTTGGGCGCCATTTGTAATGATTTTCTACCTTCAACTCGAACGCGGAACCGACCTCTCATCGGTTCTAGACGTTAAGTCTGAGTAGTGCCAACGGATGGTACCAACAGGTCAACCAATCCGTGCACCGTAACCCATTCATGCGGTGACTGCTTGTCGGCCAGCTAGTTCGGAGAGGATTTCGGTCGCGGGTCTCCGAATGGATTACGCTCAATTACAATATTTCAGTCACCTGAACTTGCCCGTTTTCCAAACGCGTCAACAATTACTCATCCAGAACGAGAAACCTACATTACGTTAGTTCTGGATGCGATCTATCCACAGATCTCAAATCAAAAAAAAACGCTACAAAATCCCATAGGCGCGTTACCGATTCACCGACGCGGTACCGAAAAATATACTACTCGAACTTAAACCGAAGAAAACTACTCTAAGGAAATGGCGAAACAAGCAAAGGTACCGCGTACCGCGCGCGACGCGAAACCGACTTCAGCGGATTTGCAGAAACCCTACCCTCGCGACGGCATACTTACCCTACACTCTCTGTTCCCACTGAAAAAGAAGAGTCACTGAAAAGGAAAGTCGTGGGTTAACTTTTAGCAATTCATTCTTAGTTTATTCTGAGATACAGACAAAGCAAAATCCTTTTAATGCTGATTGTAATAGAAATACATACTAGCATATTTCTATGCGAAGCATTCACCAAGAGTGGTCTAACTAGTAAATTATACCTTAAATTTCCCAAGTGAAATAAAGTACTTCCAAAATAAAGTACTCTGAAGATGTAATTCAATAATTAGAAATATATGGAAAAAGATAAAAATAAAATAAATGATTTGCCTTTCTCTACATAACACAAAAATCTTTGAAAACTTGGTATGGTCGGTAAAATTTAATAACTACTTTAAAACAAAAGTAATAAGTACAAACAAAGTATCAATATTAGATATCGCGTATTTACTTTGCCTTCAACCATTTCATAAAGTGTAACATAGAATTATGCACATACAACCCCCAATATGGTTGCATTTGTTTTTGAACCATGTGAGTTATAAAATTTTACTAACGACTACCTTTTGATTTGGTGAGGCGCAACTTAAAAACTTAGTGATTGACCTATTAAACCTAAGATAAACTAACTTAAAACGTTTGAATCATAATAACTAATTTGATTCGCTTATATGGCAACAAACATATTTTTTGTATACTTAATAGATTTGATTTATAAATATTGATAAAAATGTTACCTAAAGTTTGATATATTTTCAAAATATGCTAGAGAATGGTTTGTGTGTAATAATAAAAATGTATAGAGACAGTTTTGGGATTTTAATAAGAGTCCTATAATATATAGTAGAACTATCTGCCTAAATTTGTGTCCCTTACTATCAATAATATTAACATAATTTGTTTCTAGTCTCTTTTTGTTGCTTTTCTTGTTTTGAAATAGTATAATTATTGGTCTACATTACTTAGTACCGAAATAGAGATACTTTCTGTTTTTTTTCTTTTTTTTTTTCTAATAGTAATTATAGTAATAATAATGTCTCCTTATGTTCACTTCGCATATACTTAATCAATAAATTTCAAGTATCTATCTCGTTGCGTCTATTGCATAACTAATCGTTTTTCATCTTTAGGGGTTCTTTAATTTTTAAGGTGTCAATCACACTTGAAATTATATTTACTTAATTTCTTTTGTTTGTTAAAGAATTCTAATTAGCTGCTTACACCTTGTCTATAATTTCCATTCGGTCAAAAATGCAGTCAATGTTTTCTTGTTTTTCTCAACAATTTTGGACACCGTTTAAGGAACATAAACTGCATTGGAATAATTCGATTATTTGAGTAAGTAGACCTTAGTGGAGTGTCGATGGGACACTAGTATGCGAGGAAATTTACAAGTACGAATAATTATAACAATGATAAGTATGTTGCGGCGAGTAGTACAAGCGGTCTGTGTCGACATGACGGCATTCTTAAACTATAATTTATAAATCATCTATATCAATTTTTTCGTTAATAGGTACCTAACACCAAAGAATATTGAACACATAGTCGACTATTATGATTTTGAGTTGTACGTGCATAGCTCTGTGCACACTATATTAGTATAAATGCTCATAACTACTTCTATACGATTACTACCAAATCGTAAATTTGAGGGCGTCCAAAGAGGCTTCATCGGTAAAGTTGGGAGGTATCGCTTTGTACCTTACATTACCGAACATACTTAACATCCAAAGCGTTTCAGTTTACATAATATATGTATATATGTTTCTAATGTGTGAATGTCACTTAAAACTATTACTATATATTACAGCGATGATATCAATTTCGTTAGTGGACATCCGTCACATTGGCTCCTGTTCCAAGTATTCGTGTTTGAGACACATCAAGGCAGAAGGGCGAGATCGAGGCTCAAATGCTAACATTTTGCTCAATAAGTCGTTAGAATATTCGCCCAATTGTCGACATAAATCGACTGGTTGCTTTGGCATCCGGTGAGGAAAGTTTTCGCGAGCTAGATATTCATCAATTTTACCGAAGACTGCAATCTGTACTGCGGATTGCAAGCGATATGCCAATTGATCAATCTGAACAAGGTAGCAAGCGTTACCTCGAATTTCCGCATTAAGAAGTGTCAAATCATTTTTTTTGGAATTTAATTAGAAATAGAATAATCGATTTCTAATAAAATATTGCAGACTAAATTTTCAGATTTAGTGTCGATTTTATAAATGTGCATTACAATCGCCTTAGAGCAGGGTAAAATGTGTTGCTTTTCCATATAGGCGAATTGAATACCGAGCACTTAGTCTGTCATCACTTTTATTTGCTCGTTTTCCAGCACAAATGACTTTCCCCCTAAGAATTGCTGCTTGACTTCTCAGGATCCGTACCTTTTTTTTTTTTTTTTACGTCCACAATATTTGTTTCTGGATGGCCTCCGCTTACTTAGAATTTTCTTACTAGATAATCTATGTTGCAAACTGCATTCGCTCCGCCGGACATAATCCGAGGGCTAATTCGGTGGTAAATTTAGTCGGCTGCCAATGTCTTCTCGGAAGCGGCTATCTGAAATTGATTAGTCTCTGAAGCACTCGCTCACTAAAATTTGTTTCCAAGCGCAATTGCACTCTAGCTACTGACTTATGTAATAACCTTTTCTATTTAGTTATTAACTAAACTAACCTCTTTCCTAATTTTTCTGCTCCGGTGAATGTCACTGCCTCACGAATAACGTTTTCCAAAAACTCTTTAAGCACACCACGCGTTTCTTCATAGATTAAACCGGGAATACGTTTCACTCCACCACGTCGCGCCAAACGACGTCTAGCTGGTTTTGTAATACCTTGGATATTATCACGAAGAACTTTACGGTGACGTTTAGCGCCTCCATGTGGCTGTCAAAATTTCCGGTTGTCACCTCGGAAAAAACATATGTGCGTGGAATGGCACTTCATATGGCGGAAATGTGCTTCTTCAGATGTCGCCAGTGGCATAGTTTTCTCGATGGCCACGGTGGAGGGGCATTTCCAGATGGCTATGTCTCGAAATGTGCCGGGGTTGGATTAATTCTATATTTCGAATATTTATATCCACGGATCTAAATATTTGGACAGAAAAAAAAATTTTTTCTGCACAACGATATCCGCACAACAGATGAAGTCCGCTGGCACTTCGAGGACATATCCATCTGGCAGGTTACAAGGGTTCGGGATCGAAATCACTTCGATTCCTGGGCGCAGGCGTCACATTACAATCTGTTTTACATAATCTGTAGCTAGGATTTCATTTGCACAACATTACCATGCTGTAGCTCCATAGTTTTAACATAATAGGCTGTACAAGCATTTTAAATAATAGAATTATATTTTGAATTTATTTAAAATCTTCGGTTTAACAGTGAGCATAATACTAAGATAATTTTAGAAATTTTTGAACAGGTGGACACGACATGGTTACTAAATGTTTGCTTTTTGTCCAGAACAAGACATCCTAGATATGTTCATGCATCTGACAGGAAGTTTGCTTGGGTTTCTCTTTTTGGTGAAGTGCATGCTTTGGTTTTAATTATATTGATTTTAATTCCCCATGGATGGAAAAACGGTAAGAATTCTTGAATTCTATTCTGGAAGTAAAATATGTGAATGAATTTGTTCAACAAATGATTTCTTTTTTCTCGATTCTTCGTTTATATACAGTGGCTCAAGGTTATAATGGAACAGCATGGATATATAAGTTTATGCCTTAATGACAAATTAACTAAAAACCTGTTGCTAACATTGTTTTTTATTTTAAGTAGTATAATTGATATAAATTTATTATCAACAAAAAAACTTTAACAACATTCACAGCAAAAAAAAATTGCATTGCATAACAAAACATAGTACTTCACCCTTAAAGTTAGAATGGAACACTATTTAAAATTATGCGAAGCTCACTGCTGCAACTTCAGCCACCTTCATTTTATGTATGAATCTGTGCCGTTAAATTGTGTATTGTGTATTTTACAAGTTTAGTTTATTTTTCTGATCGGTAACAAGTACAATGACACCGCTCGGTAAGCAAACATCGGTTGAGCAGAGAGAAATATCATTGAAAGCTGGTAAATCTGTACGAGATATTAGCGTGATTGTTAATCGAGCACCAACAACTGGTTTAAACATCATCAAGTGGTTCAAAAATACCACAAACTTCAAAAATAAGTCGAAACCGAGTGGTCACAAAATGAAATGAATGAATGCTTGTTACGGGTGAACATTGAGATTCCATAGTGTTGCTCACCCCGAACACTACCACACGCGATTTCGTAAGAGTTTAACCTACGCAATACCGAGCCGTGCTTTATTAATTTTTTTTTTCGGTAACCTAATGATGTAACTAAAAGCAAGTAATTTAAATTGTCATTCATAAGAAGACTACTGGTTAGATTACGGAAAGAAAGCCACATAAAAATTTTTGCTTTGTAACTTTATGTAAGTAAATTCAAGTAGCTAGGTCGCTTCCGATTTACACGCCACAATTATGGACAACGCAATCAGCAACAAGCGCCAAAAGCATCAAGAACCAACGCTAGCTCGAAACGAAACGCAAATACACACGGTAGCGGAAACGTTCGTCATCCGATCAACATATGCGACAAGAGGTGTCTGTGTTATGCCCGATAACCTGCGAGCATTTACATCACATCCTCGAACCACGGTTTCATACTGCCTGTGGTTTGATTGACTCTACGTTCCGGCATAGACTCCCAATGAATTTCGATGCAGTATATAATTCGACTAAGTCAAATTCGAACCTGAGTGCTGAGTGCGCAGCCAACTGAGCTCCCGGCCAAGGACACAAAATTAACGATCCTGCCGCAAACATCTTCACACTCATGTAGCTCCAGCAGAGATGCTGCTGAGGCAGCAATAACACGTACGAGTATACCGCAGGAAGACACTCGCGAATTTAACACTTCATTAGTGGTAAATACGGGACGAGTAAGGTGCGAATTCGAGGCGTAACGTAATTAAAAGAAACAGAAACAAGAAAACGAAAGTGCTAAAGAGGAGGTGAAAGGAGTACTTCAAGTTCTAGAAGAATTGACTGTTCACTACGATCAACAATCACAAGGAAGCGAGACCACGAAGTAGAAATTCACTGCGGCTCGATATATAGCTGCAAAATTAATCTGAAAGCTAAAAATATCGCACAAATGACCGCTTGGATGCTGCATACGGTGACATCGCTCCTGCGATGACGACTGTAAAAAATTGGTTTAACGAGTTTCAACGTGGACCTACGTCGGATTTAACGAGCTACGCCCAGGTGCCCCGAGTGAAAACAATTCACGAGCCTCGTATTGGCAGACCGCCGATTGAGATAGCTGAGACAGTAGACATTTCAAAGGACCGCTTGGGTCATTTCCTGCATGAAATTTTGGGCATGAGAAAGCTGTCGGCGCGATGGGTGCCGCGTTTGCTCACTCCGGACAACGAACACAACCGTAAGACCATTTCAGAGTAGTTTTTGGTGCTGTTTAAGCGTAATACGAAAGAGTTTCTGCGTCTTTTCATCCCCGTCTACGAAATATGGATCCAGTTGTAAACACCAGAAACCAAGGAGCATTAGAAATAGTGGGCTTCACCCGGCAAACGTACTCAAATGAAGGAGAAGACTGTCCTATCGGCCAGTACGGGGATGGCCGCCGTTTTCTGGGATTCATAAGGTGTGATCTATATCGACTACTATGCCGAATTATTGAGCCGTTTTGACGCCGCATTGTAGAAACGAGGCCCCATTTAACAAAGTTTTATTTTATATTGTGACAAAAAAGTACCAGGAAATTGCAAATAAAACGCAAAATATTTAGTTATTCATCAAAATCACACGGAGCCTAATCTAATGAAACCGGTGGTTGATCGATAGTATTTATTGCGTTTTTGGCTTTAAATTCGGCCGCCGTAAAAAAAAAATTACAAAATCGCAAAAATTGCAACGCACTACTGAGGTGTACCGACTTAAGCAGCTCCAGTAAACAAACTGGTTGACAGATCGCGCTCATATTTGGTATAGTAATTAAGGACAGCCCTACCGACTTAACATAATATATTTTTTTGAAACATCATTTACCCGGGGAATTTGGTACTTCTTTGTCATAATGTATATATATATATATATATATATATATATATATATATATATATATATATATATTTTATATATATATTATATATATGTATATATATATATATATACATATATATATATATAGATACATATATATATATATATATATATATATATATATATATATATATATATATATATATATATATATATAAATATCTATATATACTCTTCTTCGTAGCACTGCAGCTCCTCTCGGGCCTTTGCCTCCTGCAAATAGCGCCGTCAACTGTCTCGATCCATTGACCGCGTCCTCCAATTTTAAATCCGAGCAGCAATGAACTATCTTCGTCGACCGAGTCAGACCAGCGTTTCCTTTATTTCCCCACTAGTCTCCGCCCTGCAGTTCTCCCAACGATTACCTTTTTGGGTATCCGTTGTTCGTCCATACGGTTCATGTGGCCGCAGCTCCCACTATCTAACAATCGTTGAGACCTCCAGCTCGTCAAAAATGTCATACAGCTTAACGTTGTATCGAATGCGCCATCGGTCTCCGTCTAGCTTCGCTCCTTTTATTCGCCTCAGGACCCGTCGCTCAAAGGCCTCCATTATATAGGGTTTTCCATTAGGAATCTAACAATTTTGTATATATAAACGCACCCTTAAACTTCTTAATGAACTGTCAATGTCTAAATGTTAGTTAAAGTCAATAATTTATTATTGGACAGTTTACGAACCAGCAACGTTTGAAAATTAATAAAAATTACTTCCGAAATTCTGAGTCGGTGGTCGCAGCTTTAAGAGCGCTTGCTCAGATTTTCGACCGCAATATTCGTCCCATCCAACAGGCTGTGGGTGCTATAGTGAATAAGTGCGAGACCAAATTTTTACTCTTGGACGTTTCAATCCTAAAAACACATCGTACAGCTCGAAGCAAAAGAAATATCGCAGCCATAAATGCATCGATTCAAAATGAGCCAAATCAGTTGATTTTTCGTCGTTCCCAAGAGTTAGGCATCGCTCAAACGACACTGGCGTAGTTTGCAAAAATATCTTGACCTACATGGTTACAGGATCAAATTGATTCAAGAACTAAAGCCACTTGCTCATTCGAAATGCCGAAACTTCTCGTATTGGCCTCTGGCAAAGCTTGAAGAAAACAAAAAAATTTCATCGAAAAATCTTCAGCGATGAAGCTCACTTCTGGCTCAATAGCTTTGTTTAAAAGCAAATTGTGCGTTATTGGTCGGCAACAAATACACATGTGCTTCTTGAGACACTGTTGCAGCCGCAAACAATCACTGTTTGGTGCGGTTTACATGCCGGAAGTGTGATTGGGCCGTATTTTTTTCGTGGATGAGAATGACCGTCATATTATCGTCAATGGAGAACACTATCATGTTTGTTGGAAGATTACTTGTAGCCAAAATTGAATGAACTTGACATGAACGATATGTGGTTTCAACCAGTTGGTGCCACTAGCCACACAGCAGCCTGACAATCGATTTATTGAAAGGCAAATTTGGTGGACGTGTTATCTCGGATTTCTTTTTTGGGGCCATATCAAATCACTGGTCTACGCCAACAAGAAGGCAGCTTTAGACGAGCTTTAGGACAATATCCAACGTGAAATTGCCATCGTTCTTGCTCTACCCCCACAATGAATTTTGAACTCAATATCTCCAATAGTTCTGTGTTTTATTAATAAATAAAATTGTTATGTCCTTATAGGAAAACTCTTTATTTGCTGATGTTTGGGTTAGGGTCAATGTTTCACGACCATAGCATAACACAGGTCTTATCACAGATTTGTATACTTGGAGCTTTGTTTTTCTGTGTATGCAGCTGGTCTTCAAGATCGTCAAAACTGAAAAAATTATCTTATTTGCGAGCTGTATTCTTCGGCGTATTTCTTCTCTTTCATTACCCATTTACGTTATTTTGGCGTCTAAATACACAAATTTGCCAACATTTTCGATTCCGTTTTCGCCAAGTGTGATATTTTGCGTATTTAAGGTATTTTTCCTCGGCTGCGTCATGAGCTTTGTTTTATTTTCATTGATTTGTAGCCCTACTGCTTTTGCTTCACTGTCGAGTTTCAGAAAGAGCTGTTTGGCAGTTGTTAATGACCATGACAAAACGATGATATCGTCTGCATAGGCTACTACTTGGCTCGACTTGTATAGTAATGTACCTCGTGTATCGACAGGTAGCTTCCTTATGACGTACTCTAGAGCCAAATTGAATAGAAATGGCGCCAGCCCATCCCCCTGCTTTAGTCCGTTATTTGTGTCAAAGGCATCGGTGAGATTGGTACTGATGCGGACTTGGGAGGTCGTCGACGTCATTTTCATTTTGGTAAGACGGACTAATTTGGCTGGCATGCACAATCAAAGCATTATTTGATACAGTACGTTACGATCAATACTGTCGTATGCTTGCTTAAAGTCATCGAAAATGTCTTCTTCTTCTTCGTAGCACTACAGCCTCTCTCGGGCCTTCCTGCAAAAAGCGCCTCCAACTGTCTCTGTCCATTGACCGCGTCCTCCAATTTTCAAACCCGAACAGAGATGAACTGTCTTCGTCGACCGAGTCAGACCAGCGTTTCCTCGGCTTCCCAAATGGTCTCCAGCCTTCAGTTCTTCCAACGAATATCTCTTTGTGTATCCGTTGTTCGTCCATATGATTCCGGAATTTGACAATCGTTGAGACCTCAGACTCGTCAAAAAGTTCATACAGCTCATGGTTGTATCGAATACGCCATTTGTTCCCGTCTAGCTTCGCTCCGATTATACGCCTCAGGACCCGTCTCTCAAAGGCGTTCAATATATTTGCGGATGCTTGGGTTAGAGTCCATGTTTCACACCCATTTGTATAAAACAGGTCTTATCACAGATTCGTATACTTGAAGCTTTGTTCTCCTGGGTATGCAGCTGGTCTTCAAGATCATCAAAACTGAATAGAATATTTTATTTGCGTAAGTAAAATATTGTTTGGTACGGCACGTTACGATCAGTACTGTCATATGCTTGATTAAAGTCAACGAAAATTTGGTGTACGTCTATGTTGAATTCCCAGCATTTTTCAAAGAACCTACTTGACTGTGAACAATTGCCTTTCGATATGAAAGCTTCGTGGCGGGCTGGTCTTCGCAGAATATGCCTTTGACATACGACGTTGATAGGTTAATTAGATCAATTAATGATCTGAGTTACAATTAGCTCCTCGGTATGTACGGACGTCAAGTATGCTCGAGGCTCAAAGTTGTTGGATCAGAATATGGTCGATCTGGTTTTATGTGTTGCCATCCAGTTATGCTCATGTCATTTTATGAATGCGTCGATTTGGGAAGCTCAGCGAATGTACGACTAGATTTCTGCTAAATGCAAAGTCAATCAGGCGCTGGCCGTTGTCATTTATTTCATCGTACAGGCTATTTCTTCTAGTCGCTCCGCGATGAGATACCTCTTTGCCAACCTTAGCGTTGAAATCACCCAGAACTATTTTTGTGTCGTGTACAGGCAATTAGTCAAATTGTCTTTTCAGGTGATTGTAGAACGTTTCCTTCGTTTCTTCATCCTTTTTTTTCGACCGAGGCATGTACATAAATCAGCCAGATTTTGAAAAATATCGCTCTTATACGGATCGCACCTAACCGGTCAATAACTGCCTTAAAATGAATAACATGCGATTTGAATTTCCTATCCACATTAAAGTACACAACGAATTCTCATTTTCCAGTAGGCTTTCCACTTTAGAATATTGTGTGCGATCTCATGTCTTGAATATCATTTCCAGTCCAGTTCGTTTCCTGGTTTGCAGTATTTTTAATTTATATTGACTGGCCTGTTGTGAAAGGTCCTTATTAGCACCAGGGTAATTGAGTGATCTGACATTCCAGGATCCAATATCATAGTCCGTTTGCCAAGTCGTTGCCGTGAATCCAATCCATTCCGAGGCCGAAAATAATGTTATTTCCTGATAATGAGATGCGGAAAGGTACAGTGTTTTTCATTAGGTTTTCAATTCAGCCTGTGCGCTAGGTAAACTAAATTTAATTTATTTTCCGTCCTCCTCGAAAGTTTCCTGTTTGACATTCATTCGTTCAGGTTTTTTTCGTCCGTTTTTGCAGATGATAAGAATGAGTTCTTTTGGAAGCGAAGCAATTGATTTTTGCGAAACGCTATTCCATTCCGACATGAAAGTTGCAAATTTTGTTACTTTTTCCGCTAATTTATTACGAGCTACTTCCAACGAGTGACTTGTACTATGTCGGATGGCACTAACATCTGCGACTTTTGACTGAACTATCTGATATTTTTTCTGACCCGCACTGAATATTCACAGGTTAATAGCATATGATCCGGTCAATTGTTTCTGGTTCTTTTGATCACGTTAAATAATAAAATGACGGCCGTATTCGTCAAAGGCAACAGTTCCAGGGAATGTATACTTTTTATTGTATCCTAGATTTCATATTTTTTACGATTTATGCGAATTTAATTTACCAACTCTGCAAACGCATGCCCCGAAAAGATGAAAATCCCGGACAATTCAGTTCCAATCCCCAAGTCTCATGACTGACTTTTCTCGTTCGCGAATCTTCGGCTCGGCTATACGACAATTAAGTATGAAACTGATTCAATAAAAGCCGTATATTTAAAAATTATTCTACAACTCTGCCATCCCCTTCAAAGCAGTCCCCTTAGGCAGTAATACAACGATTCCAGTGCGTTTTCGTAACATTTCTGGAACGGTTCGACTGGGATGTCCGCGAGTACCCTCGTCACGGCCGCCTGGATATCCGTAATCGACTCAAAATGGGTTCTTTTGACCACCGATTTTGTTCTAGGGAAGAAAACAGCTCCCATCGCCTGTAATGAATCGATCAAGCAGCGTGGAATCGTTTTCACATGTTCTGAACAATCTTCTGCGACGGTCATTCGATGCTGCTTTTGCTCCTCCGAAAGGTTCTTTAAAACCATCTTCGCGCATAACTTTTTCATCCCAAAATCGTCGGTTAAAATTTGTCTGACTGTTTCACAGTTCATACCCAGTTCCGAGGCCAACATTCTTCACAGATTAGGGCGCGCACACGCTGCACAATCGCGTCAGTCCGCACGTCGACTGGTCTCCCACTCCGCGCCTCGTCTTTCACGCCCCTCCTTAAACTTTTTATGCCATCGAAACACCTGGGGACCACTAAGAGCACTATCATCATGCACTTTTACAATTTTAGCGTACGTTTCCGAAGCTGTTTCGCCCAATCTGGCGCAAAATTTTATCGCCACGCGTTGCTCTTGATTTCGTTTCTCCATTTTCGTCACGAGCACCATCAACGCACGTCTACTCAACACGACACAGCAGGCGAACTAAACAAGCTAGAGCAATGGTAAATGTATCAATGGAGAGAAGAAGGATGCCGGAGAAGGGGAAGGGAATTTCAATGTCGCAGGTTTACTACAAGCGCGGCAGTAAAATCAGTCTCATTACATAATTGTTAAACCTCATATCCTGTCTGCTGGTACGATCTCGCCAAGAAATCTGTCGTTCAGCGCGTGTGCGTTCAATGCCACCTCATCTTAAGATGAAGTTACGCTAGCGACCGAATGGGAGATATCTTCCTGAGATTACGCAATCATGGTATATACAAGTCCGCCCGAAGAAACACTTAAAACAAGTCTCGTTTTCACCAACGGTATTCGAACCAGAAACCTTCGGCTTAAGGGGGTGAGCACTCCAACCACTACACTACTGTAGATGTATTTCACTTTTCAACCTGTTTAAACTCAATTCTCTTTTGTACATTTATTCAATTAATTTATTTGAATAATAGTTAAAATAAAATAGTACATGAATTTTGAGAAATAAATAAGATTAAAAAGAGAAATAGAACTCCGAAATGGGCAATGTAAATGTTTATGAATTTTTGATTGGAAAATATTGAAAATATTGATATTTTGATGGAAAATATGATTGGAAAATATTATGATACTCATACTTACAAAGTCTTCCTTAAAGATATAGTAATAATATAGTAAGTAATCAAACAGTATTTCATAAAGAAAAGTAGTAAACTAAATTTTTAAACTATAGATACAGAAAACGGAATTCAACGGAATTTAAAGTATGTACAGCACGTTATTATTTGTTAACTACAATCTATTTACAATTTAAAACACAAATCGATTAAAAAATGCTTCATTCTAAACGCTCCAAGATTTTCCACCCCTTTCGTATGCACACTAACTCGCTTTGAATATCAAAGCACCGCGAAAAAAACAAAGTCTTAATGAAATGGAAATAATTGTAGAATATTTTGAATGTTAATTGATAAAATTGAAACGAAATCTTAGCCAAGCTCTATTTGATGTTGGATGGATTTTAAAACTCTTGTTATATTTTTGTGTGTTGTTTCATTTTGTTAAAAGTTTTTATCACTACAATAGTTGCATTTGTTCTATTTAAATTTTTATAAGGAAAATTTATTTGTTAAAAATATCTTCCACTAATTGCTTGGTAATTATTCTATGTGGTCGAGTTGGGTTCTCCTTCGGCCGCTGATACAATCGAGCGTTGATTGAGTAGAGTCGCGGGGAGAGGTCGCATCTTACATTGAACCACCAATCACAAACGAAGACAGCTTGGGAAAATTGTGTTCCATTCGGGCATAGGAAACTCGCCTGTCGCCCATCTATATCGCAATAATGCCATCCTATAAAAAGTATGAAATGTTGATCAAAAGAACAGTTTAGATAAAAGTATCTTTACCTTGACATCTTGTCTCCATATCAGCGAAGAATCCAGGATAAGGTTGTTCATCGCAGTAGAAGTTAGTGTACGGTATTGCTGAGAGTATTGGGTAGTCAGTTCCAGGACGCCCTAAAATAATGAAAGTTATATTATGAAACAAGTATTTATAAAAAATAATAAATATTCAGTAGGATTGTCGACTTTCAGATCAAATTGCATCGTGAGTTATAGACCATGTCATTTTTGCTAATTAATTAATTTCATTATCCACATATAATCATATAAAAGCATTTGAAAAAACAAGCAGCACCAAAAGTATCTTTCAGTGAGTGCTTCAAGGCCTGAAAGTTGTTGCAAAATAATCAAATAAATATTTAAAATTAATGAACGACTTGTTTAACAAGCTTAACATGGGTGTGGATATGGCCCATCCGAACAATTCACATACTCGTATCTACACGATGCTATAATACCTTCCACGATTCCCATATGTGATCTGCTGTGTACAAGTATGAATTCTAGAAAAGAAGATCACTTGCTTGCCTTGAAAATAAAAATGAATCTTACAGAAAATCGTGTTAGTCGAGATGATAAAAATCATATTTTGTACGCGACGATAATCCAAAAGTAGGAACATTGGAAAAAAATCTCAAAAAAAATATTGGTTTTGTTAAGTTAGATTTAGAAAGAAATTTTCAAGTATTTATTTGAGACGTAGAAAGAAGATTGAACTAGTTTTCCTTTCAAGTAAAAACAAAAATATATTGAACTGTGAATCACTTAATTTGCAAACAAAAACAAAAGGCTTTATTGGCATTGAATATTAATGGTAACGAAAATATTTTGGACCAAGCTTGCAAGTGTTTACAAAAATTGTAGAGTTTTTGGGCAACCATTCAGGCGATTTAAAACTCGTGACAAATCTTGAAAACTTACTAAGGTAAACCAATTATCCAAAAAAAACGGGCAAATAAGAGTCGAACTCGCGTGAATAGGGTTCCTTAGGATCAATTCGTAACACTGCAATTTTTTAAGTCTACTTCCGCAAATTCTTTTTTAGGAAATATAGAAAGGATATCTAGTACCACATTTTAGAGGGAAATCGCTGAATATATTGTCTATTATTGGATTCTGTCTTTTCGTATATTTGTGAATATGTGGACTAAAATTGGTTGCTCGAAGATACACTGATTTGTATTTTTTTATATGACCCTAATCTTAATATCAGAAATAAGACCTGTTGTATGCTATGGGTGTGAAACATGGACCCTAACCCAAGCATCCGCAAATATATTGAACGCCTTTGAGCGACGGGTCCTGAGGCGAATAATCAGAGCGAAGCTAGACGGGGACCAATGGCGAATTCGATACAATCATGAGCTGTATGAAATTTTTGACGAGCCTCAGGTCTCAACGATTGTAAGACTGCGGAAGCTCTAATGTGCTAGACACGTGAATCGTATGGACGAACAACGGATACCTAAAAAGGTATTCGTTGAGAGAACTGAAGGCCAGAGACCAGTGCGGAAACCGAGTAAACGATGGTCTGACTCGGTCGACGAAAACAGTTCATCGCTGTTCGGGTTTCGTAATTGGAGGACGCGGTCAACGGACCGAGACAGTAGGAGGCGCTATTTGTAGGAAACGAAAGCTCGAGCGGGGCTGTAGTGCTAGAAGAAGAGAAGGTGTTTAGATCAATGGGCAATGGGCTGGCCACATGAAGGTATTCGTTGGGAGAACTAAGGCCGGAGACCAGTAGGCAAACCGAGGAAACGCTGTTCTGACTCGGTCGACGAAGACAGTTCGTCGCTGCTCGGATTTCGCAATTTGAGGACGCGGTCAATGGACCGAGACAGTTAGAGGTGATTGTTGCAGGAAGCGAAGGCCCGAGAAGCGCAGTAATGCTAAGAAAAAGAAGAAAAATCTTAATATATAATAATTTTTTGATATAATAATCTGTTGTTAGCACTGATAGCGTTCTTAATGCATGCAAATGCAATTTTCGGAAGAAATTTGAAAGATTTACATATGGCTTAGAGCGGAGCACCAAATGGTTCAGATTGAAAAATTTTAACCCAAATATTAAAAAGTTGGCAAATTTACGTTAAAAAAATAGGCTTCTGATTAGTGAAAGTTTGCCAACTGTTAACATGAAAATTATAAAAAAATTATATTTGAAACCCCCCAACAATACATTTCATTTGATATATTGTATCATACGGTAAACTTTGCGAATTTTTTTCATCTCCCCTCCCACACTCCCAATTTTTAAAATTCAGTTATTTAAATAACACGTGTATGTTTGGGTCATAAGAGTTACTAAGTGTGCCGAATTGGAACTTATTTGGTGCTATATGTTAGAGCGAATTGGCTGTGACACACGGACAGACATCTGAGTGATCATACTATAAGGGCCCCATTTTGGCATTTGGATGTATGGAAACTTCTTCCTCTTGGAATAGGGGGGAGTGTGGAGTTAGTGCGATTTATCATCTTAACTCCCTCATACAAGGTGTGTTCAAAAAGTATCGCGAATTTTGAATTTTCGCTGGTTACGTATATTCGAATTTCGATTTTTTGTGGCGTTATGTTGGCACTCATGTCTGTCACTTATGCCGACAAGTTCGGCCATTTTGAATGTTCACTTGATTGGTGATAGCTGCTTTACTTGCACGTGTTTTCAATCGTCTTCGATTTTTACTTATTCAAAAAAATGGATCAAAGAACGTGTATCAAATTTTGTGTGAAAAACGAAATTAAGTGCGCGGATGCATTCCGAATGTTGACTGTGGCATACGGAGAAGCTACCTTGGACCGAAGCAACGTTTATCGGTGGTACAAAATGTTTTTAGAAGGCCGAGAAGATGTGAACGACGAAGAGCGTGCCGGACGCCCGAGCACTTCAACAACAGACGAAAAAATTAATGAAGTGGAGAAAATGGTATTGGCCAATCGTCGAATCACCGTTAGAGAAGTTGCTGAGGACCTAAACATATCGATTGGCTCGTGCCATTCGATTTTTATCAACGATTTGGGCATGAGACGGGTCGCCGCGAAATTCGTACCAAAATTGCTCAATTGCGACCAAAAACAGCAACGCATGAACATTGCTAATGAGATGTTAAACTCTGTCCGCGACGAACCAAATTTGCTCCAGAGGGTCATAACTGGTGACGAATCGTGGGTTTATGGTTATGAAGTGGAAACCAAAGCTCAATCATCTCAATGGAAGCTGCCGCATGAATCAAGACCGAAAAAAGCGCGCCAAGTTCGGTCGAATGTGAATGTTTTGCTGACAGTTTTCTTCGATTGCAGGGGCGTGGTGCATCATGAGTTCTTGCCACAGGGAAGAACGGTCAATAAGGAATATTACCTGCAAGTTATGCGCAATTTGCGCGAAGCAATCCGCCAGAAACGCCCGGATTTGTGGGAGAACAAAAATTGGCTTTTGCACCACGATAACGCCTCTGCTCACACATCGTTGCTTGTGCGCGACTTTTTGGCCAAAAACAACACACTAATGATGCCGCAGCCACCGTATTCCCCAGATCTGGCCCCCTGTGACTTTTTCTTGTTTCCTAAACTGAAGAGGCCCATGAAAGGACGACGTTACGCTACGCTTGACGAGATAAAGACGGCATCGAAGGAGGAGCTGAACAAGATTAAAAAAAAATGATTTTTTGAAGTGCTTCGAAGATTGGAAAAACCGTTGGCACAAGTGTATAGTATCTCATGGGGATTACTTTGAAGGGGACAAAATAGATATTCATGAATAAATAAATAATTTTTGAAAAAAAAATTTTTTGAACACACCTCGTATCTGTGAGCACGTAAGTACCCACCTACATTCTCAAGCCAGTTGTTAGTTATTAAATAATTTAAAATTTTACTTTGTTATATGGCGGACGATTAGAAATCGGAGTTCATCTCTGTTTTGTAAAGTCCGAAGAAATGCCATGATAATATTGTTATGATTGTTAATTGTCTCAAAGAGTTTAAGTGCCTTGTTGCGTACATACTTTTCAACCGCATACATTTCGATTGAAACGTTGGCAATTTCGCTGTGGATGTTGTCTTTGAGCTCGCCTTAAGTTGCTGACTTGTTGGTATAGACCAGTGGCTTGATATAACCCCATGAAAATAAATCCAATGGCGTTAGATTCCATGAACGAGGTGGCCATTCGACCGCATGGTTTCTCGAAGTAACACGTTAATCAAATTTGCTTTTCAATAAATCTATTGTGAGGTGTGCTGTGTGGCTAGTGGCACCGTCTTGTTACAACCACATATCGTTGATGCCAATTTCATCCAATTCTTGCCACAAATAATCTTCCAACATAACACGATAGCGCTCTCCACAAGCACATGTGGGTTTGTTGCTGACCAATAATGCATCTTTTGCTTATTAAAAAAGCCATTGAGCCAGAAATGAGCTTCATCATTGAAGATGATTTTTCGATGAAATTCTTAATTTTCTTCAAGCTTTGCCTGAGCCCAATCGGAGAAGTTTTGTTGTTTCCAATGATCAAGTGGTTTTAGTTCTTGCATCAGTTTGGTCTTGTGACCGTGGAGGTCAATATCTTTTCGCAAAATACGCTACAGTGTCGTTCGAGCGATGCCCAATTTTTGAGAACACATGGAATCTATTGATTAGGTTCATTTTGAATCGATGCGCTTATGGCTGCGATATTGCCTTTGCTTCGAGCCGTACGACGCACCGGAACGTCCAATTGTGAAAATTTGGACTGGAACTTATCCACTATAGCACGCACAGCTTGTCGGTTGGGATGATTATTACGGCCGAAAATTAGAGTAAACACTCAAAGTTGTGACCACCGACTCTGAATTCCGGTAGTCATTTTAATAATTTCCAAACGTTGCTGGTTCATGAACTTTACCATGATAAAAAAGTTGACTTTAACTAACGTTTTGATATTATCGGTTCATTAAAAAAGTTTAAAAGTGCGTTAGTATAAAAATACAAATTGTTATGTCACTAATGGGAAATGGGTGAAGCCAAATTGTCCTTCTGGAATGATTTCTTTGTCAGATATAACCTCAATGAGTCGACGCAGAAGGTGATTCTGCATTTTTGGAAAACGATGAGAGAAAACTAATAGGTTTCCAGTTTTATGGAAATCGTAGGTGCTTTTGAGGTTTCAGAAAAGCAATAATAACTGCTGATTTCCATGTTTTGGGATAATTTCGCAAACCGAATGCATCAATAATGTCCATAAGTACTTGTAAGCCAAGAAATCATTGTGTTCGTGATGGTGTTGTGTCCAGATGCTTTATGTTTATTGAGCATCTGTATAATGTTCCTGATTTCATCTAGGTCCGTTCGTTCAATCCTGCCTTCATGCTGAATGTCATTGCTCACAAATCTGCTGATCGAAGAAGCAATTCTATTCTCAGTTTCATCCGAAGAATTATCTCAGAATTGCATTTCCAAAGAATCTTCCCCCATAGAGGGAATGCCGGTGGACAGAAGTACTAATGGAGGCTAGGATTTTTTGTGGAGTGTCGCCCCGTGGACCCGAGGATATGGAGGTCGCCGTGAGGTTCCTCCGAGGATGACAGGTTACGACTTTGACTGAATCTGGACTACTCTTTGGACAATGAATATGAATTGATGCGTTGGGTTGGTGGATATGATAGTTTGGACCTAGTTGCCTTGTACGGTGGCGCGTGCGTGAACGGCTCCAGTTCAACGATCATACCGTCTCTGTCCTGGTAAAACCTTGGCAGGGCTCGTAGTAGGTTCGAATTTCGCATCATTGACTTGGTGATGTAGGTTCGGTGGAGCCGGACTCCTGATTAGCCCTGGCCTGGTTCTGTGCACTTGTCCCCATGAGTGCTTGATCCCACCCTCGCAGGGCCTTCCTGTCCTGCAAAGATAACCATGGGGCCAAAAGGGCGACTACAGACATGAACAAAGATAGCGGCTCTGAGGAGGGACCCAATCAAACTGAAACAATTTCAACTAAAAAACCTACAAAGAGGTAAAAAAAAATTAAAAAAAAAGAAAAGTAAAAATATCAACAACAACGACGGAGCCAACAGCTATAGTCTTGATGTTAACAGCACATTGAAAACAGTACCAACGACGACGAATACTATAATAGTAAACGCGGGCGAAAAACGGAGATTTACAGAGAGTTTTGTTCAGAATGAGATTCCTGCGGCGTTTGCGTACAGCAAAAAATGATGTAAACGCCAGAGCTTCCAAAAAGGAGAAATAGAGAATGCTGCAGGATGCACCAGATATTCACGCAGTGAGGGAAAATATAAAGAACATCGAGAATTCGATGGTTACTGCTGCGACCGCTATCGAAGCGATCGAAGCAATGCCGAAATCATAAAAAACAATCCTGAAGTCCACACAGTGATCACGGCAGAAAAAAAAGTGACTATTTCACCGCCACCGTTGAAAATGTGGCTGAAGTACAATACTTGGAAACGGAAGCCGACAACCTCTCCCAAGAAAGGTGGTCGCAAAGTACAATTGCCGCCCAGTGACATGAAGAACAAAGGCTAACCCGAAAAGTGGGCGACGTTCTAAAAAGATTAAAATCTGCATGCGACTCGCCAAAAATCAGCAAAGGTGTAAAGATTTTGCTCCTTGAACTAAAGAAGCTCCTAAATTGCATGGGGCATTACCGGTGGAGCTGGTTATAGGCCGAAGAAGTCCATAAGTTTAAAGAAGGACTGAGAGCTAGGCCTAAAAGGCAGGCGCAGGTAGCTCAACCATCAAACATCAATAAAAGAATGGCCTCGAGCCCAATCAAAGGAGATTGGGATAAAAGAAGAACAGGGGTTACAGACAGTGCTGACAAAAGAAGAAAAGAAAGCCGCAAAGAAACTCCTTCAAAAAGTGCCAGAAAATTAAGTTCGCACGGACGTCCAGCAGGAAAAAGACCCACGCGAAGCAGGTGAGAAAAAGCCCCGGCAGCAGGCACCGCTCGTAAAACCCCAAGATGGTCAATCCTACGCAGAAAAGTTGTGGGATATCAGGGAAAATGTAAGATCCAAAGATACCAACACTGCTATTAAAACAGTACGACGACCAACGCAATCGGGCCACATGCTGGTCAGATTTGGAACAGAGGCCGACAATAAAGAAGCATTCTGCGACGCAGTCAAGAAAATCCTCGGCAAAAGCGCAAGTGTAGACCCGCTCCAGCCGATGACAACGATTGAAATAAAGAGACATTGACTGGGTCACGGACCTTGCCGAGGTAGAAGAGGCCATCAAAAGGGAGCCCCCTAGCGTGAACAGGATCGAAACGAAGCTGATAGCAGCAAACCATGGGGGACAACGCATGGCCATCATTGACTTGACCGACAAGACTGCCGAACAACTCCTGAATAAGGGCAAAATAAGAATAGGGTGGGTCGTCTGCAGAATACGGCGAAGAGCAGCGCGTCTTCAATGATTCAAATGCCTTGGCTATGATCACAACGCACAAGTATGCAACGGATCCGATATTAGTTCCCTATGTTACAAATGCGGTGAAGTGGTACAAAAAAGAAAAGGATGCACACTGTATCCTTTGCAAGGATGCTGGTCCAAGATTGGATCTTGGGCACGTCTCGGGATCAGGAAAATGTTGGATTTTCCAGGAAGCCCTAGCCAAGGCAAAATAAAAACTTCGATGACACGTATCCTACAGGTGAACCTACACCGCAGTTCACCGCTCAAAATCTGCTTGAGCAGTTTGCGAGGGACATGAAAGCCGACTTTATGCTGCTGAGTGCGCAACACCACGATTTAAGTTTTGCATCATAGTATCCTGATGAACCTGGCACTGCTGCCATCTGGGTTCGAAACAGTGATTTCCAAGCGGAGGGTTGTGGCTGTGGGTGGGTTTGATTCTCAGGGACCACTTTCTTAAGTGTGTACATAACGCCAAACGAACCAATATTTTTTCAAGCCAAGCTTAATGCTTTCAGGGGCACTGTCTCGAACGCAAATGGCAATGTGGCTCATTGGGGTCAACTTTAACGCTAAAGCAATGGAATGAGGCATGCCTCAAACAGATTTGCGAGGAAAATGAATTTTAAATTGGCGGCCAGAACGGCGCTCGTCGTACTAAACACGGGCAATCCGCCGACTTTCCGCCGTACTGGCTGCGAAGGAATCATACCAAACGTGACATTCGCCTTGAAGTCCTCAGTATGGAGGATACATAATTAGAGAGCATTAGAGGACTGCTCAGCCCGAGATCATCAGTACATTCTGCTTGAAATCCGGGATGTTGTCTCCCGACGTCTTTGCTCTCGACCTTCTACAATTGGGTGCAAGATGGACGTCGAGAGATTAGCCGAGGTGCTCCACTGCAGGGTGATTCGCAGGGCACAGAAGAATTGGCATCTAAAGACGTGGTGAACTCAACTATGAGAATCATCCCGCTTGTTTACACCACTTCTATGCCCCGTCGGAAGCCCCGGCACGGCAAGCCGCCAGTGTACTTGTGCTGGATTGAAATCGCTGAAAAGCAAAGAAAGTGTCACACGCTTCGGCGTGAGGCCCATCGGGCATGGAACCGTGACGAGGCATGCAAACAAGGTAGAAGCATAAAATTCGACCAGGAAATGCCTTCGCAAATTGATTAACAACACCAAGGCTCGCTGCTGGCAAGATCTAGTGGATAATGTGAACAAAGAACCGTGGGGCCTTGGCTACAAGCTAGTTGCAAGTTACGGCCGTGCGCGCATTTTCCCATTCGCAAATTTAAACTTTAGTGATATCATCTTCCATATTTTTGTGGGCACATTTACCTTGTTTTTTTTTCTTAATAAAAATAATATAGGAAAATTCCTATTCTTTTATTGCCCGTCATCATTAATATTATAAAGGGTGGGCCAAATACAAATATGCTAGAATAAACCTAACCGTTAGTTGTGAAATACAATTTCAATCATATAGCTGCCACGGCTGGCGTGACAGTACGCCATCCTCTCAGCCCAATTTTCCCAGATATTATTGATGGTTTAGGGCCCTATCTGAGCAATGGTTTGTTGATTATCCAATTTCAGTGCTTGAATTGTTTGAAGATTTTCTGCAAAGCATCGATATTTCACAGCGCCCCATAAAAAGAAGTCCAGTGGCATCAAATCGCAGCTTCAAGGCGGCCAATTGACATTGCCAAGGCGGCTGATTGCACGATTTCCGAATTTTGTGCGCAAAAAGATCGATTGATTGATGAGTTGTATGGCATGGCACACCATCCTGTTGAAAGCAAAGGCCAGTCAAGTCCAAATCTGCAATCTCTGGTCACAAACGTTCTTTATCATGCCTCTGTCGCGCTCCCCGCTAACCGGAACAGCATTTCCAGCCTCATTTTCAAAGGAAAACGGTCCAATGATACCACCACTCCAGAATTCACACCAAACTGTCACTTTCTGAGGATGCATTGGCTTCTCGAAAATCACGTTTGGGTTTCTTGAGCCCCAGATGCGGCAGTTTTGTTTTTTCACATGATTTTTTGCGAAAAACCGGCATCCAGTTCGATTTAAATATTTCCCAACGCTGTTCAAGCGTAAATCGATTCATTTCGTTCCGCGGGAGATTAATACGGACTCACTAACATGATTTTGAGAGGGAAACAGCTGTCAGTGTCAAAATAACATGTGATTTAAAAAGAAACTACTATATTGCCCACCCGGTATTCCCAATCTTATTTTTAAGTGTAAAAAAATTATGTTTCCCCCTCCCATAAATAATTTTCCATACTTTTTTGTTTCATCATAATCTATTTCCATTCACTTTAAAAAAATCTTGACTTCCTACTCACAAAAAAAGTATTCTTTCTTTCCTACTCACACCATTTCATTCTTTTTTTTGCATTGATTGCAGTGGGACAACAATCTTAAAACCATTATACTTGATAATCCCTTCATGACGCTTCTACTTGTTAAGCGTACAAGCGCCCGTTGTAACGACATCCACGCAAGCATTTTGAATCGGATTGTGGTTTGATGAATGGGAGAATATCGGAAACTAGTGTAGGTACTAGCGCGTCGAACTCTCAATGGGGGGGAGGGGGGGGGGGGCTTCTACTGGGACCGTGGGTTCGGGAAATCCTTTTAGTTTTGACGAAGGTAACTATTTTTTAGGGCATGACTATTTGCATATAGCTACGAATTATGGTTATATGCAAATCAGCATACACGTAATTGGAATTATTGCATTTGGTGAAAGTTTAAAGATGAACAGAGGGAACGGAATTCAAGTGTAATGAACTTCAAAGAACGTTAACTCTGAACTGCAGTGGATGAATTGGGAAAATGGTTTCGGGATCGAGGCAGTCAGTTGGGTATAGACAGTTGGAGTGTGAGGTGATAGCTAGGTCGAGAGAGAACGGAAAAAGTGTAGTGAATAAAAGATTTTCATATGTCCGTGAAGGACCGCAGCGATGTTCTGCTGCCTCGGCAGAGGAAGGTGTTGATTCCTGCCGAGAATGCCCTCGTCCGGAGACGCGTGAATGCGCTGGCAGGCTAGCATTGCGGTGTCGTGGGGCGGGTTCGTTTCCCCGGCACGAGGACTCACTACAAAACATTTCGCATTCACGAATTGCTTGCAGAGTTCGAGAGGACGACCGAAGTCGCAAATCAGTAGATAACCTCCACGAAGGAATTACGACTTGTTGCGAGAACAAGTGCAACCTGACAAGAAAGACTAATTTGGGGGTGACCTCGTCCTTACCCAAATACATTCAGGGCCCACAAATGAAAGAGGGGCAACCGGGTGGTGGTGGAGCCCCTTCATGCCCACCCAACCGGAATAAATCCAATGTTAAATCGTTGAAGTGGCCAGGTATTCCTCTTCTGAGTGGAAAACTCATACAACTTGAATTGTATGAACCTTCCCATCAGAAGGGGAGTACCCCGGTGACCAATTTATGTCATAGAATTATACAATGGAATTGCATAACTTTATGCCATAAAAAGGCACTTGGCTTGGGCCACTCAACCCATTAAGTCACCTGAAATAAAAAGGATTAAATTGTACCCGGTGACTGGCTCATATTTTGAGGGGGAAGCCTGCCACCGTACCGGGTCCTATACCCGGTTAGAAATGGAGGAAAGGAAAGACCCTCGGGTACGTTTTTAATTCATTTTTATTTTTTTTTCTTTCAATTTTCAATCAATTCATTAGATCATCTATACCTAATCTAACTTATTGGTTTCTAACAGGTTAAATTCCGGAATTACACATTTTCTGATACTCTATAGCTGACCACAAAATCTTATTTGGAATTTGAATATAAATGAACTATTTATGTTACACTTATGTACATTTTGTATGGTGATAAATAATACTTAAATAAAAGGCAGAATTTTAGTAATGAATCAATTTGAGAAAGATAATCTTCAACACAGGAAATGTTTCAATTCCAATCTACCTTTCTGACGAGCGATGTTAACAGGGTTTTCAAAATTGCAATCTCTGGTTGAGAATTAATTCCAAGCTCTTAGAGAGCGATTTAATAGACTAAAATTATCGCCCTTTATTAAATTTTTGACTTTTAATTATAAGAATAATGTTCAGATACTGTTACATTACAGACTTCTGCGGAAAATGCCAGAACAACGATGTTGCAAGTGATTATTTTGCATGTCCCATAATTATCTCTTTTTGTTGCAACAAATACTCGTTTATACTTGTATTTTACCTGAACTGTCATTCTAAAATCCCAGTTGAGAAATTACATCATTATTAACTCTCGTTAAACACAAAAGCTTCGAATTTAATCTAAATTTTTATCTGTCATTTATAATACCTTTTTATATTTTTGAATGGTGCAAAATTTATTGTTTATATTGTCTTTGATTTTTATCATTTCAAATTGTTATTCTTTTTATTGAATGGGTTTAGGCTATTATTTTAGGTGTGATATTTTATCTTATGGTTTAATTTTACTAAGAATTTGAATCAGTGCTGTCATATAAATGGGTAGTAGAAAGATTTATAGGGTAAATAATTAGGTAAATTTGTTTATTTAAATAAATGAATCAGTATTATTTTATAATTATTATTATTAAATAATAAGGTAATGTTATCTTATTTTTTTATTCAAATTTCGGGAACTTTTAACGGAGTATCACTAAATGCAAATGATATAATGCCTTTGATGTTCAAGTACATCGACAAAGCGTAAACTGAACATACTCTTTATTATATTAAAAATCCAAAATTTTTCATGAAATTGAAAAAAAATGTTCACTTTCAAGAACTGATTAAAATATGTATGAATATAAAATTAAGCCTTCAAAATTAGACCAATAAGTATGCTCATTTACATATCCGGTATCGAAAACTAGTAAAGTGCAGATATTTGAGAGTGCCAAAAAAAATCTATAGCAAGAAATACATTGAAGTTCACGAACAAGAATTACTAAAACCAGGCGTAATCTCTGGATGCACAACGTAATCAGTATAAAAATGGATACATGCAAATTAATCGCTCTGAACTCAGACAGATTCATTCAAATTAATCGTGTGATAGCAAAGTTCTATATGCAATTGATTACATCATGGTGCTATAATTTTCATGCGAACTTTATCCAAAAATATTTCGACAAAATTCATTGAATGCCACATAACATTCTATAGAGAAAATTATCTCTTCAAGATTATGTTTCTTAATGCTCAGGTCGTCTTGTATCTGAACACGACTGATAAGCTTTTCTTACAACTACACTTTCAATCGACGCTTTTAATTCTAAGGTTTTGTGACTTGAACTTCATACGGGATTCCAATAAGACGCGAAAATGAACATGCATGCAAAAGCTAATATGAATTTTCTATTACTTGAAATAATGTGAACTACTCAAGTTATGTCTGCGCCGAATAATGTGAAAGCCTCCTCTTCTCCCGACAATTCTGCAACCTTTCCTTGCAATTCCCGAAAAGCATGGACAGCCTCGATTTCCTGCTTCAGCTCTTTGATCGTTTTGCTAGGATCAATTTCCACGGTGAGCGTGCTGTGTTGCAATGTCTGGACCGTTATTATCACTTTGTTGTTTAGTGCAACTGGCCGACGTGCTTTAAATTTGGGCCTTCACTTCACTTCTTGCTACAGAATCTTCGCAAGCATTACTTTGTGCATTTCTATCGCGATCAATTTACTCCGACCACACACGCACTTTTATTTTTTCCACGCAAATATCCACCGTGTATTTACTAGTTTTTTCTCTTGTGTCTAATTAAATCTACATTTGCGAACTACCGTACTTTTCTTTTTCGTTGCCACATAGGGAAACGTGAGAAGATTCGAAGAGATATTTGTCGATCAAACGCGTATTTATTTTGTTCGGGTTGCCGGTTTTTCTTCGAAGACTTGCTCTCTGATCCTTCACTAGTTCATTTCACCCCAAGCATGCACCATTCAAACACAGAAATTATTCCATGAAAGTGTTCTGTGTACTTCTGTGAAACGTTCCAGTTTGTTTGTATTCTCACGATTCATCTCTGTGTGCACGCTTCTTCTAACAAGTATTGTGGAGGAGTTTCCGAATTTGTATTGGAACATGTACAGTACATTAACAACAACGATTCCACGCGAACCGACTTCCTTAATCGATGAAGCGAAGTTGCATCACAGCATTTCGAAAAATTTCCGACAAAAGAGCTAACGGTTAATTACAAATCCGTTACATGCTAAGTGCATTGAGTAACTAATTGTTACTAAATTCGGGGGCAAATCAATGACGCCTTTTTCCACATTTTCAAATTGTTTCTTCGTTTCATATCTCCTTTGGGGACCTGATTATTTCTGGGAACTAAAGAATAACTTTTCGACAAATGATTTAAGGGAGGGAGAAACCTTTGGACACCCAAGCGAAAACACTTCCACTAGATTTTGACGGAACACGAGTTTTATTCCACTTTTCGCTAACTCACACGACTAACAAAGTGTTCACAATTTGCACGATAACTTTATCGTCTATTTTTTTACAATATTTCACTGTCTTTTACGCGAGAAACTTTTCCACGTGTCTCGGCGACATTCTGATCAGCCCGCAATCTCCTCTCACTCCCAACTCGCTTCTTCTTTACGCGGCGTCCGCGCTGTCTGGCGGTTTCGAGCAGACTCCCGATCTCCATCCAATTCCTCGTTTGTGAGACGAAGCATAAGACTCGACTTGCCGGCGCCACTCTCCCCGATAATTCCAATTTCCAATGTTGTTATGTAGTTATCACCCATTTTCACGATTTACGACGCAATAGCATGCAAATTTCGCAAGCACAATTTAATATTCTCCACACTCAAGCAACTACGACACTTTATGGGCAAGTAGAACAATACGAACCCATTCAGAAAGGGGGAAATCACACAATTGAAGGTTTTTGTTGCTATCAAATGTACTTTTTCCTTATCATTTGTAGTTTATGACGGCGGTATTTGCAATTTCCCTTTTCACTGTCTTTTGTAGGTTCAATTAAGTTATCAATTGAAGGCAATTTGTCGTTTATGATAATTAGGCGTAATTAGGTGGGAAAAATCGGAAGAATTAGACAAATTTTAAGGGGTTTAAATGATACAATGATTTTAGCGTTCATATAATTAACAGGTTAAATGATACAATGATTTTAGCATTCATAATTAAAAGGGGTTAACCGTTTCGTTCTAAGCATTTGCATACCGCGTTACACCGCAATTCGTTAAATTATCTTCAAAAGATATTGTAATAAGATACTACACATTAGAAATTTTTAAACATTTTTAGCATTTTGTTTCCCGGGTGTTAAGTACAAAGGAAATTTTTCCACTTATTATTCCTGCGAAAAAAAAACGAGTGTTGCGATGGGGAAGGTGACTGAATCGACTGAATCCTTATTAAATTGCGTTCGTGCTGTGTGCCTGTGTCAGCGCTGCTTTTAGAGCCATAGTTCTTAGATTACTACAGGGCAGCTAATTTTCTCGTGATCCCAAGGCAATGCGGATTACGAAAAAGGAGCTGAAGGATCTTTCTGTGTCTCACGGGTTGCCTTCGGCGTCGGGACTAGAGATGACGAACAATAAAAGAACACAATTAACAGACGGACGGACTGACTTATGTCTATGTTTGCCTGGAAGTATACAATCTTTGCGCGTTTTTGAAAATATATGCGGACGGACAAACAGACGTGCCCAATTATCTATCGGCGCAGGTCTTTCGCGTGGTATATCCCCACTTCTTTTCCCGATGGATCCGTTATCAAGTAACGGTTAGGTCCCATTACCTTCTTTATGCGGCTTTTCAGGAATCGCCTATCCAGCTTGGCGTTGTAATGCCCCGCGGCGTCACTTTGGCGGAAATTTCGCCGGAAAACTTCATCTCCTTCTTTGAAATTAGCAGATCGTGACCGGAGATTGTACTGCGCTTCATTTGCACTACCTGCGGCCTTAATCTTCCGTCCGATCTGTTGGCGGAGGTCTCCTAAACGTTCGTGGGGCTCCAGCGCAACGACCGGGTCTCCCAAACACTTTAATTGCCGTAACAGTCGGTATGATTTACCGTGGCAAATCATGTGCTGTCCAAAGGCGGCAAAGTAAGGGGCGACACCGGTGACGGAATGATACGAGGATCGCAGGGCGCATGTGATGGCAGACAATCGCCGATCCCAATCCTTTTGAGATGGGTGGACGTAGGAACGGATCGCGGCCAATAGGGTGCGGTTCAACCGTTCTGACGCGTTGGACTGAGGAGAGTATATGGGCGTCAGTTGGTGTTCAATGCCATACTGCTCAAGTAGGCTCTTAAACTGCCGAGACCGGAACTGTACTCCATTATCTGAGTACACACTCTCTGGAACTCCGAACACATGGAATACCCGGTTCTCTAAGAATTTCACGATCGATGGAGTTGTGAATTTACGGATAGGTTCCACCATTGGGAATTTTGAGAGCTGATCTAGAACGACTATAGCTCCGATGTGTCCCATGGAAGACCGAGGATATGGACCGAGTAGATCGATGTATAGACGCTGGAACACGCGTTCTGGGACGTTGAGTTGACCCATAGGAGGTCGAAGAGGCTGGTTGGGCGCTTTGGTGCCTTTACAGGTATCACAGGCGCTCACGTAGTCTTTGACCTGGGATGCCATTTTAGGCCAAAAGAAGTATTTTTTTAGTCGCCGTAGTGTTCGACCGTAACCTCCGTGGGCACTTAACGGATGATCATGTGCGCGGAGGATCAGCTGTTGTGTCATTTCCTCCGGTACCCAGAGTTTCCAAGACTCTTCTTCCTGCCATGGATCACCAGTGGCGTATTCGTTTCGTCTATACACATAGCCGTCTATTACCTTCAAGTCAGGCAGCTGTGTCTGTTGGGTCGCTATGGTTTGCCTCAACTCTTTGTAGCTATCTGATTCGAAATGTGGGCTGTCCAAATCTATTTCGATGGGGTCCTCGTCATTTATTGTTATTTCGGCTCCCTCTGGGGAAAACATCCGTGAGAGAGTGTCGGGTACGATGTTCTGGGTTCCTTTCCGATGTTTGATGGAGAACTTGAACCCTTGCAGTTTAAGAGCCCATCTGGCTAGGCGTCCACTTAAATCTGCCTGGTTCATCAACCATTGTAGTGACGCGTGGTCCGTGATGATCTCGAATTGGTGGCCCTCGATATAAGCTCGGAATTTCTTCACAGCCATTACCGCTGCCAAACATTCTTGCTCGGAAACAGTATAGTTCCTTTGGGCCGAATTCAGCTTATTGGACATGAAGGCGATGGGAGCTTCCTCCCCTTCGTCGGTCAATTGCACCAGCACGGCTCCTACTCCATGTTGACTTGCGTCACAATGAATGGAGAAGGGCTTCGTGAAGTCGGGGCTGTGCAAGACAGGAGCTGATGTGAGGGCTTGTTTAAGCTCTTCAAATGCCTTTCGGCTGAGTTCGGTCCAAACGAACTTCCCTTTCCGCAACATGTCTGACAGGGGCGCTGAAACTGTTGCATAATTCCGAACAAACCTTCGGTACCAACCGCACACACCAAGGAAACGTCGTAGCTGCTTCACAGTTTTTGGTAAGGGGAACTCATCAATCGCACGAGTTTTGTCTGGATCCGTTTTGATAGTGCCATGTCCTATGACATGGCCTAAGTATCGGACTTCTTTCATGACAAACTTACTTTTCTGTACGTTGATGGTGAGTCCCGCCTTACTGATGTGCAGGGCTACTTCTTGTAGAAGTAGGAGGTGTTGATCGAACGTTTCCGTGATGAGTAAAAGATCATCGAGGTACACGAACACTTGGTGTTTCAGGTGAGGTGGGATGACCTTGTCCATCAACCGGGTCATCGTTTGCGGCGCATTACACAGGCCAAAGGGCATTGTGACGAACTGATATAATGGTCGTCCAGGCACTGTGAAGGCGGTCTTGTCCCTCGAGCCCTCATCGAGTGGAATTTGCCAGAAGGCGTCTTTTAGGTCGAGACTGGTGATATAATTGGCTTTCGGCAGTCTCCCTAGTATTCCATCGATGAGTGGAAGAGGGTACGCGTCCTTGATGGTAACCGCGTTTACCTTACGGGCATCAAGACAGAGACGGACTTTACCTGGCTTTACAACCAAGGTTACCGGTGATGACCAGGCGCTTTGGGACTCCTCTATGACCCCTAACTCGAGCATCCTATCTAGTTCCGCATACACCAATTTCTCCATGGCTGGCGAGATGGCGTAGTGTCTCTGTTTAATCGGTTTACTATCGCCAACGTCGATGGCGTGTGAGACTAGGGTGGTGCGGCCAAGGCCTTGGGTAGCGTAAGATGGGAAAGCAGCAATGGATGCTTCCAGGCGTTGCCGTTGGTTAGGCGTCAGGTCATGCCTATCGGGAGTAGAAGTGATTTCGTTGACATTTCTGGTTTTTAAAGACAAATCGGTGAATAAATCGGAGGCCAGTCCAAAGCGAAGGACGAAATCGACACCAAGGTATACATTCTGAGTCAAAGACGGAATAATGTAGAACGTAATATCCTTCGTCTGACCCCTGAACGTCACGGGTGTTGTTAGTTTACCTCGTATAGGGTGTTTGGTGCCATCAGCTGTACTGATTTCAGTGCGCCAGGATTTAATCAAGTTCGGATATTCTTGGAGCACTTTCGAGCCAAAGCTCGAGGCAAGACAACTGATACTGGCACCCGTGTCGATCAATGCAAACACGGTCTCGCCCAACACTTTAATTGGATGATAAGGTCTGATCTCATTCTCAGCAACCTCCGAGATGTTACAAGAGTTTATGGTTTGACGGCAGGTGCGCACTCTCTTGCGGAAATTCCGCCAACGACGGGTTGACCATTTTGTCGTGCACGAACGGGAAGTGACGACCTCGGAAGCAAATATTCGCTCTCGAGCCACCCGATATTCCTGCAGTCTAACATGATAAGGTTTTAGAGTGCGTACTTGAGGCTGCCGCGGTTCTTCTGGCAGTGACTGCGATGGTCGTTTTAATATTGTCGTTGGTGAGGTCTCCGGAAGAGAGTGAACATCCGCAGTCGCAATGGTTATGGCTGGTGGGTTAACGTCAGGTTGGTTGGGGTGAGCCGCTGACTGAGGAGCTACTGCTGGGGTTTCGAGTACCGCTGAGGTGGTCGGGTACTCTTTTGGCCGTTTTTTCGTGCGGCACATTCAGAACAGTCCGGGAAGTAAGTGTCCGGCTTGCCGCAACCGTAGCAGAAAACCTTACGTTCTGCGCGGCATGAAATGAACCGGTGTCCGGTTTGGTGACAATTCCAGCAGGTCGTAAGACTTCCCACTGCCGCTACAGCAAGCTGGTCTGGGTCCAAATCATCCTCCAGATCTAGGGTGGTATAATCTGGGGCCAATTCCGCGATTCCTCGTCGAGGACCCGTCCTGGTTAGTAAGTATGGCCGGTCCCGTAGGTCTTCCTCAAACCCTTCTATACGACGCACATTTCTCAGCAGGGCCTCCATACTCTGTGGATCGGAGTTCACGATATGCCGACGAATCTCCGGTCTTAGATTGCGCTTTAGCAGGCGAAGAATTTGGGTAGAAGACAATGGCTCTGACAGCTGGTCATTCAACCGAAGGATATCGGCTCGATATTTATGGAAGGACTCGTCCGGACGCTGCCATCTAGCATTCATCTTATCCAGGACTAATTCGTCCATGTCGACCGTAGGGTATTCCATGCGGAGTACCTCCTTCAGCCGTGACCAGCGTATGGATGGTGGAGCTGAATGTATCCTCCAATATGTCTCCAGGGCTGCTCCCCTTAGCAGCATTGGCAGGTATCCTGCGAGCGCTGTGCGGTCTCCTGCTAGCATCTGCTCAATCAGTGACTCCACCCGACTTATGAAAACCTCCACCGTTATCGTATTGGGTTCCCCACTGAAATGTAGATTCCATCCCTGGATGATGCTGGGGATCTGTGTCGGCTTCAGCCGATACATGTCGTGTGGATGGAAGCGTTGGTCCGGCGGAATCACGGGAGCCTGATTTGGTGGCGGTGCTTGGCTCAATCGGGGCCGGTAAACTGGAGCCAACGGATTCATGGCTGTACCTGGCCGGATCCGTTCGGGATCACGCCGCGAGTCTACTGGGAAGTCCCACGGATTTGGGTCCGAATCCCACATAGGAGGGGTTCTTGGCCGGGATGGTGCGGGGTTCTCTCTCTGGCTCTCTAGAGAGGCGAGCCGGGTGGACATGTCCTGTACGAGCGCCATTAGATCTCGTAGAACTGTGGCTTCCACAGCCACCGGTGGACTCGCTTCTTCTGCAGGCGGAACTGCTTCAGCCCTGTAGTCATCGTCTCGTGCACTCCTTGTAGTGGATGGAAGGGGTCCGCTTTTGGGGACAGCTCCACTTGTACTGGAGGACTGAGGTCGTTCTGTTGCTGGCTGTGCGATTTCCAAAGGCTGTCGACAGAGCGGGCACGTGGATGAAGTTTGCCGCAGTTGTGCCAAACACAGCTGATGTAGCCTGTGTCCGCACTGCAACCTCTGGCTTGTAGTTTCGTCCATGTCCTCGTGACAGATGGAACACAATAGAGCTGGTCCGGCATCCGACCGCAACTTTCTCCTTTCGGGAGTTCTTTTGGTGGGCATGCTAAAAGAAATTTAAATTGCTAACTAAAAACCTAAATAAATATATATATATAAATAATGAAAATGTGAAAAAAAATGATGCAAAATTTATGATTTGTAAGTGGCCGTCAGTGGCGAACTATAGTCGAACCTCACAAAAAAAAAAAAAATGTATGATAAAGTTTCAAAAAAAGTTTTAAGTTATCAAAAAAAATAATCGGTCTTTCCTTTCCGTCCTTCCTCCCAAGTATGGACACCATGGCACAATCCTTCTAAAACGTTTCAGGGACACTCTCTTGTGGCACCATGAAAATCAGGGTTCCGAAGTGATCCCTCATTAGCAAACTTCTCAAGTTACAGCTTGTCAGCCCAGGGTGGGATTCTAATCCACAAGCAGCGCGTGTCTTGTCATGGATAGTCATGGATTAGCTAATCAGCCAATCACATGAAATCAAAATCCATGTAATTTAAGACACTTAGGCACCGCTGGTTTGGGGAGCGGATCAGAATCCTCCGCAAAATAGATGTTGGGATAATAACCTCCGAACACAAAAAGGGACTCTAATATAATTTGGCCTTACTAGTTATACAATGGTGGTAAACCACCAAGGTATAAATCAAAAGAAGGACCAAACGATATTGATGTCCGAAGACAACACACGTTCGGAAGTTACTCGGCTGCTGGGGCACGATTAGTGCAAAAACCCTCGGGAGTTATCTACCCGCCAAAAATTTCTAACACCTTGTGGGGACACCTAGAGACGATGGACTGTCTCGTGCTCACGACTGATGATACAGCCGGGCTTTTCGGGCCCCACGTTGGGCGCCATTTGTAGTGAATAAAAGATTTTCATATGTCCGTGAAGGACCGCAGCGATGTTCTGCTGCCTCGGCAGAGGAAGGTGTTGATTCCTGCCGAGAATGCCCTCGTCCGGAGACGCGTGAATGCGCTGGCAGGCTAGCATTGCGGTGTCGTGGGGCGGGTTCGTTTCCCCGGCACGAGGACTCACTACAAAACATTTCGCATTCACGAATTGCTTGCAGAGTTCGAGAGGACGACCGAAGTCGCAAATCAGTAGATAACCTCCACGAAGGAATTACGACTTGTTGCGAGAACAAGTGCAACCTGACAAGAAAGACTAATTTGGGGGTGACCTCGTCCTTACCCAAATACATTCAGGGCCCACAAATGAAAGAGGGGCAACCGGGTGGTGGTGGAGCCCCTTCATGCCCACCCAACCGGAATAAATCCAATGTTAAATCGTTGAAGTGGCCAGGTATTCCTCTTCTGAGTGGAAAACTCATACAACTTGAATTGTATGAACCTTCCCATCAGAAGGGGAGTACCCCGGTGACCAATTTATGTCATAGAATTATACAATGGAATTGCATAACTTTATGCCATAAAAAGGCACTTGGCTTGGGCCACTCAACCCATTAAGTCACCTGAAATAAAAAGGATTAAATTGTACCCGGTGACTGGCTCATATTTTGAGGGGGAAGCCTGCCACCGTACCGGGTCCTATACCCGGTTAGAAATGGAGGAAAGGAAAGACCCTCGGGTACGTTTTTAATTCATTTTTATTTTTTTTTCTTTCAATTTTCAATCAATTCATTAGATCATCTATACCTAATCTAACTTATTGGTTTCTAACAGGTTAAATTCCGGAATTACACATTTTCTGATACTCTATAGCTGACCACAAAATCTTATTTGGAATTTGAATATAAATGAACTATTTATGTTACACTTATGTACATTTTGTATGGTGATAAATAATACTTAAATAAAAGGCAGAATTTTAGTAATGAATCAATTTGAGAAAGATAATCTTCAACACAGGAAATGTTTCAATTCCAATCTACCTTTCTGACGAGCGATGTTAACAGGGTTTTCAAAATTGCAATCTCTGGTTGAGAATTAATTCCAAGCTCTTAGAGAGCGATTTAATAGACTAAAATTATCGCCCTTTATTAAATTTTTGACTTTTAATTATAAGAATAATGTTCAGATACTGTTACATTACAGACTTCTGCGGAAAATGCCAGAACAACGATGTTGCAAGTGATTATTTTGCATGTCCCATAATTATCTCTTTTTGTTGCAACAAATACTCGTTTATACTTGTATTTTACCTGAACTGTCATTCTAAAATCCCAGTTGAGAAATTACATCATTATTAACTCTCGTTAAACACAAAAGCTTCGAATTTAATCTAAATTTTTATCTGTCATTTATAATACCTTTTTATATTTTTGAATGGTGCAAAATTTATTGTTTATATTGTCTTTGATTTTTATCATTTCAAATTGTTATTCTTTTTATTGAATGGGTTTAGGCTATTATTTTAGGTGTGATATTTTATCTTATGGTTTAATTTTACTAAGAATTTGAATCAGTGCTGTCATATAAATGGGTAGTAGAAAGATTTATAGGGTAAATAATTAGGTAAATTTGTTTATTTAAATAAATGAATCAGTATTATTTTATAATTATTATTATTAAATAATAAGGTAATGTTATCTTATTTTTTTATTCAAATTTCGGGAACTTTTAACGGAGTATCACTAAATGCAAATGATATAATGCCTTTGATGTTCAAGTACATCGACAAAGCGTAAACTGAACATACTCTTTATTATATTAAAAATCCAAAATTTTTCATGAAATTGAAAAAAATGTTCACTTTCAAGAACTGATTAAAATATGTATGAATATAAAATTAAGCCTTCAAAATTAGACCAATAAGTATGCTCATTTACATATCCGGTATCGAAAACTAGTAAAGTGCAGATATTTGAGAGTGCCAAAAAAAATCTATAGCAAGAAATACATTGAAGTTCACGAACAAGAATTACTAAAACCAGGCGTAATCTCTGGATGCACAACGTAATCAGTATAAAAATGGATACATGCAAATTAATCGCTCTGAACTCAGACAGATTCATTCAAATTAATCGTGTGATAGCAAAGTTCTATATGCAATTGATTACATCATGGTGCTATAATTTTCATGCGAACTTTATCCAAAAATATTTCGACAAAATTCATTGAATGCCACATAACATTCTATAGAGAAAATTATCTCTTCAAGATTATGTTTCTTAATGCTCAGGTCGTCTTGTATCTGAACACGACTGATAAGCTTTTCTTACAACTACACTTTCAATCGACGCTTTTAATTCTAAGGTTTTGTGACTTGAACTTCATACGGGATTCCAATAAGACGCGAAAATGAACATGCATGCAAAAGCTAATATGAATTTTCTATTACTTGAAATAATGTGAACTACTCAAGTTATGTCTGCGCCGAATAATGTGAAAGCCTCCTCTTCTCCCGACAATTCTGCAACCTTTCCTTGCAATTCCCGAAAAGCATGGACAGCCTCGATTTCCTGCTTCAGCTCTTTGATCGTTTTGCTAGGATCAATTTCCACGGTGAGCGTGCTGTGTTGCAATGTCTGGACCGTTATTATCACTTTGTTGTTTAGTGCAACTGGCCGACGTGCTTTAAATTTGGGCCTTCACTTCACTTCTTGCTACAGAATCTTCGCAAGCATTACTTTGTGCATTTCTATCGCGATCAATTTACTCCGACCACACACGCACTTTTATTTTTTCCACGCAAATATCCACCGTGTATTTACTAGTTTTTTCTCTTGTGTCTAATTAAATCTACATTTGCGAACTACCGTACTTTTCTTTTTCGTTGCCACATAGGGAAACGTGAGAAGATTCGAAGAGATATTTGTCGATCAAACGCGTATTTATTTTGTTCGGGTTGCCGGTTTTTCTTCGAAGACTTGCTCTCTGATCCTTCACTAGTTCATTTCACCCCAAGCATGCACCATTCAAACACAGAAATTATTCCATGAAAGTGTTCTGTGTACTTCTGTGAAACGTTCCAGTTTGTTTGTATTCTCACGATTCATCTCTGTGTGCACGCTTCTTCTAACAAGTATTGTGGAGGAGTTTCCGAATTTGTATTGGAACATGTACAGTACATTAACAACAACGATTCCACGCGAACCGACTTCCTTAATCGATGAAGCGAAGTTGCATCACAGCATTTCGAAAAATTTCCGACAAAAGAGCTAACGGTTAATTACAAATCCGTTACATGCTAAGTGCATTGAGTAACTAATTGTTACTAAATTCGGGGGCAAATCAATGACGCCTTTTTCCACATTTTCAAATTGTTTCTTCGTTTCATATCTCCTTTGGGGACCTGATTATTTCTGGGAACTAAAGAATAACTTTTCGACAAATGATTTAAGGGAGGGAGAAACCTTTGGACACCCAAGCGAAAACACTTCCACTAGATTTTGACGGAACACGAGTTTTATTCCACTTTTCGCTAACTCACACGACTAACAAAGTGTTCACAATTTGCACGATAACTTTATCGTCTATTTTTTTACAATATTTCACTGTCTTTTACGCGAGAAACTTTTCCACGTGTCTCGGCGACATTCTGATCAGCCCGCAATCTCCTCTCACTCCCAACTCGCTTCTTCTTTACGCGGCGTCCGCGCTGTCTGGCGGTTTCGAGCAGACTCCCGATCTCCATCCAATTCCTCGTTTGTGAGACGAAGCATAAGACTCGACTTGCCGGCGCCACTCTCCCCGATAATTCCAATTTCCAATGTTGTTATGTAGTTATCACCCATTTTCACGATTTACGACGCAATAGCATGCAAATTTCGCAAGCACAATTTAATATTCTCCACACTCAAGCAACTACGACACTTTATGGGCAAGTAGAACAATACGAACCCATTCAGAAAGGGGGAAATCACACAATTGAAGGTTTTTGTTGCTATCAAATGTACTTTTTCCTTATCATTTGTAGTTTATGACGGCGGTATTTGCAATTTCCCTTTTCACTGTCTTTTGTAGGTTCAATTAAGTTATCAATTGAAGGCAATTTGTCGTTTATGATAATTAGGCGTAATTAGGTGGGAAAAATCGGAAGAATTAGACAAATTTTAAGGGGTTTAAATGATACAATGATTTTAGCGTTCATATAATTAACAGGTTAAATGATACAATGATTTTAGCATTCATAATTAAAAGGGGTTAACCGTTTCGTTCTAAGCATTTGCATACCGCGTTACACCGCAATTCGTTAAATTATCTTCAAAAGATATTGTAATAAGATACTACACATTAGAAATTTTTAAACATTTTTAGCATTTTGTTTCCCGGGTGTTAAGTACAAAGGAAATTTTTCCACTTATTATTCCTGCGAAAAAAAAACGAGTGTTGCGATGGGGAAGGTGACTGAATCGACTGAATCCTTATTAAATTGCGTTCGTGCTGTGTGCCTGTGTCAGCGCTGCTTTTAGAGCCATAGTTCTTAGATTACTACAAAAGGCTGGCGAGGACGTGGAGCGAAAAAGATAAAATAAGAAAGAGCTCGATTCGAATGTTTTAAATTTGCTGGTGACTTCGGGAAAAAATATGAATTTAGTATTCCGAGCGTAATAAATTCGCAAAAAAGAAGAAAATGCAATAAACCAAAAGTTACGGTGTGTGTGGTTTTTTTCAAAACTGAAGGAAGTGAAAAAAATATCGAAGGCGAATTAAAAATCCATGTTAGAATCTATCACTCATAGTGGGGTGAAAAAATTAAATATCACTATCACTAATAGTGAGGTGAAAAAATTAAATAAAAGGATCAAAAGTGTATGCAAATTAAACTCGATGTCAAACGCGGTTTGAATGTCGATGTTGGAATCTATCACCAATAGTGGGGGGAAAAAACTCGATGCAAAGTGAATGCTCAATTAAGGATTCATGGGAAAGGACGAAAAAGTCCAATGTTCTGTGCAGGGACAGGTATCGGAGTTCTTAAACTTAAACAAAAACGTGGAAGAAGAAAAGTGGATTCCTATTACTTTTGATAAAGCCAAAATTTCTATGACTGGAATTTTTTGGGGAAAAGGCAAGTTAGAAAAGAAAATTAGAACAGTAATCGGACCATTTAAATAAGAATAAACATTGGATTGTAATTAAATTCGAATGACCGTTGAATTTTCTTGTTTTCAAGAAACCAGATGGCACGGTGAAGACATATTTGATAAGCCAACGGACACCGTGTTGAAAAGCGGAATCTCGCAAGGAAGCCTCGAATCGGGAGTAGTTTTCATCGTTGGCAGCACATTTAAACAAATTATCACCGACTTCAAGCCTGTTAACGAAATAAGCTGTGCGATTCGTATCAAGACCAAATCTTTCAATATCTGGCTGATTAACTGTCATACGCACACAGAAGACAAGGAGGTGGCAATGAAGGACGAATTTTACAGGACGCTGGAATGCACTGTCGATGCAGTGCCGTCAGACGACATTAAAAAATTGTTTTTTCTTTGCGAAGACGTCGGGCTTTGCTTTGTTGTGTGAGCAGACAGGTTTTGACTCGTTTGAGTCATTATCGATGTGTCTGTGACATTGAAATTGGTCTGAGTGACTGTAATGCAAAAATCGACCAAGAAACTGCGTATGGAGGAACAGCCGGAGGACGCAGACTCCATGCGGAGACTAGCGACAACCGACAATGCATGATAGACATCGCTATACTCCGCACACTTCCTGCTTCGAGACATCCATAAGAGAACATGAGCATTCCCAGACGGTCGCACATTGAACCAAATCGAACCTGTTCTTATGCAAAAAACGAGAGGCTAGCAGCATTCTCGACACACGCACACGTTCTGTGGCGCTGTCTGTGATTCGGACCACTACCTTTGCGCATCAATTTCCGAAGCCGCATCCCCGCTGTAATAAATCATCATCATTTACTCCAAGGTACGAGAAACACAAGCTAAATGATAGCTCAGCTACGTTCAAATATATGCCAGTTCTGGAAAAAAGCTTCAACATATACTCGCAGGTGATAGAAAGTAATGATAAAGACATGGAAGACAGTGAGAGATGCGGTAAAAGCAGCGGCCGAAGAGGTCCTGGGGCACCAAGCAAAGAAAAGTAGGATCGAATGGTACGACGAAGAATGCAAAAAAAGGAGCCAGAAGTACAAAGTATACATCCAGCGACCAACTCGGGCCAAGGAAGAACAATATAAAACCCTCCGACGACAAGCTAAAAAAATGTGTGAAACAAGAGACTATCACACCAAGATTCAGCAGATAAACTAAAAAATGACCCTACTTGAAGTCGATCAGTGTGTGCCCCTTTTTAACAACTAAGTAAAAGTGCACAAGGAGGAGTCATGGGTAACCCAGTCGAAATTGAAAACAGGTAGCTGCAATATTTCCAGAAGTTATTCACAGCGTCCTCAACAACTACTGAAGCTGTGAACATTCCAGAAGCAGAGCAAGAGGTCACTTCTCACCTGCAACCAGGTCGAAGTACAGGCAGCAGTACGTGACTTAAGAAAAAATCAGGCTCCTGGAATAGATTGAATACTATCAGAACTGCTTCAGAGCGGGGGTTGCTATCTAAGTAACCATCTGTATCGACTAATATGCAGAATATTGTCAGAGGAGCATTTACCAGAGGACTGGCGAAAATATGTCCTGTACACAATCTGGGGACAAGCTAAGGTGTGAAAATTATAGAGGCATCGCTCTACTGTGTACGTCTTATAAAGTGCTCTCCAAAATCATAGCAAGAAAATTAATGCCGTTCTATGAAAGTATTATAGGAGAGTATCAGGGAGGCTTTTGAAGTGGACGGTCTATAATAGACCAAATATTCTCAGTAAATCAGGTGCTCGAAAGTGCTGGGAATGAAATATCGATGTGGAGCAACTCTCTGTAGACTACAACCAAGCATACGGCAGTGTTGACGAAATGCGCTGTGCAAAATAATGCTTGACTTTCACGTCGCATTTGTTGAATCTTTCAGCTAAAATCCCTCCGCTGTCAGTATTTGATGTCTTAGACCCAGTAGTAATCCATCAAGTAATTTTTGATAATTTTTTTTCTTTTAAAATAAATTAAAGTGGTAAATATTACCATATTACATTACAGCAACATATTTCAATCGTGAGCACACCTTTTTCATTGCTGGCCACATGTCCCGCTTTTTTCCCATATGTTGACAATATCTTGGTTGGTTTATCGGAAGACGTTCTCACTGCAGTCTCGTCCTTATTGAATACCATTTTAGTTACAATGTTATGCTTTTCTATTATTTGTTCGATCAAAAAGTTTAACCGTTCCACTGCTTCACGATTGAAACCTTTCAACCTTGTTATAAAAGTTGATTCCGGTGACCTCAGCACTTTCTCGCGGTGATAGTGCTTAAAATTCTTCAACAATCCTCCTTGTCCACGATTTGTTGCATACTCCCAGCCAGTTGAAGAAATTCGGCTTGCGTTAGCTGTTAAAACAATGAATTCAATTTCTGGGCATACCTCGCTAATTCTTTTTCACAAGTGTGAAAACTGGTGCAAAGTAGCCAAACTTTCTTTTCGATGACCCAGATTTCATATGATGATTTCATATGGAACACTATACTATTTACTGGCTTTAAAAATTGAATTGATTGTGTAAAGTCTCTTCAGACCAATTAACCCAATCGGTTACCCTCTTGTAGTTTGACAGCATCTAAAACAAATGATAATAACTAATGATTCACCCTCAGTAGGTGATAAATTAAACATACAGAATACATATGTAATCAGATTTAACATAAACTGAGCAAAATGGACGGTATCCATTTTTCCAGATTTATTCTTGCCCGTTCCATACTTGAATCGTTTATTTCAGAAACCACCTAAGCGACAAAATATTAAAAAATGTGTTTTTGGTAGTACTGTACAATTTAAAGGTATTGTATATACATTTTTAAGTGCAGAAATAACCTATGTTCCATATCAGCAATGCTATTTGACAGCATTGAAAATAATCCGTTTATTTCAGAAAGAACCCAAGCGCCGTCGATTAGGTTCTGTCTGTGGTAAATTACACTCGTGACGGTTGTCGGCCTTGTTGATATCACTTGTTGATATATTTGTGGATTCAAAGGTTCATAACGCAGTAACAGTAACAGTTGATTCAAAGGTTACCGAACACTGAGTGGTTAGTTTTCGTGAGTTTTCGGTGAAAATAAGGTGTTATTTTGTTTTTTACTATTACATTATATAGTTTTTAAGTCATGTCGGATGGTTCAGATGATGAACCTAATCCCAAGGTTAGGCGTAGAGTTGTGCACGAAGAAAAATACAAACGGAACATTATTCGGAATGCTAGGCTCAAATGACTGCAGTACGTCCCGTACAAAGGAAAAGAAGCTCCCAGCAAAGGCCCGCTGAATGATGTAAACTGTAAGTGCAATTTGAAATGTTAATTGAAACTTACGAATGAAATAAAGCCAGAACTATGGGAAACATTTTACTCTTTGGAAAATAAAAACAACTAAGACACGTACCTCCAAGCTTCAGTGGAGGTTAGGCCTGTGAAACGTAGACGCAAAAACCGCAGACCTAATGTAAATAATGAGCAAGCTCAAGAAAGCCCTGATGACTTGCCAAACAAAAAATCCCATTCATACAAGTATGACTTAAAAGTAAGTGGTGTTCTTACTCAAGTTTGAAGAGGTGTTTTCTTGAAAGTGTTTGAAATTTCTGACAATAGAATCAAAAGAATAAATAAATTTTCTGTCCTTCACGAAAGCCCTGTAGATATGAGGAGAAAATCTAGAAGTGGGAACGTTCTTTCAGGTAACGTTTGTGTGAGAATACCCATTATGGGGGTAAAACCTAAAAAATATCTTGACGCATGGCTTGATGTCGCAATAATGCATGCAATTTTGATTTTAGACAACCCTGACCTAAAAAATAAATTATAGTTTCTACAACAAATACTTTAAAGAGAACTTTGCTTACTGTTTTGGAAGACCACAAATTGATGTGTGTTCAACTTGCGAATGACTGTCGGCAAAACTGAAATACAGGAGTTTGAGTGACAATGCTAAAAAAATGTAGCTGCTGAGAAAATGAAACACTCAAGGCGAGCAAAAAAGTTTTCCAAAACTATGGATGAGGCAAGCAAAAACAAAGATGACAACACGGTCGCACTAGCCTTCGACTAAATGCAAAACTTACCCTTGCTGCACATACCTGTACAGGAGGTTTTCTATATGAGGCAGCTCTGGGTAAAAGTGTTATAGTTACACGATTTGAAAACAAATTCTTCCAAACTGTATTTCTATAATGAGGGCAAAGCAAACAAAGGCTCAGACGAAGTATGTTCAATGCTACTGAACTATTTCAAAATGGCCAACAACTGACAAGGAGCTGCCAGAAGCTGAATAAGTGAATAGGGCCAGATCTTTGTATATAGACATACTGTAGCGTGTAGTCTACTTATATTTTTCGATTTAGGCATAGTAATTTTTTTTATATTGATCTCACAGATTATATTATATTTTGTATGTTTATATTTTGTTTATTATAAAAAATTCCCAAAATTCTCAAAAATATTAATGTTATTGGCCTTATTTGAAAATTTCAAGAAAATCAAATCAAAAATGCAGTGACTGATTCGATGGAAAGTCCATGAAATACCAAACCCATGTGTTGTAGTTGTTATTGGAGAAATTTCAAATGGCTATAACTTCCGTGTATATCATTCGATTTTCATCAAACTTGCACAGCTTAAGCACCTTTTGTAGGACTACTCAGTTTATTTATTTATTTACTTAATCACTATTTTACAGAATTAATAATCCCAATTATAAAATAGAACTAATAGATTACGTGTTAAGGTTAAAATATAAATATCAAGTAAGAATTAATCTAAAGTTAACAATTAAGTAGTGACTGAAATTAACGACAAAAGAATTTATTGCTCGTAGAGTACTCTCCGCAGCATGTTTTTAAATGATTCAAATGAGCCAGAAGAAGGACCAAGCTGCAGATTAAGATGGTCTCTTACCATACGAACCATCGGTGAGTGACTGTAAGTTACGGTTCTGGCAAACGGTATAGCGTAGTATTGCGACGACCTAGTGCGAGAAGGGGGACGTATGCAGAATGGCGTTGTATAATTTCGACGATAACATGCCTCTCGATAGTTTAAATAAGAAGCATTGATCCAGGAATTGCCTCCTTACCTGCAGTGAAGGTAGACCAAGGAAATTCAGGCGATCTTCATAAGGGCGATACAGGATGTTGTATTTGTAGAAAAGTGTGCGGGAGAACCTACGCTGCACAGATTCAACCGCCACCATGAGATAATTAAGATGTGGGAACCATATCTGGCATGCATATTCAAGAATTGGGCGAGCCAACATGACGAATAACCGAACATAGGTTTGAAAGCTGAAACATCTATGAGAGCAACGTAGGATAAAGCCCGCGATCCGAGAAGCTTTCTTGGTTATTTCCAAAACGTGAACATTGAATTTCAACTGAGAATCAAATGTCACACCTAAATCCTTGAAACTCTCAACCGAAACGAGAACTGAGCTTTCGATAGAGTATGAAAATTTAATGGGGTAAGTTTTATTGGTAAAGGTCATGGAAAGGCACTTAGATATGTTAAGTTGAAGTCGATTTCTATTACACCAAGAGGACAAAAAGTTTAAGTCATCCTGAAGAGCTTGGCAATCCTGAATTGAATTAATGACGCGAAATATCTTCAGGTCATCAGCATATAGAAGGGGGTTGGATGTGAAGATAGCTGGGAGATGATTAATAAAGAGGTTGAAAAGAAGTGGACTTAAAATTGATCCCTGTGGAACACCATAAGTTGGGACGAAAGAGTGTGACAAAGATCCATTACAGATAACCGTGCAGGAACAATGAACGAGAAAGGAGTGAATCCAGGAAAGAAGAGATCCCTGAATGCCGAAACGGCGGAGCTTGTTGATCAGAATGTTTCGCAAAATCAGTGTAGATCACATCAACTTGACCTCCTAAGTCAAGGGTGATTGCAACGGTGTTGATAAATTCACCTAGGTTGGTTACGGTAGAACGTCCTTTTACAAATCCATGTTGATTTTCGGATAAGTTGGGGTGCAGAACATTATAAAGTTTACAGTGAACAATGCGTTCCAGAATTTTTCCAAAGCACGATAGGAGTGAAATGGGTCTGTAATTAGAGGCCTGGGATTGGTCACCCGCTTTATGGATGGGGAGGATATTTGCACATTTCCAAACGTCTGGAAAAGTACCCTTCAAGTCAAAAAGTCAAAAGCGCTTTATTTAATACTAATCGTTATAAATTTTTAAAAGAACATAAAGCAAATTCCAAACAATAAAACTATAAAAAACTTAATGGCCCGAATGGCTCTCTAAATTTATACGTTATCAGTTAAACACATTTAATGAAAAAAAATACATTTGCAAATTTAAATTAATTAAGATTATTTCATATTTTTTGATTCAATTGGAAAAAGGAGAAAAAACCAACCAGCATTATTCAAAAATTACTTATATTACTAACACAACAATGAACTTATATCCTATACCTAATATGTTACACCCTAATTCCAAATAAGTTCAATCAAAAAAAAAAACAAAAACAAAAAAAAACGTTACCTTATATTGAAACCTATACCTAAATTATAATACAAATAAACAACAACACTAGATGTAGCAATAATGAGATGAATCTAAAAAACTAAGTAACGAGAAAAAGCACAAAAACAGAAAATAAACACGAATAATTTAGACATTGTCATTCAGCCACCAATACCTAGATTGCTCCATCTCAGCTCGACCAGCCTCAACGAATCTAGCAAATGAGTATCTCCATTGGAATTGTTGGTCTCGTGAACTCAGATTCGGAGGATATTTTATCTTCTTATCGGTGGCCCGTCGGTATACTCGTATGTGATATATGATTAGGACGCCGTCAGAATCAAAAACATATTGATTCATGTCCAAATACACGAATGCTTCTGGAGGAACGAAGCCAGTAGCGAGGCAAGTCACAATATACCCGTCTGTAGGGTGGAACGGCTGTGAAATCCAAGGGTTTTCACTCACAGTTACAGATCTTGCGATATGATTCCGAAGAAGTTTCAATATGAAGATATCGACTCTTGTAACTTGAGCGGTTTGATAAATTCTTCTATTCGATATATAGTGCTTCCAATCCGTCTCAGGCTTTCTGTACAAACCAGTACATGCACGAAGACATTTCCTTTCGAAAACTCTTAATCTTTCCATTGTACTAGCACTCTGATTGTACCAGATCTGGCATCCGTATGTCAAAACTGGCCTAACCAGGGTCTTGTAACAGATAACTTTGACTTTTTGATCAATGTATCTGGAATGAAAGAGTCGCCGAAAAGCCATGACTACTTTTAGTGCCTTACTGAGCATGATTTTGACATATTCAGTGTAGTACAGATACTGATCGAGATGAACACCGAGGTATCGAACACAGGATTTATGTGGAACCCGTTCTGAACTACCCTCACCAGCCATAATGTGGAAATCCTTCCAATTACGTTTCAGGTTTTGACTGGCCCCCTGCAGCGTTGTCAGAAACAAGATTGTTTCGCACTTCTGCGCATTGATTTTCATTCGCCAATTGTCGGTGTAGAGCTGCACATCATTAAACATTTTTTGAAGATTGCTCTGAACTATTGTAGCTTTTCGGTCTGCCGTATAGATGATCAGATCATCAGCAAACGCTACCAATGATCGCGTTGGCGAGACATTAAAATCAAAGCTGTTCAATAGCTTGCGAATGAATATTGAGAAAAGCAGGGGCGCAGTAACTGTTCCCTGCTGTAGACCATTCAAGACCTTGAATTCGCGCATTGTTTTCAGATTACCATCAGTTACAACAAACGATTTCCCGTATAACATATTACACATCATGGCGACAAGGTGTCTGGGGAACCTGTCCTGAAGAAGTTTGAAAACTAGTCCATCTAACCACACCGTATCGAAGGCTTTCTCCATATCAATGAGACATGCTCCAACACATTCTTTGTTGTTTAGTTTCCAACAGATGTCTGAGGTTACTTTCGTTATTGCATGTATGGTCGAATGACTGGCACGAAAACCAAATTGGCAATTCGGCATCAACTCATATTTCTCAATGTGGGCGTTTAATGCTCTGTTGAGTATCACTTCAAACACCTTGCTGATGTTAGGCAGCAAGCTGATTGGGCGATAGCTTTTAGGGCATGAAGATTCTTTTCCTTTCTTCAAGATCGGAAATACCTTAGCCTTTTTCCACTCATTTGGGAAATATGAATTGTTCAACATGTTGTTGAACAATATGCAATAATTCCTAATAGCAACCTCAGGCAAATGTCGGAGAACTACATTTGGAATACCTCAGTACCACATGATTTTTTGTTGTTTATTCTGCGAAATATGAAACACAAGTCTTCATAGCTGACAAAATAATCAATAAGATTCAAGCTCGGTATGAGGTCAGATGTGAATGTTTCATCGAAATGAAGAATTGATTGGCCGTTCAGGCTTGATTTGAAGTCGGAAACTTTTGCTTCAACGACCTCCGAAAATATTTCATTCCTTCTCTCTGGGTTTGGTAGATGAACCAATTCTAAATGTGTTCCAATCAGGGCAAGTTTCTGCAATCCATCACATATAATCCTGTTTCCATTTCTATCCGGAGTCGTACTATCAATTTCGATACCAGCTCTATCGAGAAGATTTATCTCATCACTAGTGACTTCAAGATTCGATACCTTCACTCGAGACTTCTTGCGGAATAAGCTATTCACTTTCGCGAAAACGCCATCTGGGTCCTGTGGGCTAATACCCCTCAGTGTTTCCGCCCATTGATTGCTGACCTCACTCCTCAAGTATGAACGGATTAAGTTCCGGACATTCTTCAGGTGTAATTTCAACAAAGCCAACGAGGGATGGTTGTAATCCAAAAATCGTCGATAAATATTGTTGACGCGTGTGAGAAGAAGGCTTTTCAATCTTTTCAACCTTGCGATGGTTGGTGTTTCATATCCTTCCATATTGTTTCGATGTTTAATCTTGGGAACTACTTTCTCAATCGTTTCCAACGTCAGCTTCTCTAACTTCGACAAATAGAGATCTATTTCATCGTCAGTTAGATTTCTGTTACTAGGAACCATTGAGCAAGCGTTGCCATCATCAGAAGGAGGACATTGCTTCTGGTACTCCCGATTAAACTTCTTTTGAAACTTTCCCCAGTCTGTTTTTTTGAAATTCAACCGATGGTTTTCATGTTGAACTGGAATGAGGAAGAAATCATCCCTTTGATGATTGATTTCCATTACGATTGCGTTATGGTCGCTATCGTAAGGAAGCACCTGCAGTTTCCGTTGAGGACTATTAAAGCTGAATTCAAGTCTTGCGTCAGCAATGCAGAGGTCCAAATATGAATTTGTCCTAGGGTATGTTGGGAACTCCGACCCATATAGGTTGCACCTGTATTCAATTTAGTTCTCTGTTATCCATGATTTCAGGAATACACCTCTTGGATTATTGGTGGCGTTTAGCCATGATGTATGCTTGGCATTCAGGTCACCGGCAAAAATATAATAACTATGCAGCCTGTTCAATTCGAGTATTTCAAACAAGGAATTGAGTTCCTCCTTGAACTTGAGAACATTTTGACCAGTTGCATAGGCAGAGATAACGAAGAGGTTATCCCCACCTGGCAGTGAAATTTTGATGACGGACACTTCAAGAAATTCAAAGTTTTTGAATTCGACTTTTTCAATATTTTGGAAACAATAGGGTCTTCTAACCAATATCCCGGTGCCACCTCCCCCATTACCTATTACCCTATCGTTTCTTACGAATGCAAAATCTTTGAACTCCATGAAATGCCATGAATTGAGGTGGGTTTCAGTGAGAAGTATGATGTCAGGCTTTTGCTTAACAACAAATTCAAGGAGATAATCACGTCGATGTATAGCAACGATAGAGTTGACGTTGATCGATATGAGGCGAAGCCTATCCATGGGAATATGAGTGAATGACAAGTTATTATTAGGCATTTGAAAGACCTAAATGCTGAAAAGCAAAGTTAATTTTTGAATCTTGTTTGTCGATTCTCTCCGATAAAGAATTAAGTTGCTGGTAAATTTTGAGAAGCTGGTCCTCTAGCGGCGAGTGCAAATGATACTCCGGGCTTGACGAAGTTGGAAGGTATGATATTACGGTGTACTTGTGTTTGCTTTGGAGCAAATTTAACTTTTGCATCTTGATATCGGGAGCATCCTCGATATGATGCTGGGTGACCAAAAACACCGCAGTTAACGCAGTATAATTTTTCTTTAGGCTCCGTCTGAGCCAATTTGCACTCACCGGGAGCATGAACGTCTTTGCATTTAACGCAACGATAGTGCATGGCACAATTGGCAGCCGAATGTCCAAATCTTTGACACCGGTAACACTGGTTGACTTCTCTTTTCTGGAGGCGTTCCCACCTCACCACTCTGAAATTCAAGTACCTTATTTGTTGAAGGGCACTTGGACTGCTCTTATTTGCAATTTGTACCAGGTAAAGTGGTAAATTCTTCTTTTCTATGGTCGACCTTCTTGTCGCAAAGGCTTTGACTGAAACAAAATCAATATCTGGTGCAGCCTCCTTGAGCACCTGAAGAAGATCGACCGTATCCTCTCCGCTGTCCAAACCCTTCAACAAGAAGGTCTGATTCTTTTCACTTTTTGGGGTATAGGTGAAGTTTGGAACCTCCCCAGAAATCAGCGCATCTTTGGCTGACTTGAAATCAACCAGTGATTTTGTCCTTATAGTTAATTTTTCGGCATTAACTCTTTTGATTTCGAAATTGGCCAGTTTATTTTCGGCTGCCAATAGCCGAACCATATCTTTCCCGGTTTGTCCGAACACGTTGATTGGCGGAACTTTTTCTGTCTTGTTGGAAGCTTTTTCAGAGGAACCAGCAGAACTGCGGGCTGGTTTTTTCTCCTTATTTTTGTTCTTTAAATATTGAATGAAATTAACGTCATTATCTTGATTAAAATTACCTCTGATGTTTTCTTCGATTTCCATATCTTCGGTTAATCCCTCCAGCGCTGCAAAATAATTTTGGCTCTCGTTGGTGCCACCAGCACTTAGAACTTCCTCTGGATTTATTTGCTTTGCACTTTTCTTCGGCTTTGTTACTTGTTGCCATTGATTTTGTGGCTGCGTCTTTTGAGGCTTCATCCCTTGCTTGAAAAGATCCTTGAGAGACTGTATCTCTTGCCTTAGTTCATCATTTTCTTTCTGCAATTTGGCCATTTGTTGATTATCCGCTCTTATTTGCAGCTTGCACCCTCCATCTACGGAGTTTTCTTCGTTATGTTTTCTTTTAGTGATTGTCGCCAGTTTCGTATTCGTCGTTTCCCCAGGTTGCCCCAACGGTGGGAAGCCGTCGGGCTCCTCCATACCAGCGGCGAAATTTTCTTTGTGAATTTGTTTTTCGTTACCAATCGAAGTAAAAATATTCGGTAGAAATTTCCTGAGTCGATTACTTCGACAATATAAGATTTTTTCCGATAAAAATTAACTTCGGACTAACGTTTTTAAAAAATTTATTTAATTTTTGAAAACTTTTGACAGGAGCGATTTAAAAGACGTCTATACGCAAAGACTACTACGATCCAATCCCGGAAAAGTACCCTTTTCCAGACTTGAATTAAATATATGGGCGAGGGGAATACATAAGGATGAAGAGAGGGATTTGATAAAAATGTTAGGGATTCCATCAGGGCCGACTGCGCTGCTAGAATTCAGGGACTGAATTACCTCAGCGACCTCTAAGGGGTTAGTGTGTAAATCAACAATCAAGTCTGGAGTGGATTGAGGGTTTTCATCAGAACTAGAGGTCGGGAAGCTACAGACGGCATAGAAATAGTCAGCAAACATGTCGCATATGGCCTGGTCTTTTAGACTAAGTGGTTCTGGTATGACAATGCATTGATATGCCGACGCGAGTCTTTTAAAGAGTTGACATAAGACCAGAAGGATTTAGGGTTATTAGCAAATGATGCTTCAATTGTTCTCAAATAAGAAAACTTTGTGGATTTGCACACTTTTTTTGGTATAGTACGTAGGTGGCAAAATTCGGAGAGGTCCAGTTCTGATCTCGAACGTAAGTAGCGTTTCCTGGCTGAGTCCTTCAAGGACAAAGCAGATTCAACTTCTCTCGTGAACCACAAAGGAAGATTTTTGCGTGGTCGTGTGGTCGGTGTATGCAGTGGGATAATGCTGTTAAGCACTGCATAGAATTGCTGTGTTGCGAGGTTGGGGTTGTCTAGATTGAGGGTGGCTTGCCAATTAATGACGTCAAAATCAGCAGCTAAGCCTTCGTATTTAGCCTTGAAGAAGTTAAATCGACTTGGTTTCTCTTTAGGCTTGCCACGTATTGGATCCAATGATAATCGGATCTCTAAAGGAGCATGGTGAGGGTCCAGCTTAACATAAGGAGAAGCAGCAGGGAAAACAGGATCTGCAGCAGGGTTGTTAGAGAAAATTAGGTCAAGAATGCGTTTGGAAGCATTCATTACATAGTTTAATTGTTTTAGGCTACAGAGGGATAAAAACGAGGATAAGGCTATAGAAATGTCATCAGAAGAAGCAATGGATTTAGCTTCTGCATTCAGTTAACGAGAGGCATATTGAAGTCCCCACAGATTAAAAACTGCGAGGAGGAGCTGGCATTGATTATAAAGCTCGATAGTTCACTAAAAAGGATTTCATATGATCTTAAGTGAGTTCTACAGGGAATGTAAATACAAAAGACAAATAGTGAACAGTTGTGAAGAGAAATTTGAACTGCTACGCCTTCGATTGGTGGTGACGGAGCAAAAGTACTGACGAGTTTAAGGGTACCGATGCGATTTTATTGGGGAAAATGTGAAATTTGAAGATCAAATTTTGAGTTCTAAGGTATTTGTTGTTGTTGTACTCATAAGCACCTACCTCCATAACTTTTTTCAAATTTTTTGGATCAGAGGTGTCCAATCGCGAGGGGGGGACACAAATTTTTCGTGTATTTCCTCCCCTTGTGCACCCCTCGAAGCAAAAAGTGTCAAATTAAGATGTGTTTTGAAAAGTTATTATCAAAATCTTTCATTTGGTAGTCATATCGGCTACCTTTGATGAAATTTTTTTTCGAGGGCCACTCCCCTATATCGGGAGGCCCCCCTGAATAATTTATAAAATTTTTTTGTAGTTGAACTTTGAAGAGAGCACTCATACAAAATTTGATGTTTCTAGCTTAAAGAGTTTGCGAGAAAAATTGCTGTGACACACAGACGGACGGACAGACAGGTCGCGATTTTAGTAGGGTTTTGTTAATTATTTTACAAAACCCTAAAAACACTTTGGATTATTCATATATTACTCATTTATTGCAGAAACCACCTAAGTGCAATTTTTTCAAAAATTTATAACTCAAAAAATTAAGGGAAAAAAAATTTTAAAAAATAAATTATCCCAATAGCATGTTTTTTATTTGGTAAAAAAAAATATTTGAAGGAGACTAGACCTATACTTAGCTGCAAAATAGTTTTTTTTTTCAGTTTTCCGAAAGTTGAAAAAATCGCACTTAGTTGGTTTCTGAAATAAACGATTCACTTTTCCTCCAGATTTCACAATGCACATCTGACGGTCAGTCGAAAAACAAATGACTAATGGAATTCCGTTGCGCTATTTGCGACACATCTTAAAGCTGATATTAACCAAACTACAATTTTTAACATTTATTAATTTATAAAATTAACTATACAGTAATCCCTCCGACTGCGCGGTTTTTTTAGTCCGCGATTTCTTACTGCGCGAGTTGAGTTTTTAGTACCAATATTCGCACTGCGCGATTGAAATTTTGCACTGCGCGGTTTCCAAATTTTTGAATTTCGTAGAACTCACTGCGCGTTGGCGAGGTTGTGGCCACCAATACATTGCATTCACAAGCATAGCGCGAACATTAACGCGAGTACCCGTTTCAAGACGAAATGTTTTCTATCGCTGTCACACGTTGGTGTTGATATGCTTTTTTGTACGCAACGTATTCGCGCCAGAATCGAATTCATTCTCTCTGGATTAGGTCTATGTTTTTATATACTATTTCAGTTTTCTTGTGGTGTTGTAACATCATTGTAATTTAAGACTGCGGGGTTGACATACGCAGTAAATATAAGTAGAATTTTTGCTTTGTGTGATTTCTTATATTACAAAGAAATTTTAACAATTTCAACAGCCAAAAATTAAAATGGAAAAAGCGGAAAAAGAAAAGTTCTAACTTTGGAAGCAAAGATGGACATCGAGAAGCAAATAGAAAATGGTGAAAAAACTGCAGTTTTAGCGAAAAGATTCAATATAAACGAGTCCAGCATAAGAAGAATTAAGTCAAATGCAGAAAAAATAAAAAGTTCGTTTGCTTGTTCCACATCAATATCCTCAAAGGTGATAAAAAAACCTAGAAATTCTTTAATTGAAAAAAACTGAAAAAGTGCTTAGCTCCTGGATAGAAGATCAAAGTCAAAGGCGAGTGCCTCTTAGTTCTGATATTATTCGAACAAAAGCGTTGTCAATTTTCGAACGTTTACAAGAAGATGAATGTAGAACATCTAATATAGAAAAAAATCTATTTTAAGGCAGTAAAGGCTGCTTCGAAAAATTCAAGTATCGCCAAAATCTTCACAATATTAAATTAACAGGTGAAGCAGCAAGTGCTGACCAATTGGCTGCTTTTGCATATCCAAAAACCTTGAAAGGTATTATCGACGAGGGTGGATAATTGCCAAGTCAAGTTTTTAACGCTGATGAAACTGGCATATTTTGGAAAAGAATGCCTAGTAGGACTTTTATTTCCATGGATGAAAATAGGGCTCCTGGTTATAAAGTATCAAAAGAGAGACTGACAGTTTTATTATGTGGAAATGCAACTGGAGATTTCAAAAACAAGCCATTACTTATTCATACTTCAGGAAACCCTCGTTCTTTTAAAGGAGTATCGAAAAACTCACTTCCAGTTCATTGGGTATCTAACAAAAAGGGATGGATGACTTCGAAGATTTTTGCGAACTGGTTTTTGAATTGTTTTTGTATTGAAACTGAAGAATTTTGCAAAGCTAAAAACATTACTTTTAAAATTCTATTAATTGTTGATAATGCGCCAAGTCACCCAGCCTATTTGCCTGAATTAAATCCTAATATTAAGGTGATATTTCTACCTGCAAATACTACATCGTTAATTCAGCCGATAGATCAAGGTATAATCGCCGCATTCAAACGTTATTATTTGAGAAGAACTTTCAGGCAATTGATTGAAGCTACTGATGGGCCAGATAATGTATCAATCCGTGACTTTTGGAAACAGTACAATATTTTATCTGCGGTAAAAAATATAAAATTATCTTGGGACGACGTTCAAAACTCAACAATGAATGCTGTGTGGAAGAAAATATGGCCAGAAAGTTGCATTGAAGAAGCTACGGTTGAGATGACAGATATTTTTGAAATTGTGACATTAGGGAAAACAATTGGTAGAGACGAGTTCGAAGAAATAGTATCAGAAGATATTATGGAAGTCATTGAAGAAACTCATGAAGAAAATATGACTGTTGATGATATTATAAATCAGTTCAATAACGATGACAATATTCAAAGTGAGGAAGAAGTAATAGAAGTTATAAGTAGTAATAAGCTTACCACCGAAAATTTAGCTAATCTTTTAAAACTTGCTAGCCAGCTTCAAGAAAATGCTGTTGGCGTGGACCCTAATGTGGAGCTGCCTCAAATTTCGGCAGATATTTAACAGCTGCTTTGGCTCCATATGAGAAAATTTATGAGGAACATAAAAAGACTACTAAACAATCTTTGATAACTAGCTATTTTCAAGGATAAAAAAGCTCATCAGAATTTTAAATACAGAATACTAAAAGAATCACAATGATATTTTTTAAATTTTTTGTTGGTTTTTTCATGTTAATTTGTATAAAACAGAAATCATTACATGAATTAAAAAATTCATGTAATGATTTCTGTTTTAAGAGTCGCTGAAACAATACATGTTTTTATGTTTATATATATAATTTGTATGTCAAATAAACATTTTCAACATACTTTTTTGAATTTTGTCGAATATTTGGCACCTAACCCCCCATTTTACACAAAATTGGATTCATACAGCGTGGAACGGAACTACCGCGCAGTTGGGGGGATTACTGTATTGCTTTCGCAACTATTCCTTTATCTTTGACTGTCAATCGTTGTCTGGACGCGAGGCGTTATGTATCGAGTGACGCTAGTTCTATCTCTATCTAACACATAAAAGTGATGTCATTTCCACTTTTCTTTTTGCCCTACCCATCCATATTGCCCGTCCGTACCCTAAGCGTGTGCATCAGTTGATTTCATAACTCGTTTAACGAGTCTACTCATCTTGGCGACTTAGCCTATAGTTTGAAATAATATGTCGGATAAATCTGCAGAATTATTCCGCATAAATTGATTCATATTATAAAAATTCTACTCCGCGCAGTGTAGTATTTAGAGTACTTGCTGCGTAAGCCGCAGGTCCCTGGTTCGTATCCCGTCCGTGACAACGAGAGTTTTTCGAATGAGTCTTGGGACGAACTATAAGTTCGTACTGATTTAAAATCAGAACGTACCGTAGCTGGATGGACGGACACACCCAAAAGCGTCGTGCTGACCATATCACCTTCTCGAGTGTCGATACATACGATCAAGATAATGAGATACTCGAACTATCTCTAAGTGAAGGGCTGTAGTGCTAAGTCCGAAAAAGAAAATAAAACCCTTTGAAATGCCTAAATGCATTTAAATTTAAAACATGAAATTGTTTTAAACAGATTTTCATCGCTTTGATTTTCTCTTCACGTTCTTTGTCCTTGAATCATTAAAATCAAATTAGTTTCCAACGTATCGTTGAACGTAATTTAATATCCATTAGTTACAATTAGCCTTTTGGCAAACAGTGCATTATTTGTCTAATGGTCTCTCCATTTGGAGCAACAGCCCTTCCTGTACAAACCTAAGTCATAATTCTCAACTTTTAAAAGGCCTTGGACATGTTTATTATTTTTGCCTAGTTCCACCTTGTCCATTCGCTATTGTATTGTCTACCCGAAAATTAAAAGTAATAGAGTTCATCCACTTTGGCCAAAACAAACCATAAATTAATTTTTTAAGAGTTTCATCTGCACGCAGTCAACATGTCGCCTAAAAAATCCTCATAACGGTTAGGAGTAACACTGGTTGGTTGAATGGTAGCCACACCAGCTCGATGTACTATCGAAATTTGTTATAAAATAGAACTTGAACTTAAAGGTTAAACGTAACTACTATGTACGGTGAATTCGCGAATAGATTTTTTTTCAGTTTTTTAGTCAATACAACTCCTCTGCGTCCGGATATTGCTGGTAGATGCCTACATTTGTTTCTAATCGTCTAAACAAAAAGTGAATGGATTCCATATGGAGATGTATAGTATGGCGGAGATTCATGTGTTTTGCAAAATTAAAATTTATTGTACTTTGTTTAATGTTTGTTCAATTGTTTCGCTGCTGTGGCGACGGTGTCTGCTGAGCTGAAATGATGAGAATAGAAAGGAAAGGTGATGACTTCTTACCCGGAATTGATTTTCCTAATTCAAGGTATTCACGAACTGACGGGCTCAAAAAACTTGTTGGTATCGCGATTGGTTTCTCCTGATTGTTACTGTCACTATCGTCCAATTCCTGTTCCGGTTCGGGTCGAAATTCGATGGCCGACGATGCACGCGGACGTTTCGCGCGCTTTGAACGTACCGTTTCGCGGCAATCTGTTGAGAGAAATTGAAAGATGATTAGATTGGTTTCGATTAGATGATAAGTACTAATAAATTTTCAAGATTTATTGTCATGCAAATCAAAATTCCATTCACACTACTTGCACCGCTCCAAGTGACCTTAAGTCGAAAATAATGCATTAACGTCACTTTTACGTGCAGTTTAAAGGACAATAACATATTTAGTTTCATTAACGAGCGTCTCCAAAAGCAGCACCCGTCCATTAAGCATTCATAAAAATAAAATTGGTTACATCTTCATTGTTTGTTGTCCCCAAACACAGGCGGCTGGTGGTATTCACTTTTTCACCTTGTCGCGTCCATTAATAAAACCAACATGCACGTAAATTATATCCGAAGGTGGTGATGATTCTAATATTTCCCATACGGGCATAAATGTGCGAGCGTATGTACGCGTGTAGAAACGTACGAGTACGTACACCCATCTCATGGCTGAGATTGGTAAATGCAAGAAAATTGTATAAATAATTACGTATTCGCTGAATGATTGCATTATGTGCCTTGATGATGATGGCATAGGCTTGAATACATGTTTGTTTGTCATATTTCTTTTTTGCCTTCGTTATTAACAACAAGCTAAAGGGTTTTACGTAATTTTTATTATGCTACTGTTCGCTTGATGGGTGTTATTGAGTGATAGATACTTTTTGTCTTGCACTGCAACTGATGAAATAATTTCCAATAATAAATTGCCAACCAATAAAAGAAGGCATGTGTTTATTATTCGGAAAATTGATTGCTTTGTGAACTCGCTTAAAAACTATAATTTCTCATTTATCGATCAAACCATCTTGGCTGCATATCAATCTAATGTGCAGTCTGAAAAACCGTTTGATGAACCTACGTACAATTGACTGCAATCTTTGCATCTATCAAAAGTAGTATCCTAAACCTTCATTGAGTTTTATTCGCGGATTTGTTACGCGAACTGGTCATTTCGCATTGGATTTATGTTGGTTGGCCAGCGATTCAGCTTTCGAGCGAAATAGTTCAAGCTTGTTTAGATTTTAGATATCCAGCGAAAAGATACAAAGATATCAGAGGTCCGAAAAGCAACACGGCATAGATTTATTGTTTGTTTGTAGACTTCGCTTTAAAACTCTGGTCAATTGCCGCTTCAAGCTTAAATTTGATTTTCTAGTTCCTTAACTTTATATAAGATATCGCGAAATTCAACCGTGGCATGTGATTACACCGAACCCTGCAATAACGTTCTCTAGTTATGGTGTACCGTGTCAATATCATGATGGTGAGTTGCACTCATTGGATTCATGTTGGTCCATATTTATTGTTTGACGATAATAAATAATGACTAGGTGTTCGGTAAATTTCTGCACTTCAGTTGGCTTAAGGAGGAGGTTTCCTAAACGTTATCCATATATTCTTATAAATCTAAACTATGACCACAACTAACTTTGAAAATCAATTGAAACCAATAACTGGACAATTTAATTTATTCCTTCACTCCATTGAGTATCCACCCTTAAATCTGTTCAACCATAAAAATGCCATTGTATGTATTTGAAGTCTTAACGAGTGAGGACTCTATTCGGACCGGTGAGATAGTTGTAACAATACTTGTCCCGATAGATTATAACACGTTTGCGATCAGATATCTATCAGAACTTATCTTGTTTGGAATGATGTTTTCGCCATTATAACAGATAAATGTAATCGGTGCATAAATTGATTCGATGTGAAGTATGTCAACACAATTCTTCGATTTATTGTTGCATTGAGGGTTGGATTTCAAAATAATTAAGATGTTATCAGATGTGCTTGGCAAAATGCAAACGTAATTTTAAGAATTCAAAAACAGTTAATTGATTTTCTAGTTCAGTCAATGAAGGTAAAATACGGCGAAGCTGGACAATTTTCTCTATCACCACCGATTTGCATGAAAATTTGGATTTAGGCTCTAGGTACCCTCTACTTCAAAGTTAAAAATATTCCAATGGTTACTTCCTATTTTTTAGGGGTGAAAACTATCCCTATCCCAAAAAAATTTTATTATTGCAGATTGAAGTGGAAAAACGATTGAAATAATCTTTAAATGAGTAGGATAATGTCATTTGGTATTGAGGGCTACAATTTATGAATTATTTTTTTTCTTAAATGCTATGTAAGAATAGGGGAAAGGACAAGCGGCGACCTCGTCAAAAAAAAACAACACGAACAGTATATTGTGAATCAGCTATGGGAATCACCCGATCAAGTTTCATAACAACACATGTGAGGATCGCCGGTCGGAGTAATTAGTGGAAATGCTGATATGCACTTTGTGACCGAGTTACGGGTTGAAGTGGAAAAATTAATGAAGATTAGAAATAAATTTTGCATTATGCAAATAATATAGTTAATGCATTATGAAATCGGTTCCGAAATTATGGATAGAGGAAAATGCGACTTATCGGAAAGTTACACTAAGAAAGTGGGGTTTTGATCAGCAGGATTGTTGATCCCTATGGAATTATAAATTGCGGTTTATGCAGCTACGTTTGATTTTACCAATATAAACTATTGATCTCGGTAGAATGGTGTTCAGTGTCACTATGTGTAAGCCGAGAACACGGGTCAAGTCAGTCATCTTATCTACGTGGATGCAATGTCACTAGGCGCAAGCCGAGGACACGGGCCAGTTCAGTCATTTTACTTACGTGAATACAATACCACTAGGCATAAGCCGAGGACACGGGCAAGTTCAGTTATCTTATCTACGTGAATATAGAATCACTAGGCGTAAGCCGAGAACACGGACCAGGTCAGTCTTTTACCTCCGTGTTCAGTGACGCTAGATGTACGGCCAGGATACGGGTCACTTCTACTACAAGATCGCTAGCCGTAGCAGATATCCAGTCTGTGTCGGTTACCGTCATCAAGGGCTACAGTTAACCCACGTCCCACTGAGTCGTCTCACGTGCTCCAAGGTTCTTATCCGCAGTGCTTGCGATGGTGATAAATCCTTGACTAGGCGGGGTCCTAGGCAGGTATCAAACAGACTAATCCAACCGTTTGTATATTTATAGGTTATTAAGCACTTTGTAGTAATTGAGCAGTCACACAAGCAAACTGCTCGAAAACCTTCCTAACCCTGAACCTAAATTAATGGCAGTGTTGCGGGTGGACTGTATTTATATTACACGAACTCAAAAGCTGTATTTGTATTTAGCTCACAATATCTATTTCACTTTTACTACTTCATACAAATATCCATAACAATTTTACTTCATTCACAAGATCAAAACACGTTATTGGTATATTAACATATGAGAAGCGAAAAGAACGGCACTGATATTATTTGAAATCTTTTGACTAAGAACTAACGATTCCTTCGTCGCTGGGCAGGCTCGTTGTCCTTAACATTTCTCCCCCCGGCGTAGCTTGCGCAGCCTCTTCTTGTAATAACACGACGAGCCTGCTAACGGGGCGTTTGAAAATGCCTGCTTTCGTTCTTACGTCAGCGACTCGTATACCACCGTCTGGTCCTTTGTAGGTGCGTTCGATAAATCCCATTGGCCAGATGTTCCGGGGAAGCGTGTGGTCGACTACGATCACGATATCGCCAACTTGTAGTGGTCACACCTTATTCGTTGACTCGCAACGTGGCACCAGCGTGGGTAAATATTCCTTTACCCACCGCCGCCAGAAGTGATCAGCGAACGCCTGACTTGCTCGCAACGGTCGTCGGTCGGCCTCGTCACATGGTCCAGTAGTTGGCAGGCCCATGGATGATCCTAGCAGAAAATGGTTCGGCGTGAGTGCTTCTGGGTCGTTTGGGGTTACACTCACGTGGGTAAGCGGTCGAGCATTAACTGAAAACTCTGCCTCTGCCAAGAGGGTTCTTAAGACTTCCTCGGGTGGTGCCTTCTCTCGCAACGTGACACCCAGTGCGGTTTTTACTGATCGTATTAATCGTTCCCATGCGCCACCTTGGTTGGGAGCACCAGGGGGTATGTAACGCCATTCCATTCGGTGTAGTAGTCTCTCGTCTCGTAGTAGTGGTGCCCATTCGGCGTAAGCGATTCGTAATTCGTGATATGCTCCACAGAAGTTCGTCGCATTGTCCGAATACATTAGTCGGGGCCATCCTCGGCGCGCCGCCATACGTTGCAGCGCCATTATCACGGAGTCGGTGGAGAGAGATGCAACAAGTTCTATGTGCACGGCACGTGAAGTGAGGCACGTAAATAGTGCACCCCATCGTTTTTCTCGATGCCGTCCAACTTTCACCATAATTGGTCCAAAGTAGTCAATTCCACAGTTTGTGAATGGACGGTGAAAGGCATCGAGGCAGGCTCGTGGTAGGTCTCCATGATGTTTTGCTCGTCGGACTTTGCAGAGGGCGCAGCTGCGTTCTATAGCGCAAACGGTGGGTCGAAGGTGAATAATCCAATAACGCTGTCGTAGGTCATTCGTCACGCGTTCTCGATTTGCGTGACCAGCAGCGCAGTGTTCTCGCAGCACAATGAGCTTCGTCAAGGGATGGCGTCCATCCAGGATTATCGGTCGATTTGCCTCATTCAACGCGGCTGCTGCTCCAATTCGACCACGCACCCGCAGGATACCCTCCTCAAGCACCGGATCTAATCTGAATAATCTGCTTGACTTTGTAATAGAGCGGGATGATTCAATCCTATGTAGCTCAGGACTGAAGTTTTCTTTTTGTGCGCGCCGTATGAGTTCCCGTTCGGCGCATTCTATGCGTCGATGTTCCATGCGTGTCGATCTGCGTCGGCATATGTCGATGAAGCTTATACCCGCGCTGTTGCTCGAACTAGCGTTTCGTGCTTGGAGAATCTAGCGGGATCAGGCAGGTAGCCATCGCGTTGTGAGTCCTCCTCCTTTGTGTGGAACAAGACCTCTTCTTGTTCTGCTGCGAATATTTGTTGCCGTCTTTCGCAGAGTTGGTGCTAAAAGTGTATTTGGGTGATGTCGCTGAGCGCTCATTCTGCCGCCTAATTTTCCGTTACTTTTTGAACGAAATAGCAACCCTTTGGTTAGAGATTTTAGGAATCAGATAGAAGTGCAAGTGGCGAACTTGCGGAGGAAATCAATGCAATTACTCGGATCGAAATTTATTTGCATTTAGTTGGGGTTGGCGTCATTTCGAACGAGATGGTCATCTTCGTCATTCGTGGATGTAAGGTTAGTTATAGTCTAGTTATTGTCTGGTGTCAGTGAATTTCGGGCAATTTGAATTGATTCGTCTCCCTCAATTTGTTTGCACCACGCAGCTCACGTGAACCGTATAGTGGTTGAGGCGCATGAGCTTGGGCGTTGTGCTGTGGTGGCGAACTAGACAACAATTGGTCTGCCGCCAGAGTTGATCATCAGCATTGTGATGATAAAGCAGCAAAGCCCAAGGGATCTGTTGATTGATTTTATTTGTAAATTGACGATTGGAACACGGGCGAGGTGCCAGCAAGTTTGTAGTGAGGAGGAATTCAACGAGCCAAACACAGAAGACACTGTAGCCAAAGATTTGGAAAATCTGTTTGCTGAGGATGGCAAAAAGAAAGATATTGAAGATATTTTCGGTGACGGTTCTTACAACCCGGAAATCGAACAGATTTTGCGCGCAATTGAAAATTCGATAGTACCAGGTGAACGTGTTTTGAAGGCATCGAGCGTCACCAAATCAAAAACTACACAAGATGCTCCTGGTGGTACAGGTAAGAAAAAGAAACGATACAAATTAACTCCAGTGAGCTGTGATCTGAGACAAAGTTTATGGTCTTGCGGGCTCCACATGCAGAAAAAAAGACCACGCGATATTTTGGAACTGTTGGCTGAAGTGGATATCCGTCAGCATGAGATTGTTCGTTTTCGGTTCGAGCAGCTATTCGGGGTGGATAGTGAAGATGAATTCGCCCCGTACAGGCCTAGTCTAAAATTAAATGAAATTTTAATGTCGAGTTGTATGAAACGCATCGTGCCTGTAATCGTTTAGTATTTGATGCATCACCTGAAGGAGGGTCTCATAGCGATCCGATACATCTTCGAAAAGTTAGCAAAGAGTCCTAATAGATCAGTATGCAGATGAGGAGTTCATAAAAGAACGTATTGACGAATTTTTCTGTGCTGGTCACCGAATAGAGTATCTTATGGACATTGAAAGAATCTAACGCACAAAATTCCAGTATTTTAGTTTCAGACTGAAGTGTATAACTAATTTAGCATTAACGCGCATAAATCAGTTTTTCAACGAATCGACTAACATAATTTTAAAATTATTTTACAAATCATATTTGTCGAACACATTAAAAATCATCCAAGAGCTAGGTATAAAATTTAACAATCCTCGATTTATAAATAAACTACGATTCCCCAACCGCTCATAACTCATATTAGCCAAACAAAATAAACCTGAAGAACACAAACCAGGAACAATTATTAAAGTATACGACCCCGAAACACCCCAATATGTTGAAGTCCTTAAACCTCTTAAAATAATACCCATAGGAGCAACAGAAGAATAAGCAATTAAAGACTTTAAATGAACTTGTCATAAACAAACTAATCTAACTAAAACACCCCCGATCAAACTGATACTAAATCAAACAAAATTAAATTTTAAATCTAAAAACTGCAAAAATCAAAAAAATTGAAAAAGTCCGTAACCCCCTAACTTTAACGAAATTCCAGCTAAAATTATGGAACCCGCAACAGGAGCCTTAGCTAATCGCGAATGAACTATATATATATATATATATATATATGGGCATTTTAACTAAAAAGGCTAAAATTATACAAAAATTAAATAATTTAAATTCAAAAAAACTATTATTAACTAAATAAAAATCTATAGTACTTAACAAAAAATAAATGTAAAAAAAATACCCAGTAAGATGGGCAAAGAGAATTAAAAGAATTAAAATAATCATTACCATGAGAACGAATTATGTTTACTAAAACAGATAGAGTAAAAATATTTAATTGTGAGGGGTTACACTATAGGTTATTTATGTGTACTCAGTAAAGGAAACTGTATTTAAGACGTATTTAATTTTTAAATTTATTGATTGTAGATATATTTATTGATTGTAGATAGATTGGGGGTTTTTTTTGGATGGATTATGTATAGATGAACTAATGAAAAAAAAATAAAAAATAAAAAATGATGAATTAAATTTAAAAAAAACTGTAATTGTGTTGTGATAGATAGGAAATTATAATGTTTGTAGAATTTTTTCATGAAAATTGAAGTTATAATGACGGGTTGTTAAATTTGAACACCGGTCTTTTCATTTTGTTCTTTTGACCGGGTACAGGACCCGGAACGGTGGAAGGCTTTTCGCACCAAAAAAATGAGCTAGCCATCGGGTACGCTCCAAATGTAATTTAGTTGCAGGGACTCTTGCGGGTTGGGTGGCCTCCAGTTTAAGTGCCCTTTTTATGGCATAGGGTTATATGATTCGATCACATAACTCTAGGACATAAATTGGTCATCGTTATAATTCTTTTCTGATGGGAAGGCTCATGCAAAGTATGTTTGTATGAGTTTTCCACTCAGAGGGGAAAAATGTAGCCACTGCAACATTTTTGAATCTTGATCCGATTGGGTGGGTGCGAGGGGGCACTACAACCATCCGGTTGCCCCACTCTTATTTGTGGGCCATAAGAATCATCGGGTAACGACGAGGCTCCCCTAAGTCTGTCTGTTTTGGCTTGTTTCGACTTGTTCTTTGAACAAGCAAGTCCGTCCTTTTGTAGTTACCTACAATTTTTCGACTTCGGTCGCCCTTTCTTTTGAGACCCGAGAATTCGTGAATGCGAAATTCTTTTGTAGTGGGTCCTTGTGCTGGGGAGAATGAACCCGCCCCACGACATCGCAATGCTAGCCTGCCAGCACATTCACGCGTCCCCAGACAAGGGCATTCTCGGTGGATATTAACATCTTCTTTCGCCGAGGCAGCAGACCATCGCTGCAGTCCTTAACGGGCATTTATACCACCTTTTCACTACAACACTCCTATCCCGACGCATAGGGTGCCTTCTCCCATAAAATCATTGGTATCGCAACCACCAGCAGGTTTCTCGCCCCGGCTCCCACCTTCTCGTCCCGCTATTCCGAGCCCGGAACAGGCACTGGCCAGTGACCCCCGTGCAGGACCCCGACCGATCACGCAAGACGAGTACAGGGTGAGGCGGAAAAAGCCCCTGAATGAGTCAGCCACAACCAGCGAGGTTCCTCCCACTCGCAACAGGGGTGTTAAGCAAGCTCTCGCCAATCAGGAGTTGGGGAATTGTGAAATCGGTACAGGCAAAAGGTGTTTTATTTCGAAAAAGAGACGGTCTTGGTTGTGTGGCGTAGGGTGGAACTCAGAGTAACACTGGAAGTGGCCAGAGGAACACTGTGGAAAAAAGCATAACAATTGTCGTAGCCGGTATTCGATTCCGAACGACTCTGTTTACGGCAAATTAGTAGTATAAGTGTCGAGTTTTGGTTTTTATCGAAATTGGGCAAGCCAGCGGAATCCAAAGTTTTACCACCACTCTTCCCGACAATACACTCCCCCAAACAACCTGCACCATTGAATCCATTTTTCGGGATAGTAAACATCAGTCGCATAGATCTAAATCATTTCCGAGGTAACATCAACTACCAAGGGATTGATCGTCGCGCACTCGCATGTTCTATAAGAATCAAGCAGAGTACAAGAAGTCCATTCTTTCACAATTAAAACTGCAGGAAAACCAACGACTTGTAATCTGTTATGCGAAAACGCTATCCACTCCCCAAAGTAAATGTGACACTTTGCCTTTGGATCTAAATCACACAATAACACGAGAGCCCGAAACCACAGGTAGTGAATCTATCCTTGCTTATATAAAATCCATCGACTGTCTACATTTGATTCGATTAAAATAGATTAAAAAATTTCGGGAGTTAACGATTCAATAAAAAAAAGAAATTGAACACTTTGGTGGGGTCTTGTTGAACCAGACCATCGCAATCTCCGGGGTCGTTGATTTTGTCAATTATTCCAGCCCAAAAATAGAAGGTGAGGTTGAAGCCATTTCAAAAACAGTAGCTGACTACGCTCAGGTGGCAAAATTGATGGGACAGATGATTTCTTTATTTTTTGGACTCTCCTGCCCAACTATAGTCTTAGAATTGCAAACTTTCATAGGCTGAAGTAAGCAAGTCTGGCAATATCTTAACTGCCCAGGACCAGATTGCGTTTATGCAAATTTTCCCTACACGACTTAGGGGGAAAGCGAGAGTTTGGAGTGGCCTTTATTGTGGATAATGAGTTCAATTCCCACGTTATTAATTTTAAGGCAGTCAATGAACGATTTTGTATGATCAGCATAAAGTCAAAGTTTTATGAAATCTGGCGGAAACACGTACATGCTCTGACCGAAGAAAAAGATGAACAAACGAAGGAAACGTTCTACAATCACCTGAAAAAATTAGTCGGCTTATTGCCTACAAATGGTAAAAAATAATTCTGGGTGATTTCAACGCTAGAGTTGGCAATAAGCTGACTGGAGGATACCGCCTCAATGATGAAACAAATGACCACAACCAGTGCCTCATTGACTTTGCATGTAGCAGAAATCTAGTCATACTTTCGACTCCCTACACAACGTAAGGAGGAGGCGTAATAACTTATTTCATCAAAATTTCCGGCGACTATAGAAGCAGCGGAGCAGTTATTAACTAGGATTTATTGGCCGCGGAAAACTTACCTGTAGCTAATAAACGGGCATATTGCAGCAAAGCAAGGCCCTATGGAATCCTTACTGACCTATACATCATGCTTGAGGCAACTCCTAAAAAGATGTCAAGAAGATCTATCTATCAAATATATTTCTGAAGCGAGTAAAGTGGCAAAGGAACACCTGGAAGACTTTGCAAAGAACGCCTTCAGAAGTGCGGTAATGAATCCCTACCTTTGCCAGTGCTTACGGACAGTTGAGACTAATACGTTTGAAGATCAAATAGTTGGACATGGAAAAACTCCCAACATACAGCTTTTCTTTTCCAAGGCAATAAATCCCAGACATACCCTCAAATACCGCATGTAATACCCAGTTTAAATGCTTTCACACCAGAACCAAACATTTATCCTGCATAACAGACTTCTTATTTACCCAGTCCTTATATTACAAGTATATACTTGCTTTAATATGCAGGTTAAATGTGATTTCTGTGGACGGAAGGGACACGATCTTGAAGCCTGTTACCAAAAGAAAAGGTGAGAAGTAAGGTTACAGGGAAACAAGGACCAGTCGGGCCAAAAATCCGCCGCAAAGTGGTACCCCATAGAAAACGTTTATCAGGGGATGGTACGTCAAAATCAAAACCCCTAGCGAATCCCAAAATACAGCACTACAAAACCAATCTGCCCGTGGATTCTTTACGACTGGATATAGGTAAGCAAACCAAAACCAAATTCTCAATCGACATGGGTCAGGAGGAGAGTATAATAAAGAAATCGGTATTAAAAATGGAATATCCAATAAATCAATATAGTAAACTAACCTTACAAAATCCACTTGGGGAAGGAGAAACAATTGGCTCCACGCAAGGCAATTTTGGACTCCCAACTAAATTACCGTACACATTTCAAGTGGTCGACAAGATTTGTAGACTACTCAACGATGAACTATTGGGGAATGACTTCCTATCTAAGAACTATAATGTTGAAGACCCCGGGAAAAAAATTAATATTTCCTCACACAGAGGTTAATCCTAAGAAACTCCCAATTTCTGTGGAACCTCGAGCGAAGGACACGGGCCAGTTCAGTCACTCCATCTATGTGAATACAGTGGCAGTGTCAGTCTTTTTATCTACGTGTTCAGTGACACTAGGTGTACGCCCAGGACACGGGCCACTTTTACAGCAAGATCGCAGGCCGTTCCGGATATCCAGTCTGTACCGGTCACCGTCACCAAGGACTGCAGCTGAACCCACGTCCCACTGAGTCATTGCATCGTGTTCTAAAGTTCTTATCCGCAGTACTCGCAATAGTGAGAAACCCCTATCAAGTAACAAACAGATTAATCCAGGCGTTTGTATATTTAAAGGTTAGTAAGCACACTGCTACCCCAACCACAGGGCGCCTTCTCGCTTAAAGTTTCCAGTATTGCGAGCACCAGCAGGGTTCTTGCCCCTGCTACCACCTTCCCGTCCCGCTATTCCGAGCCTGGAACAGACACTGGCCAGTAACCCACGTGCAGGGTCCCGACCGATCGACGAGTACAAAGCGAGGCAAAAGAAGCCTCTGAACAAGTCAGTCATAATCAGCGAGATTCCTCCCATACGCAACAGGAGAGGTAAGTAAGCTCTCGCCAATCAGAAGTTGGGGAACATTGTAATGCACTTTTCTTTTTCAAATAAATCAAAAGTGAAATTGTTTTCTGGACTAGTGATTTGTCGTATGTATGTCAAAATTCGTTTTATATCATACTAGGGGGTATGATAGGGTAGGGTTTTGTAAAATAATTTTACAAAACCCTACTAAAATCTCGATCTGTCTGTCCGTTCGTCTGTTACTGCAATTTTTCTCGGAAAACATATAAGCTAGAAACATCAAATTTTGTGTATAGGTGTGGAGTGGTGCTCTCTTTAAATTTAAACTAATAAAAAATGTTTAGAAGGTATTTAAGGGTGGTCTCTCCATATAGGGAAGATAAGGTCAATAACATAAATAATACTGCGCCCAAAAAATAAGGTGACATGTGAATTTAATTTGCGCGCGTCGAAGGATTTGGAGAATTGTTTTTTTAGGTTGGTAGTACTGTCAGCGACATCTATGTCAAATTTACATGTCGTTTGCGTAACGCTATCCGCCTAAAAAGGCCGGAATTGTGGAAAAACAATTCTTGGTTTTTACACCACGATAACGCACCATCTCATACTGCACTCGTAGTTCGTGATTATTTCGCCAAAAACTCAACCCATATCGTTCCGCAACAACCGTATTCACCTGATCTAGTGCCGTGCGACTTCTGGCTGTTCAGCAAGCTCAAAAGACCGCTCCGGGGACACCGTTTTGATACGGTAGAGGAGATTCAGGCCACAGCGAAGACGGAACTGAAGGCCATCCCGGTCAGTGACTACAATCAGTGTTTCGAAGATTGAAAAATCCGTTGGCATAAGTGCTTGCATCGGGAGGGGATTACTTTGAAGGGGATGAAATTGATTTCGAAGAATATATAAAGAACTTTCAAAATAAATATAATGTCACCTGATTTTTTGGGCCCAGTAGTATTTTTGGGAATTCATGATTTAAGTGATTTCCGTTAGTTTGCAACTAAATTGTGACCGTTGAAAATAGAGAAATAACGGATTTACTAGTGGCTGCATTTCGTTGGGTGCAAAATCCTTCCGAAATGAGCGTAGGTCTGTCTATCCAACTTGTCATACAAACTCTTATACACAAAACTAGATTAAATTAGATAGGCCATGAAAAAATGAGGATGGAATTCAGTTGAGCTCTTGGAAGGAGAGAGGACTGGCACAGGTACAGAGAAGAAGAGCACTGAGGATTGCATCTTCGTATCCGACAGTCTCTGATTCGGCGGTGAAAGTCATTGCAGGCGTGATACCTGTCGGGCTCCTCACTAGAGAGCGCCGATCTATTTATATGCGTTGAAACGAGGATACGAGGGGGATGGTCGTCCGCGAGGAGAGACAGCGCTCACTCGACGATTGGCAGCAGTCTTGGGTAAATTGCACGAAGGGAAGGTGGACTGCGCGCCTCATCCCGGATGTGAGACTGTGGCTAAATCGAAAGTCATGGTGAGACTGACTTCTATCTGACGCAGCTTTTGAGCGGGCATGGGTGTTCTCAGTCTTACCTGCACAAGATCGGTAAGTCACAGTCACCCGATTGTTGGTATTGCCCAGGAGAGGAAAACAATGCCTGCCACACATTTTTTGCGTGCATAAAACGAGACAGGCTGCGGAGGGCCCTCTACGGGAGACGGGAGAGCTCACCCCGGATAATATAGTCGCAGTGATGCTCGAATCGGTTGATAAATGGAATCAGGTGGCACATTATGCTCGGGCAGTCCTAAAAGATAAAAGGGATTCACAGCAGTCGGGGGTGTTGGGGCTGGGGGATCGCTTGTCTGGCAATTCCTCTTCCCTCCCGCAGGAAGAGGGATCCCCCAGCTTGAAGGCGCCTCACGGCGTAACAAAACGAGACCTGTCCCGAAGTAATGTGTCAAACGGTTCCAGGCTAGGTTCTCAGGTAGACAAGGGAGGTGTTTAGTGAGTAGTCCAGTTGCCTTCTTGCGAACACCTCCTTACCACAGAAAAACTTCTTGAAAAGTAGGACATCTACCAGAACCCAAGATATGAGCCGAATCTCTTCTCTTCTTTGCATATTATACGGCTAGGCTGCGCATCACATTTTGATGCTTGCTGGCCAAGAAGGCCACATTCCAGCATCTTCTACTTCGGTCTGGGCCATTGCAGGTTCTTTTGTTATGATTGAAGCCTAGAAATCTGAAGCAACGAATTACCTCTATTCTTTGTCTGACTTGTACGCTTATCTAACCAACTCATATTCGCCCAGCACTTAGTATCCTAGAGGCCTTATCCGCTTCAAGTTTAACGACTGCCAACCTTTCGTCTCTGTTATTTGGTGGCAAAAGTCTAACTTTTGCGTCGCCAACTATGTCCGCCCCGAGTTCGGTCTGAACAGATTGCAGAGCTTCGTCCTCGATAGCGAAGCAGTCAAGGCCAGGCAGCTCAATTTTCGTTGTTGGCCTGAGTACTTTAACCTTCCCTTGTATTCCAACCACCGCTTTAATATTATCTTGCAGCTTGGCATGGTCCTCACTTTATGCTAGCTATAGCCAGACGTGAACATCAATAGTCTTTCTAATTTGGCGCATTTGCGTACTTGAGTCCTCTGACCGAGCAAATGTTCGGGTTGCTCCCAAGACTTCTGCGTATGTCTTCACCTCAGCTAGCCTGATAACAATTGCTTGCTTTCTAGGCTTTTTCTTTTGTTTTCTCTTCCAATGACGGGCGGAACCTTCATTGCTAAGATCTTTGTTTCCTATATTATCTTTGGTTTACACGACCGTCTCTTTCTTTTTCTCATAACTCTCTGCCATTCCTTAAGTGAGTGATCGACTTTATCAGGAGGAGTTTCAATTCTAGGGCGCTTATTCGGTGTTGTTGCTTCTTTGATGGCGTACCAGTGGTGTTTTTGGTAAAGAGTAGTGGTTTTTCACTACTTTCATTTCATGCTCAGCTCGTTTCCAGTTCGACCGGCATACAATTATTTAATTAGACATTTCCTCTAGCTCGAGAATGCCGTCCTTGACTTGCCGGGTGATGGTTTTTTGTTTTTTTTTTTTTTTGAATCATTGATTGGATGATTTTTTTCAATACTATACTGTGTCTTCCTCTAACTTCCTGTTGATCAATGCATTCCTTCCTATTAGAAGGATTAGATTGACTTGGCCTGAGTATTGGCTATCATTTTGCTCCTGTTAATAGTCGGATGTCATGAAGATTTATAATATTGGCCTCCGATTCTGCACAGGCTGTAATGTCATTCACAGCTTTCGCAGACCTAGATTTAATTCGTTCACTCCAGAGCGTTCTGGGAGCTTTAGGAATTTGCCAAAATACCCGCGATATTTCCGTAGTAGCCCACGGGCTCTTTTGATATTTGGTTTCACTATTTGTATCAGGTGCTCTTTGATCGATTGGTTATATAGTTTCACACGTGATCTGTGCGCAATTATTACGAGGAGGTGTGCGAAGCAACATCGATATCCGAGTAAATACTTCCTTTCGTGTTTGCTTGTAGAGTTATCTGGTATAGAGACCAAGTTTGCCACCTCTATAGCTGCAGTCACTGAATGACGGCGGCCGGGAGCCCGCTCACTTACTCCCCACTGCCGCCGGTACTATGGCTCCGAGCCCCTGCACCGTAACTTTTTTTCCTTCGTCAACTTTCTCTGGTTTTCTGTCTGGGTTCCTTCCCATAGCGGTTTGCCTACCCGCCAGGATATATGGATACTTGATGACGCCATATATTTTGTGACTCCACAGAGAAGATCATTGAGACTCAGGTATTTTTCTGGCTGAACCCCTGAGACTCTACCTTCTCTGCCGGCCGCTGTCCACAGCTGTTTATTGGGTATTCACAGCAAACCTTCCGAAAAAGGTCTTCCCTTTTCCGCAACCCGTGGAAGCGGTCAGTTCCGCGGTCTGACGGCCGTTGTTATGGATGGAGTAGAGAGGCATCAACATTACTTCACCCCGAAGACTATCATATCAGTCGCGTGACTCGTTAAACTAAGCAAGCCTAAGCCGCACTCGATTAGGGCTTTGATTAACACTCCTAATTATACCCGTAGCAGTAAGTTAAGTACGAGTACTTGTAGTATTGATTTTTAAAAAGTGAAAAAAAAACAAATACTTGTAAATACATATAACCCATACTGGGAGATAGGTAGGTTGCGGCGAAAGTATATGCAACTTCAGGTCCGCCGTTAAGCGGAGAAGAACTTAATTTCGAAGGAATGTCTAGAACCACTGGCCAACAACATTCACATCCTGAACGAGAAGGTTCAACATCGTTTAGAGACCGGAAGTGCCCTAACGAGACGAGTTATGGAAATGTACCAACCAACTTCAATATTTTGTATCATGACGAAGGATTGCCTGCAGCCAAAGGTTAAGGAGGCAAGTCAACATCCGAACTTGTAAATCACACAATATCCAATAACTCTGTCAAAGGAGAACACTACTACAAAAAACGGGGGAAGGACACCTTTTTCGACAAGCGTGTAGCATAATTGTAAACATCATGTGGAATTATGGGAAGTCAACGCGAGATTTACCACGCTTGGCCAAAAATAACAAGCTTTCATGACCGCGCGCGCGATTATTCACTGTTCACGAAATCCCTAGCAAATGTGTGAAGTAATAGAAGCACTTAAAAAAAAATAATCGCACGCGCGATGCGAACGACATTGAATTGACATTGGTCAAAAGTGTACTATGAGTAAATAAAACAAACATCAGAGATAAACAAGTTGAGTAAGCAGGAGAGTGCTCCTACCAGAAGGTCTTTGTAAACATCCTAGGGTTAGAAACAAATTTTCTAATAGCGTGAATCGATAACTTGAGTTATTCATCCAATACTTAGATATGAAATCGTTCAAATTTATACAAAAGATGCACAGTTTCTTTCATAAGCACAGTGCAGCCGCCATTTCGATCTAGCTTAAATGATTTTTCTGAATGCTCGGCCGATTGAACATGTTCAAGTTAAACACTATTCCTTAAATTTTCATGAAAATTGAAAGAAAATAAAAGTGCCTAAGTCAATTTTAAATATATATAGGGTTTTCCAATAAGAGGTGTTATTTTGAATAGATCTTCTGATTTAACACCTTGCGACTTCTTCCTTTGGAGCCACGTGATAGAGAAGGCCTATACCAAAAGCCCAGCATCAATTCAAGATCTCAAAGATGAAATTCGTGAGGCTATCGAGGACATAGGGCAACCACTTTGCGATTTGGTTATGCAAAATTTCATGAAGAGGATATGGTCCTGTAAGCGTGTCGTAGTGGTTATTTGCTCAATGTTAATTATTGCTATTAACGGCATATCTTCTTCTTTATAATGAAATAAACATTCGATCAGTTGTATTAAAAATGGCATTTTTTCTTTTAATATCAAAATAACACCTCTTATTGGGAAACCTTATATCAACCATAAACACGTGTTATTGTTGGTGTAATTCCATATAATTGAAATGGCTATAACTCACTTGATTATGATTCGATCGCAATTAAATTTTGTGAACATATATATCCTATATTAGTCTATATAATTGCGAAATTTCAAGAAGTTTAAAGGTACCGTTTTGATTTTATGGGCAAAAATGTAAAATCTACAAATCATACTATTATTAACAAAGTTGAGTGAATTTCGATTTCTAAGGTATTTGTTGCCCTTGTACTCATAAAGGTCCACGTCCGTGATAATTTTCAGATTTTTCGGCTGAAAGGTGTCCAATCGCGAGGGGGGGGGGACACAAATTTTGGGTATATTTTGCCTTCCCCTGGACCCCCTAATTCATAAAATGATTTTTTTATTTCAGACTCTAAAAGTTCTAATTAAGACCTTTTATTTGATACCCCACTCGACTACCTTTGATGAAAAAAAATTTTTATGGGCCAATTCGTTATTAGGTGGGACCCCCCTTAAACATTTTTTAAATTTTTGTTAAGGCCTCAACTTTTGAGAGACTATCACTTCTGACCTTTTCACAAAGTTTGAGCATTCTAGCTACTATAGTTTCTGAGGAAATCAGCTGTGACGCACGGACAGACGGACAGACGGACAGACAGACGGACAGACAGGTCGCGAAACTAGTAGGTCTTTGTAAAAAAAATTTTTACAAAGACCTAAAAATATCAAAACAAACATCAGAATCAATTACGCATACAACCGGAAGATTCTCCGCTCTCTGATACCGCCTCTCGCCATGTTTTTCCATTAATTACATTCTACATTGAATGCAGTTTATGGAAAATTACACGGGGGACCTACATTTCCTGAATTGTTGCGATCTTTCATAACACTAACCGAGAAAACTCACTTGCCAAACTTTTGGGGACCAAACATGGTTTTTGGCGATGCCGACCCAAGAATGACCCAAATGACTCCTTACTGCAACGAAACATTTACTGCAAACATGAAATAAACGAGGACGAAATATAAAATTCCACTTCTTCACTTCTATTTACAATCTGATCTGACAGTACAAACTGTCAGAGAAGATGTTCAGCCGTGATTGAAGTGATCGCCACCAGAGCGATTGAAGGTGGAATATAAATCACGCTGAGTCAGAGTGAAACCACTCCTCAGGAATAGAAAGAACCACTCCGAAGAGGTGGCTGAACCCGGGACAAAGAACTCGGTCGGAGAGCGGTACATTGGCCGTTACAGGGAAATTATAAAAGAGCGCGACGAATGACGCGCCTCCTCTTTCTTCTTGGGTAGCAAGTGGCGACGCAAGTAAGACGGGGTAAAGCGACGAGGATATATTTTGAACAAGAGGCGAATTAAGGAGAACGAAATAAAGCTACGAGGAAGCATTGTGAGGAACAACTAGCGAAGCAAGTGGAATAATGCCAACGGAAGCAGCGGAAAACAGGCCCCTTTATAACGCGTAGACAGTGTTTTCCTTTTTTAAAATTTCTTCTTTGGTATTCGATTGAAATTGACAGTTTGAAATTAGTTTGTTACACTGCGCAACTTGAATAAGAGATGAATTTGTATATTTGACATTTAATCCATGTTAAATTCCAGGAAAAAAGGTAAATTTTCTTTAAACAACCTAATTAAAGTTGAGTTTCTGGTTGTAAAGAGTGGGGCTGTGTGGTAAATCGCGCGAAGAAAATCGGAAGTTTAGTGCCAGTGTTCGGGGTGGTGTATATAGGGTGGCAAATTCTAGGGATAGTATTTTGTCTTTGCACGCCCCCTAATCGTAATAAAGAAAAAAGGAGAGTGAAGGGGTTTTTCTTATAAATCTAGGGAAACATAGAAGAGTCGGATAGTGTGAAAAATAGCTTTTGTTCCATCGTTAGGGAGTTCCGAGGGAAGTGTGTCCGAGTCGTATAGTGTGCAAACTAGCTTTTTATTCGGAGCCATTTAAATTTATGGCCGAAAAACGGTTGCGCTAAGTTGCATAGTATTCTTAGCGACATAGGAAGTGTAGTAGTAAAGTTGTTTTATTCGTGCTGCGAGAAATAGAAACCGGCAAGCCGTATTCTCGCTTGGCGGCTTATTGGGGCCTTGGTGGACAAGCGAGTGGCGCCCCACGTCCGTCTCCGGACGAGCTGAACCGGGTCCGTAAGCCCCGCCGAAGCACCATCATTTCTTTTGGGTGCAATATTGGCTCCCGAGTAATATTTTGGGTGTAACACCCTGTCGAATCGGCAACCGAGTTCTGAGGTATTTATTGTTCTTATCTTCATAAGGATTAACCTCCATGAGGCCAAGCTCATCGGGAAATACGATTTTCGATACTTTAAACCTGCTTCAGTATTCTCTGAAGAACAGACTGCCTTTAAGTTTCAAATCGTGACTATTCTTATTTCTCTCATTTGCTATCGCATTGAATTACCTTTAAAAAGGAAATATCAGTATACGTGTCTTTTTCTGCATATGCGAAGCCTTTCCTTAAATCTAATTTCGTTAAGTTCGATACTTGTGGCTTCTTTATTTTTTTAAGAAAACTTACTGTATGGACAGATATGAATGGAATGAAACTGGTAGGTCTTTATGAAATTTATTCTAAAAAGCAGTAAAAATGTTTCAAACATTTAAACGTAAAAGAAAAATAATTTTAAAATTTTCATCAATAACTCTACCGCCTTCATATAAAAATCTTCTGAAAACATTGAATTTTCAGTGGCACAACAACGACAAGACCTTATAAATCGGAATGTTCAATAGCATGAGAGCGAACTCGAAACCTATGATCAACAAGTTCCATAATGAATTGCATTTTGTGACATAAATATTCGATCAATGATCATGTTCATATAGTATTATTGCACACACACTATTCATATATGCTTTGCAAACATGCTCGTTTGTGCGTTTCATCTGCTGACAATAGCCATAATTTGTCATGTTAATCGCATAGACAACTTCACCATGTAGGTTTGTACGTATCGCACTACTTCTTTTGCGGGGGGTATCTTCTGTAATAAGATTAAATTAAGCCTACTTGCATGCTGATCTCTATCCTGAATAAGACAAGACGAAAAAAACCTCAAACACAGTCAAGTATTCAATATTAGCGCAAAATAAGTCATATGTGTACTCAACTCATAAGTCTGTATTTCGAATAAACAATAAATATGTGTAATAAACAGATACTTGTCAATTAACCTTCGCGAAAAAATTTTTCTAACTCAATTTTTTTCCATCAATTACTCGACGGCAAATATCTTAGATGTTTGGATTATTACGCAGGTAGGTGAGTAACCTGTCAATCGGATATCAATTGGTTTTTGCTCACTTGACTCTGACGATTAATGATTGATTGCGCAATCTTTTTTGAACTGAACGCAACGTACGAGTACATGCGGGTTAGTAGCATCTTTGGGGGCAAGGTTAATGAGATTAAAGAAGCATTAAAATGGCATGTTTAGCGAATGAAGTGTGGGTGAGTGAGGCAAATAGATCACAATATAACGGCTTTGTAATGGAACGCGCATAAAAGGAGCGTTCAACTGTGATACACATTAAATTGGTCGGTAATCGTAAATTTTATGCCTTTCAAAGTTGTTTCAAAGATAAATTGAAACGGTAGTAGTAAGCGTTAAATAATATTTCTGTTGCAAAAAAGCAGCAACAAAAGATTGTATTGAACTAAATGGTTGATCTAGATTTCAAAGAGTAGATTTTCGGAGCAGATATGAACGATTTGTGGCGAGATTGAGGTTCAGTTAAAATTGCAAAGCATTATATTTAGTGTTGAAATTTATATCACTTTTTAGATATTGAAGGTCAATCTTTATTCAGTTATATTTGAAGTTAATGTGAGATGATTAACCATCAAGATGCAAATTTGGTATTAACTCAATGGCTTAAATATTTTGAAATTTCCCAGTGATAAGCTATCAAAAGTTATCTATTTTAACTTTTTTGCCTTATACAAAACTGTCCCTAACAAGCATTAATTCCTTCTGATTTTTTTCGGAAAACTGTTGGGAACTGTATTTTCGTACGCGGAGATAGACGCACGGTAAGTTCACGTACTACAGTAAATTTCAAAAATATGAAGACAAACAAGCCAGTCAATATATGACTGAATGACTCCATTACATGCAACTTTTCGAGTAATTAACGAAAAACTGTAAGCCAATGTTTTTTCACCAGGTGAGGGCAAGTACAAGGCCGGCCCGATTATTACTTAGCCCCACTGCTAGATGGCGCCACTTTTGCAAAAGAGATTCACTATCGTGTAGTACATTCTCGTTGAGGACTACTTTCAACATGTCAGCCGGATTGAACTCGTAGTTTTGTTTTGACCGCGTGTAGGAGCGGGCGTGTCCACAAACTTTAGAAAAATGGAGAAAGAAGAATATCGGCCGGTGATTCCATTCTAGTTTTTGGAAGGGAAATCGCGCAGAAAAATTAAAGAGCGCTTGGATGACTCTGCTCCTGCGATGACGACTGTAAAAAATTGGTTTAACGAGTTTCAGTGTTGTCGCACGTTGGTTTTTGATAAGCTACGCCTAGGTGCCCCGAGCATAGAAGATAACGTGACAAAAATCAACGAGCTCGTATTAGCAGACCGCTGATTGAAGGTGCGCGAGATAGCTGAGAGAGTAGGCATCTTAAAAGACAGCGTGGGTCATATCCTGCATGAGAAAGCTGTCGGTACGATGGATGCCCCGTTTGCTCACTCCGGACGGCAAACACAACCGTGAGACCACTTTAGAGCTATGTTTGACGCTGTAGAAGCGATATCCAAAGAGTTTCTGCGATGCTTCGGGACATCTACCACTAGTACACATCAGAACAGAGGAGCAGTCGAAACAGTAGACTTCACCCAGCAAACGTGCTCCAACGAAGGCGAAGACTATCCCATTGGCCGGAAAGGTTATGGCCAACATTTTCCGGGATTCACAAGGTGTGATCTGCAGCGACTACCTGAAGCAGGGTTAACGGTCACAAGGGCTCTACTATTGCCGAATTATTGGGCTGATTCGATGCCGAATTGCAGAAAGAGGCCCTATTTGGCGAAGACAAAAGTGATCTTCCACTAAGAAAACGCACCGGCTCACACCTCCGCCGTCGCTACGGCTAAATTGGTCGAGTTGGGGTAAGAACTGCTACCCCATCCACCGAATTCTCTTGATTGAGCCCCGTGCATCTTCATTTTGTTACCAAACTTGAAAAAGTTACTCGCCGGGCAGAAATTGGAGTCTAATGAGGGAGGTCATCGACGCCACAAAGGCCCTTTTTGCATAGCTCGAGAAAACGTATTTTTCAGACGATTTATTTATTTATTTAGGCCCAGATCAACAGCAGTAATCCCAATTACAGAGTTGGTACACAAAAAAAAATATTAAAAAGTTAGGAATACATTAATTCGCAACCAAAAGAGACTAATGCGAATACAATTCTAAAACAAATTAAACAGCAGCAAAAAAAATAATTAAGAAAATCCAAAAAGCAAAGATTTAAGTGAGTTCTTAAAAATAAGAAAGCTAGAAGGAAAAGAACCAAGCCTAAGTTCATTGTGTACCCGGAGCAGACGCAACATAGTTGAATTATAGTATAATTCCGTTCTTGCAAAAGGTATACAAAGTCGAGAAGGAAGACGATTTAGTATATCAGATTCCCTCCATCGTATATCATTTGCCAGTGGAGAATAAATCCGACGGTGGTGAAGTTTAAATAACAAACACTCATCTAAAAACGTACGTCGAGCTTCAAGGGAAGGAAGTTTTAATAGGACAAGACGTTCATTATAAACTCTGTAAGGCAGATTGAATTTGTAAAGCAAGCACCTTGTGAATTTTCGTTGAATACTTTCAAGATCTGCAACTAAGTAAGCATGGTGCGGAGACCAAATCTGAACAGAGTATTCCAGAATACTCCTGACCAGAGAAGTATATAATAGCAAAGCAGAGGATATTTCGCTAAAAATATTAATATGACGGAGAATGAATCCAGACAACCTAGCCGCTTTAGAAGTGACATGCGATACATGTTAATCAAACTTGAGTTTGGAATCAAAAACGACTCCCAGATCTTTCATTTCAGACACCAATAGCACAGGATGATTATTTATAGTATACGTAAAGAAAAGGAAATGAGGCTTGAGAGAATACCTAGCTTTACACTTGGAAACATTTAAGGGTAGTTTATTTGACTCACACCAGTTCCTTAGGACAACGAGGTCATCTTGCAAAGATCCACAATCTGATTGTGTATTAATACACCTATACAATTTTAAGTCATCTGCATAAAGGAGTGAGTTAGACTCAAATCGATGCGGAAGATCATTTAAAAATATGATAAATAGAAGAGGGCCTAAAATGGAGCCTTGAGGTACACCTGACTTTGGATAAAATGGTGGTGACACCACATTACGGAGGGATACAGAGCAAGACCGATTTGATAGAAAAGAGAAAATCCAGGATACAATGGAATAAGGGAAACCATAACATTTCAGCTTATTACAGAGAATATCATGCCTTACTAAAGTCGGTGTATTTAACATCAACTTGCGAGCGAGCATCAAATGGTTTGGCGATAAAGTTAGAGAGTTCCAACAAGTTACTAGTCGTCGAACGCTGAGGAAGGAATCCGTGCTGCGATTGAGAACAAACGGTAAAAAACAATTAAGGAGTCTAACATACATGATTTTTTCAAAGATTTTGGGGTAGTTTTTCACAGATGATGCATCACCATCTTTCAGTATCGGTGTAATAAACGCAGACTTCCATGCAAATGGAAATGAGGCCTCTTCTAAGCTATACTGAAGAGAATAGCAAGAGGAAGGGAAATGGCAGGAGCTAGTGATTTAACAAAAAAGCTAGAAACCCCATCAGGACCCGGACCCAAGCTTGCATCTAAATTAGAGATCACAAATCAAATGGAAAAGGAAGACATGCACTGTGGATATGAAAAATCAGACTGGAACGAATATGATACATTGGCGTTTTGGTAAATAGACGCGAAATATTGAGCAAAGAGCCCTACGATATCAACTGGTGTATCAGCACTAGAACCTTCATAATGCATCACATCAGGAACAGTGGACGATGTTCTCAAAGAGCAAATGTAAGACCAAAAAGGCTTAGGCATGTTAGCTTTTAATGATTTCTCAATGGAAAAGTAATAGTTTTTCATCGCAGTCAAGTTTAGCCAAAGCTCGGAGTCTTGAAAATTCTGCATATGCTTCATTAGAGCCAGTCAATTTAAAAAATCGATGGGCTCTTTCTTTAGATTTCAACGCAGCAAGAACTCTACAAGTGAAACAAGGTGGTTGCGAAGACTCTGATCGACAGTAGACTGGAGTATTTCTGGCGATAAGACAATTCAAATAAGAGTAGAATTCATCAAAAGCAGAGTTAACGTCCAAATAAAGGAAAAATGAACACCAGTCAATAGAAGATAGACCCTCAGCAATGGCAGCATAATAAGCCTTACGAAAGTTATACTTACAAGGGAGCACATCATGCCTACGTTTTAACAAAGGGGAGCAGAACTCCATGCGCAGTGGTGGATTATGACTGTCTGCAGTCACATAGACGTTCACGGATGGAAATAACAGTGAAATAGATGCAGCACTATTCGTAAAAATTAAGTCGAGAATGCGGTCGTTACTATTCAAAATTTGATTTAGTTGGGAAAGGGAACAATGGGACATAAAGGAGGTTAAAAATAAATGAAAGGCGATTGGAACTAATGATTTGTTCATAGTTAAGAGGATCCCAGTCAATCTGAGGTGCATTAAAATCACCGCAAAGCAGAAGTAAATCTGAAGGGTATTTTGATAGCATAAAAACAGACAGCTCATCAAGAAAAGTTTCAAAGAGAGCAAGTGAAGATTTACACGGTATAAAAATAGATGCAATAAGCAGAAATGAGTTATGCGTTAAACGAAGTCTAACAATGACACATTCTACAGGAACAGATGGAAGAAAGTCATAACAAGGCACACTGAAAAATGATTTCTTTACACCAATAAGAACTACACCACCAACTGATTTGCAACTAGAAAGCGAACAACGATCTTGTCTATAAATGTTATGAGTTGGGGAGATATGAATATTAGAAACAGGTTCATTCAACCATGTTTCCGCTATGCAAAAAACATCATCATTAGCGGTAATTATTGAAGCAGAAAGATCTTTAAGCTTGGTTCTCAATCCTCTTACATTTTGATAATAAATTGAGAAATGACTGTTCACATTTATCAACGGCGAAGACGCTTTTCTGGGCGCTCCAGCTCTAAAAAATTACGACGATCTCTGGCAACAAATGATTTAACAAGCAATCCAGGAGGCCAAAACTCCGGGCTCTTTAGTTGACTCATGGACGCAGGCACAATAAGCTTAAAAGAAGCAAGGAGTTTGTTAGGTAATTTCTCCTTGGTTAGCTTCTTGCAGCTGATGATGCATGAAGATGACCCCAGCTTCGATTCGATATAATCAGCAATATCATCGGGAGTAGTGTCATAATCCAAGCGAGAAATAAATACACTGAGAGGCGGTGATATTACGACCAAACGCCCCTTATCTTTGGGTTTATAATTCGATGCAGTCACAAGCCTAGAGCGCTGACCATCAGACTCCTTACTAGTACCTGGAAAGATATTTGATGGCGCATCACATGAATTTATACCTTTTAGTTGCGTCATCACAGGCGATGACAGATTGGAAGATGAGGCAGTATCTGATGCAGGATTTAATAAAAGGTTCCCATTAGTAGAACCATCTTCGACTAATGAGCCAGCAACTCCGGAACCGTAAGCAAATGGACTAACAACCAAGTTCGGGTCTGATGAAATGCTTGTACTTTGCAGTCCACGATGATCATTAACGGAAGGCGAAGGAGAAGCAATTACAGCATCAACTGAAATGCATTCACTCTGCTGTTGATTATCTACAGGAGTGTTAACTGTAGCAGCCGACGGAGGTGGATTTTGCAATACTCTAGAATTTTTCTTACTCCTAGTGATAACTGACGGCACACACGGCACTCGCTATATCAGGTTCGATAAATCTTCGGAGACATGCAACGACTGCAATAACTTGGCAATGTCTTTTTTTGCATCTTTGAACTTTTCTGCATGCAAAGGAAGTCTTCATTCAGCGTGCTAACAATCTCATTTGTCCTCTTCAATTTGTTGACATAAGTTGAAAGGGGAAGTCCACGGCATCTGACACAAAGCCAGAAAACTCCCGAACCACAACTAACAATAGCATCAGCAATATGATCTGAAAGCTGTGCACACTTAGCATGAAAGGAACACGCGCAGAAGCCCGAACATACAATAAAAGGAGTTTTATCGATTGTTTCAACACACTGTGAAGCAGAACAAGATGGCATTTAAAGACTGCGTATAAAATAAGCAATTACAAATTCACTTCAGTATAGGTAGGTGAAAATAAAGTGTACCAAAATGCACAAAATAAATGAACTTCAAACAGTACAACACTAAAAATGAGCGAAAAAGCACTACAAAGCTCAAGCACGGCACTCTAGCACTAAATACCCACAGGCGGGTTCGTGCCCAAGTAGAATTTAAAAACTGAACGAATCGATCACTGCCATGCAAAGCGAAGAAATCAACCACTAGATGGCACTCCACACCCGCCGCCTCAACAAAAGAAAGACAATGATAATGTCTTAAAATGCGAAAATGTTTAAACTAAAAATCCACGGTACAGCAACGCGGAATCGCACCACCGCGAACACGATAGTCAATATAACGCAATAAGGCACAAAACCCGAAAGCACACCACGAGCAAACGTGCAAAAATCACAAGAATTCAAGGAAATTTGCGGAACGCAAGAACTTGTGGCGTCCACATGCTCACCGCAAGGAGCCATGAATTTCTCAACTCATGTCAACGAGACGCTCACTTCGTTCGCAACCTCCGACGAGTCAACATCGCGTGCGCCAACATGTAGTCCTTCACTACATTCAATTCTATACTTATAATTCTTTGTACATTTGTGTTTGCCAAAAAAGTCATATTTGTGTTTAGTAAAGAAATATTCTTTCATCTCATGGGGATCGCGCAAAGCTTATTAACAATCCCCATAAACTGCACGACTGCTCCACTTTCGTAAACGTCAATGTTGCCAATTTAAAGTAGTTGGAGCATCGCTGGGCCAAGTGTATCGAGCTAAGAGGAGATCATGTTGAGAAATAGATTGCCACTTTAGTACTCATCGAACCGCCCTCGTACATAATAGGTTTTGTAGAAAATATCTACATCTGAAACCTTTCAGACGTTAGTTTTTAAGGTTTTGTAAAATATTTTTTCAAGCACCTACTAAAATTGCGACCTGGATGTCCATCCGTCCGTCCGTGTGTTACAGTAATTTTTCTTCCAAACCATATAAGCTCCAAACATAAAATTTTGTAAAAAGGTGGAAAGTGGTGCCCTTTTCAAATTTCCACTACAAAAAAAATTTGATGATGCTTAAGGGGGTCTCCCCATATAGAGATGTAGCCCCTGAAAAACAAAAAAATATTAAAGTTAGCCAATATGGGTATCAAATAAAAGGTCGTTTTCAAAACAGGTCTTAGACTGACATTTTTTGCTTCAAGGGGTGCTCAGCGAGGGGGAATGCACGAAAAATTTGTGTTCCCCCCCTCGCGATCGGAGGCTTATGACCTTAAAATCTGAAATAAATTATGGAGGTAGATCTTTCCGAGTACAACAACATAAAATACATCAGAAGTCGAAATTCATTTAACTTTGTGAATAAGAGTGTGATCTTCGAATTTTACATTCCCTTTAAAGTCGCATGGATACCCTTAAACTCAATGAAAAAAGGAGAAACAATCGATTTTCTTTTAAATGTGCACATCTCTTTGACGTGCTTTCTGACTTGATTCGCTGTTGGTGACTGCATATCGTATGTTGAGTACAAAAACCTTCGGACAGAAGCGTAGGTCTGTCTATCCAACTTATTTAACACTTAATAAAGTAGATTAGAATTGAGGAATAAGCGACTTTTGTAGCAAGCTTATGGAATAAGCAAGTTTTGATACTTATTTATATGGAAAAGGCTAATTATGACACTGATGTAGCCCCTGTAATAACATAAATTTAAGCAACCGCTGTAAATACGTTGTTAATTAAAATACATCTGTCAATAAAAGCTCTCTCGAGCACGAACCTCTAAGGCATACGATCGTCTTTTCCTTCTCCCCGGTCACAACAAATTGGCGACAAGGACGGAGGAAATAACAAAAGCCGGCAAATTTAACTATCAATCTCTGCTGAACATAAATACTTACCTATTTTGAAGCATATCAACATGGAGAACTAAGAAGACGTGCCCCCCGGCAGTCGTGGCACCAACAACGTAGTCAATTCGGTTAACCCTACTTTTCAAGGTTTGTTAAAAATATCGAACCATTTAATAAAGATTTTTCATCGTGGTCACGCTGGGAGGACCGGCTCAAGCGCGCTTTTGCAATTTTTGGGACTTCATCAAGCATGAGTGTCCACCTATTTCTACATTTCATCGGTTAGGAGACCTACAATATCATTTGCGATAAACTTGCGCCGCATAAACCGCAACATAAAGCCTACGAAGATCTTATAATGCTTCTTAAGGAACGTTACGAGCCCAATCCGCTCGAGATCGTCGGAAATTATCGGTTTGACCTACTCAAGCAAGGTGATGGTGAATCCATCAAAGACTTCTTTGTGTTGCTTCGGAAACTATCCAGTGGTTGCAATTTCGGTGCAATTTTTACAAGTAGATACAGCATTACGTAACCAATTTGTCTTTGGAGTGCGAAGTCATAGGATTTTGAATCGTTTAGTCGAAATTGATAACTCCACCCCTTAAAAAGCGGTGGGGAAATTGCTATGGAACTTTCAGAGTGGAGAGGCGCGGAAATTCACAGGAATCCCGAGAAAGTACCAGATGTCGAGCATTACGTCAGACAAACAAGCAAACAGCTGAATAAAGGTAACAATAATAATAATACTTATACCAAAAGTCGTAAGTGTTATCGTTGATGTAGTGTCACACACATTGCAAACACAAGAATTCTAAGTGTAATTTTTGCTCGAAAGTTGGGCATTTGAAAAGTATGTGTCTCGTTGCTAAATGAGAGAAGGGAAAAATCAGAGGTAGTAAAGATTCAAATGATACAGTTAAACGTCAAAATCATGCAAATTTTACAGAAATTGCTAGTGGCCCAGAAGAAGTTTGCCATATCGTAAACACTGTTAATAGCTCATATGCTCGCGCCAAGGTCTTTACAAAACTTAACGTAAATGATGTATTGTTATGTTAAACTTCGAGGTTGAAAGTAGATTCGGTAAGCATAATGAATGTAAGTGATAAAAATAAACACTTTAAATCTATCGAAATACGAAGATCTCAAATGAAATTGATGAGTTATTGGGATAATGAAATTTCTGTTCTCGGTTTCAGTTTACTTAGCGTTGAAGCAGTGTCATCGTTTAAGTCCGCGGGACTACCCAGAACACTTAAGCTATACATCGTCGAATCGCAAAGGCATCCACTGCTCGGTCGGGAATGGATTTACGAACTTAACGTAAACTGGAATGAAATATCCCAACCGCATACTTCTCGGAATAATAATATCAAAACTGATGTTAAAACGATTACTCCTACCCTAAATACAGCGCCAGAGCTCGCAAGAATCAAGAGAAAGTATTCTGAAATTGTTGATAACACAATGGGGAAAATCAAAGGTATCAAGGCTCACATTAACCTTAAAGAAAATGCAAACCCAGTCTTTATAAAAGCACGTAACGTTCGTTTTGCAATAAAAGAGACAATTGAACGAGAGTTCGCTGACCTTGAAGCAAATGGTATAATTTCGAAGGTTAAAAATAGCCGTTGGGCAACACCTATCATTCCAGTTCGGAAAAAGAATAATACGGTACGTATTTTTGTCCCCTAGTGCTTACAACCGATGCATCACCTTATGGTATCGGTGCTGTACATAGCCACTTATTTCCTGATGAAACTGAGCGCTCGATTCAATATGCATCACAAACCTTATCATCGGTTTAACAAAAGTATTCACAAGCTGACCGAGAAGTATACGCCATTATATTTGGCAAACGAAACTTCTACCAATATGTATACGCAAGCATTACTATCTGCCTTAAGAATGCAACATTACGCTGTATTTTCAGAATCCTTCGACTATGACATCAAATATCTTCCATTACAACAACATGCTAACGCAGATGCATTCTCTCGCTTGTCATTGGAAGAGACACATGCAACAATTGAAGAAAGCGATATTGTCAAGCTGAACTTTATTTAGGCTTTACTAGAGTTAGCGAGGGAGATTGGGAAGGCAACCAACGCTGAACCTGAGTTGAAAATTCTAATCACTGGGGTGATGCATGAACGGGATTTCAATGCTAAGGACCGCTTTGGTATCGAGCAGTCCGAATTTAACCTACAAGGACTATGTTTAATTCGAGGAATTAGAGTTTATATTCCCAGGACCTTGCGCAGACAAGTACTGCAGGAGCTTCACTCCGCACATTTTGGGGTCTGACGTATGAAGGCACTGGCACGTAGTTACTGTTGATGGCCCAATATTGATAAGGAAATTGAGGTAGTTGCGCAAACTGCCAACAGTGTCAGGACACTAAAAGTAATCCAAGCAAAGCGCCCCTTCACGTGTGGGAACGACCATTTGGCCCATTTCAACGTTTACATGCAGATTTTGCTGGACCCTGTGTAAACAGTTTTTAATACTTGTTGACACTTACACAAAATGGGTTAGCGTTTTTATCATTTCTGACATTACAATAGAAACTACAATTCAGAAATGTCGCGAATTCTTCGGTACATTTGGAATTCCGTCAGTAATCGTTAGCGACAACGGGAGGGGAATTGTGAAATTCTTATGAATTTAAACAATTCCTGAAAATAAACGAAGTCGTTCATAAGCTTTCAGCCCCATACTATCCTGCGACAAATAGGCAATCAGAACGCTACGTTCGTACGATTAAGGAAAAACTCAGAGCACTTAAATCCGGTAAGTACGATTTGCAGAAGAGCTTATGCAACATCTTACTGAACTACCGGAAAATGATACACCCTGTAACGAATCAGTCACCATCAATGCTCGTGTTCGGTAGACAGATTTGCTCTCGATTGGAAATAATGTTACCACAAAGGGAGTATTTAAGAAATCCCCCAGTGGCAATATTTCGTAAATTTAATATTAATGATCGCGTCGCAGTGCGCGAATATCTGTCCAAGGAGAAATGGAGATATGGATATGTGGTGGAACAAGTAGGAGAACTTCATTACGTCATTAAATTAGATGATAGACACACCTGAACGGGGCAAATCAAATTCGAAAAGTTGTATCGAGTGTTCAAGATCCAGTTCTCGAGGGTTCTCATAGTGACGAAGAAACAGAAGGTATCTTTTTTTTGATAAAACAGTCATTAATAAATCATCTAATCTTGAATCTAGTGTTATTTTAAACGAAGAGCGCAATAAAATCGGAAGTAAAATATCTTCAAATGAAACACACGTTGAAGTTACTAACAATAGTCCTGATACATTGTCAATACAACCTGAAGTAAGAAGATCAGAACGTGTTAGAAAAGCTCCAGAGAGACTGACGTACACCTAATGTAATATTATTTAAAATAATATTTAAATAAAAATTTACATTAAATATCACCCAATTTAATATTGTACTGAATTATACGTATCGTTAATAACATTGAATTAATATTGTATCTCTAACAACAATGTCATACCAAAATTTAAGATGTAAGTAAATATTTATGCGCGGGAGACTGATGTAACCACTGTGTAACAATTTCGCGACTGAATGTAACTTCCGTGCCCTCTGGTGGAGCTCCTGACTGGGGCCCTCGGACCCGGTTAGCCCAATGGAGAGGGGCCGTGCGCCACTCGCTTTGCCAATGGGCCCCACAGGAGTCGCCAAGCGAGAATCGCGACTCGCCAAAAGGCTCGCACCAACACTGTCCGCGACACGACGCGCAATGCGACCATGCACCGCCTATCCTCCCTAACCGCGACCACTACTAGGGCGGGGGAAACTAAAACAAGGGATGAGCTCGGAACAATTTCGGAGTCACACCACGTGGCGGTGAAGCACCCTCGAGCCTTCCACACGCGGGGCGTCGCTCGTACGGGAATGCCACCTCGCTTTCCGAGCCAACTTCACAATTCCTAAATCACCAATTTCGCGAAATCACCAAAAACAATTTAATCCCACGGATTAACAATATATATAAGATATTCAGACAAGAAATATATGTGTAAGGTTATACCTTTCCGAGCCAACTTCACAATTCCTAAATCACCAATTTCGCGAAATCACCAAAACAATTTAATCCCACGGATTAACAATATATATAAGATATTCAGACAAGAAATATATGTGTAAGGTTATACCTTTCCGAGCCAACTTCACAATTTATAAATCACCTTTTTTTTCTCTAAATCACCAAAAACAATTTTAATTATACGGATTAACAATATATACAAGTTATTCAAGCAAGAAATATATATATATGTAAGGTTATACCCAACTTGCACCATTCAACCGGCTTGTTCGACTCGGGGGGCCCCCAATCTTGTTGCCGCCAACTCCTGCTGTCGATCCACCTCGGTCGTAGAGACGCTCCTCTCATTCATCCGAAGACCTCCTTGAATCCTCCAAAAATTCAGCCAAAAAAAAGTCAATCCTCCAAAGATTCCGCCAAAAAAAATTAATCCTCCAAAAATTTCGCCAAAAAACTTGAGCTCCCTCTTGGTAAAATGCCGCAGTCGAAAAAGAAGGTTTCCAAGCTCCATCCGGGGTCTTATATCCCCTCTGGTGGCCACGCTTTCCTATCAGGGAGCTTTTCGATGTTCCACCAGTTCATCGCATTCACAGCATTACCCGCGTGTCGTGTCAGCTGGCATCTTGCGAGCTTTAAATGCCATAATATGGTGATGGAACGATGAAACATTTGATGAGCTATGACGCGATGATGGTTGATGTTGTTGTTGTTGCTGCTGCTGCTTCGATGCAGATGACAGATTCAATTCATGTTGCTCAACATATGGTATACCTGCTCCCACACTTCCGCCTACATTTCTACTGCCGTCCGGATATCTGCTGGACACTTTTTCCGTCCTATATTGTGTTCGCGATCGTATCCAAATGTGCTATGTGTTGGCGGATGCTGCTGAATGTGTGGCTGGTTACCTTGGGCTTGCTTCTGCACTTGAATATGCGATTGATGGTAATATTGCTGCCGTTGCATTGCAGCTTGTTGCTGGCGCGTAGTGCATTTTGTTGAGTAGATGCATCCACAGGCTTGCTTCTGCACTTGAATATGCGATTGATGGTAATATTGCTGCCGTTGCATTGCAGCTTGTTGCTGGCGCGTAGTGCATTTTGTTGAGTAGATGCATCCACAGGCTTGCTTCTGCACTTGAATATGCGATTGATGGTAATATTGCTGCCGTTGCATTGCAGCTTGTTGCTGGCGCGTAGTGCATTTTGTTGAGTAGATGCATCCACAGGCTTGCTTTTGCACTTGAATATGCGATTGATGGTAATATTGCTGCCGTTGCATTGCAGCTTGTTGCTGGCGCGTAGTGCATTTTGTTGAGTAGATGCATCCACAGGCTGATAATTATTTATGTTTACAACATTTCTATGGGATATCGCATTCGAAACATGTCCTACACCTGTTGATCCATGTCTCATATCATATATGCATATTGCTATTGTTTGGTGTCGCGGTGATAACTGGATGTTGAGCGTGGTAACCATACTCTTTTGGCCGGAAGGAGGTTGAAATACATCTTGAATTTGCTGTGGATGTGTCGTACAGCTTCTTGGTTGCTGTTGTTGAGTTGATACAGGAGAATTTGTATTTACTGAATTGTTAATTTGTATCCGTTGGCTAGGAGGAGTATTAAATACGATAGGCCTAAACGTGTAAGTGCCTTGGAATAATTCCGGCGTCTCATTTATATTTGTGCCAAGTTGATTATAAGCGTATTGTGGCTTTAATTCTATATGATCTGAGCTTGTTTGTTCTATCGCATTAACTAGTTGCCTTACTAGATTATCATCACGAACCGATAATAGGTTTTTGGATTCATCAGCTACCAATGTATGGAACAGTAACGATTTATTTAGGGACGTTACACTCGAAATGAAATCTGTATACGGGAAGCTCGCTTAGGAAATCCGATAAACTCGTCAGCCCGGTTAAAGTTATAACCGGTACACTTCCATCAGTATTTGCCGGTCCGATTCGGTGAAATTAATCGCACGCTTTCGACATTTCAGCACAATGATTGAATGCATTGTCAGCGAAGTGCTCGTTGATCTGCTTAGAACCTACTTAATTCTAATTTCTAAGTGTGATACAAAATATAAAGCGTTACATACATCGTTAAACCTCGACTTTAGTTGGCTCGGGAAGTTATACTCGCGGAGAACTTATTATATTTTTTTTTTGTTTCTTTTTTTTCCGTTTGTTTGTTTTCTTGTGTGTGTGGAAGGCTCCCGTGACAACTGTAATAACATAAATATAAGCAACCGCTGCAATACATTGTCAATTAAAATACATCGGTGCAATTTTCGTTTGAAAAGAAAACATTTTCATGATTACAATTCAGAATATAGACCCGTTGAAGCTGAGATGATAGAAATCGATGCAGATTCGCTGCAACCTCCACCTATTGCTATCAACGTCTGCTCAATTCCCTTCTTTTCTGTTGTCGCAGCGCAATGAAATTGCGAAAAAATCTTCTTCGCTTGCAACGCCCGGGAAGTCATCTTCAATAGCAAACTTCTTTCACAAGCCAATGACTCAAAAAAAAGTTGCCTATCTGAACAGTCTGTTAGTTAAAACAATTGTGAAAGACTATTTACCTTTTCAGATTGTCTAAAGCGCAAGTTTTCGAAATTATATTATGCTTTAAATCCCAGTTACTAGCAACCATCCAGAAAAGCGGTGTCAAAAGTCCTTATACCTCAGTGTAACAATTTTAAAAAGGAAGTAGTTTTAGATGGCCTTCAACCGTCAAAGGCAGTTTGCTGAACTACCGATAGTTGGACATCGAAAGCCAATGAAAGCTTTATATCAATAACAGCGCATTTTATTGACGAAAACTACAAAAACGCAACATTCCTTCTGGAATGCTATAATTATTCAGACAATCATACGGCTGAAAATTTAGGAAGTGAACTCCAGAAAATTGTAGAAATTTGGAGAATCGATAATGAAATCCAAGCAGTTGTTACCGACAATGCTGTCAGAAAAACATCTTGGAATCATGTACCATGCTTTGCAAATACCCTTCACTTGGTGATAAAGGATGCTCTAAAAGAGATTGAGCTTATTCGAAAGAAGACCACAAAAGTTATCGAGTTTTTTAAAAGGAGCCCAAAAGCATCGAATCTGCTTAAAACTATTCAAAAGCAAATGACATAATCTATTCTTAATCTTAAGATAGATTCGAATAAAAGGTGGAACTCAACCTGCGATATGCTCAAAAGAATTTTAGAAACAAAAGATTCGCTTATCTCGATCATTGCTCTGCATTATCCAAACCTTGAAAATTTTACAAATGCTATTCTTGCGTTACAAAAACCTTGCGAAATTCTAGAAGTATTTTAAGATGTCGCAGAGGGAATTTGCAGTGAAAACAAAGTTACTGCCTCAAAAGTTCAGCATTAAAAAAATATTCTTTCCTCTAAGATTTGGAATAATTTTGATCAAAACGTGATTAATTTTATCGGAAGATTCAGCGCAGAAGACAACATTCTTAGTGAGGTTGAGAAGTACCTTCAAGAGCCAATTTTATTCAGAACTGAAGATCATCTTATTTGGTGGAAGAACCACAAAACTTTGTACCCACACATTTTCGAATTTGAAGTTAAATGGCTCTCCATTGTTGCTACATCTGTGCCTAGTGAACGAATTGTTTCAAAAACTGGTCAAATAGTTACAGAACGGAGGAGCAAACTCAGCGGGGAAAAAGTAAACCAAGTTTTTTACCTAAATATAAAATATTCTAATTAAATTTTTCACATTATGCCAGATAGATTGAATTTATATTTACGTTGCTGTTCTTATGTTCTCAAAGATTGTTAAGTTTTGTTCCTATGAAATTATTTTTTCATTAATTGTATGTCTTATTTGCACTAAGAATACCCTTGAGTAATCAATTTACCAATTAATAAAATATGACCATGAACGTTGTACGGACCCATTATGTAATCTTACTTCCAGCTCAAAATACAGTGAGCCTGGAAATTTCGAAAGCAGGTTCAGATGGAAGTTCGTCATCTTAAAAAGTAATAGCGGAACCCAAAATTGTTCAGTATTTGCTATGATCATCTCTCAAAAAATTTTAAGCGATAGTTTGAATCATTTGGAAATTATATATTGATTTAATTTCACTTTTTTCATAGAAATTTGCTCATTTTCAGATACACCAAATTTGTTGGGTTAGAGTTAAAACTGATAGAGTCTAATCAACTGTTCACATGGTTTGTGCTCTAGCCAACAATATTGTGCCTGAAAATTTCAATTGTGGTATTTGCGGCCCGATCATCATTTCTGTTTGTACATACTTCAAATTAAGCTAAGAACTTTTAATTCCACGTTTGAATAAAACATATTGAAAATTTGATTCATTAGCTCAAGAAACTTATGTCGATAAGATAAATGTCAATTCAAAAAATTTGTCTTACTATGCACAATATCGCATGCAAACGTACACAGATATATGCAGCAAACAAAGCCGGCTGATATATGCTGGCACGGTGGCTGACATAACAAAGTTTATTCCGAAAATGTAGAGAAAAGTATAAGCTCTGCAGCACACTGCACGAAAGACTAGCACTTGTTCGGTTGACTTGAGCACTTCGTATTTCGTACTTTGTAGGGAAAGGTATGGACTCGGAAGAACCCCGCACGAACGACACACACATGTGCGGTTGGTCGCTTAGTATCCCGTACTGTACGATGTGCTGCCAGCATAAATATTATGTACCGCACAATCAAGTCTGCGCCACATTTTGTATAGCACGCACACGTGCAACCCATCACCAGTGACAAGCTAAACTGCGAAAACTATAGAGACGTATTACTACTTTGTACGGCGTACAAAATATTAGCAACGATCTTAGAAAATCAACTCAAATCGTACGCTAACAGCATTCTTGAAGAGTATCAAGGTAGCTTTAGAGCAGGCAGATCGAGGTCACCATAGAGGTACAAAAAGTTTTCATTGACTTTAAGCAAGCATACGACAGTATTGATGCTTTGCTTTGGTATCCTAGTCAAATTAGTCCATCTTACCAAAATTACAATGACGTCGACGAACTGCCAAGTCCGCATCAATAACCAACTCACCGATGCCTTTCACATAAATATCGGACTAAAGCAGGGACATTGCTAGGGCCAGCCCATCTCCCTGCTTTAGTCCGATTTAGCTCTGGAATATGTCATGAAAAAGCGACCTGTCGATACAAGAGGTGCATTACGATACAAGTTAAGCCGAACGACATCAGTATTTTGCCATGGTTATTAAGAACCGGTAAAGAGCTTTTCCAGAAACTCGACAGCGAGACAAAATTATTAGGTCTACAGCTTAGAAATAAAAATTTTTATTCATTTTTGACGATCTTGAAGACAGCTGCATACACAGGAAAACAAAGCTCCAAGTATACAAATCTGTAATAAGACCTGTGTTATACTAAGAGTGTGAAACATGGGCTCTAATCCAAGCATCCGCAAATATATTGAACGCCTTCAAGCGACTGGTCCTGAGGCGAATAATCGGAGCGAAGTTAGACGGTGGGGTATGAAATTTTTGACGATCCGTAGGTCTCAACGATTGTAAAACTGCGGAAGCTGCAATGGGCTGGACACATGAATCGTATGGACGAACAACGGATACCCAAGAAGGTATTTGGTGGGAGAACTGAAGGCCGGAAACCAGTGGGGAAATCGAGGAAACGCTCGTCTGACTCGGTCGACGAAGACAATTCATCGCTGCTCGGATTTAGAAATTGGAGGACGCGGTCAATGGATCGAGACAGTTGGAGGGGCAATTTGCAGGAAGCGAAGTCCCGAGAGGGGCTGTAGTGCTACGAGGAAGAAGAAGAACGATCTTCTGCTGATTACAAAAATTATCCTATCTGATTAATAACAGGTCATAAAATCCTCTAAAAGATTACCCGCCCCTCATTAAGTGTCCGTTGTTCGGTCCTTACTACCTGGAAATCCTTTCGTTGGGTAATTCAAATAACCGGCTGTACGCATTCCCCATGTCCATATTTATTCGTTTTTCTTCTGGTATTCTTTATATCCAATAGCTTTCGGCGGCATCTAGCCACTTCCAGTCCTTTATTTCCTGTAATGCCGTTGTTTTCCCATGCAATTCCATGTCCGTCTTTCATCATGTGCTTTGCTACAGATGATTTCACGCTGTTTAATTTTATTAAAATTTTTCCAATTTCCTTATAATTTTTACTTTCCCATCATCACAATCCTACCCTTATCCCTTATTTCCAACTAAAATAATATAATACATACTAATAATTTCAATTTTCCTACTAACAACATTCCATTGATTAATTCCCACTAACAAAACTTCATTCAATATCTTTTCCCTAACAAAACCTAATTCCTTCCTTCATACTAACTAACTCTATTCCCACTAACAAATTTCATATTTTTATACTAACAAAAATTTATTCATGCTTCCCTTTTAACGAATTTCCATATATTGCCCATCAAGAAAGAGTTGAAGTTGCTTGATCGATAAGTCATAGCTCCATTGGTTACGGCGCGAGTTTGACCGGGGGTCTGCTGGAACCCTGAGTTCAAGTTCCCCCGGGCGCAGGGAAGCACTCTTTTTGGGGTATCAGCAAAACCAATAGCTTCCGTAATGTATATGTGACACTTTGCATTCAATCAAGCGATTCTTGGATGATGTAAATTGCCATATATGCAAATCAATGGATACTATTGTGTTTGTCGATACGGGAAAAAAAGATGTGTGGATAGCGGAATCGAAGTGTTTTGAACTTCGATTACGTTACCCAGATGCGGCACCGGTAATTGAGCATGAAAAAGAGATTGCGGAATCGGAATGCGGGGATTAAGTGGTTGGGATTGGGGCAGTTAGTATTTGACTGGGAGATAAAAAAGCAATGGTGTTTGGCGGTGCGGGATGGTTAATTCGAGAAAAGATTCGGTATTTGAATTTGAAAAAGAACAATAGGGATTGCTTTTGGCGGCGCATTAAATTTTAATTCGGGGAGAAACGATTTTTTCGGTGATTTGATCTTGAAAGAAATAGGGGGTTGTCGCGTTTTTTTTTTTGTGGAGGTGATTTACGGAATGGATTGTTCGACATGCTGTTTTGAAGAAAAAGAAGATTTTGGGAATTAACAATTCGAGGAAGTGTGTCAATGGTTTGGTTTGGATTTATGACCCAAAGAGATTTGCGGTCGTGAAAGTGCATAGAATACTTAGAAACGACGTGCAATTTATTGTATAAGAAGTGCAGCAAAGGTTTGGCGATTCGAGCGGGTCTCGTAGATAATAAATAAATCCGTTTAAAATTACGAAAAAGTGGAAGGTGTTTAAACTCATTAACGAGAAAATTCCTTTGTTTAATATGGATAAAGCTGGTTGTGTCTCTTCGTGGAGTGACAATAAATCGGAAACACTCTGAACATTTAAGAACTAAAACAACTCGTTATCAAACGGCCCTTAGCAATAAACAATATCAGTAACCGAGTTAAATTAATTTATTAATGTTTTTCAATATTTTCGGTAGTTGCCCAGTTCCCCTTCTGTTGCAGAGCGCTCCGCAGCCGTAAAAAAAAGGGAGAGTAGTTTTTAATTCTGTTTTTTTTTTCTTGCCCGGCTTCTCTTATGGTATGACAAAGTGAATTCATTAATTGATTGTTTTCTTGGTTTAAATTTTAGTAGTTGCATTAATTGAAAGTCAAATTTCATTTATTTTTATCTTTGAATCAAATTAAAATTTGTAAAAGGAAGAAAGTGGGCCTATAGAATTGAATTTTTTTTGTTTGATAAATTGGTGCCTTGTAAACTAGTTGAAGAAAAAAAATATAAGACATGAAGTGTTAAAATAATTATTTTTCATTTCTCAATGTGACCTCTCCTTTCCCGTCCTCTTCCCTTCGTGTCAGTGTTTTTATGTAAGGTGGCTCAGCAAGAGCAGAGGGTGTCCCGGAAGTTCCACGACACGACTGAGCGCTAGCCGGCCTCAGTATGCCACCCCGGGCTACACACCCCTCTGCTAGTTCTTAATGTCTGCAACTGGGGTGACTCCCGTGGTTGCAACAATTCCACTCAATATGCTATTGATGCGACATATTTATGTATCCGATACGACCTGTCGTCTGTAAAAAAGTAAATATGCGCAGACTGCGTGGTCTACGGTTATTCGCAGCTGCACTTACGAGGTGTGTTCAAAAAGTATCACGAATTTTGAATTTTCGCGGGTTACGTAATATTCGAATTTCGTTTTTTTTGTGGCGTTATGTTGGTACTCATGTCTGTCACTTATGCTGACAAGCTCGGCCATTTTGAATGTTCACTTAATTGGTGATAGCTGCTTTACTTGCACGTGTTTACAATCGTCTTCGATTTTTACTTATTCAAAAAATGGATCAAAGAACGTGTATCAAATTTTGTGTGAAAAACGAAATTAAGTGCGCGGATGCATTCCGAATGTTGACTGTGGCATACGGAGAAGCTACCTTGGACCGAAGCAACGTTTATCGGTGGTACAAAATGTTTTTAGAAGGCCGAGAAGATGTGAACGACGAAGAGCGTGCCGGACGCCCGAGCACTTCAACAACAGACGAAAAAATTAATGAAGTGGAGAAAATGGTATTGGCCAATCGTCGAATCACCGTTAGAGAAGTTGCTGAGGACCTAAACATATCGATTGGCTCGTGCCATTCGATTTTTATCAACGATTTGGGCATGAGACGGGTCGCCGCGAAATCCGTACCAAAATTGCTCAATAGCGACCAAAAACAGCAACGCATGAACATTGCTAATGAGATGTTAAACTCTGTCCGCGACGAACCAAATTTGCTCCCGAGGGTCATAACTGGTGACGAATCGTGGGTTTATGGTTATGACGTGGAAACCAAAGCTCAATCATCTCAATGGAAGCTGCCGCATGAACCAAGACCGAAAAAAGCGCGCCAAGTTCGGTCGAATGTGAAAGTTTTGCTGACAGTTTTCTTCGATTGCAGGGGCGTGGTGCATCATGAGTTCTTGCCACAGGGAAGAACGGTCAATAAGGAATATTACCTGCAAGTTATGCGCAATTTGGGCGAAGCAATCCGCCAGAAACGCCCAAATTTGTGGGAGAACAAAAATTGGCTTTTGCACCACGATAACGCCCCTGCTCACACATCGTTGCTTGTGCGCGACTTTTTGGCCAAAAACAACACACTAATGATGCCGCAGCCACCGTATTCCCCAGATCTGGCCCCCTGTGACTTTTTCTTGTTTCCTAAACTGAAGAGGCCCATGAAAGGACGACGTTACGCTACGCTTGACGAGATAAAGACGGCATCGAAGGAGGAGCTGAACAAGATTAAAAAAAAGGATTTTTTGAAGTGCTTCGAAGATTGAAAAAACCGTTGGCACAAGTGTATAATATCTCATGGGGATTACTTTCAAGGGGACAAAATAGATATTCATGAATAAATAAATAATTTTTGAAAAAAAAACAAAATTCGCGATATTCTTTGACAACACCTGGTATATGAATGTAGATGTATTAATCAAGTGTACATGAGCATGGATTTGGTCCATGAATAGACGATATTTCTCGTAAGATAAGTCAGTTAGAACAGAGACCCTGAATGATAGGCACGCACTGTACATACGCCTACGAGTTCTCTAATACTCTGTACCCGTTTGATACATATTTAAATCGTGTAATAGTGATTCTTGTTATGGACTTCAGTTTCCTCCTCTTCAATAAAGTTTGTACTTTTGTTGGTTAAATCTAAACCGCAGTTCTCAATATTTATTTTACGATAGTAAAAGTGTTTCACGCATAACAAAACACCTTCCAATGGGAATGGGAACCGCAACGTTGGCGGGCACTTCCGGAAATATGAGCTAGCCATCGGGTGAAGCTCCCTCTCTTTTTGTTGTTTCAAGGGCTCTCGCCTGGGATGATTAGTCTTCCGCTTCTCTCAAGGCCAGAACATTATTTTGTTCTTTGATTTGTTTGGAAAGGGTGCAAGGAGGCACCACTACCACCCGGATGCCCAACTCTTTTTGTAGGCTATGAATATTCGCGTGAACGACGGTTTCGTGTTGAACCTCGCGCGCGCTTGATTTGGAAAATGTCGTCGCGTCTCCGGACTGTAATGTCCTTTGATCGGTTACCTCGGCCTTCGACACCTGTCGAATATGTCTAGCTGCTACTTCAAAAACGAATTGTAGGCGTGAAATTTTTTTGTGGGTCCTTGTGCTGGCGAAAAAACCTGCCCCACGACACCGCAACGCTAGCTGTCAGCACGATTATGCGTTGCCAGGTGAGGCCGTTCCAGTTGAGCACTAATTTTTCGCTCATTGAGGCTGCAGTCCGAACCGGACATTTAATATCCACCTTAAACACTAGAAAAGATTAGAAGAAAATTAGGTTTTTCAATAATTTTGAAAACATCGCTGTATCCGAATCCTAGGTCGGTATTTGAACATTGTTCACTGCGGATCCTCGAGATTGTCAGTGTAAGCACACCGAACATCACAGACACGACGATACTGTCATTCGACATGAGTCAGTCGGAGTCCGCCATCCGCCGTGAATTGATTGCCAAATAAATTGTTTAATTGATATTTTCGTTCTTTTTGTTATTATTCACATCCATTGTTCCTCCCCACGAAATCATCTTGACAGTTCAGAAGTGGGATGATGGATTTGATAACCGAATTAAATGGATTGACGGTGAAAGTGCTGCGCGAGAAGTGCCGATATCATGGATTGGCGACCGCCGGGAACAAGTCCATGCTGGTTCAACGGCTCGCCGAATTGGGTGATAAAAGTGCGACAGGAATAGATAGTGATCTCTTGCTGAGAGTCCGCGAACTCGAAGAAACAGTCCGTCCGCTGCAAAATTTGAGTGTTGGTGTGCCACAAAGCGTTTCGACGCCAGTAACACAAACAGTTTCACAACGCGTGGACGAAAACGTTCAATCGTTCATAAGTGGAAGTGTAAACACGAACGCACACACACAACCGTATGTGCCACCGCAGTTGCCGTCGTCGACCAATATGACTCAACCACTCGCATACACGATGCCTACGCATATCCATGGACCGATGATGAGTAATGTTTCGTTTGCTTCACATCACCAGCCGCGCATGCAGGTCACAAATGCCTCCGCTCCGACGGGTCCGCATCTCGCTCAACCGCCAACAGGCATGTACTCGTATGTATATCAACCGACGAGCGAGATCGGGTCTGTGAATGTTCGCGACATTGCCGATGTGTTGCCGGAGTTTCACCCGTTTGCCGCCGATTCTTTAACGTCCGAACAGTTTGTGTGTCGTGTCACACAACTAAAGGAAGCCTACCGATGGAGTGACCGTCTTGTGCTCCTTTCAATGTTTTCGAAGTTGAAGGGTGCTGCTAAAACATGGATCGACATGTCGCCAGTTTTTAATTCTTGGACAGAGTTTGTCGGAAAATTTCTTACAGATTTTCCGTGTCTCATGAACATAGCCGATATTCATCTCCGTATGGCTGAAACGAAACGCAATTTTACCGAATCGATGGAGGAATATTATTATCGAGTTCTAGCGTTAGGCCGGAAAGGTGGATTGCCTGACGCAGCAATCATAAAATACGTGATAAATGGTTGCAACGATATCGATTTCGGGAAAATATCATCGGCACAACAATTTAATTTTTGCCACGAATTATCAGCAATTCGACGCTATACCGACACTTGCCGTTCAAAAAAATCTTTCCAACCGAAACCCCGATCATACGACATGCGCCCGCCGAGCCCTGCGAGAAAGCCTGAAACACCGTCATTACCGAGAAAACCGAAAGAACCCGTCTGCTATAATTGTTTCAAGCCCGGACATATCTCCGTCCATTGTCCACAACCGCAACGCCGTGCAAGATGCGCAACATGCAATCGTACCACTCATCAAACTACCGATTGCCCGCATATGAGACCTGCGCCGAATAGCGCGAAAACGTACGAAATCCAGGCGAATGAAAATGGAAAGGACATCATCAAAGTGGTGTCAATACGAGGTCGTGAGATTCGAGCATTCGTGGATATGGGGAGCAATAGAACGTTGATGAGAGCGTCGTTGGCGAACACTATAGGTGATATCGTTCCTTGCAATGTTGTTCTGTCCGGATTTGCGGGTGGTAAATACGAACGTACGAGCAAAGTAATCGTCTCAATAAACATTGATCACAAGACGTACGACGTGGATGTGTTAGTTGTCGAGGATGATTGTATCGAATACGAAATGCTATTAGGTCGGGACGTGCTATGTACAGACGGACAATCGCTGGTAATTCGAGGGAAAGAATGCTGGTTGGAAAATGACGAGGCATTAAAATTGGGAACATCCTTAAAAGCCAAGGAACAAAACCAAGTTAAAAACGTTGTTGTCTGAGTTCCGTACACTTTTTGCAACAAATTTACACGAATTGGGAAAATGTTCGGCTGTAAAGATGGCAATATCGTTGAACACACGCGAACCGGTTACACAACGACCATATCGACTCCCATATGCAAAACGACAAGCCGTCAAAAACATCATAGACGAACTACTCGCTGCCGATATTATACGTCCATCGGAATCCGCATATGCTTCGCCTATCGTTCTCATAGAGAAGAAAAACGGCGAAAATCGTTTATGCGTGGACTATCACCAATTAAATGGAAAAACGATTAAGCAACCTTTCCCTATGCCGAATATCGAGGATCAGTTTGCTAAATTAGCAGGCAACAAATATTACACCACGCTTGATCAAAGGATGGGCTACCATCAAATCGAAGTGGACGAAACGTCGAAACCGTACACCGCTTTCGTTACTCATGATGGACAGTATGAGTACAATCGCATGCCTTTTGGTCTGGTGAACGCGGCGGGAGTTTTTCAAAGCTTAATACACAAGATCATTTCAAAAATGGGGCCTGGAGAAGCGATTGCGTATTTGGACGATATAGTTCTACCGAGCAAAGACATAGAGACTGGCTTATCGTCGCTCCGAAAATTTTTAGGACTTTTGAAATCTTACGGAATAACAATGAGACTTGATAAGTGCAGTTTTCTTGCCGACGAAATCGAGTAGTTGGGACATATTGTCAACGATGAAGGCATAAAAGGTTAGCGCGATAAAGAACTTTGAAGCGCCGAGGAATGTAACCGAAGTGAGACGATTTCTCGGACTCACAGGATTTTTCCGAAAATTCGTACCCAATTATTCGCTGATTTCGAAATCGATCACTCAACTGCTGAGAAAATACACGGAGGGATCGAAACACTTTCTATGGGGAAGTGACCAATCCGAATCGTTCCAGAAACTCAAGGAGATTCTATGCAACGAACCAGTATTGGCGCTGTTCGATATCAACGCACGGCACGAAATACACACTGACGCCAGTACAGTCGGACTTGTTGGTGTATTACTACAGTCGATGGATGGAAAGAATTGGAAACCCGTCTTTTACTATAGCCGCCATTGTTCCGAAGCCGAAAGCCGTTATCACAGCTACGAGCTTGAGGTGCTCGCTGTGGTCGAGAGTCTAGACATATTTCGTGTTTATGTTCTAGGCAGACCCATCCGTGTAGTTACCGACTGTTCAGCGATAACGCATATGAAGACGAAAACCGGAATGATCCCCCGTATTGCCAGGTGGATGTTACGATTGACTGAATACGATTCTGAGCTTGTGCACCGACCCGGACGACGACTTGCACATGTCGATGCACTCAGCCGAGCTGCCGCCCGAAGATCCTGAAGTTGCAGGACTCGTCATGGCTATAACAAGTGGATCAGACGATTGGATTTATACTATGCAGTTGGAAGACGATCAACTCCGGCACAAAGTGAACGTTATTCAAAATAAAATAAAAGATGAACGTGTTAAACAAATCAAAAGTGAATATGAACTAAAAGATTTCCGTTTGTATCGATAGGTTAACGAGCAGCTAAAACTAGTGATACCAAAATCCATCAGACTACGCGTTGTGCAAAATTTTCACGATAATCACGGACATTTCGGGGTTGAAAAGACAATGGGGCGCATCCAACAAAATTATTGGTTTCCTAAAATGCGTAAAGTGGTAAAAGACTATATAGACTCGTGTGTTAATTGCTGCTACAATAAACCGCGTTCAGGAAAGCCTGAAGGACGTTTATATACGGAATCATTGTTACCGATACCATTCCGTCAATTGCATATCGACCACCTTGGACCGTTCAAGCGTAGCAAAAGGGGCAATATGTATATAGTTGCAATTTCCGATCCTTTTTCGAAATATCTAGTTGCAAAACCCGTCCGGAATACCTCTACGCAACCCGTGATTAATATTTTAATTGATCTAACGACCTATTTCGGTTTGCCTACGCGAATTATAACCGACCGTGGGTCCGCATTTGTGTCGCGAAAATTTGCTGCGTGTTGCAAGTCACATGAAATTACTCATATCAAAACTGCCGTCCGTACTCCGCGTGCAAACGGACAAGTGGAGCGTGCAAACCAAACCATATTGTCTTATTTACGTACGACCGCCGAAAATAAAAACGATTGGAACGATTTACTACCCGCGCTGCAATGGAGTATAAATACGCAGAGGAATTATACTACTGGATTCAGTCCAAACGAAATCATATTCGATTTTACACTCAGAGATGTGACAAATAATAATCTTATCTCAGTTCTGCAAGACGAATTTATTAACAAAAACGAATCAGAACCAGTACTCGTGGACCTAGCAACTAAACGAAATACAGCTTTGGAGAATATTGAAAATCAGCGGCTGCGTTGGAAGGAACGTTTCGACAAAAAGCATTCTTCGCCCAAAGAATATATGATTAACGATATTGTACTCATTGAGAACGAAGCTGTTTCGACTGGGGAGAGTCGAAAGTTGGAACCCAAATTTAAGGGACCCTATATAATCGCCCGCATTCTTGGCAAGGACCGGTACCTTATCGAGGATGTACCAGGTTTACGAATTTCACAAAAGCCGTTTTGTTCAGTTTACGCCGTTTACAAGATCCGACCGTGGTGTTCAAAACCACCGGAAATCGAAACCGGCGAAGAAACCAACGACGAAGACAGCAGTGACGAAATCGAGGACGATTCCGATGCAGGAATGGCCGAACTGTCGGTGGAAGCACACCGAACATCACACACACGACGATACTGTCATTCGACATGAGTCAGTCGAGGTCCGCCATCCGCCGTGAATTGATTGCCAAATAAATTGTTTAATTGATATTTTCGTTCTTTTTGTTATTATTCACATCCATTGTTCCTCCCCACTGAATCATCCTGACAAGATGCAGAGGTTTTCACATAGATCCAACCTCCTCCAATCTAGCACTTCCTGGACCACTTCTATTTCTTGTAAAGTATTACAGAGGAAGCGCGTATGGAAGCATTTAAAAAAGTTCTGCAATATTAGTAGCGAACTTAAAAAAGTTTTTTAATTTTAGTATTCGCTTGAAAATCGAACCAAATCGCTTCGAACTGCAGTATTTGATGAATAATGTCTTCCATGCAATATTATTCATTCCTGTTGTACAGCAATCTCGACATTGAACAAATTGTTATTGCAAAATAAATCTTCTCTTTTCGAATCTACTCCAACTTCCACTTTCAATGTCTTTGGTGCTCTTTGGTCTTGTTGAAATATCAAACATCTGCTCCGCCTGTATGTTACGGCCAATTAGACTTTTTGTTCACCTTAACCTTTAATCAAGCTTCAATTTTACAGCACTTATACGTATTGTGTATTTTTTACTCGTGTTGGTTTGTTTCAATCTCAATAATTTCAACAAATCTTTTAGTATCTATTTTATCTTTTCTGCACTTCTGCAATGAAAATGGAGTTTTTTTCTCATAACAACGGTGCAGAATGCACGAATAAAAGATACATCATGAACTCTAGTTTGTCGATCACTAAACTAAATTGCAAAGTCACGAAGAAACGAAAGAATCAAAGAAAATAAAAATCATATTGCATAATTTCAATTGTTTGTTGATCGACGCACCCAACAGTTTCCTTGTAGATTTTATTAGACTTTGTTAATTGTGGTGAACTAAAAACAAACTTGGGTTATAACTAGCAATGGACTAGGTTTCAGAAGTTACTTTTATGTTACATGAAAGCTGGGAGGAAATGATAAAGCCTTTTCAATACAACAGTATGTTTTATCCAAAAAAATTGAGTTTATTTTTGATCTAAATTTGCTGGTTGGAGAACACACATTAAAAAAATACTATCAGTAAATGAAATTCAACTACCAATTGATCTTTTTAATGATATTTAATTACAAATTAATGTACATGACACCCCAAGCAATTAATCTGCTGTATGATTATATCTTGAGATGAGATTTATTTAGTGTGAGAAAAGATACATTACAATTTATTCGGATAATCTATGAATATGCAAAGTAGGCAAAAAGCATAAATCAAACTTCAATGCATTTCTAAAATGCACATTAACGGATTAGTAAGTCTCAAAGATGAACAGTCGATGAATGTGTGAAAAAATAAAAAGATACGAGTGCAAATAATTTTTCACAGCTTAGTTTAAATGTTGATCACCTCGCCGGGATGAGTGTTGAAGATTTGCAATGCACATCTCAACTTGGATGGCTTTGGGAAAATTTCAAGCTAAACCGTTGGGACTGGAACGATCAATTTCAGGTGGCACTTTGCACTTTGGTTTATATGCAATTTCACTTTGAATGCAATAGGTGTGATGTGACTTGTCTTGACTCAATGGTTTAACGAAAAGGTGTACTCTCCCTTTCAATGGAATATGCAAGCACGATTGGATAAACACAGATCAGTGATAAATTTAGCTACAGCGAAAGAGAGCAAAGTTTGACTACTAGGGCCTATTAATTTTGCAATATTCCCATAAAATAAAAAGTATTTGAAGAAATATACTGCAGAATAATTTTCCTTATTTGGTAATGACATACATATGTTCCCAAGAGAAAAGCATTTATATGTACGTTGAAAAAGGGAATTCATTTTTCTTTGTGGGCGGTTCGTGTTCCCTGTCATATGAAATACACAACATTTTACCTTCTTGTCCCATGTAGTTTTTGCCAAATCATTAGAGGAATCAAATGCAATGTGTGTAGGTAGGCAAGTGGCACTACCAACAGTCCCAAGTGTGTTACATACTCAGATAATTATGACACAAAAGTATAAAAGAGAATGCAAATTGAATAATGTCTAAGTGAACGAGTGCTGAGATTGCTTACATAGTAAAGACAAGTGCCGAATGACATTCAATTGGATAACTGAAGCATAATACATCAGCAACATACTAGTCAACATGAAGAGGATATTAAATTTTATTGTAGAGTTTATATAACTAATGAACCTGTTGCATGTGAAGATTTATTTGCAATCAATTGATCAATTAGAATATTTAGAGGTGAATTAAAATTTAATTCAAGTTGATTAAGTCATTTCTGAAGCAACTGAAATCTAATCTCTAAGATTTAAACCTATTCCGCATGCAACATGTTTCGCTTCTTAAAAAAATTTCTTCTCTAAAATTATCTTCACTTGTCTCCAGGATGAGTTTCAGAGTTTGAAGCTGTTGTTCATTTATTCATTTTCGATTCATTTCCAAGAACGTCAGAACCCACACTAAAATATACAATTAGAAAATCGCTGGGATAAAAAATAGTTAGCGTTTAAATTACAAAACAAACATATCAAAAATCCCCGTTGGCAGCACCAGCCGGAAAGGTAAATTTCTCGTATGTAGCGTAAGGTTTCGAAAAAGAAATTGGCTTATCTACTACTGGCACTACTTGTGGCACTACATGGGTATTTATTAACAGAAACGATCTGCCGCCGTTCCTTTTTGGAGACCCTTCATAGAGGCGCAAATATTTTGCTAATTAAATCGAGTTGCACACGTACGGATCACATATTGAAAATCGGCGGGTAATAAATTGTTATAAACATATTAATACTCGTTTCGCCCTTCTCACATTTGCTGTTTATACATTTGACAGTGGTTATCAAACAAAGGTGATAACTTTTTGGCTTAAATAGCTCAAATAGTTAATTTCAAAAGATTTCCATAAAAGTTTAATCAGCACTTGCATTGCCATTAATATATACATTTTCGATTCTTTTCTGAACCATCAGGGGCCGTTTTTTTGAATTTGCATTGAAAACGGCTGCTAAAATTATTAAGCTGTAAATTTTCGAATTTTTTATTTGTCATCCGATTTGCATAATTAAATTAAATTAACTTGCCCTAATAACTTATAATTTCAAGTTTTATCGGAATCTGTTGAGAAACTTGGCTGCTAGAGGGCTACAGAAATAAAAAAAATGTTTATGTCACCCCCCTTAAACACTTTAAAATATGTTCTTACAACTGCAAATTTCAAGAGGCACCACTTTTGACCTACGTAGAAAATTTCCTCATTCTAGCTCTGTGGTTTGCGAGAAAACTTGTAACACACGAATAAACGGACGGACGGACAGACAGACAAGTCGCGATTTAATAATTTTTTAAGGGTATTGTTAAAAATATTTTACAATATTTAAAAAATATTCTGATTTATAAATACGTTCAAGATAAGTCATTTAAAACGTTTCCATGAAAAAAATTCATTATTTTAGTTGCTATTAAATTAGCGAATTCCGCTTGTTCCTGACCTTTGGGGGCCGCCATTTTGAATGCATGCTTTTGATTTTGGACAATTTTAAATCTCTGTGGGCTAGGACCTCATCAATCAATGTGCCAAATCTCGTTCAAATCGGAGTTTCACTCTAGACAGGGCAAAATAATTCAATTTTCAGTGAAAATGGCAGCTTAAAAATATTGGGTTTTGAATTTTCGACTTTTTTATTTTTCATTCAATTTTAATAATTTTCTGCATAATACAAGCACATAGTACAGCGATCCATAATCTCAAGTTTCATCAAAATCCGCTGGAAAATGTGACCGCTAGAGGGCCACAAAAAACCTGAAAAAACGCATATTTAAAACGCCGCCATTTTGAAATTTGCACATGCATGATCACCAAAATATTAAAAACTGTAGATCTAAGTAAAACCATGTTTCATATATATATCAGATTAAAATTGCGACTTTTAGAAGCCTCTGAAGTTTTGAGTTTCAACTGGCCGCCATTTTGTTTTTTGTGACCTGACCTCCAAATTTTTCACGCAATACTTTAGATACTCATAATTTCTATCTAAATGCCGAATTTCATGAAAATTTGTTGAAAGCTTTGACCACTATTACAACAACAAAATTTTGCACGTTTTCCGACCTTTGAGCGGCCGCCATTTTGTTTCTGCCGTACCGACTTTGGATTTTTGATTGTGAGATTCATCACATACATCAGTGAACCTTTGTACTAAATTTCACCCAAATCGGAGCTATACTTTGGTCAGAACAGAAATCACGAATTTTCGTCTAAAATGGCCGCCATTTTGTTTTTGCCCGGCCGATATAGCTGGTTCACGAACTTAACCGAGATATTTACCCCATACACTTTTCCTGAAAATTTGGTGAAAATCGGAGCAACATTGCAACCTCTAGCGTGGTCACAAATTTCGTTTCTCTCGAGAAATTTACCTAAAATTGCAGAAGGTAGTCTGCGTGGTATAGTGGTTAGAGCACTCATCCCGTAAGCGGAAGGGTCCTGGTTTGACTCTCGTTGGCGGCAACGAGATTTAGTTCGAGTAATTCTCCGGGCGGGCTGTAAGCCCGTTCAATTATGATACATGCTGGCTTACGAGGTGTGACAATTAAGTAATGAGAATGATTGCATGAAAACCGTATATTTAAAAATTATTCTACAACTCTGCCATCCCCTTCAAAGCAGTCCCCTTGGGCAGCTATACAACGACTCCAGCGCATTTTCCATGCTTCGTAACATTTCTGGAACGCTTCGACTGGGATGTCCGCGAGTACCCTCGTCACGGCCGCCTGGATGTCCGTAATCGACTCAAAATGGGTTCCTTTGACCACCGATTTTGTTCTAGGGAACAAAAAGAACTCACAGGGTGACATATCGGGCCTCGATTGGTCTCCCGCTTTGCGCCGCGTCTTCCACACTTTCACACCCCTCCTTAAACCCTCCATGCCATCGAAACACCTCGCCACAACTAAGAGCACTATCACCATGCACTTTTACAATTTTAGCATATATTTGCGAAGCTGTTTCGTCCAATCTGGCCCAAAATTTTATCGCGACGCGTTGCTCTTGATTTCGTTTCTCCATTTTCGTGACGAGCACCACCAACACACTTCTACTCAACACGACACGACACAGCCGGTAAACTAAATAAGCTAGAGCGATGGTAAATATATCAATGGAGAAGGGAAGGATGCCGAGGAAGGGGAAGGGAATTTCAAGGTCACAGGTTTAACACAAGCGCGGCAATAAAATCAGTCTCATTACTTAATTTTCACACCTCGTAAAAACAGAACGTATAGTATCGCAGCTGGGTGAACGAACACACGGCCAAAGCGTGATACTGACCATATCACCGTGTGGCGTGCTGACACATTCGATCATGATAATGAGGTACTCTAACCATCTCTAAGCGAAGGCCTGAAAGGGGCTGTAGTGCTACAATAAAAAAAGTTGCAAAAGATTCCTGCCTCATAAATTTTCCGGGAAATTTGGTAAATCAAATAATGCCTTCTGAATACCAGCAACTTGGTTCATTTATACCATAATTTGTCAAAGAAAAAATAAAATATATTTATTATTTATTTAAATTCGACGCCATTTTGTTTGCATTAAGCTTATTAAACAATTTCGATAATCAGTTTCGATCGTATATTTTTTTTATTCACCTTTAAGGGTATTGTTAAACTATCTTCACACAACACTATTAGTTTCGCGACACGCCTGTCCACCCATGCATCACAGTAATTTTTCATGGAAACTACAACAGCTACAGTTATGAAACTTTGCAAATAGGTGAAAAGTGGCAACTTTTCCAAAATTTCGACATGGATAAAATTTAAAAGATTTTTAAGGGAGGTCCCCCGATACATAGAAGTGACCTGTTGACAAGTTATTTTTACCTCAGCTAGCCGACATGGACATCAAACGAAACGCCTCGACGACAAGTTTCAAGATCGAGTATCTGAAGATCGGTATCAGTGTTAGGGCGAGTAAGAAATTTATGTGTGTGTCCTGTTACGGAATCCGCAGTGCAGCAATTATCACCCGGTCCGCGTCCCGTTGCTCCTCTCTGTGTACTTTGAATAGCAACATATGCGAAAAGCTTCGAATCTTATTCAATTCGAATCGTATTCAAACCACTGTGGGCACGGCCGTCGTAACATGCATTACTAGAAGTGGGTGTGTATCTGTTATTGTTTTATAGACGATAATATGATTTTAATTAGCCAACTTTTTAACACAATGTTTATTGACAGACATATATTCAGGAAACAGCCAAGTGGTTCACGTGTGATCTTGAACTCCATCTCCAGCAGCTTCCTCAGGAACTCTTGAATCACACTCTTCTGTGTTGCAGCAACCAGGCCATCATCAACATAAAGGACAATGATCAGTTTGTCTTCACCCGACATACAAAAGGAAAGACATGGACCAGCTTCACTCTGGACGAGACCAAACTTGATAAGAATCTCCTTGAACCGGTTGTTCCAGCACCTCGGATATTGCTTCAGTCCGTAGAGACTTCTAATCAGCCTGCACACACGACCAGAACCATCTTCAAAACCTTCAGGTTGATCCATGTATATTTCTACATTCAAAACACCGTTTAGAAATGCCGTCTTCACATCAAATTGGGCCAACTCCAGACTTCCCTTGGCAGCAACACTGCCCTGATAGTGTCAAATCGAGCTACGGGACTGAAAGTTTCATGATAATCAATACCTTCATGTTGACTTTAACCCTTCGCAACAAGCCTAGCTTTGTAGCGACAAGCCTTCCCTTCTGCATCTCGTTTGATACGATAGACCTAGCGATTAGCAATTGTCTTCCTTCCTGGATGTAACACCGTTAAAACCCAGGTTGAATTATCCTTAAGTGAAGACATTTCTTCTTTCATCGCAGCCTTCCAGTGTTCACGATTATCCGACTTCATGGCTTCTTTGTAGTCTCGTGGTTCTTCTAACTCTGCAAGAAACATTTCACTGAATTTTACAGGTTTCAGAAGTTTACTTCTATCTCGAAGACGTCGTTGAGTGGTATCTTTTGCAGCCTTAGGAGTTTCTTCAATTTGCGGTTCAGCAGGAACGACAGGCAACACACGATTCGGAACCTCAGGCACGTGCGGAGCTTCAGCTGAGTTCAGCACTCTGGGCAAATCGCAGAGTTCGACAGGATCTTCAATTCCTTCAACAGAAAACAAAGCTAGAACTCTAGAGGAATGCTCTGGACCAAAAACTACCTCACGACTTCGGATCACCTGCTTTGTATCCTTCTTCCACACTCGAAAACCATCGATGTCTTCTGAGTACCCAACAAAAACTGCTTCGACGCCTTTAGCATTCCACTTCTTCTGACGTTCTTTAGACACCATCACCCAGCATGTGGTTCCAAAAATATGAAACCTGTTCAAATGAACACTCTTCTCAACGAACAACTCGTACGGAATTTTGGCCTCTACAGAGCTTGGACCAGTTCAGTTGAGAATGTAAACCACAGCGTTGACAGCTTCAGCCCAAATAAACTTCGGCAGATCCTTGCTAACAAGCATGGTTATTGCTAGCTCACCAATTGTCCGGTTTGATCATTCAGCACAACCGTTCTGCTGAGGCGTATAAGGAATCGTAATCACCATCTTCGTACCTTCGGGATTCTTGAGTTCACGCATATTCTTGTTGTCAAATTCCTTTCCTCCGTCGCACTGGAACACCTTTACCGGTCGACCTTGTAGAGTCTTCACCAGCTGCAACATTTCTTTGGTCTTGTCAAACACCTCAGATTTTACCTTCAAGAAGGAAACCATACGAAATCTTGAATAGTCACACGTGAAGCAGACAAAGTTCCTGGCACTAGCAATAGACTCCTGTCCAAGTGAAACACAAACATCAGCATGGATCACTTCTCCTAGCACAGATGAACGCTGTTGACGTGACTTGAACGGTTCTCGATGTTGTTTACCTTCTACACAAGATCTACACAATTCGTCGTCCTGTTGTACTTCAATTCCGTGATTCTTGAGTATCTTCACAACATGTCTTTTATTCTGATGACCTAAACGCTTATGCCAGACTTCAAGAAAGTCCTTGACCGCCAGATTACCCTCATTCACACAGCAAGTGTCCGGTTCCTTGACCTTGAGCATCATCTTGAACAGTTGACCAGATAGCACACCTTGAGCCTTGGCAATACCATCAAGCAGGAATTCACAGCTATCCTTGGATGAGCTGAAAGTCATACTTTTGTCCAGTGCACGCGTAACCGAGACTGAATTTCTCCTAGCTTCCGGAACATACACCACGTTTTCGATGTGACCAGAAGTCCAACGGCCATTCACAAGCGCCTCAAAGTCAATATTTCCTCTTCCAAAAGCACTCATCACAGAATTGTTTCCGATACGAATCTCTGCTGGAATAGAGAAAGCCTCAAAGAATGAATACCACTCTTTCTTGAAGGTTATGTGGTCCGTCGCACCAGAATCGATGATCCAAGCTTCGTTCTTGCCTTCCGCACTGAACACTTTGCTAACGAACGCTAACGAACCCTTACTTTCAGACGTCCCATCACTCTTCTTCTTCCTGTTTGGACAATCTCTTTTAAAATGACCAGTTCCGTGACAACCGTAGCACTTGAAAGCCGACTTCTTCCCCTTCTGATTGGACTTAACACAATCTTTGGCCTGCTTACCAGCTGCACCTTGTTGACTTCCACTTGCACCTTTGGACTGGATTTTCAACTTGGTTGCCATCAGTGCCGTCAGATTGTTCTCCTTATCTTGTCGAAGTTTCCGCCTATGCTCATCAGATGTCAACACGTTGATCAGGTTATCGAGGGTCTGCTGATCATCCGACCAGGCCCACCAAGCTTGGCTGAAACTTTCAAAACTGTGAGGCAACATTTCTAGCAACTGGACCATCAAAGCTGACGCGTCGGGCTTAACTTTCAACTGCTGCATGCGTAGAATCAAACCTTCAAATTTACCAATATTACTTATATCATCCGCTAAATTCATGCCAAAACTGAAAAACTCAGTCTGAACTGAATGCACGGCTTGCCTTGTTTGTTGTTCATAAATACCATGCAATTTGTTCCACATCTGATCAGCAGTCTCGCAAGCGACGATCAAAGTCATGACTCTCAAATCAATTGTCTTGATGATGATTTGACTAGCGGTGCGATCTGCCTTATCCCAAATTTTCATTGCCGCATTTTGAGCATCAATGGCAGCCGCATTAGCATTGGCCGCCAGCACCGGTTGAACCAACTCTCCAATACTCACTTCGTATGCTCTTTCAGTTGCTCGCAATAAATTGCGCACCATGAAATTCCAAATATTCCAGTTTTCCGAACCTTTTAACTTCTCAATACCTTGAAATTCCATGACTGTCAGTCACCAAAATTCCAGCAACTATCACCTTCAAGTTTCGAGAAAATCTCTTCCAAAAACACTATTAATTTTGCTCAATCTTCTTAAAAAAACGTTGGTCCACTCAAATCGAACTACGCTCTGCTAGCATGTTATTGTCTTATAGACAATAATATGACTTTAATTAGCCAACGTTTAACGCAATGTTTATTGACAGACAGATTGACAGAAGTGAACAGAGTGACAAATGACAGTTGTACATTAGGTTAAAGGAACATAATTTTGAATTCACAATATCAACGTTTTACATCAATAGTATCCGTTCTCGTATTAAGAATTAACATATACACACAAGACTTCGCAATCGAACGTACCGCTTCAGTGGAACAAATTGGTTACACGCATATGCAAAGCTTGAGCTTTGTGGTTGCACCACTCACAGAGAGATGGCATTAAAAAATATTACATTTTGAACTTTGATCATGTACAGGGTTTTCCAATAAGAGGTGCTATTTTGATATAACAAGAAAAATGCCATTTTCTAATATAAATGATTGGGTGTTTATTTCATTATAAAGAAGAAGGTATGCCGTTAATAGTGAAAAATAACATCAGGCAAATGACCACCACGACCACGCTTATAGGACCATATCCTTTTCATGAAATGTTCCATAACCAATTCGCAAAGTGGCTGTCCGATGTCCTCGATAGCCTCACGAATTCCATCTTTGACGTCTTGAATCGACGCTGGGCTGTTGGCGTGGACCTTCTCTTTCACGTGGCCCCAAAGGAAGAAGTCACAAGGTCTTAAATTACAAGATCTCGGTGGCCAATTGTGATCACCTCTCCGAGAGATAACACGGTCCGGAAACTTTTCCCGTAAAAGATCAATGGTTTCGTTGTTTGTGTGGCACGTAGCGCCGTCTTGTTGAAAGTAAACGTTGTCCAGATCAATACCATCCAATTCCGGCCATAAAAAATCATGAATCATCTCTCGATAGCGCAATCCATTCACCGTAACTGTTGCTCCAGCCTCATTTTCGAAAAAGTAAGGTCCAATGACTTCGCCGGACCATTAACCGCACGAACAGTCACACATTGAGGATAAAGAAGCTTTTCAACAATAACTCTTGGGTTTTTCGAGCCCCAGATGCGACAATTTTGCTTGTTGACGAAGCCACCGACGCTGAAATGGGCCTCATCACTCAAGATGATTTTTCGATAGAATTCCGGATCATTTTCATGCATTTCAAGGACCCAATCAGCAAAGACACGACGTTGTTGATGATCGACCGGCTTAAGTTGTTGTGTTAACTGGGATTTATAAGCCTTAAAACCCAAATCTTTATGCAAAATACGGTGTAATGACGTTTGTTGAATGCCTAACTCCAAAGAACGAAGAGGAATGGATAAACCTAGGTTTTCTTCAACACTTTCGGCTACAGCAGCAATATTCTCAGCTGTTCTTGAGTGACGTGTACGTGTTTTATTCCTCACATCACTAAGTTGCGATGGGTGCGATGGGTAAACTGTTGAAGTTCGAGCAAAAATTCACGCGTTTGGAAGTTTGTCGCCGCTTGTTGATGCGATAGGAAGGGTGGAGGAAGACGGTTTTTTAATGCGAATCTGTACAACGGACAAGATATGGGTACACTCCCGAAAGCAAGGTGTCGTCTAAAGAGTAGAAGAAGAAGGAGGAAGGAGCGCCAGTCAAAATGAAGACAACCAGGTCCTCGGGTAAGGTTATGTGAGCTGTGTTTTGGGACAGGCGGTACAGCACGTACGTCGATTTCCTGCGCACCCAAGGTTCCATCAATGCAGCATACTAGTCTAACCTTCTGAAATCAGCATTCCAACGCGAAGTGCGATTCTTCTCCAGGTTAACGCGCGCCCTCATACCGTGCGTCTCACGCTCGATTAAATATCGGAATCGGGGTGGGAGGTACTGGAACACCCCCCTGCAGTCCGGATTTATCACTCTGCAACTGCCACATGTTTGGGCTACTGAAAGTAGCCCTCGGAGTTCAAAGATTCAACACCGACGATGAGGTAGATGAGTTCGTGCGCACATGGCTGTCCCGAGTTGCCCAAGGAATTCTTCGATACCGGCATCAAAAAGCTTCCGGAAAGGTGGACAAAAAGCGTAACTTGTAAGGGGGAGTACCTAGAAAAGACGAAAAAATTTTGTAAATTTTTTCGATACTAAATAAATGTGTCAGAGCATTTGTCTCGATCATATTTGAACTGCCCTCGTATAAACCATATACGAGATGTGACAATAAAGTAATGATACTAATTTTATTGCCGCGCTTGTGGTAAACCTGCGACCTTGAAATCCCCTTCCCCTTCGCCGGCATCCTTCTCCTCTTCATTAATATATTTATCATCATTCTAGCTTGTTAAGTTCGCCTGCTGTGTCGTGTTGAGTAGACGTGTGTTGGTGGCGCTCGTCACGAAAATGGAGAAACGAAATCAAGAGCAACGCGTCGCGATAAAATTTTGCGCCAGATTGGGCGAAACAGCTTCGGAAGCGTACGCTAAAATTGTAAAAGGGCATGGTGATAGTGCTCTTAGTCATGCCCACGTTCCCCAAAGCTCACAATGGAGCCGTGGAATCGTCCACAAAGAATTTGTTCTATCGGGATAAACCCTAAATCAAGTCTACTATCGCCAAGTACTTGAAAGGTTGCGAAAACGAGTCAACAGGGTGCGCCCAGACATCGCTAGTAACTGGATCATTCATCACGACAATGCGCCATGCCACACCGCCTTCAGCGTGTCCCAGTATTCGGCCTCTAAAGGGATCGCCGTGTTGCAACAGCTGCCTTATTCGCCCGATATGTCATCCTCTGACTTTGTATTGTTCCCTAGAATAAAATCGGTGGTCAAAGGAACCCATTTTGAGTCGATTACAGACATTCAGGCGGCCGTGACGAGGGTACTCGCGGACATCCCAGTCGAAGCGTTCCAGAAATGTTACGAAGCATGGAAAACGCGCTGTAATCGTTGTATAGCTCCCCAAGGAGACTACTTTGAAGGGGCTGGCAGAGTTGTAGAATAATTTTTAAATTTACGGTTTTCATGGAATCAGTCGCATTACTCAATTGTCACACCTCGTATCAACTATACATTAAGGAGTTCATGGAAGCGAGTAATGCGTTTGACTTCTTTACAGTGGAAAAATTGTGAATTTGTGGACTTAATGTGAATAAAGTTTGGCTCCTGGACATAATAAATTTTATCAAGGGATTTAAACACAGCTTAGGTTTCCTCTTAAATGAAAAAGGCAGATTTATATCGTGAAAATAATAGTTCCACTTCTGGTGAACTTGGTAGGATTTTGTTAGAAATTAGACTATATTGTGGTAACGATCAGTGAAATCCCTAACTGGTCCTTCGGAGCATCGCAACTTCGCTAGGCGACTTGAACCTCATCTGCGTGGTCTCCGCTGGCTAACCGGGGCACAAGAAGGCTTCATCCAAATTTTAATTTCTTGAAACATTCCGTTTGTCTTAAAAAATGATTATATTTAAAGTATTCACCAAGCTGGTGCAGAGAAAGTATTGTACGAGTATATACAGGTATGCTACAATTAAGAACTAGTTTTCAAGACATTTTAGCATTTGAATTATAGAACTAAGCCTCGTTACTTATTCAGTTTGATATAAAATTAGCTTATATAAGAAACCGTCCTCAAAACGCTTAAAACGATAAAATAAATTTAATAGAAATAATGCGAAATCAATTTCTGCATTTTAACATAAAAAATACCAACAAATTAAGCGTCGTAAATGGAGCAGGGAAAACTGATATAGCACTGAATTTATTTTATCTCTTTATTTAATTTTTTTCTGAAGGATGTAAAATATGGAAGCTATAAGAAGTAACGATCTCTTTCTCATTTTACCACTATCTTATACGTGATTGCAAATAATCACCTAAATTTATTTTAAAGCAACTTTCATGTTGCCTTGCTTTCAATGTTCTTCATAAATTGTCTAAATTGCCCAAAAGCGCTTTGAAAGTAATTGCAACCAATCTATACTACGACTTAGCTTAGTGTGATCAATACTTCCTTAAGATTATTGCTTGCTACCAAATATTCGCATGCATTCGGTTTAACCATTCATTCAGTCAGTCAATGAAATTGTAAAGTTGGACATTTCCTAACGTAAATCACGATCTTTCGTGCAAAATATCCATTTAAATAAGATACATATCCGAGTTTGGTTTTCATCACTTCTTCAACACTAATCAATGGGATTTTGATTCGAATAATGGAGTTTACAAAGTATCTTACAGATACTTTGTTGTGTTGAAATATCTCCATATCCTTTGAGTGGTTAATGGAGGGGAAAGTCTGCAGAAATTCAATTCATGAAAGATATGACTATATTTTTTATAAATGTTTTAAATCGTGTGAATTTATTGACATTATGGCTTTTATATGCAATAGAGTTGTTGAGGCTATCTTAGCATACAGTATATGTATCAAGTTGGGTCACATGAAGCTCTTATTCTGTGGTGATCGAGCGCGATTTCTTCAGCTTGACGTCGACTATTTGTCCTTCATATAAAATAAACTATTGTACTATGTATTGTTGGACTTAATTGCGCTAATTGATTTGCTTTCAACGATTCCTTTCTATTGCGTCTAATTATTGCTTTCCGTGTATATTACAAAACCTCAAACAAAAAATTTAAATCGGAGATTTCCTTCGCTTTTAATGTTTTCAATTGACTATAGAACAAGATTAAATAGTGCAATATTATATATGTATTTTCTTTTATCTACTTCGGGTAGTAAATTGTGCTTCCAAAATATATATTTGTCGAACAAACAAATTTTTTATTTTGCTATGTTTTGCAAGCTAAAATCATTTAATAAAGAAAGTTTCAAAAAAAATTAAATGAAATCAAATTAATGGTACTTATGAGAAAATTAGAAAACACATCCGTGATCCCAAAACTGTACTTCCCATTTAATTTATGATGGTTAATACTTTAGTGCCAATTATATCGCGCTGGCTCCCTAAAAGCCATTAATACCTTAGATACTTCTTATTTGAATAACTTAATAATGCAAACTTTTTTGTAAAAATATAGGGTTTTTCATTAGGGGCATATCGATTTTGTAGCTTTATATAAACACACCCTTAAACTTTTTTAATGAACTGCCAATATCAAAACGTTAGTTGAAGTCAACATTTTTGCGATGGTAAAGTGCACGAACTAGCACCGTTAAGAAATTATGAAAAATTACTACCGGAATTCTGAGTCGGTGGTCGCAACTTTAAAAGCGCAGACTTCAATTTTTGGCCGTAATAATCGTCCCACCCGACAGGCTGTGCGTGCTATAGTGGATAAGTTCAAGTCCAAATTTTCCTTAGATACCTCCGAACTTCGGCAGCTATTGACGTTCATGAAGCATCAGCGCACAAACAAAAGAATCCATATCATCATTGGTGGTGATCTTAATGCTAGACACTCTAGCTTTCTCGACGCAAATACCAATGCAAATGGTATCCAGCTACACAATTGGTAGGAGAGTGAAACTGGTTCTCTTAAAATAACCATCCTCACGCCAGCCCTTCCCACCTTTCACAGATATTCTTCATACCTCGGTCTCTTCATCGTAACCGACAACACTAACGTGAAGTTCAATTCAATTACCCAACCTTTCCTCGAAATGATTCCGGGAATCAGTGACCATGACGCCGTTCTACTAACGGTGGATTTGCATCAACGTACTTTTCGTCCCACCCATAAGCTAGTTCCCGACTTTATTAAAGTCAACTGGGAATAAGCTCACAGTCGATAAACACACCGAGTTTTCCGTAAATATATCGACTACCATACGATTATCCCCAAAAGGAAACTTGGGTACAATAACATGATCGCACTACCACCAGAGATTATGAGTGGGGTCTTCAGGAAAAAGTCTCTCCGAAGATGACTCTTCCGTCATAGATAAACTCGAGGCTCAGATATCTGCACGATGAAACCCGAGAACTCAGTGCTAAGATCCATTTAGGGATCAATGCACTCATCCAACTGGCAAAACCCGCCTCAAACACATTCAGAGAGCTCTGGAACACTTGCCCGCGTCTCGGAAAGACTGCAAATAGCTTCAATCAGTTGCTATCCCAGAACGCCTCACAGATCGAGAAGGCTGAGTGTCGAAAAGAATGTCAAATCCTTAAACGGAAAATATGATGCATTCGTTCATCTCCAATTTCTTCAATCAACCAATCTTCGCTCAAAAGGAAAAACAGGCTAATGAACTATTTCAACTTCCTCTTGACTATCCAACTGCATCTGAGCAACAAACTGCCATCTTCATCACTACAGGAAAACAAGTAAACAACAAGTTCATCACTACAGGAAAACAAGTAAAGTCAGCGCACAAACAAAAGAATCCATATCATCATTGGTGGTGATCTTAATGCTAGACACTCTAGCTTTCTCGACGCAAATACCAATGCAAATGGTATCCAGCTACACAATTGGTAGGAGAGTGAAACTGGTTCTCTTAAAATAACCATCCTCACGCCAGCCCTTCCCACCTTTCACAGATATTCTTCATACCTCGGTCTCTTCATCGTAACCGACAACACTAACGTGAAGTTCAATTCAATTACCCAACCTTTCCTCGAAATGATTCCGGGAATCAGTGACCATGACGCCGTTCTACTAACGGTGGATTTGCATCAACGTACTTTTCGTCCCACCCATAAGCTAGTTCCCGACTTTATTAAAGTCAACTGGGAATAAGCTCACAGTCGATAAACACACCGAGTTTTCCGTAAATATATCGACTACCATACGATTATCCCCAAAAGGAAACTTGGGTACAATAACATGATCGCACTACCACCAGAGATTATGAGTGGGGTCTTCAGGAAAAAGTCTCTCCGAAGATGACTCTTCCGTCATAGATAAACTCGAGGCTCAGATATCTGCACGATGAAACCCGAGAACTCAGTGCTAAGATCCATTTAGGGATCAATGCACTCATCCAACTGGCAAAACCCGCCTCAAACACATTCAGAGAGCTCTGGAACACTTGCCCGCGTCTCGGAAAGACTGCAAATAGCTTCAATCAGTTGCTATCCCAGAACGCCTCACAGATCGAGAAGGCTGAGTGTCGAAAAGAATGTCAAATCCTTAAACGGAAAATATGATGCATTCGTTCATCTCCAATTTCTTCAATCAACCAATCTTCGCTCAAAAGGAAAAACAGGCTAATGAACTATTTCAACTTCCTCTTGACTATCCAACTGCATCTGAGCAACAAACTGCCATCTTCATCACTACAGGAAAACAAGTAAAGTCGCTGATCCTATCACGACTTAACAAAAAATCTTGTGGTGACGACGCCATTTCTCGCATCTTCCTCAAAAGATGCAGTCCTGCAATCAGCCCTTTCCTGTCAGTGCTGTTCAACCACTGCATATTAAATGCATACTTCCTCAATACTTGGAAAACAGCCATCATCTCCCCGATCCCAAAAAAACGAGAACCCTCTACTCCCCAACAGTTATCGCCCAATTTCGCTACTTTGCACTACAGCCAAAATATTTGAGCTTGTCCTCAAAGAATATAGTGACGACCATCTTGCAACACACGCAATTATTCCGCACTTTCAGTTTGCAAGCCAGAAAAATCGATTGGTCGAATACCCGTTGCTAATTTTAAAAACTAACATTGCATACAACATGGCAAAACATATCCCAACCATAGCATGCCTCCTCGATATTAGAAAGGCTTTTAATTCAGCCTGGCAACAGGGTTCTGATATTCAAACTAGCTGAAACACGCAAATTTCACCTGTACCTTTGTAAAATTCTCCACAGCTTCCTATCAGGACGGTCCTCCCTTGTGAAAGTAAAAGGCGGGACATCGTCCCCGTTCTTGAACGACGCTGGTATCCCTCAAGGATCTGTGTTCTCAGCGATACTTTTCTCAATCTACACTGCAGACTAGCCACGAACCTCGGTGCAAAGCAACCCCATCCAAATTCTTTAGTATGCAGATGACATTATATTATTTGCATCTGCCAGCAACCTGCTTGTGCTGCAATCCAGACTGAATTCCTATCTAGGCACGATAGATAGTTTTCTCCGCAAATACCGCCTTGTACTTAATCCTGCTAAGTGTGAGTTCCTTATAATACAAGGCAAAATAAATTTCATCCCCCGAATGTGTGCTCTAGCAAAAAATTTCACACTCTAGATTAAAGGTACAACTCTATCAACTATTCAAGAAGTCACCTACCTAGGCGCGCAAATAAACTCAAAACTTTCTCCAACTACTCAAGCTAAATCCAACATAAAAAAACTTCTACCTACTATATTCCCCACTATCACTCCCCTTTCCCGGCGCATGTCAAATTCCTTGTTTATACAACTCTTTTTCGCCCTATTCTATTCTTTGGCGAGCGCCGCCCCCAGGGACCCGAAGATATAGGGCGTGCCGTCAGGTTCTCTCCTGAAATGACAGGTAAGGACCCTGACTGAATCTGGACTACGTTTTGGACAACGAACTGGAGTTGATGCTTTTCACTGGCTGATATGATAGTTTGGACCTAGTTGCTTTGCACGGTAGCGCCGAGGTGACACTCGTGCGTAAACGGCTCCAATTCAACTATCATACCGTTTCCATCCCGGTGAAACCTTGGCAGGCCTCAGAGTATGTTCGAAGTTCGCACCATTGGGTTGGTGGTGTAGGTTCGGTTGAGACGGACTCCCGATTAGCGCTGGTCTTTCTCAGAGCACTTGTCCCCATAAGGGTTTATACGCACCTTCTCATGGCCTCCCTGCTCTGCAAGAATAACCATGGGACCAAAAAGGCGACTACACACATGAACGGAGATAACGGCTCCGAGGGGGTACGCAATAAAACTGGAGCAACCAAAAGCCCTAAAAAAAATTTAAAAAAAAACCAAGAAAAGGAAGCAAAAATAATAATGAGGACGCAGCCAGCGGCAGTAGCCACGATGTTAACAGCACATCGGGAGCGGTACTAACGATGACAAAAACGACGATGAACACTATGACAACGAAGACGGACGAAAAACGGAGATTAACAGACAGAGATTCCTGGGGCGTTTGGGCGCAGCAAAAAATAATGCGAACGCCACGGCGTCCTAAAAAGGACAAGCGAAAAACTCTGCAAGACGCGCCAGATGTTCGAGCAGTGTAAGAAAATACAATATATGTATTTTCTTATCTACTTCGAGTGTTAAATTAGGGATCGCGGATTTGTTTTCTAGTTTTCTCATAAGTGCTTTTTATTTGCCTTACTCAATAATGCAAACTTGCTTAGCAAGAAAAAGAAATTGTCAAATCGAATCAAAAGACTTAAGCCAGTAACCTGAGTTTTGAAAATTGTGGTTTGAATGAATCGAAGCGTTTACGCAAATGTCTCGAGAAAAATTCTTCGTTAATTCAAACAACTCGAACAATCAGAATGAGGCCTGAGAATAAGATGTACGGATTACAGAGGGTTACACTGAAGTACACAAAATATATGAGCCGATGCGATGCGTGGCTATTTTCGCGCGGCCTTAGCGAAAGAACCAATCGTTGTTTCTTTTTTAGAAGCCTCACAGCTCTTTGGAGTGAGTGAGACGCATACTGTAAAGCGAGTGAGACGCTACGTTAGGTGCGTTCTATGGAGCGAGTGAGACGAGTATAAAATGCTCCGAGATCAAGTGAAAGCAGTTTTATACCGACGATATTAATTATGCTAATAATATAATATTTTTGTAATTTTTTCTAATGTCAAAATTATATCGATTATACCGTTTTTTGCAATTTTTGGAATTTCTTGCCCTTGACTCCCATATTTATTTCATAGCCCCACAATTTTTTTTCGCCCACGTGGACCACTTACAGGTCTTCATCGATCCCTGGTGGTCGATAAAGACCAGTTTGGGAATCAGTGATCTATAGGCTCCGATGTTCTGGAGCTGTGCGGAGGATTAAGGAGGTTCTTTAAATATGAAGCCCATATTTCCTTAATCTTCGTTTCATCAGCGATCATATTGCCGATGTCATCACGACAGAGCGTGGTTTTGAGCTGATAACCAGGTTTCAGGCTGTTCACTACTTTGTATGCTTGTCTTGTGTTGTTGCTCGCTAGACTTACATCGATACTTCTAAATTGGTCGTCATAGTATTTTTTTTTCTTAATTCTAATTATCCTATTCGCTACTCTTCTGGGATTTTCATAGTGTTCTCTCTTCGTCCTGATTTTCTTACCTACGTATTCTTTGTACGCCTGATTCTTTTTGCCCAACGTATTCTGGCACTCATCATCGAACCAATCATTTCTCTTGCGTCGGGCTTGATGTCCAATCGCCTGTTCTGCCACGGCCTTGATAGCCGCTTTCACTTCCATCCAAAGCTCGTGGCTTGTTTTTAACGATGCGTCTGATAAGATGGGAGCCAGCTGGTTGTCGAGGGTCTCCGTGAAATTTTCGGCCACAGACGCCGTTTGGAGCCATTTGATGTCGAATTTCTTTAGAGGGCTGGTCTTCGCCGAATATACATTTGACATACGTTAATTTGATCAAGTAATGATCCAAGTAACAATTGGCTCCTCGGTATGTACGTACGTCAAGTATGCCCGAGACCCAAAATTGTTGGATCAGAACATGATCGATCTGGTTTTGTGTGTTGCCATCTGGTGATACCCAAGTCATTTTATGAATGCGTCGATGTGGGAAGCAAGTCAAACATATGGCAAGATTTCTTCTACATGCAAAGCCAATCAGGTGCTGGCCGTTGTCATTTGTTTCATCGTTGAGTCTATATCCTGCAGTCATTCCCCGATGAGATAGCTTATTGCCAACCTTAGCGTTGAAATCACCCAGAATTATTTTTGTTTCGTTTGTGGGCATTGAGTCGACTAGTCTTTCCAGGTGAGCCAATTTTCCGGCAGGAAGAACGACCTTCGCCTTCTTCGAAGCTAGTTCCCCCACCACAATTCACTGCATTGACTGTTGTTTAGTCTCCAGAGTATGGTAATGGATCCAGGTTTTGTCGACAGTAATTAATCGGCGCAAAACTCAGTAGGATTTGTTTGGAACAGCTAAAGAATCTCGCACGATATGTCCATCCGTACGCGCTTTTGATCGATCGTCAACAAATGCGGCACCCATCGCGTGGATAATTTTCTCATGCAGAAATCTTCATGTAAATCTTATGAACCCTTTCAGTTGATATCCCACAAGCCTCAGCAATTTCCTTAATGTTTGATCGACGATCTTCCATAACGGTTGTGTGCGTTAGACTGACGGTGTCATCTGTTGAAACAGTTTTTGGACGTCCAGAACGTACATCGTCAAAAATGCTTGTGGCGACCGCGCTTGAACTCGTCCACCCAATGTTACGCGGTTGTAAATGAGGGCCACGATTCATCATACAGGGAGTCTAACTCTCCTTTCACTTTCTGAGTTTTTTCCCCCTTTCAAATAGAGGTACACTGCGTGATAAGGGTACCATGTAATTTGTACTGATCGGAATGACTTGAAATTTTTATGGCATATATAGAGTTGTCCATTTTACGGATTGTTCGCGTAAACACGATCTTTCGCATAGCCTCATATAAAGAAATCCAAAGGTGTTAGGTCGCAGGATCTTGCGGGCCAATTGACATCACTCAATCTCGAAATTACGCGTCCTGGAAATTTCTCTTGCAAAAGTGCTCGATGAGCCTGTGTTGTGTGGCTTGTGGCTCCGTCCTGTTGGGATTACATGTTCTCCAGATCATAATCTTCAATTTTTATCCGAAAATAATCGGTTAACATCCGTCCATAGCGGTCAGAATTGACTGTAATGGCTCTTCCTTGATCGTTTTCAACAAAATACGGGTCAATAACACCACCAGACCATAATGCACACCAAAAGGTCACCTTTTCCGGATGCAAAGGCCTTTCTGCGATCACCTGAGGATTTTGAGAGCCCTATATGCGGCAATTCTGTTTATTTACGTAACCACTGAGCGAAAAATGAGCCTCATGACTAAAAGAAAGTTTTGTTCGAAAAATCGTTATCAATGGCTTGTTGTTCAATCACCCTATACGCATACATTCTGCGTTGTGTATGGTCTTGAGGCTTAAGTTCTTGAGTGAGTTGTACGGATGGAGATGCAATTCCAAATGCAAAATCCGCCACAATGAGCCGTAAGACAAGCCCAAATGTTGAGCACGTCGAATGTTGCGATGATGCACAGGCCTTGCAATATCAATAACCGATCCAGTTTCTTCAAATTTTCTCACTGTGTTTGAAATTGTTTGCTGTATAGGTCGATTATGTCGAGCGTAATCGCCTAGTGAAGCCCTCAATGTTAATACAGCAGAATCACCATTTTTATAATAAAATTTAATAATTTTAACGCGTTCTCCGCTTGTTAAACTATCCATATTTCTCAATGGCAAACCTTCAACTAAAAAAAAAACACGCTGTGGATGACATTTAATTTTGAAAAATGTCAAATGGCAGGGTCATACTTTCCCAACCACGAAATGGATAACCCTGTATATGTAAAGGCCATCTATTGGTTGGCAAGAGAACCTGAATGTACCATGACTTTTTACCGGCAAGGCCGAAACTTTGCAAATGACTCTAGTAGATATGACAAGAGCCTCACGGCGTATGTGACTATTCATCGCCAAATATGGTGGAAGAATATAACCGTCGATCTTATTGACAGTATAATGAGTAGGTATAAAATAAAACTACGAAGCAAGAAATGGCAGTATCGCATGTTTTACTATTTTTTTTTGGACCTTGCCATGTCCAATGCCTGGTTACTATACAAACGAGTTCATAAGGACAAGAAAATGGATGAACCACTGTTGGCATCGGCTGACGTTCGTGAAGAGGTTGGTACAGTGCTCAGTAAGATGGAGATAAAAGCAAATGTTCAACGCAGAAAAATTGTATCGGACATACTGGCCAAAAAGGGCAAAAGTCCAGCTCAATTTGTGCCTGCGGCTGCTGTGCGCCAAGACCAAATTGTTCACTGGCCAGTATAGGTCGACAAAAGGCTCCGGTGCAAGCTCCCTAAATGCACTGGAAAATCACAGAAAATTTGTGAAAAGTGTGGAGTTGTATTATGCAGCAAAAAACAAAATAATTGTTTCTAAACATTCCACACTTCGTAGATGAAGATATTGCTGCCTTTTTTTGATTTTCTGAAGAACTGAATACACTTTTCTTTTTCAACTAAAATATACGTGTTCTAGGCCTATGTAAAAAATTTTTTACAAAGACCTACTAGTTTCGCGAAGTGTCTGTCCTTCCGTCCGTCTGTCCGTGCGTCACAGCCAGTTTCCTCAGAAACTATAGGAGCTAGAATGCTCAAACTTTGTGAAAAGGTCAGAAGTGATGGGTCTCTCAAAAACGTTGGTCTTACCAAAATTTTTTTGAGGGGGTCCCCCTTAATAACGAATTAGCCCTTAGAATTTTTTTTTAATCGAAGGTAGTCGAGTGGGGTATCAAATGAAAGGTGTTGATTAGAACTTTTAGAATCTGAAATAAATTAGTAATTTTATGAATTAGGGGGTGCAGGGGAAGGCAAAATGTACCAAAAATTGGTGTCAATCCCATCCCCCCCCCCCCCCCCCTCGCGATTGGACACCTTTCAGCCAAAAACCTGAAAATGATCACGAATGTGCGCCTTTATGGGTACAAGGGCAATTCACTCAACAACTTAATAACCGGAATTTGACGCTAGATGTCCGTACTAACAAATATCGTGAAAGCTCGAACTTTCTATATATGTCATTTAAAGGTACATTGACAACTATCAAAATCAGTCAACAAAATAATTTTATCTTGTGTGCATTTTTATTATTTTTCACGATGAATAACTTCGAAAATTGGAGAAAAAGACAGCATTTGCGGGAGGTTCTGTTGGGTCATTTTTTTGCAAAGAAAACTGCTGCGGAAAGTCATCGTTTGCTTGTAAAAATTTATGGCCACGATACTTTAGCGAAAACACAGTGTTTTGACTGGTTTCAACGCTTCAAAAGTGGCGATTTTGACATCAAAGACAAAGAACGCCTAGGACAGCCAAAAAAGTTTGAAGACGAAGAATTGGAGACGCTACTCGATGAGGATTCGTGTCAAACGCAAGACGAACTTGCCAAATCGTTGGGAGTGACTCAGCAAGCCATTTCGAAACGTTTGAAAGCCGCCGGATACATTCAGAAGCAAGGTAATTGGGTCCCTTATGAGTTGAACCCGAGAGACGTCGAACGGCGCTTCTGTATGTCTGAAATGCTGCTTGAACGCCATAAAAAGAAATCATTTTTGCATCGGATCGTGACTGGGGATGAAAAATGGATTCATTATGACATTCACAAGCGCAAAAAGTCATACGTGAAGCCCGGCCTACCAGCCAAATCAACAGCATAGCCAAATATCCATGGCGCCAAGGTTATGCGGTGTATTTGGTGGGATCAGAAGGGGCCGTTATATTATGAGTTGTTGCAATCGGACCAGACATCACAGGTGACCTATACCGAACACAATTAAAACGTTTGAAGCGTGCCATAATCGAAAAACGCCCGGAATATGCGACCAGACACGAGGCTATAATTTTTCATCATGAAAACGCTCGGCCGCATGTTGCAAGACCCGCGAAAAAACTATTTGGAAAATAGTGGATGGGAAGTTTCGGCCCACCCGCCTTATAGTCCGGACCTTGCTCCGTCTGACTTTCATTTATTTCGCTCGATGCAAAACGCCCTCACCGGAATACGTTTCACTTCAGAGCAAGGCATCCGAAATAGGATGGATTCGTTTTTGGCCGCCAAGCCGGCGCAATTTTTTTTGGATGGAATTTATAAATTGCCTGAAAGATGGGGAAATGTTGTAGCTTCCGATGAACAACACTTCGAATAAAATATAATGTAAGATTTTTCCACAATAAAGCATCAAATTTTGCTAAAAAAACTCCGGTTATTAAGCTGTACACCCAAGATTTTACATTTTCGCCAATAAAATCAAAACAGTACCTTTAAACTTCTTAAAATTTCGCAGCTATTTAGACAAATATAAGATATTTGCGTTCACAAAATTTTATCGAGATCGAATGATAATCATGTGAGCTATAGCTATTTAAATTGTATGGAATTACAACAACAATAACATGTGCGTTTGGTTGATACATATTTCAAATTGATCCAGGCACTTTTATTTTCAATTAATTTTCCTGAAAATTTAAGGAATAGTGTTTAACTTGAATATGTTAAATCGGCCGAGCATTCAGAAAAATCGTTTAAGCTAGATCAAAATGGCGGCTGCACTATGCTTATGAAAGAAACTGCATCTTTTGCATAAATTTGAACGATTTTATATCCAAGTATTGAATGAATAATTCAAGTTATCAATTCACGCCATTAGAAAATTTGTTTCTAACAGTAGGATATTTACAAAGACCTTCTGGTAGGAGCACTCTCCTGGTTACTCAACTTGTTTTATTTTCAAAATTATAGTCCACAAGCTACTTTTTATCAAATAAAGTATTATTGAGTTATAAAAAGTTAATAAAGATTGTTGTTACTGTTGTCCATCATCTTTTGTTATTTGACATCGCTAAAGAGGGAAAACAATGTTAGAAGAGAACGATCATTTTACGCTTGGCAAAGTAAAGCTAAAGAAAATACATAAAATATTCAGATGGAAATGAAATTTTTTATTCAATATGAAGATTGAACCTTCCCATTATATCCCATTATATCATCATTCAAATGTCCTCCACGGGACCTCTTACAGGCCTCAATCCTTTTGAGGTAATTTTCAATGACTTTTCGGCACATTTCCGACAATATCTCGGCCATAACTTCACGAATATTGGTTTTCAATTGCTCAAGATTTTGAGGATTGTTCGCGTAAACACGATCTTTCGCATAGCCCCGTAAACAGAAATCCAAAGGTGTTAGGTCGCTGGGTCTTGCGGGCCAATTGACATCACTCAATCTCGAAATTATGCGTCCTGGAAATTTCTCTTGCAAAAGTGCTCGATTAGCCTGTGTTGTGTAGCTTGTGGCTCCGTCCTGTTGGAACCACATGTTCTCCAGATCATAGTCTTCAATTTCTCTCCAAAAAAATCGGTTAACATCCGTCCATAGCGGTCTCTTCCTTGATCGTTTTCAAAAAAATACGGGCCAATAACACCACCAGACCATAATGCACACCAAACGGTCACTTTTTCCGGATGCAAAGGCCTTTCTGCGATCACCTGAGCCCCATATGCGGCAATTCTGTTGATTTACGTAACCACTGAGCGAAAAATGAGCCTCATCACTAAAGAAAATTTTGTTCGAAAAGTCGTTATCAATGACTTGTTGTTCAATTACCCAATTCGCATACATTCTGCGTTGTGTATGATCTTGAGGCTTAAGTTCTTGAGTTTGTTTGGATTTTGTACGGATGGAGATGCAAATCCAAATGCAAAATCCGCCACAATAAGACAAATCCGACAAATCCGGGTCTTCCTCCACACTTTGCGCAACGACAGCGATATTTTCAGCAGAACGAATGTTGCGATGATACACAGGCCTTGCAATATCAATAACCGATCCAGTCTCTTCAAATTTTCTCACTGTGCTCGAAATTGTTTGCTGTGTAGGTCGATTATGTCGACCGTAATCGGCTCGTAAAGCCCTAAATGTTGATACAGCAGAATCACCATTTTTATAATAAAATTTATTAATTTTAACGCGTTCTTCGACTGTTGAACTATCCATATTTCTAAATGGCAAACCTTCAACTAAAAAAAACACGCTTTGGATGACATTTAATTCTGACAGATGTCAAATGGCAGGGTTATACTTTCCTACCACGAAATGGATAACCCTGTATGTTTCAATCCTTCTCCTCCTTAACTCACTCGAACTGTCAACCGACCAACCGAGATGCTTGTTGCGAAATTCAAGTTACTAAAGTGTTAATTGCTGCAAAAAGATTTTATTCGAAGAAAGCATGTTGTGAGCCTGGAAATGAAAGTCTCCAGCAGTTAACGGTACGTTTCAAATAGATCAAAAAATGCACTGAATGCGAATTAGCGCCAAAATGTTGTGTTGTACCAGAGACTTCGGTGAATTATCTAGAACTTATTTCAAACTGTCCAATTTTAAAAAGACAACCTTTAATTAATGTGAAGGCCTTCTCTCAAATTGTTCATCCCAGTTTCTTTATGCCACTCAAATATTCAAGCTCTCCCTCTGCAAACGTTCATCCTTAATATAATTTACACAATTTTCTTATAAAGTTCAAATAGTTTGATCGCATTCAATTTGCCCAAAATTTTTTAAGATTTTTTTTTTTGAAACTTTTTAATTCTAATAGAAGTACTCGTACATACCAATTCACCCCGAGTTTTATTAGAGCATACAATATTTACCATTAGTGCATAGAATGTTTTTTAGTAATAAAACAACTTTTCCTGACTATAATTTTAAAAACTATTCGTTTTCTTTTCAGGTAAATTCAACAAAAATTATTTATATCCGTAAGTGCGTTCTCTTTATTTATCAATAAAAAATAGAAGCAAAACAACGTAAAGAATAAGGAAGGAATGTTTAATTGACAAAATATTTCATCTTTTAAGTTATGATGCATCATTGCATTGTTTTGAACAGTCCTTGAAACTTTCGATCCAAACGACTGTGGGAAACATCAGTGCAATTTATTAAAGTTCCTCCAATTTTTCAAATAATGATATGAAGTGATGTCATCACGTGGATGAGTTGTAAATATTCAAGGAAAATCGCGCAAAAAATCTATTTCTTAATCAAATTTAATATTCTTCCGCGTATGATTCCTACATGCAATCGTTAAAATCCCATTTAAAACCCTTTCAAAATAATGAAATTAAAGTGATGCTCTTAAAATATAAAAATTATTTGTTTTTTCATCTTATTTTATTACAATCGATTAACATTCTGAACGAAGATCGATTCCATCGGTTCAAATTAGTTGAATGTTTTTGAACATTTTTTTCTGTAAAATTTTTCACAAAAAGAAATAATGAAAAATTAGCTTCAATAATGTAAGAACCACTGCCACAAAAACAGTAATCGCATAAAATTCAGGTAAAAGATTCTTCTCTCAATAGGTAGGAAGCCTTGACTAGAGGTCATTTATATTAAATCATTACAACTCGCAGCGAATTAGAAACAAAAAACTCACAAGAAACCTATTCACTATCGCTAAAATTCATTGATTACTCCAACCACTGCAGCACACAACGATTTGTCTTCATTCAGTTTTTCTCCCATTCTTGACTCATTTCGATACGACACCGGCAAAAAAACGAACCCTCAATTGGCCTAACTAAATTTTGTATGATTACATCTGATTAGCTATTTACCATTGCATTCTCTTCTATTGTTAAAGTCTATCTCCTCGCAATATGCCATGGTACTTGCGACGTACGGAAGATTAATTATACGCGTATTTACTTCTATTTCTTCTTATTTAGCAATAGTCAGTTTGTCTAGAAGGAGGAGGTGGTGGTATTGCCTAGTAGTCATAGACGGAGTGTTTTTGTCCAAGACCATGTGATGGATTTCTGTTTGATTCGCTAATGTTGCAGCAATAAAGTTGGAACAGCTGCTGTGGCGCTGAAAGATCACTGGTTTTCTTGCGACCACTTTTAATACATGTCCGTGAGATATGTAGAGCGTTAGCCGATTCTATTGGCGGCTTTTTTTGTCGCTCGGAGCTACAAATCGTTAATTATATAATTGTGATTCATTCAAACACGTGAACCCGATAGGTAATGGAAATGAATTCTAGTGTTTCTTGTTTTCGAGGGGGCTTTGGTTGTAAACTGCTGCTAATCATTATTCAAAATGAATTAAGTGATACTGAAGGACATTATGTGATACAATGGGCACATTTGAATGTGATGAGGCACAAAAGATGACAATTTTGCTGTAGAATTTGATAGAACGTATGTATCTTCATTGTTTAAGTATACGCAAAAAATGTTACAAATTGTTAATTGATGCAAAAATGGCTTTGAGAGCAAAGGTTTTGGTTGATAATGGACAACGTTTGAAGGGTTTGGTCCAATTTTCATTTGAGTTCATAAATAAATTAATTTGCGTTTTCAGAGATTATTTGGTGCTAATGCTAGCTAAGACTATGTTTTCTGAGAGGTCCAATTTTGAACTACTCATTTAAGCATCTAGGCTGGTATTTCGCTAACAACACGTGAAATGTTGTCAGGCGAAATTCTAAGTGACCCTGTTTAATCGATATAAAGGGTTTTTCATTAAGGACATAACAATTTTATCCATTAATAAAACACAGAAATATTTGAGAAATCGAGTTCAAATTTATTGTGGGTGTAGCACAAGGATTACATTTTATGAATATGACCGACCAGCACGAGCCCGTTTAGAGTGGTCGATTCTTTGGACCCAATTTGACACGACTCTGGCACACATTTCGACCGGAACGTTGGCAATATCGACTTGGATTTTGTCCTTGAGCTCGTCCAAAGTTGCTGGCTTGTTGGCATAGACCAGAAACTTGATATAGCCTCATAAAAGGAAATCCAATGGCGTTAAATCGCATGAACAAGGCGGCTTGTAGACCGGACCATTTCTCGAGATAACAGGTTCACCAAATTTGCCTTTCAATAAATCGATTGTGAGGCGTCCTGTGTGACTAGTGGCTCCGTCTTTTTGAAACCACGTATCTTTCATGTCAAGTGCATCCAATTCTGTTCACACATAATCTCCCACCATAACACGATAGCGCTCTCCGTTGACGGCAACATGACAGTAGTTTTCATCTACGAAAAAATATGGCACAATCAAACCTCCGGCATGAAAACCGCACCAAACAGTAACTTGTTGCGGATGCAACGGTGTCTTCAGAAGCACATGTGGGTTTTTGCTGACCAATAACGCATATTTTGCTTATTAACAAAGCCATTGAGCCAAAAATGCAATTCTTCATTTTCTTCGAGGTTTGCCAGAGCGCAATTGAAGAAGTCTTGGCGTTTCGAGTGATCAAGTGGTCTTAGTTCTTGAGTCAATTGGATCTTGTTACCATGTCGCTTAAGATCTTTTCGCGAAATACGCCACAGTATTTGACTGATGCCCAATTCTTGAGAACGACGTGGAATCGACTGATTTGGCTCATTGTTAGTTTTTAATAATTTCCAAATGTTGCTGATTCGTGAACTTTACCATGATGAAAATGTTGACTTTAGCTAACGTTTTGACATTGACAATTTAATAAAAAAGTTTAAGGGTGCGTTCATATAAAGATACGAAATTATTATGTCCCTAACGGAAAGCCCTATATAATTGTAGTAGGGGGCTCTGCAAACGTTTTCTTTTTGTTCGTAAGAGAAAAATTCAATTGGACAGTGAACGAATACACTCGGTTTGTAGCAATTGAGATCGCAATCCAAATCCTTGGAAATACCGTTTTAATATGTTTCCTGCAGAAAGTTCTGCACTTATCTACCATATTGATCACTTCATTGGCCTACGGAAGCTACATATTGATGCAGTTATCAAAGGATTTAGGCAGTACTCATGGGAGTGATACGTTGCAACAGCGAGCAGCATACTTTACGCTTCTCCGAGCCCCATGTGTCGTTCGGTTATGTTATCCTTCATACCATCAAGTGAAATAAGGAAAGTTATATCCTCTATTTTGGCTGTACAATCTCGTATCCCGGCACCAGGCACTGTTTGTAAAACCCCAAGATGGCCGATCCTACGCGGTGATGCTGCGGGACATCAGGGGAAACGTAAGCCCCGAAGAAACCAACACTACCATTAAAGCAGTACGACCAACGCGATTGGGCCACATACTGGTCGAATTTGGAGTAGAAGCCAACAATAAGGAAGCATTCTGCGACGCAGTAAAGAAAATCCTCGGCAAAAGTGCAGCTATATCCTCGCTCAGGCCGATGGCAACGATCGAAGTAAGAGACATTGACTGTATCATGGATCTGGCCGAGGTAGGAGAGGCCATCAAAAGGGAGTTCCCTAGCGTGGGAAGGATCAAAGCGAGACTGACACCAAAAAACAATAGGGGACAACGCATGGCCATACTTGACTTGACCGAAAAGGACGCCGAACAATTCCTGAACAAGGGCAAAGTACGAATAGGGTGAGTTGTCTGTAGGATACGATGAAGAGCAACGCCTCTTCAATGTTTCAAATGCCTTGGCAATGGTCTAACCAGACATGTATGCAAAGGACCCGATAGGAGTTCCCTATGTTACAAATACGGTGAAATGGAACATAAAAGAAAAGAGTGTACGAAAGAGGCGCACTGTATTCTTTGCAAGGATGCTGATCCAAGACCTGATTTTGGACACGACTTGGGATCAGGAAAAAGCCAGGTGTTCCAGGAAGCCCTAGCCAAGGCAAAATCAGAACTTCGACGACCCGCATCCTGCAGCTAAACCTACACCGCAGTTCAACCGCCCAAAATCTGCTTGAGCAACTGCGAGGGACATGAAAGCCGGCTTTTTGCTTCTGAGTGAGCAACACTATGATAAAAGTCCTGCATCATGGTATCCTGACAAAACTGGTACCGTCGCCATCTGGGTTCGGAACAGTGATTTCCAAGCGGAGAGTTGTGGATGGGGGGATGGTTTCGTGTGGGTGCGGTGCACAGGGACCACCTTCTTTAGTGTGTACCTAACGCCTAACGAATCAATATTATCTTTCCAAGCCAAGCTTAATGCTCTTGAGGGCACTGTCTCGAACGCAAAGGGCAACGTGCTCGTTGGGGGCGACTTAAACGCTAAAGCAATGGAATGGGGCATGCCCCAAACAGATCCGCGGGGAAAACGAATCGTAGAAATGGTGGCCAGGACGGCGCTCGTCATACTTAACACCGGAAATACGCCCACTTTCCGCCGTATTGGCTCCGAGGGAACCATACCGGACGTGACAGTTGCCTCGGAGTCCTTAGTACGGAGGAGACACAATTGAAAAGTATTAGAGGACTACTCAGCTAGTGATCATCAGTGCATTCTGCTTGAGATCAGTGATATTGTCTCCCGACGTCCGTGCTATCGGCTTTCTACAACTGGATGGAACATCGGAAGGATGGGCGTTGAGAAGTTCGTCGAGGTGCTCACAGCAGGTGAGCCGCTGCAGGGAGCTTCGGAGGGGACGGAAGAATTGGCAGCTCGAGACGTGGTGAACTCAATTATGAGCATCATTTCGACTGCTTGCTGCGCTTCTATGCCCCGTCAAAAACCCCGGCTCGGCAAACCCCCAGTGCACTGGTGGTGAACTGAAATCGCTGGAAAGCGAAGGGAGTGTCACAAGATTCGATGTGAGGCTCAATGAGAACGGAACCGTGACGAGGCATGCAACCGGGTGGTAGCATATAAGTCGGCCAGGAAATGCCTTCGCAAATTGATTAACAATAGCAAGGCTCGTTGCTGGCAAGACCTAGTGGACAATGTGAACAAGGATCCGTGGGGCCTTGGCTACAAGCTGGTCATGCGAAAGTTTGGCGCCCTACGGAAGCCTTGCATACATGATGCGGAAAAAATGGACGAGATAGTGCGGGGACTCCTCCTCGCCCATCCCGTGCGTGTTGACGCTGTCCATGGTGAAACAGCAGTAGAGTGTCCACTCTTCACACAGCCAGAATCGGAGGAGGCAGTCCTTTCATTGAAAGCGAGGAAGGCTCCAGGTGCAGATGGTGTTCCGGCTGAAGTGTTGCGGCTTGTCGATCACCATTGTCCCGATTTGCTGCTCAGCAAATTCAACGCTTGCCTACGGCACGGGGTTTCCCCTGTACGATGGAAGGTGGCGAAGCTCATGCTGATCGGCAAGGGGAAGGGTAATCCCGAATCGCCATCTGCATACCGCCCGTTATGCATGCTAGACACGGCTGGGAAAGTGCTAGAGAAACTCATCCAGGGAAGACTCACTGACGCGATTCGTGCTGCTGGGGACCTAACTCCTCGGCAGTACGGCTTTAGAGCAGGACGTTCTACTATCGATGCAATTGCAGAGGTGGTATAGGCAGATAGTCGCACCAAGCGACGGATCGTCCTATTAGTGACACTGGACGTCAGGAATGCCTTCAACTCCGCTAGATGGGTGGATATTCTGGATACCCTGGAAACCCTTTTCAAGTTCCAGAATATCTACTGCGGCTGTTGAGGAACTACCTAAAGGACCGAAGCCTGCTCTACTACACGACACAGGGCCAACAAAGAATGACTGTTACATAGGGTGTTGCCCAGGTATCTATCCTTGGTCCAGACCTGTGAAACGTGCCTTACGATGGGCAACTGAGACTGGAGAGGCCAGATGAGTCGCGCTTGATCGGCTATGCGGATGATGTTGCGGCTCTGGTTCCTGGTGCGTTGAACAAGCGCAACTTAGGCTAGGTATGCTAATGCGCCGAGTGAGAGACTGAATGACTGCTGGTGGGTTCAGTTTAGCACTGGAGAAAACCGAAGTGGTCATCTTGACAAAAAAGAGAATCCCTAGAGTAAGGATGATCAGTATTGGAGACACACTAAATGATAAGCAAACGGTGAAGTACCTGGGGCTACTGATCGGCTCGAAGATGAGTTTCTCTGAGCAAATCACGGCAACAGTTGAGAAAGCTGCTTCGGGAGTATCGGCTCTGAGTCGACTTATGCCCAACGTAGGCAGACCCAGCCCATCAAGAAGACGCCTTTTGATGAGTGCTGTAGGGTCAGTGCTACTGTACGGAGCAGTGGTATCGGGCGACGTTCTCAGTAAGGTTTACCGAAAACGCCTGGCACAGGTACAGAAATAGGAGGATTGCATCTTCGTATCCGACAGTCGCTGATTCGGCGGTGAAAGTCATTGCAGGCGTGATACCTGTCGGCCTCCTTGCTGGAGAGCGCCGCTCTATTTATCTGCGTCGAAACGACGATGCGCGGGAGATGGTTGTCCGCGAAGAGAGACAGCGCTCACTCAAAGATTGGCAGCAGTCTAGGTTGAATTGCACGAGGAGCGGGTGGACTTCGCGCCTCATCCCGGATGTTAGACCGTGGCTAAATCGATGGTATGGTGAGACTGACTTCTATCTGACCCAGCTTTTGAGCGGGTATGCGTGTTGTCAGTCTTATCTGCACAAGATTGGTAAGTCACGGTCTCCCGATTGTCGGTATTGCCCAGGAGAGGAAGACAATGCCTGCCACACATTTTTTGCGTGCATAAAATGGGACAGGCTGCGAATTGCCCTCTACGAGGAGACGGGAGAGCTCACCCCAAATAATACAGTCGCGATGATGCTCGAATCGGTTGACAAATGGAACCAGGTGGCACATTATGCTCGGGCAGTCCTAAAAAATAAAAGAGACTTACAGCAGCCGGGGGCGTTGGGGCTGGGGGATCGCTTGTCTAGCATTTCTTCTTCCCCTATCCCCTCCCTCTAGAAGAGGGATCCCCAAGCTTGAAGGCGCCTCACGGCGTAACAAAACGAGACCTGGTCCGGAAGTAATGTGTCAAACGGTTCCAGGCAAGTTTCTCAGGTTGACAGGGGAGGTGTTTATGCTTCCGATGACAGTGTTTATGACGCACAAAACAAGTATCGTCGCTAAAGGTTTCATTTATGAAGCCAAATTATATAAAGAAAATTTAGAACTTCTTCTAAATTCTGTATGTACTGTGAACGATAAACTTAGATATTATAATTAAATTAAAAAAAAATTAAAATTCGAAGAATCAAATTAATGTAGAAAATTTTAAAAGATTTGGCATTTGTTACAGTTTAGATACTTAGAAGAAAGATTCATGATGGGGAAATGTTGAAATTATATTAAACATTTTTGGAAATGCTATAAATGTGTTATTAAAATTTTTTATTATGCATTCAAGTTCCAACTAATAAGGTTAATGTGCGTATATTTTACTAGAAGATCAAGTAAAACAGAATAGTTGACAAAGTTATAAGCGAATGATCTTCTTTTTCGTAGCGCTCGGGCCTTCGCTTCCTGCAACAAGCGCCTCCAACTATTTCGATCCGTTGACCGCGCCCTCCTATTTCGAAATCCGAGCAGCGATGAACTTTTTTCGTCAACCAAAACAGACCAGCGATTCCTCACTGGTCTCCGCCTTCGATTCTTCCAACGAATGGCTTGTTGGGTATAAGTTGTTCTTCCATACGACGATTCATGTGGCCAGCCCATTGCAGCTTCCACGGTCTTAGAATCGTTGAGACCTCCGGCTTGTGAAGAATTTCATACAGCTCATAGTTGTCCGGAATTCGCCGCCCAAAATCAGTGATCACCGAAAACTCCATCAAAATTGTGCGTGAATTTATCAAAAATGAGCCGTAATCATCGTTGAAATTCATGGAATCGGAGTTGAATGTCTTCAAAACATCGATTTATCGCATTTCAACCGATCATCTGGGCTTACGAAAGGTCTGCACGTTTTGTTCCGCATAAGTTAAATGATAACCAAATATTGCTCAGAATTCAACATTCGAAAGACATCATTAAAGAGGCGAGGAAAGACGAGAACTTCCTTTACAACATTACCAAGCTTTCAAGTGCCGAATAAAAGGCCCCAGACGAGCCACAGTCAAAAATCAAGTCGATGCTCATTTGTTTGTACGATTCCGAGAATTCTCAACAGAGAGTTCGTGCCAATGGGCCAAACCGTCACTGCAATTTTCTATCTTGGCGTTTTGAAGCGTTTGTTGCATCGCATTCGTCGAATTCGGCCTGAATACCGCGAAGGAGGAAGCTGGCGTTTATTGCATGATAATGCACCATCTCATCGATCCTCTCTTGTGACTGATTTTTTGACTAGAAATCGCATTTTAACCATCAATCACTCACCGTACTCGCCTGATATGGCTCCCTGTGACTTCTACCTATTCGAAAAATTACATTTGGCCATGAAAGGAAAACGATTTGCGTCCGTAGAGGCTTATATCAACATCCTGAAGGACATTCCGGTCAATGGCCTGAAACACTCTTTCGAAAAGCCTTTGGATCGCGCAAAACAGTGTATCGAGGCCGGAGGAGACTATTTTGAATAAATAAACTCGAATTTATCAGAACAAAGCTCCTGTCGTTTCTATTTTAGCTCATTCTCGTTTATTTTGGAAGATCCTTGTACAATAGCATTAGGAATTGTTAATGGATTTATCTTGAAATTTGGACTTTTTAATAGATTAACGACAGACTTAGGGACAGAGTCCACAAACAAATTAATGAATGATATATGCATATGCAAATTATTAAATATTGAACAGATATTTTCCGCTCCTTACTACCACCAGACCTTAATTGCAGTTGAGCGTAATCATCGTGTGCTTAATGAAGACTTGTATTCTTTCGCATCTAACTACGAGTGGGACAAATGGGTACCATATTATGCATTTGCATATAACACAACTCTACACGTAAATACGAAATACACTCTCTATGAGTTAATTTTCGGAAGACTCCCATGCCTTCCTAATCATATATTAAAAAATGATAGCAAAATTTACAATTTAGACAATTACGCAAATGAACTAAAGGCTGGATTGAAAACATCTTTAACTAGAGTCAGACAAATTATTAAAAATGTTAAATCGAAGCGAGTTAGTGAACAAAAGTATGTAAACCCTTTGAACATTAAAATAGGAGATATGGTTCTTCTTAAAAATGAAAATCGTAAGAAACATCAGCCACCTTACAATGGGCCTTATAGGGTATTGTAAACTAAAGTTTGTAACATTTTAATTGATTTAAATGGGACTCATAAGTTTGTACATAAACATAGAGTAAAAGCATGTAACATCAAAGAGCAGAATTAAATTCAAGATTGTAATATTAATAAGTGTAGAAGGATTTTTTTTTGTTTGTCTTAATATGAATCAATATGAAAGTTTCATCAAAAAAAGGGTACAGGTGTACTACATACATGCAATATGCAATATGCATTCAATAAATATCGAAAATCTAATTGATTATTCATATGCATATATTCAAACATCATTCAATAATTCATTCACTCGTAGTCAGTCAAAGTCAAAAGCGCTTTATTCAATACTAATCTTTCTAAATTTGAAAAGAATATAAAGCAAACTCCAAACAATAACAATACAAAAACTTAATGGCCCAAATGGCTCTCTAAATTTATATTTTATCTGTTAAACACATTTAATCAAAAGAACTAGCCAACTCAAATTAATCAAGATTATGACATATTTTATAATTTGATTGGAAAAAGGAGAAAAAAACCATCCTATACTATTTAAAATTACTTATAATTATAACACAACAGTGAACGTTTATCCTATACCTGATATGTTATAACCTAATTCTAATAAAGTTCAATCAAAAACTTTATCTTATTTAAAAAAAATTCTCTCCGAATATTCCTAACCTAAGCGTTTAACCTTGTCACTAAACCTAATAAAATAAACATAACATATACCTAACCTATCCCTAATTTAATATAAATAAACAACAACACTAAATGTAGCAATAATGAGCTGAAACTCGAAAATTAAATAACAAAAAACACCAAAACTGAAAATAAACACGAGTAATTTAGACATTGTCATTCAGCCACCAATACCTAGATTGCTCAGCTCGACTAGCCTCAAGGAAGAGCATCCCCATTGGAATTGTTGGTCTCGTGAACTCAAACTCGGAGGATATTTTATCTTCTTATCGGTAGCCCGTCTATATATGTGATATATGATTGGGACGCCGTCAGAATCAAAAACAATTCGATTCATGTCCAAATACACGAATGCTTCTGGAGGAACGAAGCCAGTAGCGAGGCAAGTCGCAATATACCCGCCTGTAGGGTGGAACGACAGTGTAATCCCTGGATTATCACTCACAGTTACAGATCTTGCGATAGGATTCCGAAGAATTTTCAATATGAAGATATCGACTCTAGTTACTTTAGCAGTTTGATAAACTTTTCTATTCGGTATACGAGGTCTGTTCAAAAAGTACCCGGAATTTTCGTTTTTTCAAAAAAATAAATATCTATTTTCGTCTACATTAATGTGGTCCCCTTCAAAGTAGTCCTCCCCAGATGTAATACACTTATGCCAGCGTTTTTTCCAATCTTCGAAGCACTTTTGATATTCACTTTTTGGTATGTCCTTGAGCACTCTCAGCGATTCGGCCTTTATTTCTTCAATCGAGGAAAAACGCCGACCATTCATGGGTCTCTTCAACTTTGGGAACAGGAAAAAGTCACACGGAGCCATATCTGGTGAATATGGAGGTTGGGGCATGACTACGGTATTGTTTTTGGCCAAAAAATTACGAACAAGCAACGACGAGTGAGCAGGTGCGTTATCGTGGTGCAAAAGCCATGAATTCTTTTTCCATAAATCGGGACGTTTTTTTCGGATTGCTTCACGCAAACGTCGCATAACTTCAAGGTAATACTCCTTATTAACCGTACGATCTTGTGGTAAGAACTCTTGATGCACTATGCCATTATAATTGAAGAAAACAGTAAGCAAAACCTTGACATTTGATCGAACTTGACGTGCTTTTTTCGCTCTTGGTGACGTTAAATGCTTCCAGGTGGACGATTGTGCTTTGGTTTCGACATCATAACCGTACACCCATGTTTCATCACCAGTTATGACCCTTTCAAGCAAACTTTGATCGTCGTTGACGTCATTTAACAGCTCCTGAGCGATGTTCATGCGATTGTTTTTTTGGTCAAAATTCAGCAGTTTCAGCGAAAATCGCCGAGCTCATAAAAACACGTCGAACCTTAGCGACTACCACAGACAAAGTAAACAGTGAATATGGCTGAAATTGTTATCATGCTTTAGGGGCATGTATACCAACACAATAAACAAATTTTGACAATCGGACTCTCCAGACCCGCGAAATTGAAAAATTCCGGGTACTTTTTGAACAGACCTCGTATAGTGCTTCCAATCCGTCTCAGGCTTTCTGTACAAACCAGTACATACACAAAGACATTTCCTTTCGTACTCTTTAAATTTTCCATAGTACTAGCACTCTGGTGGTACCAGGTCTAACCAGGGTCTTGTAACAGACAATGTTGACCTTTTGATCAATGTATCTAGAATGAAAGAGTCTTCGTAGGGCCATGACTACTGAGCCTTACTGAGCATGATTTTGACATGTTCAGTATAGTACAGATATTGATTGAGATGAACACCGAGGTATCGAACACAGGATTTCTGTGGAACCCGTTCTTAACCACCTTCACCAGCCATAATGTGGAAATCCTTCCAATTACTTTTCAGGTCTTAACTGACACCCTGCAGCGTTGTCCGAAACAAAATAGTTTCGCACTTCTCCGCACTGATTTTCATTCACCAATTGTCAGTGTACAGCTGCACATCGTTAAACATTTGGCGACAAGGTGTCTGGGGAACCTGTCCTGAAGGAGTTTAAAAACTAATGCATCTAACCACACCGTATCGAAGGCTTTCTCCATATCAATGGGACAAGCTGCAACACATTCTCTGTTGTTTTGTTTCCAACAGATTTCTGAGGTTACTTTCGTTATTGCATGTATGGTCGAATGCCTGGCACGAAAACCAAATTGGCAATTCGGCATCAACTCATATTTCTCAGTGTGGGCGTTTAATGCTTTGTTGAATATCACTTCAACACCTTGCTGGTGTTAGGCAGCAAACTGATTGGCCGATAGCTTTTGGGGCCCAAAGGTTTTTTTCCTTTCTTCAAGATCGGAAGTACCTTAGCCTTTTTCCACTCATTTGCGAAATATGGATTGCACAACATCTTGTTGAACAAAATGCAATAATTCCTAATAGCAACCTCAGGCAAATGTCGGAGAACTACATTTGGAATACCATCAGTACCACATGATTTCTTGTTGTTTATCTTGCGAAATATGAAACACAAGTCTTCATAGCTGACAAAATAATTAATAAGATTCAAGCTCGGTATGAGGTCAGATGTTAATGTTTCATTGAAATGAAGAATTGATTGGCCGTTCAGGCTTGATTTGAAGTCGGAAACTTTTGCTTCGACGACCTCTGAAAATATTTGATTCCCTCTCTCAGGGTTCGCTAAATGAACCAATTCAAAATGAGTTCCAATCAGGGCAAGTTTATGCAATCGCTCACATATAATCCTGTTTCTATTTCTATCCGGAGTTGTACTTTAAATTTCGATACCTGCCCTATCGAAAAAATTTATCTCATCACTAGCGACTTCAAGATAGGATACTTTCACTCGAGACTTCTTACTTTCGCGAAAACGCCATCTGAGTCCTATGGGCTAATACCCCTCAATTTTTCCGCCCATTGATTGCTGACCTCACTCCTGAAGTATGACCGGATTAAGTTCCGGACATTCTTCAGGTGTAATTTCAACAAATCGAACGAGGGAGGGAAGAAGAAGGGTTTGCAGTCTTTTCAACCTTGCAATGGTTGGTGTTTCACATCCTTCCATATTGTTTCCATGTTCAATCTTGGGAACAACTTTCTCAATCGTTTCCAACTTTAGCTTCTCTAACTTCGACAAATAGAGATATATTTCATCTTTAGTTATATTCCTGTCATTAGGAACCATTGAGCAAGCGTTTCCATCGTCAGAAGGAGGACATTGCTTCTGGTACTCCCGACTAAACTTCTTTTGAAACTTTTCCCAGTCTATTTTTTTGAAATTCAATCGGTGATTTTCATGCTGAACTGGAATGAGTAAGAGATCCCTTTGATGATTGATTTCGATTACGATTGCGTTATGGTCGCTATCATAAGGAATCACCTGCAGTTTCCGTTGAGGACTATTAAAGCTGAATTCAAGTCTTACGTCAGCAGTGCAGAGGTTCAAATATGAATTTGCCCTAGGGTATGTTGGGAACTCCGACCCATATAGATTGCACCTGCATTCAATTTGGTTCTCTGTTAACCACAATTTCAGGAATTTACCTCTTGGATTATTGGTGGCGCTCAGCCATGATGTATGCTTGGCGTTCAGGTCACCAGCAAGAATATAATAACTATGCAGCCTGTTCAATTCGAGTATTTCAAACAAGCAATTGAGCTCCTCCTTGAATTTGAGAACGTTTCGGCCAGTTGCATAGGCAGAGATAACGAAGAGGTGATCCCTACCTGGCAGTGAGATTTTTAAAACGGACACTTCAAGAGATTCAAAGCTTTTGAATTAGACTTTTTCAATATTTTGGAAACAACAGGGTATTAATGAATCCTGTTTATCGATTCTCACTGATAAAGAATTTAATTGTTGATAAATTTTGAGAAACAGCTCATTATTACTTCTAACAATATTTATTTTATTTATATTGTCCGCTGTTCCTCTCGCAGCAAGTGCGAATGACACCCCAGGCTTGACGAAGTTGGTAGGTATCAGGCTGCTGTGTACTGGACTTAGTTTTGGAGTAAATTTTACCTTTGAATCTTGATACGGGAGCTTCCTCGATATGATGCTAGATGACCAAAGACACCATAGTTCACACAGGATAATTTTTCTTTTGGCTCCGCCTGAGCCAATTTGCACTCGCCGGGAGTATGGACACTTTACACATCTATATTTCATGGCGCAGTTGGTGGCCAAATGACAGAATCTTTGGCACCTGTAGAACTGATTGACCTCACTTTTCTGGAGGCATTTCTACCTCACCACACGGAAGTTCAAGTACCTTGTTTTTTTCATGGCTGTAGCCTCTATAGTTATAGGGCACTTGAACTGCTTTTGCTGAAACACTTGAACTGCTTTTGCTGAAAATCTGGACTAAATAATAAGATAAGTTTTTACGCTCGACAATCGATCTCCTAGTTGCAAACTCTTTAACTATAATAAACTCTATTTCTGGTGCAACTTCTTGAAGGACCTGAAGGAGATCGACAGTGTCCTCTCCGCAGTCAAGACCCTTCAATAAAGAGGTCTTGTTTTTTTCGCTTTTAGGGGTGTATATAAAAAGCGGAACATCTCCAGAACTCAACACACTTTTTACTGCCTGAAAATCAACCAATGACAGTTCTAATTGTCAGTTTATCGGCATTGACTCTCTTAATTTCAAGATCATTTAACTTCTTTTCGGCTGCCAAAGCCGACCCAAAATTTTTTTTACAAAGGCCTACTAGTTTCACGACCTGTCTGTCCGTCTGTCCGTCCGTCCGTCCGTCCGTCTGTCCGTCTGACCGTCTGTCCGTGCGTCACAGCTAGTTTCCTCAGGAACTATAGAAGCTAGAATGCTCAAACTTTGTGAAAAGGTCAAAAGTGGTGGTCTCTCAAAAGTTGAGGTCTTACCAAAAAAAAAATTAAGGGGGGTCCCCATAATAACGAATGAACCCTTAAATTTTATTTTTTTAAATCAAAGGTAGTGGAGTGTGGGGTATCAAAGGAAAGATCTTGACTAGAACTTAAGAATTTGAAATAAAAAAATCATTTTATGAATCAGGGGGTCCAGGGGAACGCAAAATGTACCAAAAATGTGTCCCCCCCCCCCCCCCCCTCGCGATTGGACACCTTTGAGCCGAAAAATCTGAAAATTACCACGAATGTGGGCCTTTATGAGTACAAGGGCAACAAATACCTCAGAAATCGAAATTCACTCAACTTTGTTAATAATATAATAGTATGATTTGTAGATTTCACATTTTCGCCCATAAAATCACAACGGTACCCTTACACTTCTTGAAATTTTGCAATTATATAGACCGATATAAGATATGTACGTTCACGAAATTTAATTGAGGTCGAATCATAATCAAGTGAGTTATAGCGATTTCAATTGTATGGAATTACAACAACAATAACACGTGTTTATGGTTGATACATATTTCAAATTGACCTAGACACTTTTATTTTCTTTCAATTTTCATGAAAATTTAAGGAATAGTGTTAAACTTGAATTTGTTCAATTGGCCGAACATTCAGAACCATCATTTAAGCTAGATCAATATGGCGGCTTCACTGTGCTTATAAAAGAAATTGTGCATCTTTAACATAAATTTGAACGATTTCATATCCAAGTATTGGATGAATAATTCAAGTTATCGATTCACTCTATTAGAAAACTTGTTTCTAACCCTAGTATGTTTACAAAGGCTTTCTGGTAGGAGTACTCTCCTGCTTACTCAACTTGTTAAAATTAATGACAGGAGCGATTAAAAACCCTTCTACCCGCAACGAGTGCTAGACGTAGAATTCATTCACTCGTTATGCGACATCCGAATCCATTTCTCGACAAACGTTGTCAAATATCACAATGCAATATTGAGCACGTGCTAAATTATTACGGTTTGATTTGTAAAGAAAGTGTGACTTCCTGTTATGAGTAATAGATAAGGTGTAAAGTGTCTTTTGTAAAATGTCAAGTAAATGAATTTACAACATGCATATGAGTCATCAAACATTAAAGATTTGGGTCACATAAATGTGAGTGACCTAAGATAAGAAATAGGTTGTAAGAAATAGTATTTAAGTGAATGATTGATGTAGAATAAGGGGTCCATAAGTTGCAACCACGAGTTTCAGTTCGCTTTGTTTTGCGACGTTAAAAATAGGAATTTCCTCAATTCGTTGTGACGATATTGTATCATTTACAATTTAATTAGAAACATCGGCGTAGTGATCAACATGATCTCGCCATGGTTTACCTGCGGCTCTGCCGCTAAGTTAGGTAATTTTTAATCATTTTCAAAATTAAACATTCACCTCTATTAAAATCTTACAGCAGAAGTTCCGAAGCTATTGAGCCAGAAATGAGCTTCATCGCTAAAGATGATTTTTCGATGAAATTCTCCATTTTCTTCAAGCTTTGCCAGGGCCCAGTTGGAGAAGTTTCGGCGTTTCGAATGATGAAGTGGCCTTAGTTCTTGAGTCCATTTGATCTTGTAACCATGTAAGCCGATCTTTTCGCAAAATACGCTACACTGTCGTTTGAGCGATGCCCAATTCTTGAGCACGACGTGAAATCGACAGAGTTGGCTCATTTTGAATCAGTGCGCTTACGGTTGCGATATTTCCTTCGCTTCTAGCGATAAGACGTCTTTTTGACACCGGAAAGTCCAATAGTGAAAATTTGGACTCGAACTTATCCACTATAGCACGTACAGTCTGTCCCGTGGGACGATTATTAACGCCGAAAATTGGAGTAACCGCTCATAAAGTTGCGACAATCGACTCGAAATTTCGGTTTTAATTTTTAATAATTTGCAAACGTTGTTGGCTCGTGAACTTTACCATGGTAAAAATGTTGACTTTAACTGACGTTTTGACATGACAGGTTATTGAAAAAGTTTAAGGGTGCGTTCATATAAAGATACGAAATTGTTCTATCCCTAATGGGAAACCCTATACTTTGCCAAATGAATTATGAAAAAATCGTTCTGAAAACTTCCAAAATGACGTGCAAACACTCGTATATGAAATAAATGCTCGTAATATTCCCTACAAAATGGAATACTCATTGAAATTATCGTTTAAATATTATCCTTGAACTTTATTTTTATAAAATTTAAAATTATGCATGAACTAAACCATCCACGAGCTCCTACTTGTCCTTGACAGAAAAATGCAACATAAAGTACTTGTAGAGTTCTTTACATTGATGATGAATTTTCATTCGACTGACCTCGACATTACATGTAAAAATATTTACATCTGATCATAATTCAACCATAAACTTGGAGTCTTCAATCATAAAAGGCAAAACATTATCTACAATCAACAATCGATATTTAACCAAAAGTAACACCCATAAAATAATAATAGTAGTGTGTACAGACTTTTGTTAAAACAATAAAAATGTCTGATATCGCTGTCCCTCGAACTTCACGGCACGTTTCAATTTTAATAATTTTCACGATTTTTTGTTTTAAATTTTGTTTAATGCATAATATAATATTAACACCTTGACCTAAAACGATGACGAGTCACATAGCAAGCTCTCGCGATCTATGACTGGAATACAAAAATTACGGCTTCTGTTTATTATTTAAAAAATTAACAATAAAAGCGGACACTCGTTAGATTGTAACAATAGCTGTTGTTAATAAATAAATTGGTAAATATAGAAAATGTGCAATCAAGATTTGTGTTGATGTAATAAATAAAATTGGCCATCGCCACCATGTTCGTTCTTTTTATTCCTTGACTTCTTGTATTTAGTGTGCTTATGGATATGTACCCATTTAATAATCACTTTCGCTTTATCCAACCCATTGTTTATTCACGGCATGAAAAATTAGCCATTAATGTTGTAAGTTGTGCTGTTCGTTCATGTGGACCCACTTATCGATTTGCAGTAACAATTCATTTCGAGTGTACTTAATCGAGGCACCGTGGGTTTATTAGATAGATTTGTATCTTTTTGAAAAGCCTTTGAGGGCGCTCAAGATTTGTTTGGATTACAAGCTGATTGCATTAGTGCGGCATAAGTCGTGTAGGTTTTCAAGTCAATCTATTTAGTTATGGTGGGTTTTTAGGATCATTGTTTTAGTGAAAAATATTTCCGTAGAAAAGGGGAAATAAAAAACGCACGGAAATTGCTTATTCCATAGTTGCATCATTAATGAAGTATTTAGATCAATTTTAAATTTTGTCCCCATTCCGCTATTGAAATTCAAAGATCTGATCATTTTTTTTTTAAATATATTGCTTAAATTTTTTGTACGAAAGCAACGTCGAATTTGATCTTGAATGTTTTGCAATAGCTATAAACAGAATGTTAAAAACATCCCAAAACAGCTTATAATAATTAGTAAGTTTATGAATTGCCTCTTAATTAAAATGCACTTTTCTCAGATCGTGCTATGAATTGATTGACCAACTTCTCACACATTTTTGAATTGAATTTCCTCATAGACGGGAAATGTAAAAAGCTTGCTAATTTTTGCACTTAAAACATAAAACCAATCCAATTTTAAACCAAATCTACTTCTTATTCATCGCGTGTATCTTTGTTCCGAAATAAAATTTCAATACGCATCACATCACGTTGTTCGTGACATTTTTTTTTGTATTGCAACTGAAATAAATATTTAAAATTGTTCATGGTAGACATTTTTATTGGCTTTCGTTACATCAATAATGTTGGAAAAAATAATGTCGATTGACCTTCATGAATGAACGAAAATGGCGATCTTAACACTGTGAACTTGGCCTCACCCGAAAATAAATGTTTCGGCTAATCATTGTTCGGTAATCATCAATGTTTGCATTGGTCATGGTGAGATATGATTTTTCGGATCAATAAAATTGTTTCTTGTTTCGGTTTTCTTTTCTTACACTTGTAGATTGTTTCGAATTGATTGAAGGAAATGTTTTTCTTCAATGATTGAGGTTGATTTAGGTAGAAATACGTGAACCGTTTGCTTCTATTTAAAAGTGAAAAACGATATGATCAATGTTACAATTTTCGGAATTGTTATTGGGAGATGAGAACACTTTACATTAATTTATTGAAAGCTAGAAAGTTCGTTTGGAAAAATTTTTAGAAAAAAATTAAAACCGACTTAGGAGCATCCTAGAAATGTGAAATAAATTTCATGGAATCCGTGCTAAATCAGTTTCCCCCCATTTATCCATTTGGTTGTGCATATTGCAAATTATTATGTTTAAATGGAAATTTATTTGGCACCGATTACTTTTTTAGGCATTCTAAAATCTTTTCTTTCTAAAAGTTTTTTATTTTGTGGTTTTTAAGAGACTGATTTTAATATCTATAAGAAAGTTTTCTAGCCCAAGATTAAGCGTACTGTTTATTTTCTATGGATTTAAAATAGGCAATAAAACTTTATTGAAATCGTGATATCCGTCGTGTTGTTTTTTTAAATTGAACATGGCCTCTGCTTTTATAAATTGATTAAATAACGCGTAGCTTCTCGCATCCATCCATCCATTTTTGCACGCAAATTAAAGAAAGTTAATCCTTTGATAACGACTACCTTCTTCACCGAATGTTCAATTCAGAATGATCGCCAGCGTTTGTATAAAATTTCCCCGACCAAACGATCAACAAAATGCGTTCGTGTACGTGCATTACGCTCGTTTACCCTAGAAAATTTTGGAGTGTTTTTTTTACCATCAAGTTACCTCAATGCCTCTCATTCTTCTTGCCCATATAACCTGTTTTACTCTTACTTTTCACGCTGCATGTAAAAAAGCCCAACGAGTGTAAGTCAGCCAGGTAAAAGCTCCAGAGAGGAGAATGCCACAGAAAGAAGGAGAAGGATAATACAGCAGCAAAACGTATCTCGCGAGCGACTTTAAATCAGCCAGGTGAAAACTCCAAAGAGAAGAATACATAATCAGCTCAAAAGTTCTCCTCGCTCTTCCGCAAGGCTGTTTCCCCTAAGAGAATGTCGTTTGTTGGCTCTCTCAGTTCACGTACAAACGAGACTAGATTGAGAGGAAGTGCTACTGTGGAATGGGAGCTCACGTGTTCGCGTATTTAGCAGATTTCAAGGAAAATTCTGAGTGAGGTAGGTTCTCTTACCCATATTCAGCGAAGACCAGCCCGCTACAAAAAATTGACAACGAAAGGCTCCAAACGGCGTCTGTAACCAAAAACTTCACGAAGACCCTCGACAACCAGCTGGTTCCCATCTTATCAGACGCGTCGTTAAAGGCAAGCAACGAGCTCTGGATGGAAGTGAAAGCGGTTTTTAAGACCGTGGCAGAACAGACGATCGGATATCAAGCCCGGTTCAAGAGAAATAATTGGTTCGATGATGAGTGCCAGAATGCGTTAGACAAAAAGAATCAGGCGTGCAAGGATGGCAAAGATAGGAAAACCAGGCCGAAGAGAGAACACTATGAAAATCTCAGAAAAGTAGCGAAAAAGATAATTAGGATTAAGAAGCGACGACGACCAATTGGGAATGGATGTTCCAAATTCGCGGCGTCCAATCTCATCCTTTCCGCCGTCTCCTCTATTCAGGTTGATTCCAAGATAAACAAAGTTATCCACACTTTTAAGGTTATAGTCGCCTACGTTCAGGTTTTGTCCAACTAGAATGTGTTTCCTCGTTTGAGTCATGAAATTAATTTTAATTTCATTAACCCATAGGCCAATTCTTTGTTCCTCAAATCATGCGCTCAGAAATTCTCCTTCATCAGTATACGCTACCAAAAAGCGTACCAGAGGTTTCAGCTGATGTCTTCCTAGTGACGTCTTCCAGGATTGAGGCAATTTCATCTCCTTGTTTTAAACCTGGTTTTATGTTTGAGGCTGTCCGCTAGTTTGTTATCTACCTTAACCTGGGACTCTGTGTTTAGCATTGCGACTTTGACCAAGCGGACTAGTTTTTTTGGTACGTCAATGTCAAGCGTTTTTTTACAGCGCACTTCTATCAACGCTGTCATACGCTTGCTTTGAGTCTGCAAAGAGCTGGTGCACATCTATGTTGTAATCCTAACAGATTTCGAGGACTTGTTTAACTGAGAATATTTGGCAACTGTAGACTGCTCACTTCGAAAGCCTCCCTAATACTCTCTTAAAATTCTTTCATAGTACGGCTTTAATTTTCTTTCTGTGATTTTGGAGACCACTTTATAAGACATACAGAGAAAAGCGATGCCTCTATAATTTTCACCGCTAACGTGTCTCCCTTCCTATGTACAGGACATATAAGACTCTTTCGTCAATCCTCTGGTAACTGCTCCTCTGATCATATTCTGCATATTAGTTGGTGGAGAAGTTTACTTAGATAGGACCTCCCTCTGGTACAGTTCTGCTGGTATTTCATCTATAGTAGGAGCCTTGTTTTTTCATAGGTCACGCTGCCTGTACTTCGCCACTGGTTAGTGATGAAACGGGAACCCCTTGTTCTGCTTCTGAAATGTTGACATCTTCAGCAATTGTTGGGGACGCTGTAAATTACTTCTGGAAATATCGCCCTCATCTATTATTGATTACGACTGGGTTACCTATGATCGATCTTTGCGATTTTTTGCAAAGATTTGTTTGTAGATTGAAGCCGCTTCTTAGTTGTTTAATAGATGCATATGCCAAATTGACCATGTAAAGTCATATTTTCGTTTAACTGTTCGATCGTGGTATTGATGATCAGTCATTTCTTTCTTCGGCACACTTTCTTAGCTTATCGTCGGAAGGTGCTATAGTCTTCTTCTTTGGCCCGGGTTTGTCGCTTAATGTATTTTTTGTACGCTTGGTCCCTCTTTTCAACCGCTTCCTTGCATTCTTTCTCGTACCAATCGTTCCTAGTTTTCTTCGGTCGATGGCCTAAGACCGCTTTTGCCGCTTCTGTTACCGCATCTCTTACTGTCTTCCACATGGTTTTGATGTCAGCAATACTTTCTCCAGTCTTCGGAGATATGTTGATACGATTTTCCAGCACTGACGTGGACGTTACTAAGCTACCATTTGGTTTGTGTATCTGGTATCCAGGGGTCGCTGATCTTCCTTGTTGACAGCTCTTTGAGATGCAGCAGCGGAACTTGACCCTTATAAAGAAGTGATCCGAATCACAGACAGTGCAGCGGAATCAGAACGTGTCACGAACGCCGGGTCGCTCGTTTTTATATGAAAACGTGGACGATTTGGTTGAATGTGCGAGGGTTCGGGGATGCCCACGTTCTTTGAGGATGTCTTGATGCGGGAAGTGTGTGGAGCTTACTATGAAAGCTTTGCTGGTAGCGAACCCTATCCGGCTTTTCTGTTGCCCTTGCTGAAGGCTGTTCCATCCGGATATTTTTCTATGCGCCGTTTCTTGGCGTTTGGCTTAAATTTCATCAATAATTCTTTGGATGCCAGTTCGATCCGATAACTGTTGCCCAGCGACTGGTCACCACTTTCAGCATTAATAAGAAGCTATCCCACATTATTTTTAACAAAGTTAAACAAATTTTGACTTCAAAGGCATTTGTTTTTGTGCTTATAAAAAACTAACTCCTTTGTTTATGTTTTTTGAATCACAGGTGTCTAAACGCGAGGGGAGAGAAAAAATTTTCGTATCTTTTCCCTTCCTCCGCACCCTTCGATGTTGGCAACACTCTTTTATATTTTGAAAAGATTTCGTCAAAATGTTTGATTCGATACACCAGACATCATTATCGTTAAAAACTGAACCGCCTGATTTTGAATAATTTTGCAAAGATTTATGCCAGGCAAATAAATGATACATCGAAATTCGTTCGAATTAAAGCTCTTCTATAAGTAGAACAGAAATTACGGATTTGAATTTAATCGCAGCTTAAAATAGCAAAAAGAAATAATTTTAATCTTTCTTATTCATCATTGGATCACCCTGAAGCACTGCATTCAGTTAACGTTACGGGGAAGCTTTCCCCAGAAAAGAGACTGGACAATAAAACTGCAACGGGCATATAGACGCACCTGGTTAGAAGCCGTTAAAGAGCTGAAATCCAAAGAGGAGCTGAAGGCCAAGCACTACATTGAAGCCAGACAGCTCCACTCCACTCCATCAAAATTCTGGTCTCTAACTCAATCGACCTGGGAGACCTGGGAGAAAAAGAACAAGACAGCCAAGAAAGTCGCCAAGAAAGTCGCCAAAAAACTTCTCTCAAAATGCGATAAAATAAGCTTCCCCAAAAAGTCCAATCGATGCTGACAGCAGATCCCTGCTTCGGATTATAGGAGGCGAAGGGCCGAATTGCAGCTTGATGAAATATCAGATACGAAGCTGAGAGCCAAAAAGCCTCGGCGAAGACCTTCATGCATTGTCGGTAAAGCCCAAGAATGGAAAATCTTACGCAGCTGTTTTGCACGAGATTAGAGGAGATGTAAGGCTAGAAAATATCGATACTACTATTAAAGCAATACGGCCAACTATGTCCAGCAACATACTGGTCGAATTCGGAGCAGAGGTCACGAATAAAGAAACATTCTATGATGTCGAAAAAAAGGACTTGGATAAGAAAGCAACTTTGGCCTCGCTCTAGACCGTAGCAACCCCCGAAATCAGGAATATTGAATGCAGTTCGGACTTGGTTGAAATAGAGCCGACTGTTAAAAAAGAGCTCCTTAATGTAAGCGGGGTTGAATCGAAGCTGACACACAACATAATCGGCCAGTCTGAGAAAGAAAACGAACAACTTCTAAGTAAAAGCAAGATAAAAATAGCTTGCGTGATTTGCAGGATGTGATGAAGATCCTTGGTTATACCACACAGTGTTGCAAAACACTAGACAGGACCTCTTTACGGTACAAACGTGGTGATACAAGGCATAAAAGAGTCTAAGAGGTACACGGTATCCTTTGCAAGGAAGCTGATCCAAGACCAAATAATTTCAGGCGCCCAAAATCTGCTTAAATATTTTGCGAGGAATATGAAAGCCAACTTGCTGCTGTTAATGCCAGCATCTGGCTTCGATTGGGTTCTGGTACAAGAACTAGATTCTTTAGTGCATAAAACACTAAACGAACCATCATAATTTTTTTAAGCCAAGCTCAATGCTATGAAGGACGCTGTTTCGAAGAAAGAGAGCAACGAACCTGTTGGGGAGCCTTTAGTGTTAGAATGATTGAATGGGCAGACTCGAAAAATTCCGCTGTAAAAATGACTCCTAAAGCATGTGTGTAGCATGTGTGCTACGCTAACTTTCCCCCGCAGGGTCTGTGATGGAGTCCCTGTTACCTGGGGTGCACTTCAGAGAGCACTACAGGGCTACTTAACCAGTTATCATCAGTATATTTTTTTTAAATTTTCATGATGACATCTCTCAACGCTCATGCTCTCATCCCTCATCTATGGAGTGGAATATCGGAAGAATAAACATTGAGAGATTCATCGACTCCGAAGTGTCAGACCGCCAGTGTACTGAGGTAATCAATTGAAATCACAGGAGAGCTAAACAGGCACGAAATCAGGAGCATATGAGTTAGCGAGAAAGTGTCATCGCAGACTGATAAACAGGAGTACGACTCCCTTTAGGCATTATCTGGTGGATGATATGAACAAGAATCCGGGAGGCTGGATTTCAAACTATTCACGCAGAAGATTGGCGCCCTATACCCGCCCTGCTTACATGACGCAGAAAAAATGAACGAGATAGTTTGGGCACTTTTCTCCGCATATCTCGTCGATGTCAACAGGAGAAACAGATGTAGAATTGCCACTCTTCACATGGATGAAACTGGAGGAGAGCAGTCTTGTCAATGAAAACAAGGTAGGCTCCAAAATCAGATTGCGTCCCAGCTGAGGTGTTGCTGCTGGTCTATCATCCTCATCCAAACTTTTCGCTTAGTAGGTTGAAAGCTTTCTTGCGTAAAGGGTTCTTTCCAGAGTGTTGGAAGATTGCAAAGCTCGTGCTGATCTGCGTATCGGCGGCTGGGAATCGTTGGAAAATCTCATTAAGGGAAGATTCACTGACGCAATCCGTGCTGCTGGGGACCTATTTATATTGCTGACAGAACGGCTTTAAAGTAGGGCGCTCCACCATTGATGCGATTGCAGTGGTGGTGAGCGCGATCCAACGAAGAGGCACAAAACGTTCCACCCGACAAGTAGTTCTGTTGTTGATAGTTGATTTTAGCAATGCCTTCAACTCAGCTTAATGTGTGGACATTCTAGAAACGTTAAAAAACTCTTTTCAAGTTGCAAAATATCTGATCTGGATTCTGAAGGACGTCCTGTAGGACCGGAGCCTGCTCTTTGATACGAAGCAGGGCTAGCGAATGATGGAAGTGGCATCAGATGTTACTCAGGCTCCATTCGAGGCCCACACCTGGCAAGTCTGGGACTCCTCACTCGGGATGATAACGACCTTCACTTCTCTGGTACAAAACCAGGCTTGTGGAACGTCTCTTACGATGGGGTACTTATACTTGAGCTGATCAGCAATGTAAATGATGTTGCCAGCTAGGCAAGGTATTCTTTTATTTATTTATTTGAACTACTTTTTTTACATGCTGAAGCCAAAGTATAAAAATAGAAATTAGATGCAAGATTAATAAGATACAACGTGAACAAAAAATGTAAAAAAAATATTTAAAGAAAAGTAAGCAGCAGGAAAGAAAGGCAACAAATTTTAAACAAATTCAGTGTTGTCTTATATAAATCAAGTTTAGATCTTTGGAAGTAAAAATCCTTGTCTTTAGCTTTTACTCTATACTCGTATATATATTTTACTCTTTGGGAATGCCAGAATTTATTACTCCCTTTTGTTTACGACGAGGTAGGCGGCTACGATGATGAATGATGATGTCGTTGTTGTTGATGATGATGTTATTGGCGATGTCGATGATGATGCTGATGATAATATTTACCACGAACCAGTAGTGGTGTTTGCCTAGATTCTCTCATGTATGTTAATTGATGAGAAGCGAGAAGAGCAGCTCAATCAAATTTCACTTTTTCTCGAGGGAATTGCTTGCGCCGCTGATATGTGGAATCGCCTGGCAGGCGAAGATTTCTCGTAGGACGAGGGCCTGTTTGCGCCGTGAAGCGTGCATTGACGTTGGTACATTCTGAGTCGCCACAGTCACTCCCTCCCCAATGACTTCGCATACGTCGAAGGGAGTGAAAACCTGACTTTCTTCTTGGATGGCTGGTTTGGTTGTTCCGGCAAAATCTGCGCTGCTTGAGGCGATTCCGAGGGCAGCAGAGGTGGTGCCTGTGGAGGTGTTAAGTATGGCTGCTGTGTCACCGGATCAATCCGATTGCTCCAGGTAGGCTGGTTTGGGTTGTTCGGCGGATAGGGTTTTTGTGACGCCGTTTACGTCTACGACGTAGGTGTTGGCGTTGATCCTTCTGACGTCCCGATGATGTGAGGAGTATGGCTGCTCGAGCGGCTTCTTTACAACATCAATGCGGCGAAACACGTACTCACAGTTGGTCAGGTCTTTGAAAATAAATGGTTGGTGAACCGAGTGTCTGGCGGACGGGACAGGACGAATCGATTTGAAGAGGCGTCGTAAGTCGGTTACAAAATTTTGTGGGCCGCCAGCAGGTGTATTTTGAGGCGTGATGACCTCGCCCGGGATCCGAAGCGATGTGCCGAATACCATTCCTGCAGGAGAGGCTTGCAGGTCCTCCTTGAATGTGTTTCGTAGACCCAGCAAGATCGGTGGAAGTGCCTGTAATCGCATTTTAACGCTGCTTTGTGGGTGCGATGCATCCGTTCAACCATGCCATTGGCTTGAGGGTGGTATGGAGTGGTGTGGACGTGGTTGGTGCCTAAGAGGCGGCCGAGCTGATTCAGGAGGTCGGCTTCAGACTGGCGTCCTTTGTTCGATGTCATCTCCAGTGGCGGGCCAAATATTGATATCCAGTGGTCGAATAGTGCCCTGGGGTGGCGGTGCTGGCTCTAATGTCACGCACTGGCACTGCTTGAGGCCACCGTGTATAGCGGTCGATAATGGTGAAACAATTCTCGTAGCCTTCACACAGTGGCAGCTTGATCAAGTCGACATGGATGTGGTCGAAGCGCCCATCCGGCGTCTTGAAATTTTCTAACTCGGCGCGGTTGTGGCGGCGGATCTTCGACAGTTGACACGGTACGAAATGCTTGGCCCCCCCGGGATACGTCTTTCGCCAGACTCGGCCAGAAGTATTTAAGTGCTACCCGCTTCGAGGTGGCACGTCCACTCGGATGTGACAGTAGATGTACGATGTCGAAAGCCTGACGGCGGAGCGCAACTGGCAGGTAAGGCTTAATAGTGCCGTTAAGCTCCACATAGTACGCTGAGAAGCCATCCAAGACCAGCTGATGCAGTTTGAGACGGGGGCTCACCAGGAGTTGGGGCAACTAGTCGTCTGTGTTCTGTGCTTCAGATTTGAGCTGTGATTGTGGCGGGCATCGTGATCGTTTCTACACATGAAATTGCATCAGCGACGATATTCTATAAGTATAGATGATAAAGTGACTTCCAAGATGCGTTGAAAGAACTTGATGGCAGCAAAGATCGCAAGGAGCTCGCGGTCATAGGTTCAGTAACGTTGCTCGGTGTCAGAGAGCTTCCTCGAGAAGAAACCCAACAGTCCCCAAGTGCTATCGTCGCGCCATTGGTAGTGCTGGATGGGTCAGTGCAGAGTGCCAATGGGTGCGAAGGTGAAAGAAAAGCTGACGTGGCTGCCTCGGCGGTGCCTTGCTTGCAGCGTCCAAAATCTGCTTCAGCATCGGGTGTCCAGGTGAGTAGTGCTTTCTTTTTTGTACAAGTTTTTAGCAGTTCCGATGATGGCGCTTGGGACTCAGTATCCAGAGAAAACGCTTCAGCTGGGATGAGTCGGCTAGTTTGAGAAAAGATACGATGGCTTTTGTTTTGGGGGGCTGTTGGTTGAAATCCAGTTTCGCAGACGTGGTATCCAGCAAAGACGATCTCAGGCTGACCTACTTGGCATTTATCTCAGTCAGCATGAAGATTCGCCGCATGCAGCATGGAGAGATTTTGCTCGAGGTGGCACTGGTGATGGTCGTGGCTGGCCGAGAAAACTAGGATATTGTCCTGATAGACCCGGACGAAGTCCAACTTCCTCGGCAGATGTTTTTGAGTCCGCTGCATCGTTTGGGCTGCGTTGCGTGGACCCAAAAGGATCCAAGCAGGGCGTGGTGACTGCCGTTTTACATACGTCTTCAGGAGGAACCGGAAGTTGGTAGAAGGCATGCTGGAGGTCGATTACTGAGAAAACCGTGCCGCTGGCTTCCTGAATCAAATCTACGATGATGGGCAGTGGGTAACGGTCCGGTTGAGTTTGAGTGTTGAGTTGACGGTAATCCCCAGTAGCTCGCCAATAGCCACCGTCCTTGGGCACCCTGTGCAGAGGGCTGGCCCACAGGCTCGATGAGAGTCGCATTATGCCTCGTTCCAGCAAGCAAGCGAACTCGGCTTTGGCTGTGGTGAGGCGTTCTCCCATGAGGCGACGTGGTCTCGTGAAAACCGGTGGGCCATTGGTGACTATCTAGTGGTGGACGGGTAGGTCAGCGACCGAGGCTAATTTCCCGGGTTGTGCGGGTGCATCTGCATATTTGGCAATTATCCCTTTGCACCGGTCTCCAATGGTGTTCTTCACTTTAGTGATGGCGCTAATACTATTTATAGCTGGACCGAAGACGCAGGCTGTGGAGAGGTTAGTGAGATCGTCCAAAAGGCTCTGGTTGCGCAGATCGATGAGTAGACCATGATGCTTTAGTGCATTGGCTCCTAGAATGAGTTTCTGGACATCTGCTATCACGAACGACCAGTGAAGCCCGAAATGTGGGGTGAGCTTCTGAGATCCAAAGGATGTGATGCGTCTATCATTGGCTGCCTGTAGCACGAGGCTCTGCTTACGAAGAGGCCTGGCGATGGAATGCCTCGGGATGATGGAGGGAGCGGAGCCAGAGTCTACCAAGAACCTGGTTTTCGTGGTGCGGTCGGAGACATAAAGGCGTCTCTCCAAGGTATTGCCGGCAGTGTAAGCTTAGTACAGCGCCGGCAAACCTAGATTTCCGAGCGCCTAGTGGTGTAGTCTAAAGTTAGAAGGAACAAGGCTGCTTGCATTGCATCGCTAGGACCCCGTGCTTGGCGTGATACCAGCAGTGTCCTGTGCGACTGTCTGGTCCAGGAGTGGCAGAGCGGCCTCGTCGTTGGCTTGCGTTTCTTGAAGAGGACCGCTCCCGCAGTGTGTTGGTGCAGGCATGTGGTTGCTGAAGCGCCTCTCGAGTGAAGTTTGTTAGCTGCGTAATCACTAGACACAAGGCAGCTAACTCATAGGAAGAACGCGGTGAGCAGAGACCAGATGAGGGTGTTAGTGGGTGCATGAATGGTTGCATTCATGTGGCCATCACTCCCGGAACCATGTCGTGTGCCTCGTCTGCGACAGCGGCAAGCTCCTCTAGCGTTTGGTTTTTTATACATAAGCAGCAGAATGCGGCGCGTTTGCTGAGGCAGGAGGTCAAGCCATCTGACACGGAGGATATCGTCGCTAACCCGTGTGCCAGCGAGGGAACGCATATGCCGTAGGGCTGTGAGGGTCTCCGAGCTCGACGCCTGCGAGCAGCTTATGTAGCTGCGCATCAGGTGAGTCTGTAAGGCGGGCGACGATAGCTGCTTTGAACGCTCCATATCGGTCATGCTCCGGTGGCGCACGGATGATGTCCGCTACATCCGTGTTGGTTTCATGATCCAGAGGTGATACCGTGAGATGGTACTTGGCCTCGTTCCGTACCACTTTGTGCACCTCGAACTGTGATTCCACCTGAAAGAACCACAATTCGGGACTAGCCCGCCGAAAGGATGGCAACCTGCACTGGCTGACTACTTTTACCTCCTGAGCCGGTGGAATGAGTAAGCTCCAGGCTGGTGGTGCGTTCTGAGGGAGACGGTGCTCGCTATCCTCGTCGTTTCGTCCGACTACCATTATTGTTGCGAGTTGGGGTCACCACTTTGGAAGTAAAAATTTTGGTCTTTAGCTTTTACTCTATATTTATATTTTACTCTTTAGAAATTACAGAATTTTTTACTCCCTTTTGTTTACGACGAGGTAGGTGGCTACGACGATGAAGATGATGAATGATGATGTCGTTGATGATGATGATGATGTTGTTGGTGATGTCGATGATGATGCTGATAATGATGCTGATGATGTTTTTGGTACTGATGTTGATGATAATGTTGACTACGTACCATTCAATTAGTTTATGAACAATTCAATGTCATACGGGGGGACTTCGAAAAGAACATCAAAGGATAGTTAGGAGAATGGAGGGCAGTAGCTTAAGAATAAAGTGGAAAGATTGAAGAAATATGAGAAAAACCTTGCAAAAGGATCAGAATCAGTTGAGCATCCAGTTGCCTGACAACTGTCCCCCGAAACAGAATCCGGAATATGAGCCCCCTCGAAACAGTATCCGAAATATGAGCTTAATTTCATTTTTTTATATATGGCTTAATTTGATTTTCTAATGCCGAATCAATAGAAAGGTGATAGTCCTTCACTGTTGATATAATGCAAACTTTGATGAGAGCACGACTTTTTGAAATTCAAATCCAGCTTCTGGAGAGCGAGTTTTCTTGAATTTGTTATGAGCTTTTTATCTTTTCTTTTTAGAAGGTTAGCTACACGTATATCCATGTTTAACCAAGGTGCAAAGAAGTCCTTTTGCTTGGAAACAAAGAGAGACGGCAGCGTATTCAGACATCCATAAAAATTAGAAATCGCTTGATAGCAAGGCAAGGTTGAAAAAAGACTGGTTCCAGTTGGAAGTTTAGATAATGCGAAAAGATGGTCATTAGCTAAAGTGAAAGCAACTGAAAACTTTTGCAACTTAACATACATAGTTCTAAGCCTCTCACATTCTGATAATATATCACAGATTATTGCTGCTGCAAATTTTGTTCTGGGACGCGTGGGTTATATTTCAGTGGAAGTTTCGGAAAGAACTTTTTGACTAACGCGGCTTTGGGCCAAAAATCAGGTCCAAGAAGCATTTAGTGATCGGCTGGTACAGTGATTTTGAGTGATCCAACAATTTTACTGGCGAGGTTGTCTGTAGTCAATTTAATGACTCCCAAGTGACGGAGGCATGGCTCCTAATTTATTATGTATATAATTATTTACATCATCGTTTGTTGTGTCATACGACATTCTAGATACGAAAAGCTTAATTAGCGAGGCCACAACACACAAATTGACACTAGCGAGAGTGTTAGGTGGTATACCTGCGCAATTTGTTTGAATATTGGAAGACGGATACAAGTAAAGTCCAGCAAAATACATCGTCAACCGTACATCCAAAAGTGTTGGTCACGGCAGAAAGCAAAAAAGTGCCAGCTGCTACTGTTCGTGCATCTGGATTCCCATTATCACTAGCAGCTTGTGTTGATTTTGCATATATACTAGCAGATGAAGACCAGGTTATGTCAAACGCTCCCACTGTGTTATTGTAGATAATCAAGTCACCGTTAAAGGACACATCAAGTCTTGGAGAAGTTGTGTTGACGTTTGCTGCTTTTTAGAATTGATCCATTCCTAGCATTAATAGAGGAATTCGAACAGCAGACAGTGGGACTGGAATAGGCCGCAATCAGAGGTGCAGGCTCTGAAGAAAACTGAGCATCCCCATTATTGTTGTGTGCACTTAACAATCCGTCAATTAATGTTGTATCAAGTTGCTGACGGATTCCCCTAATCATTTTAGACATGTTAATGCGTCCAGTAAGCGCCTGGATAACTGCCCGCGGGTTCAACTTACCTCCCAAGCACTTCCTCACAAAGAAAAGAATCCCCAGAATAAGGCCTATAAGCATTAGAGAAGTGCTGGTTGAGTCGAAACCATGATTTATATACTTGTAGGTTTGATGAAAGACTTGAAGCGCAGTTTCTCTGATCAAATCAGAGCAATATCTGATAAGCTGACGTGGGCGTATCAGCTCTCATTCGACTTTTGGCCACCGTAGGGAGATCCACCTCATCAAGAAGGTAACTCTTGATGAGCGCCCCCGTACAGTCGTGTTACTATACAGATTAGAAATATGAACCAACGCTCTCTGCAAAGAACTGTGTTGAAAATGCCTGGCGCAGGAGAAGAGACGAGTAGCGCTGAAAATTGAATTTTAATGTAGGACAGTCTCTGATTCGGTATTGTTGGTCACTGCAGGATTGGTCACCACCGCCCGAGGCCCGAGGACAGCTGAACCTACCTGTGTAATAACGAAGTCGTTAGAGAGGCACTTGCTGACGAGAAGATATAGCGCTCACTAAACGATTTTCAACAATATTGGGTAATTACTGATCGACTCAACTGATGCGCAAACATTAATGTTTATAGTCTTAGCTGGACAAAATTGGTAAAGTCACGATCACCTGGCTACATATTTTGGGCAGGTGTAAAGGATAAAACCTGCCGAACATTTTTTGCGCGTAAGAGATGGGTCAGACAGCAGAGTGCGATGACTTCTTTAATGATGATGATAGATGCTTAAATTGGTTAACGAATGGAAGCATGTGTTATGTTATTGTATATTGGATAATCCTCACCGTGATAAAAAGCCTAGAGTTGTCGAGATTTTAAGAGTCTCTCTTATAATAATCCCTGTCCTACATTACACTTGGAAGTCTGATAGTTAAAAAGGGCTTCTTTCATTTCCATGAGGCTTCAAGTGTGGATAGGTCTCTTTTGTAGCAACATTTTTTTGCTTTCTTCCTTCCTCCTCGCTGATAGAGGGATTCCTGCAACTCAATGGCGCCTTAGGACATAGGAAAACAAGGCTTAGTATGCAAGTATCACGGCTCTTATGTCAAAAGACTGCTATTATTCGGCATCCCAATTTCGTGGCGTAAAAAGCTCTCACCCGCTCCTAGCGAAAAAAAGTGTCCATTTGATTTTGAATCGAAAGGCCTCCAGTTCCCACAACAAACACAAATTAATGGCTTATTCGGGCTTAAACTGCAAGGTTCTAGGGGAAGATAAAATTTCACAACAGGCATTCTGTATAATGATCACTAGTTGAAGTGTAGATCATCCTTACAATTCTATAGGAAGGATTCTTGTCTGAAGGAGGGCTATTTGAGAAGAATAAAATAAACATCAATATATCGGGATTTATTACAGCCTTGATAATACCCAAACGAAAAGAGGTACAGTGAATACAATTTACGGCTAAACAGAAGAATCGAAAATTAATCGTTTTGGCCACACCAAATACTATTTACATAAATTTTTCATAAGATATAATATATGTCGATTCAATGTTTCAGAACTTCAGTAAGATAAATTTACTACCATATTTTAAACGTAAAATTACTCATAACCAATTTGTTTCTCAGAGTCAAGGTAAGCTGGGTGCAAAGTGGAATGGCATTGTCTCTTTATATGCACGCATACTTGTTTGTTAACAAGAAAACGAAAAAGCAGAGAAAACAAACCAAACCAAAAAATAAATCAATCCAAGAAAAATTTCAACGGTCGCAAACAGGCATGGAAATGCACTTATTGGTATATACGAGCAGTTATAGTACTCGTACCTACCACACGTTAAGTGGCCATATCATAAAATTTCAAGTGCATGTCCGTTAAAAATCACCTGTTTACTTTCAATCAAAGTGATATTTATACCTCGTTATAGTGTTATCGATGCCATTTCAAAATGTCCATTTGTATTTGTTTACTCGAATATGTAACCGACAAACGGCAGTGCTATTTACTGCAAATGTGCTTAAGATTTTCAATAAAAGATTTGATTGCCAGTTTATGAGCTTTATTATACTGAAGTTTTCTAAGAAAGTGTCTAAGGAAGGAGCTTTGTTAGAGAGTTCTCTAGCAATTGCCTTCGAAAAGGTCAAGTGGAATATTGAAAGGCAATCGACTCTAAATATTAAAAAGATTGACTGTAACTAATTCGTAATTATTTACAGTTGGCGTAGTTTGTTTCGGGGTGAGAACGAGCTAATAGCATGGGTTACATTGAGATTATTACATATTAGAAGTTTTCATTGAAGAGTTTTGATCGATTAGATCAAAGTAAATGCGGAAAAATAAACGGCGTTAATGAGAGCAAATGTTTTATTAATAAACGTAACATGGAAACTTTTTAATAAATAATTTTCCAGATTTTTTCATTGATTTACACTATTAGTGGTACGAAAAATACAATTTCCAAAAGTAACATTCAATAAAAGTCTTTGTAAAACCTTAAAGTCATCAAAATCACATTTGCAAAAAGATCTTATATGCCTTTTTGGTGAAGCGTATGCTTGCAAACGGTTGATTTCAATTTTCCCAAAGATTTAAATGTTAAAAGTAGCACAAAGCATAACTTCTTGCGCTAAACCGTTGCAACTGGCAATTGGTGCCATACATACATTACATGTAGATCGAAGTTGCATAACAATTATCAATTGGTCAAACTAGATTTTTCTGCTCATCAAATTGTGTACGTCGCCGTTTTGTCTTGCATCACTTTACGTTTTCCAATTCGAAACCAACATGATTAGATGAGATCTGAAGATTTATCGATCAATACCTCACTTAAAAAGAATATCTTTAAGATGCAAGTAGGCATTAAAATTGTCATGTCCAAGGAGAGAGAATGTTTTACTCATTCAACATAATGCAGACGTAGTTAGATCAAGCTTAGTTAGAATTAAATTGTTCCTTACTAGCATCGCAGATGAATCACTTTGTTCAGATCCCAGCAGATGCTGTCAGCATTTGCTGATAGTGAATTGCAAAATAACTGGTGAAGCACGATTCAATTATTGCAAATGTAATCTGACTTTAAGTATACATTATAGAGTAATTAACCTCATGGCGTTGGTTAAAAGAGGACAAAAAAATTTGATGTGAGCTTAGTACGATGAGATTATAAGTAATGAAATTACCATTAATTATTTTGTTGATATTAGGTAATTTTGAATTAATTTTTCGACAAAGCTTATTTGTTATTTTAATTGCGGAAAGAAAATGTTGAATTGAGGTCAATTTGTTTGCTTTGAAGTTTCCGGGGCTCTCCCATTAGAAGTTGAATTTCCGGAGATTGAGCCTAACAATTTTGTATGAATTTGCGTTTCTAATTTCTTGTTTTAATATATGTGGGATTTGTTTCAACGGAAACACAAGTTGAAGTTTTAATACTGTATTTTATACGAAAAGCAGATATAAAAATATAATATTCAACAAAATCAGTTCTCCAGTCGCGCGTATCGTCTTCTTCCTCTGTCGTGTCGTTCTGACATCTGCAGCGAATTCCAAAAAATTCGCAATTCGCCCCATAACTCGGCCATCCTGTTCTAAGCGCCGTCCTCGACGCTACTACTGCTATCGCCTGTTACGTTCTCAAAATATAGCTCGCCTTCTGCATCCGAATCTTGATGACTCGGATACCTCTTCATATAATCGGCTACAGTTTTTGTTTCGCCGTGCCCTTCACCGCATCCGATCCTTTCGACACCATAGCGATCTTTTGGTTTAACTGTTGTGACCCGATATGGGCCTAGGAACTTTTTGTGCACCTTCAAGCCTGCGCCAAATTGCGTCCTCCGGATAGCAACGATATCTCCAATGTGGTAAGCGCTCGATGGCTTGCGTCTCCGATTAAACACCTTACGATTCTCGTTCTGAATCAGCTAGATGTGTTTCATTGCTTCGTCTCGCAGGCTTGATCGTTCCTCGACAAAACGGCTTAGGGACTCTTCTCCGATGATATCCCGCAAAGGCAAGTCATCCGTCAACCGCATCTTCGTTCCGATTAAGAGTTCGAACGGTTTGGTACCAATGCTGCGACTTTAAGAAGAGTTGACGTATTGCTGCAGCCTCTCGACATGTTTAAACCACTCTGCGGGATTGTCAATAGAAAGTTTCGTTAATACTGGAACTATGATCCCATTCATTCGCTCGATTTGTCCGTTACCACGCGGAACTCCAGCCGTCAATAAAACGTGTTCGATACGTTCCTTCTCAAAATAATCGCTAAAGACGTTTGAAGTAAAGGCTGAACCTTGGTCTGAAATAATCCGTCGGAGTTTCCAGAAACCGTCGCCTGGTTTTTAAGTCTAGTAATGACCTCTTCAGTTGCTATCGACTTTGTAGGATATACCTATAGGAACTTCGTGAAGCCGTGGATAACTGCAAAAATATGTTTATAATTTTTCCTCGTTGAAGGCATCGGTCCTAAATGATTGATATGATACGTGCCCAGCGGACGATCGTTTGTCAAAAGGATTACGCCATCCCTCTCCTTTTCTGTTTTTCTTTTCTGCCAGGATACACGTCACGCAATTTTCGATGAACTTCTTGATAGGCGCTTGCATGTGTCGAAATCAGAAGTCAGATTTCAACAGGTGATCAACTTTTTCAGTCCGAAGTGTCCGCGTTCGTGGACTCGTCTGATCACGTCGTATTGCATTGCCTTGGGAACGACTAATCGCAAGGCTCCTCTGTCGTTTTTGTAAACGGTACCATGCTGCACTACGAAAGCGTCGTCGTACCTCGTCCTACGATAACTTTCTCCAACTCTGGATCGTTTTTCTGTGCCCATTGAATTCACTCAGTTAAAGCGCATTGGTCCCATCTTGTCAAGTAGACCGATACTGGGCTACGGCTTGGAGCGTCAGCGTGCTTCATTGACCGACCTAGTTTATGTTCGAACGTATGTTCGTATTCGTCAATTAACAACGCTCATGGTGCTACTCGTACACAGGTTTTCTTCTTCGCCATTGTTAGAGCCAAGGCTTGACAGTCTGTTACAATCTTCACCGGACTTCTTAAAAGATACACTCGGAACTTCTGGAGTGACTTGACAACTGCCAGTATCTCCAGTTCGTAGCTCGCATACTTTTGTTATGCTGGCGTCGTTTTCCAACTAGCGTAATGTATCTGATGCAAGTTTGCATCCTCGTGATCGCATTACAGAATAATAGCTTCTCCTCGTCGTGAAGTTCTGTCTCAACTTCAACACGATAGAGTTTAAGAACTAGAGCCTTGTTCAAAGCGGCTTTTAACTCGTTAAAGGCGCGTAATTGGGTAGTTTCAAATTCAAAATGAACTTCGTTTTTCAATAAGTCCGATAATGTGCGAGCATTTTAATTTGAGCCAAGTCCCCGATAAACTTCCGGAAATAGCTCTGCACAATTTGCGCTGACTTCAGCTGACTTAAGTGTTCAACAGCTAGCGTCTTATCATGATTTGGTTTCACAGTCCCGCCCTCGACAATATTTCCAAGGTATTCAACTTTTTGCGTAAGCATTTTACACTTTTTCCAATTAAAATGAACGTTGTACTTACTAGCAGTCTCCATGACTCTTTCAAGCTTTGCACAGCCTTCAGCTTCGTTTCTAGCAGGAATGATAATGTCGTCAAGGTATGCCAACATCGTCTTGCTGACCGAAAGATCTGTGAACACGGCGGCTTTTATGTCTCTTTGGAAGACTGCTGGCGCATCGCAGATGCCAAATGGAACCCGCAAGAACTCAAACTGCCCGTCTGGCGTTATAAACGACGTGTGCTTGATGCTGCCCTCTTCGACTGGAACATGATAAAATCCGTTCTCCAAATCCAATACGCTGAACACCCTCACACTCTGCAGCATTTTATACTCACATAGTATCCACACTCAATCTAGCCTCCGAGAAAACCCAAGCACAAGCCGAAGAGCGAGCCATAAATCTTCGCTGGCAGGTAGGTAGGTATTTGCTGACGAGAGGATTGGCGAAAATATAAACATGTGCTTCGATGAAAGATTTAAGGGTTACCAGATCTCAAAAAATCAATAACTTTGCAGAAAAACAGATTCTTCCATGCAACCTTATAGTTTTTTATGAGTCTCTGGCAACACTCCCATGTTCTGAAATGCGTAAAAGAACACGTGTGTCAGAAATTTTATTTGCTTTTTGTTTTGTTTTTTGAATGAGAGAGGCCTCGGCTCAACTGACGTATGCCAGCTCAGCTAACCGGCCCCTGGGGAAATTCAGAAAATGTGCAACACAGGGTAAATGGAGGGTATGGATACTATGTGAATGTACTTTGCTCTGCAGTTCGTCCAGCAGATCGTCTATAATCGACAGTGGGAATCGGTTTCGAACCATCTTTTGATTTAATAACCGATAGTCGACGCACATTCTTGTGCTACCATTTTTCTTTTCCGTCAACACAACAGGACCAGCATATTCAGATATGCTAGAACGAACAACACCTGCGTACATCAGCTATTCCACGATATTTTTGATACCCCACGTTATTCAGCTAATAACCGTCTAGGACTCTGATGAACTGGCATGTCGTCTTTCAAACGTATCTTCATTTTAACGTGGGTACGTCTTTCATCCGTTGGTGAATACTGCTGAATGAGCTTCTTCGCTTCATCTTTAATCTTCGCGTCGTGGATGCTTTTACGCCCTCCGGCCAATCGTCATTATGTACGCTGATGTTTAGTACACTCTTAACGTCATTTTCTTCGCCGGTCTGGAGTTTAGGAAATACGGCCCTTCGGCTTTTAATGTGTATTTCAACGACTTCTGACAATCCACCACCCAACAAAACGACATTGGCCAGAATCCCGTCCACAACGACATGGAATCGAAGAGTAACGCGATGTTCGTCAAGAGCGACAGCCATTTCGAAACTGCCCAATGTTCGGAATCCGGTAGTTCCGACTCCGTGAAATGGAACTGTTGCTGTGTCCAACTTCGTTGCTCCAAATTGTCACAGTCCTTAGGTTTAAGTCGCTTCCTGAGTCTATAATCGCTTTGAACTCGACGCCATTGTTTGCAATGGTTTTGTACACCTTCTTGTCAGTCGACTGTAAGGTGTTGACACGTCTTTTAGGCGGCTGCAATGGTGAATATTTTTTGCAGGCGGACGCGATGTGCCCGTACTCGTTACGACGAAAACACTTTGCCCCTTTCGACTTATTCGGGCAATTTCTGCTGATGTGCTAAGACTCTCCGCAGTTGAAACATTTCTGCCGGTCGCTGTTTGGTTTCGGCTGTGTTCTTGCACTCGCCATCGGTTGTTTTGCTGCCATCTTACTTCTCATCACCTGGTACTGACTCAGCTGCCTTTCATTTGATACCCATAGTGGCTGCCTTTGGTATACATTTTTTTTTACAGAGTCATCCTCTATATAAAGAGATCCCCCCTTTTAACACCTTAAAATATTTTTTTCACTACAACTTTTGAGAGTGCACTACGTCTGATCTACCTACAAAATTTCATCACTCTAGCTTATGTGGATTGCGAGAAAACTTGCTGTAACGCACGGACGGACGAACGGACATACGGACAGATAGGTCGCGATTTTAGTAGGATATTGTAAAAATATTTGACAATGCCCTAATTAAGAAAAACTCAATGATTTACCTTCTCCTTCTTCTTGTGTTCTTCAAGCGCTCGGCGAAGGACAAAAACAGGTGGGGTCACTGAAAATTAATTTTGACATTAAATTGATTAAGCGTTAACGAAAAACGGTACGCCCATTCGAAAGTGATGCACTCTCGGTCTTTTTCGCACACGATTCATCACTATTTGGCGCTATTTCGTCGATCACTTCAAATCCACCCTTCGTCGCTGTGGCGGCAAAAATAAACTGACTCGCGGATTAGACCTAGCTTATTTCTTGGTTTATTTATTGCTTTGAAATAAACTTGTATATTTCAAATTCACGTCGTACGAAAAACAAAACCCTTCATAGCTTCAACAGATCAATAAAATATTCGAATTCTTTCAAAATTCTCGGTTTTGTGAAAAGCAGGGAGGAAACGGTGACAACGTTAGCATAAGGGACACACTTTAGACTTAATAATTTCCTTGTAGCACTACGCAAATTTGTAAAATTTGTCCTTTAGTTAAAAAAGACTGTTTCAAATTTCATCCAAAATAAAAAATATAGACAACATAAAATACGAGTATATCTGGATGTTCTCGATAAGTGATCCCTATCTTGATCTCCCAAATTATCTTTCAGTAAAGTTGGCTCGTGGTATAATGGCGATATAACTTTCATAGCATTCCTGACCACGATCCAATGCGGTTTATTTTATTGGAAGGTGAATGTCATTTACGCATTGAGTGTGCGACTCCCATGTTCAAAGCGACTGGACTGCCCATTACACGCCTCTCCTGTCAACCCAAGAACTCAGCCTTGAACTGCTTGACACATTACATGCAATACCTCAGCCCCAACGTCCCGGCTGCTGTGAGTCCCTTTTATCTTTTAGGACTGCCCAAGCATATGTGCCACCTGGTTCCATTTGTCAACCGATTCGAGCATCACCGCGACTGTACTATCCGGGGTGAGCTTTCCCCACCTCCCTGTAGAGGTCCCGTCACGGCCTGACCCATTTTGTGCACGCAAAAAATGTGTGGCAGGCATCATCTTCCTCTCCTGGGCAAAACCGGCAATCGGGGGACCGTGACTTTCCAATCTTATGCAGGTAAGACTGAAGCTACCCATGCCCGCTCAAAAGCCGGGTTAGATAAAAGTCAGTCTCACTATGCCCTCGATTTCTCACATCCAGGATGAGGCGCGCAGTACCCCTTCCCTTCGTGCAATTCACCCAAGACTGCTGCCAATTGTTGTGCGAGTGCTGTTTCTCCTCGCGGACAAACATATCTCGCACCCTAGTTTTGACGTAGGTAAATAACGCGGCGCTCTCTAGCAAGAAGGACAACAGGTATCATGTCTGCAATAACTCTCACCGCCAAATCAGAGACTATCGAATATGAAGATACAATCCTCAGTGCTCCTCTTCTCTGTACCTGTGCCAAGCGTTTTCAGTCTACCTCCTTACTGAGAGCGTCACCCCATATTTCTGCTCCGTACAGTAGCCACTGACCCACTGAGCATATACCACCCATCAAGAGGCGTCTTCTTGATGGGCTAGGTCCCCCTACATTGGCCATCAGTTAACTCAGAGCCGATACTCCCGAAGCAGCCTTCACAGCCGTTTTCTTAATTTATTCAGAGAAACTCATCTTTGAGTTGTCCAGTAGCCCCAGCTACTTCACCGCTGGCTTTGCTTCAATTAGTATTCTCCAGTGCTCAACTGAACCCACGAGCAGTCATCCATTCTCTCACAATCGCATCAATGGTGGAGCGTCCTGCCCTAAAGCCGTGCTGCAGAGGAAATAGGTCCCCAGCAGCACGAAACGCGTCAGCATTTTCCCAGTAGTGTATAACATGCATAACGGGCGGTATGCACACCGTGATCTGAGAGTTCCCTTTCCCTTATAGAGCCTCGATACCTTCCATCGTACCGGAAAACCCCCATCCCGTAGGCAAGCGTTGAATGTGCTGAGCAGCAAGTTAGGAGAATGGTGATAGACAAGTTGCAACACCTCAGCTGGATTACCATCTGTACCTGGATTCTTCCTTGGTTTCAATAATAAGATTCCCTCTTCTAATTCCAGCTGTGTGAATAGTGTGCCATCTTTTCCGCTTCTATATGCAAGGCGTCCTTAGGGCGCTAACGCTCCGCATAGCTAACTTGTAGCCAAGGCCCCACGGATCCTTGCTCGCATTGTCTACTAAATCTTGGCAGCAGTGAGCCTTGCTGTTGTTAATCGATTTGCGAAGGCATTTCCCGGCCACCCGGTTGCATGCCTCGTCACGGTTCCGCGCCCGTTGAGCCTCACGTCGAAGCTTGTGACACTACTTTCGCTTTTCAGCGATTTAAGTTCACCACCAGTACACTGGAGGTTAACCGGGCCGGGATCTTCGACGGGGCATAAAAGTGCAGCAAGCAGTCGTAAGAATGCTCTTAGTTGAGATCACCACGTCTTGAGCGGCCAGTTCTTCCATCCCCTGCGAATCTCCCTGCAGCAAAATACCTGCTGCGAGCACCTCGACGAACTTCTCGACGTCCATCCTTCCGGTGTGCCACCCAATTGTAGAAAGTCGAGAGCATGGACATCGCGAGACAACATCATTGATCTCAAGAAGAATATACCGATCCCCGCGGACCTATTTGAGGCATGCCCCATTCGATTGCTTTAGCGTTGAAGTCTCCCCCAACGAGCACGTTGCCGTTCGCGTTCGAAACAGCGCCCTCCAAAGCATTAAGCTTGGCTTGGGAAGATGATATCAGTTCGTTCGGCGTTAGGTACACACTAAAGAAGGTGGTCCACTCTCCACCTTGAAATCATTGTTCCGAACCCAGATAGTGGCAGTACCAGTTTCATCAGGATACCATGATGCAGAACTTTTATCGTGGTATTGCTCACTCAGCAGCAAAAAGTCAGCTTTCATGTCCCTTGCAAACTGCTCAAGCAGATTTTTGGCGGTTGAACTGCGGCATAGGTTTAGCTGCAGGAAACGGGTCCTTTCAGTTCTGATTTTGCTTTGGCTAGCGCTTCCTGGGAAACTCCAACATTTCCCCGATCCCAAGACGGGTCGAAAATCCGGTCTTGGATCAGCATCCTTGCAAAGAATACAGTGTGCCTCTTTTGTAAACTCTTTTCTTTAATATCCGACTTCACCACTTTTGTAACATGGGGAATTCCTAACGGTTCTTTTGCATACTTGTGCGGTGTGACCATAGCTAAGGCATTTGAACCATTGAAGAGACGCTACTCTTCGCCGTATCCTGCAGAAAAACCACTCTATTCGTATTTTGCCCTTGTTCAAAAGTTGTTAGGCGTCCTTTTCGGTCAAGTCAATGATGGCCATGAAACTCAAAACTTCAAAGGCTTCCAAAAGTCGCAATTTGAAACTTGGTTTTTATAGAAATTAATTAGATCTAGGGAAACGACGGCCGTTTAAATATGCGATTTTTTCAGATTTTTGTGGCTCTAGCGTCCCCATTTTCCAACAGATTTTGATGAAACTTGAGATTATGGATGTACTATGTTCTTGTATTTTGCAAAAAATTATCAAAATCGAATGAAAAATAAAAAAAATTGAAACTTTGAAACCGCACATTTTTAACCGCACATTTTTAACCGCCATTTTCACTAAAAATTGAATACTTTTGCCCTAACTAGAGTGAAACCCCGATTTAAACGTGACTTGGCACATTGAATGATGACATAGTAACACACAAAGATTTAAAACAATCCAAATCAAATGCATGCGTTCAAAATGGCGACCCCCAAAGGTCATAAAGCAAGCGCAATGCGCTATTTTAGTAGCAACTGAAATATTGAATATTTTTCATGGCAACGATTTAAATGGCTTAACTTGGAAGTATTTATAAAAAATATTTTACAATATTCTTAAAAATGGTCTTTTAAGAATATTGTAAAATATTTTCACAATACCCTAAAAAATTATAAAATCGCGACCTGTCCGTTCGTACATCCGTCCGTTCCTTCGTTCGCCACCCCAATTTTTCTCGCAAATCACATGAGCTAGAATGAGGTAATTTTCTACGTCGGTCAAAAGTGGTGCCTCACAAAATTTGCAGTGCAAGAAAATATTATAAGGTGTTGAAGGGGGGTCTCCCTATACAGGGGGTGAATTAAAAATTTTTGTTTATTTTTGTAGCCCTCTAACAGCCAAGTTTCTCAACAGATTCCGATGAAACTTGAAATTATAAGTTATTAAGGCAAGTTAATTTAACCTACAAACAATTATGCAAATCGGATGACAAATAAAAAAATCAAAAGTTTACAGCTTAATATTTTTAGCAGTCGTTTTCAATAAAAATCGGAAATTTTTGTGCTTTTCAGAGTAAAACTCCAATTCACATAAGGTTCAGCACAGCAGTTGAGGTTAAACTACTGATATACGAGTATGTGATAATCATCAAAAAGCAAACGCTCAAATTAAAATTGCGGCCCTTGATGGTTTAGAAAAGAATTGAAAATGTTTATATTAATGGCAACGCAAGTGCTGACTAAACTTTTATGGAAATGTTTTAAAATTAACTATTTGAGCTATTTAAGCCGAGATGTTATCACCTTTGTGTGGTAACCACTGAGTAATGTTTAAACAGCAAATATGAGAATGACGAAACATATTGCAGTAAGAAGTCTAGTAGCAGGCAAGCCAAATTCTTTTTCGAAATATTACGCTATCAACAAGAAATTCACCTTTCCGGCTGGTGCTGCCAAGGGGGATTTTGAGCTTTGCAGAGAAACTTATCGAAGTGTAAATTAATGCAGAGTTTCTTATCCAAGTGAACACTCAAACCTACTACACTGTCAACTCTGGAAAGCTTTGTATTGTTGAGGTGATAATCAGATAATGAAATTGTACCTTTCCGTAAAAACTTATCACCGGGCATTTCTCAAGATTCAGATATACGAATAGAAAATTATCGTTGGACTACTCTAATAGAGTATTTATTTTGTCTTGTAGGAACAAAGAGTCACTTTGGGATGCTATCACATGATATAATTTGAGATCATGCACATTAAAATAAGGGTGTTGTATCGGATAGCACTTCAGAGAAGTCTGCTACAAAAATATTAAAGAGAAGAGGTCCGAGGTGACTGTCTTCAGGAACACCGGAGTAGACATGAACTTCATTGGACACATACCCCTGAAATTTAACGGTTTGAGTCCGATTTTTTAGATACGAGTCCAGCCAATGAAGTATAGAGCCAGTAAATCCAAATTCACGCAATTTATGAGACAAAATCTCATGACTGACATGGTCAAAAACCTTACTAAAGTTAGTATAAATTGCGTCCGCTTGATGTCCATTTTCCATTGCACAAAGGATGTTAGAGACCATAAATGTTAAGTTGGTGGTTGTGGATCGATTTGGTGGTCATGAGATAAGATTTACTTACACCATATTTTTTACTTCAATGCAGAGAAAAATTAGTTTTACTTTTTTGTAAACTATAGAGGGATTGCCATACTATGGCAATCCCTCTATAGTTTTCAGCGGCTCCTTTGCTTTTGTTTTTATGGATTGGAGTTAAATGGGAGGACTTCCAGTATGCTGGGAATATGCCGCTTGATAGCGATTTGTTAAAAATTATACAAAGAAGTTGTAATGAATCATGCGACGCCGCTGGTGACCACTACCAACACACTATGCTGCTAGGTGGCTGAATAGTGTAAATGAGCGTAACCCATTCGGAGACCCGCGACCGAAATCCTCTCCGATCTAGCTGGCCGACAAGCAGCCACCGCGTGAATGGGTTACGGTGCAAGGGTTGGTTGACCGGTTGGTACCATCCGTTGGCACTACTCAGACTTAACGTCTAGAACCGATGAGAGGTCGGTTCCGCGTTCGCACGTAGACGTAAAATCATTACAAATGGCGCCCAACGTGGGGCCCCAAAACATCCTAAGGGGATAATCGATTCGCGTCTTCTGACGAGTTGGTCCTTTACGGAGGATGTAAGGTACTTTGGTACTCGAGCCTCACAAACAGGAGCAGTGGAGTTGTGTGATACACACTAGCAGTCGCTTCACGTGAGTTGTAGCTTCCGCTCTCCTTTGTTTGATTTTTTTTTTTCGCGACAGAATTCTTCCGATGTGTTGTCCCAGGCTAACCCCTGTAAGGACCTTCTATTTTCTTGATGGAACTGTCAGCCAGATGGAGTTTCTCCTGTCGGCCTGGACTCTCAAGAAGATAGAAGGCTACCTTGCCTTTATGTCGCGGAAGGATTCTACTGATTTCGTATACGTGATAGAAGAGTGGTATCGGTTCAACGTTTGGTGGCGTATGCTGGAGTTGCAGAGCCCGGAATGCTCACACGCGTCGGGAATTTTGACCGCGTAAAAAACCGTTACGGTAGCTCTACCACTTTTCTCGTCGAGTCATTTAACGTAGTTTAGAGACGGTTTTTGTGATGTATGTGGGCTTAGGGGATAAATTTTGTAAATCGACCGAAAGCACCCTTTCTTCGGCAGATTACCACGCACTCTCATTTCCCTTTGGAGGAGTCGACTGCTGGAAAGGAAAGTGTGTATTAAAAGAATTTTTTTTGCCCCTTATTAATAGCTCGCCACTATCGGCCACTAATTTAGTCTTAAGTTTTAGTCATATTTAAAGATTTAAAAATTTAATTTAAGACCGATTTCTATTGCTTTATCATTAATGTAATTAAATACGAATGGCCGATATTTTGAAATAATTGTTAGGAATGATAAATTGGAATCAATACTACAAAGATTAGAATGGAAGAGAACGTTAATTTTGTGAAGATGATTTGTATGCAAGGAGCCGTGGGCGGTGAAGTTCCTGCTGCAGTTGTCGCGACCGAGGTTACACCCGCGCCTTCCACCCACTCCATTGACACACTCGTGGCGTTAATGCGAGATATGTCGGAGAGGATTGGCAACTTGGAGCCAACCACCCAGCCGCGTGAGAACTCCGCTTGGCTGGGAGCCCAATCCCAGTGTGGCTATGCCCCACTCTCGACCATCTGATCAATGGACCCTACCTCCAAGGAACTCGGGAATGGATCCCAGAGCTCCCGAGTATAGACCACGACACAGCACCGCACTTCCGTTGGTACCTCCAGTCCCCGAGGCAGTCCCTTACAACAGGTCAATCGAAGATGCGATTCCCCCCGGGAACGCATGGACACCTTTCCGAGACCCGACGCCTCGTATCATGGATTTCAGGATTCAGGCGTTAGTATCCAGCACCCTGGGAGGTGATTTCTCGGCCTTCCTCCGGCATACACATCTTTTGTTCAGCGGAGATGCTGCCGACTGGTACTGGAGTTTTAAGGAGTCGACGCCACGTCCCACTTGGGATTCTTTCAGTGCAGCCTTCCGCAATCGATTTGATGATGGCTTCACTGAGAGAGAACTAAGGGAACAGATAAAGAAACGGGAACAAGGCGCTCACGAACCGTTCGACCAGTACTACACAAGTATATTGAGATTGAGCACCCGCTTGCGAACAACCATGCCCGAGGACGAACTGGTAGAAATTATCAGAGAGAATATGCGCTGGGATCTTCAAAACAGCCTTCTGCATTTTCCCATCAACACCATACAGGGATTGCGCCTCCATGCCCGTAGGCAAGAACAATTGGATGAGCGGCGAGGTACCTTCCGTCCACAACCTCGCATAACGGGACCAAATCCCCGAAATCATCACACCGCGGAGTTGATGGCAGCGGACCACCTGCTTGCTGACCCAGTACCAGTACCGAGGAGCGGAGCACCACAGGAGCTAGAGGACCCAGCATTGATTGATCGACCCTCCCTTGAAGCAATTACAAGCCCGACGGTCTGTTGGAACTGCCAACGAACGGGGCATCGGTTCTATGTATGTCCAGCGGAACCGACGCTCTTCTGTTACCGATGCGTGAAGGTCGACACGTACGCACCTGATTGCGCAAATTGTAAATTACGAAAAAACTTGCCAGCGAGTGCCGCGACCACCCGTCGGCACTCCTAAAACCCGGACGAACCAAGGCTGATCCCATCACTAGCTATGATCAAGCCCCAGACATGACTCCAATTCTGCTGACTCGCACCGCCAAATACAGTTCTCCCGAAGTTCCACAACCGACGCCATCCTTTGTCGAGGCGGACGCACAGGGAAATGGTAGCGAGGCGAAGGTTCCTTGGCATGTCAAACCTTTCCACGTCAGACTGCGGAATTATTTGGCTACTTGACAGCGCATCTTTCATGAGGAGTTGGCTACAACTGTCCCACCGCGAAGAAAGCGAGCCACGCGTCGGATGCGGAGCTTCTGGAGAAGGGTCAAGCAGTCGAGGAAGGTGCTGAAGGACATACACTTAGACGAATTATTGAGGGATGACGTTCGACCATATGCGTCAGTACACCTCCTGCAAAAACGTTTGTCAAGTTTAGTCGATACGGCAGCCAGTGTGAATTGCATATCAGCCGATTTTGCAGGGGAGGTACTGGCAATGCACGCGGACCAAATCCACCATTTTACCACTGGTTAAGCACGGCGAACGGAACTCGTCACTCTGTAGTGGGAAAAATTACGACGGATGTCACCTTTAAGGGAGTAACTAAGCCTCTGGAATTTTACATCATACCTCAATTAATCCAGAATCTTTATCTAGGAGTGGATTTCTTTCGAAAATTTAACTTGGCCCCGGCACTGTTTTCCGGTACGACCCTGGAGTCCGTCACCACAGTTCCTGACCAAACTCAAACCACTCACTTATTACGACACACACTGGATGTGAATCAGCAACTGCGACTTGACTCGGCTATATCGGCTTTTCCGTCGCATGAGAAGGAAGGTCTCGGGCGGACGGTGTTGGTGTTACACACAATAGATGTGGGGGATGCTAAACCCATAAAACAGAGACATTTCGCCATATCTCCGGCGAAGGAAAAGTTTTTATATGCCGAAGTTGATCGAATGCTAGCATTAGGCGTGATCGAAGAATCGCAGAGCGCGTGGGCTTCCCCAGTCACCTTAGTTGTCAAGCCGAACAAGGTCCGGCTATGCTTAGATGCCAGACGCTTGAACGCCGTCACTGTCATACCCTCTACCGTTGATTGAAGGCATTTTGAGTCGGTTGCCTAAAGCCCATTTCATCACGAGCTTAGACCTCAAGGACGCCTTCTGGCAAATTCCTTTAGACCCTGGCTCAAAGGAGAAAACAGCCTTCACAGTCCCAGGTCGGCCCCTGTATCAATTCGTGACCATGCCATTCGGATTGTGCAATGCCCCTCAAACAATGACGCGCCTTATAGATAAGGTGATACCACCTCATTTACGGCACCAAGTTTTCGTGTACTTGGACGATCTGCTGCTTATAACCGAGACCTTTAACGAACACATCGACCTGCTTCAGGAGGTGGCTCTACACATCCGGAGGGCAGGGTTAACCATCAACATACAGAAGAGTCAGTTCGTGATGACGGAGGTGAAGTATTTAGGTCACATCATTGGGCATGGCAATATCAAAACCGACCCGGACAAGACTCAAGCGATTGACGTTTTTCCATTACCCAAGACCACCAAGCAATTACGCCGATTCCTAGGCTTATGCGGATGGTACCAGCGTTTCGTACGTGACTATGCCACCATTACCACTACTTTGACAGACATGCTGCGTAAGGGACGTAAGTTCGTCTGGGAAGAGCCCAGCTTGCGAGCCTTTGAAGAGCTAAAGAAGAGTCTGACTACAGCCCCCGTACTGCACAGCCCGGACTTTGACAAACCGTTCTCAATCCATTGTGACGCGAGTCAACATGGGGTGGGAGCAGTCTTAGTTCAGGTTGCACAAGACGGCGAGGAGAGACCTATAGCCTTCATGTCCCACAAGCTGAACCAGGCCCAGCGGAACTACACGGTCTCGGAGCAGGAATGCCTAGCGGCTGTGCTGGCAGTAAAACGTTTTCGAGCATATGTAGAAGGACATCCTTCTGAAATCGTCACTGATCATGCGTCACTGAAATGGCTAATGAGCCAAACGGATCTCCACGGCCGCTTGGCCAGATGGGCCTTGAAATTACAGGCGTTTGACTTCACGATAAGACACCGCAAAGGAAGTCAGCACGTGGTACCGGACACACTATCAAGGATGTTTGCCCCTGAAGGAGCCGAGTTGACCCAGGAGGACGACAGCCCCCTATGGATCGACTTGGACCATTCCGCCTTCAAGTCAGCATGTTATACCCAGCTGGTGAATACGATTCAGGACCAGTTGCCACAGCTGCCAGAACTACGGGTGACGGAGGGATTTATATACAAGCGGATGAGACACGCCTCCAGGGACCCCATTCAAGAAGAGGAACAGTGGAAGTTATGGGTGCCCGAAGAACTGACATGCGAATTGATTAAGCGGGCTCATGACCACCCATTGAGTGCACACGGCGGTTATGGTCGTACGCTTCGGCGACTGAAGACTTACTTCTTTTGGCCTAAGATGGCGCAGCAAGTGAAAAAGTACGTAGCCGCTTGTGAGCTGTGCAAATGCACTAAAGCGCCCAATTCTGTTCTTCGGCCCCTGATGGGAAAATTCGAACTACCGGAGCGGGTGTTCCAGCGCCTGTATATAGATCTCATCGGTCCGTACCCTCGCTCGACTTCGGGATACACGGGAGCTGTCGTGGTCCTGGACCACTTGTCCAAATTTCCGATTGTGGAACCTCTTCGAAACCTGCACACCGGCCCCATAGTCAGTTTTCTGGAAAATCGCGTTTTCCATATATTTGGAGTACCGGAGAAGCTGGTCTCCGACAACGGAGTTCAGTTCACCTCGTCTAGATATTGAAAATTAATGGAGGAGTATGGCATTACGCATCAGCGGACTGCCGTTTATTCTCCGCAAGCCAATGTGTCCGAGCGATTGAATCGCACCCTAATAGCCGCCATTCGGGCCTACGTCCAACCGGATCAGAAGGATTGGGACCGCAGGATTTCCGCCATCACCTGTGCCCTGCGTTCGTCTTATCACTCCACCACAGGCATCTCCCCATACTTTGCCGTGTTCGGCCAGCATATGATTTGTCACGGAAACTCGTACCGGCTATTGCGATAGTTGAAAGGGCTGGAAGACCCAATAGTGGTGCTGGAGCCGCACGAGAAACTCCAAATTCTTCGAGAACAAATCCGGGAGAGGTTTGAAGACAGTAGACGGGTGGGGGAGGAGCGGTACAATCTGCGATCCCATCCTTCTGGCTTCAAGGCAGGCGACGAAATCTACCGACGGAATTTTAGACAAAGTGAAGCAGGTCGGCACTACACTGCCAAGCTAGACAAGAAGTTCGTGAAGTGTCGAGTCTTACAAGTTTTAAGTCCCACGCGGTACCTCATTGCGGACATGTCCGGAAGGGAGCTGGGAGTCTACCATGCCAAAGACCTATGACGCTGAGAGAAAAGAAAAAACAACATCATAGGGACAAGCAGCGTTTCCTTCAGTCTCCCCATGCCTGGCAGGCATCGTGGACACTGCCCTGTAATGAATCATGCGACGCCGCTGGTGACCACTACCAACACACTTTGCTGCTAGGTGGCTGAATAGTGTAAATGAGCGTAACCTATTCGGAGACCCGCGACCGAAATCCTCTTCGATCTAGCTGGCCGACAAGCAGCCACCGCGTGAATGGGTTACGGTGCACGGGTTGGTTGACCGGTTGGTACCATCCGTTGGCACTACTCAGACTTAACGTCTAGAACCGATGAGAGGTCGGTTCCGCGTTCGCACGTAGACGTAAAATCATTACAAAGTAAAACTAATTGTTCTCTGCATTGAAGTAAAAAAGATGGTGTAAGTAAATCAGGCCCAGATCGATAATTCAAATCAAGAGTTTCAATTGTGTTGAGTATGTCACCTTCTGAGACTTCTTGAAGCCCATATAATAGCTCAATATTCTATATAAGAAGATTCCAGGCTTTGTTCTCAGATTGACAGGGTAGGTGTTTAGTGGGTAGTACAAAAGCAGTAGCATTGCGGGCTTGGGAGTCACACACCAGGGCGTTAACACAAGAGACATTTTCCATTTTTTCTATTAGTGTAATTTACGAGTACGATTTTATTTGTTGAATATTTTGTGAGAAACTTTAAAAATTGCAAATCATTGAGAATGAGTGTTTACTCTAAAAGCACATTTTTTGAAATTGGCTGCTTTCGTTCATAATAATGTACAATCCATTAAATAATCAAAGCGTTCATATAATTTTTTAACAACTTCAAATCTCCCCATGACTTCATGCACCACTTTTAATTAAGTTGAAATCAATTACACACCGATCGCGAATAAAGTTCCCACACATTCAAATTGGAAAATACCTTTCATTTCCATATGTGACCGAAACTATCAAATCACCATATGTAGATTGTGTTATTAAGTGCATGCTGCTACAGGTCCAAAAATCATTCGATTTCAGGTGAAGCGATTAAAGAAACACAATTTTTCACATTCATCAAATCACTACACATACTCATATATCTATATTTATGTAGGTACTCATATGAAAATCTATGCACCCATATTGCATCTCTATCTAGAAAATATATCTTCAAGTATCTATTTATCTGTGCATGGACCAAACGTAAAAATTGTTGTTATTGCTGCAAATATAAAACAGCTAGTCACAATCGTTGTAGTCGAGTTGCAGGCTTAATCGTCGTTGCCGTCGCTTGGCTCGTTGTTGTATATGGTTACACAACTATGCCAACTATTAATCACGTCTTATGCAGCCTGTATCTATCTTAAAAGCTAGTTTTACATGTATCTAGCCTCAATAGAGGCTGTTGCATTTTGCACTGTCTAGTCAATCGTATATGAAATGCATTACACATACTTTCAAGCATTGCGCCCAACGCGGCCTCCTGAATGACCTATACAATGGATGGTATATTGTGGCTCTGCAGATTATTTTAGCACGATATGAGATAAACGTGAACTTATCCTTCTTCACGCACCACACTTCATTCACGCACTGCATTTGCACCAAGAACTTAAACTACTTTATGTTGCAATTGGGATAATAAATATTTGTTGGTATTTTTTAGAATTTTATTCCCAACTTTTCTAATGAACGGCTTCTTCGAATTTCCATTAAAATAAAAAACAACTATTTTGTTTGTGATCTAAACCTACACTAACCACATTCATTTATTTTTATGAGATACCCCACCAAATTCTGTAGTTGCGTCTTCCTTTATTCTGAAAGAAATCTTCTAAACAATTGAAAAAAAAATCGGTTAAAATTAAAACTTTACTACACACATCCAAACAACAGTTGAAAATTATTCATCCTTGTAATTTAAAAGTTTTTATATAATCAAGCCGAACCTGTTATCAACAGATATCCAAAGATAAAAATAACCAAAAAAGATAGTTTATTCATCGTAACCGCTACGGTGGTTGTTTATATAATCAGAATTTCCACGAAACTCCTTTGTCAACTGTTTGTGTACTTTCACTTTCTGCAGTGAATTTTCCGCGGTAAATCGCTGAAAAACGAAGACACAACACTGAAATGCAATGAAAATTTTTCAGTTGCACTTAATATCTACACAAAATTATCCTCAACACACAAATATAATAAAAATTTCAAATTTCACCAAAAAAAGGAACTTTAAAATTATATTGAATCGAATCAGCAATTATTCCTTCTTTACTAAATGCACCACGAAAAAATCCGTTTTAAATCCGAAAGTAAGATCACGACCAAAATCTACTGAGCACTGAGCGTTCAGATGAAGACCACCAAACCGACTAAACATAGATTTGACTGTTGTAATACTGCCTAGTCTCGCGCAGCTTAGACTGCGCCTAAGAAAACCGAAGAAAAAAGTTTCCTTCTCCTTTTTTCATTGACTACTCTCAAAAGTGATGACGGAAGGTGGCTCAAGTGACACAGAAAAATCCCAATGGCTTCCAATTGAATATACTACTGCTAAATACTGTAGTTGGTACTATACATTGGACCTATGCCTCCAGTAGTACATAACATACACGCCATCAAGTACTCTTCGCGTTTACTACGCTCAGTTTTTTTTCAAGGCATCGCAACATCTCACACAAGATCGTCTTGAAAGTGTACACGAAAATAGTTGAATACTAAGCCCTACCGTTTTTCTTTGCCTACCAGCTTTACTACTGCTTTGCACTGTCTTTTGTGCTAACTGCAAAAACGCCGAGTATGTTGCCGATGAATTGTTGATGTTGTTGTTGGTGGTTTTTTCTGATTAACCACAATAAGCTTGGAGCAAAAACCTCCAACATTATTTACAACTCTGTAGTAGTAATATGGAGGAGGCATGTTAGACGGTGACGCGATAAAAGATGTTTATACCATCAGTGGATACGTGAAGAATTTTTAATTACTTTTTTCTTGAATCTGCGGTTTCAAGCTGATAAATTAAATCATTCCTCCTTGCTCGGTAAATCTGAAACTTTTGTCCATCGACAATGGTTTATATAAGTTTGTGACAAAATACTAAAGAAAACACTACAACGGTTTCTTCATTAGTTGCTCCGAGTTTCTTTTCTTTCTTTTATTTGTACTTCAAAGTAGTACTTCAATATTTGTTATGAAAACTCCGATTCAAATGAAATTTGAAGCAATGCGGAAGAATAAAAAAAATGGTTTTACGGATAAAAAATTTTTTTTTTTCCTAAAAATCTGGTCATAACATGCGGAGGAATCCCAAAGAGTGTGCCAATTTCTTAAAAGGCCCAATATATCTATTTGATTTTGAATTGTTTGGACAAAAATTTTCAAATGTGATTGGATTTGGGAATTTTAAGTATCAAACATTTTTGCAGCCCAGCTCTAACGAGTTCCAAATATTGTGATGGAAGTGATCACTACGAAAAATCAGCAAAAAAAGATTTTTGTTTTTTTGTTGAAAATTTCTGAACACTTCCAGTAAATTTCGATTCATCATCTGGTTTAAAAGTATCATTTGTTAACAAAGTTTTAGCGCATTTGCCAATGCTACTTTGTTCAAATATATAATTAAAAAATAAAACTATTTTTTTCTTTAAATGATTGGTTTTAATTTTATATATACAAGGTGGACCCTTTAAGCTTTTGGCATCTAGCAACTTTTTAGCTTTTATATTTATTTTCAGATCAGCTTGACAGCCTTCTATCGAAGCTATAAACCAACAGGTTACCATGAAACAGTATACGCCACCATCACTCACTGTTATTGTACAGCTTTATCTACATTCAAAAAATATTCTCTATTGTCGAAACGCAACATGTTTTGTAGTCAGTCGCGAATGCCACCCTATCTCTAGTGTAGCTTTACCACAGTAAGTAGTGGCACCGCAACCAAAATCGACGTAAGATATGGCCATATGGCAGCGATTTGCATATGAGGATCATCTATAGGGCAGACCGAAAAGCTACAATAGTTCAGAGCAATCTCCAAAAAATGTTGAATATGTACAGCTGTACACTAACAATTGGCGAATGAAAATCAATGCGCAGAAGTGCGAAACAATCTTGTTTCGGACAACGCTGCTGGGGGTCAGTCAAGACCTGAAACGTTATTGTAAAGAATTCCACATCATGGCTGGCGAGTGTAGTTTAGAACGAGTTCCACATAAAATCCTGTGTTCGATACCTCAGTGTTCATCTCGGTCAGTATCTGTACTATACTGAACATATCACAATCATGCTCAGTAAAGCACTAAAAGTAGTCATGGCCCTACGAAGACTCTTTCATTACAAATACATTGATCAAAAGGTCAAAATTATCTGTTACAAGACCAGTTTTGACATATGGATGTCAGATCTGATACAACCAGAGTGCTAGTACTATGGAAAAATTAAGAGTTTTCGAAATTAAATGTCTTCGTGCATGTACTGGGTTGTACAGAAAGCCTGAGACGGATTGGAAACATTATATATCGAATAGAAGAATTTATCAAACTGCTCAAGTGACAAGAGTCGATATCTTTATATTGAAACTTCTTCGGAATCATATCGCAAGATCTGTGACTGTGAGTGAAAACCCTTGGATTTCACAGCCGTTCCACCCTACAGACGGGTATATTGCGACTTGCCTCGCTACTGGCTTCGTTCCTCCAGAAGCATTCGTGTATTTGGACATGAATCGATATGTTTTTGATTCTGACGGCGTCCCAGTCATATATCACTTATATCGACGGGCCACCGATAAGAAAATAAAATATCCTCCGAGTTTGAGTTCACGAGACCAACAATTCCAATGGAGATACTCATTTGCTAGATTCGTTGAAGCTGATCGAGCTGAGACGTGTCAATCTAGGTATTGGTGGCTGAATGAAAATGTCTAAACTATTCGTATTTATTTTCAGTTTTGGTGTTTTTTGTTACTTAGTTTTTGAGTTTCAGCTCATTATTGCTACATTTAGTGTTGTTGTTTATTTGTGTTTAAAATTAAGTATAGGTTAGATATATAATATGTTTATTATATAAGGTTAAACACTGCAAACCCAAACGTTTTAAATTAAAACGCCTAAGCGTTTTAAATTAAAACGCCTAAGCGTTTTAATTAAAACACTTTTAGTGTTTTAAATCGATAAAACACGTTAGGCGTTTTATTTTAAAACGCCTACCGTTTTATTTTAAAACACTAGATGTTTTAATTAAAACGTCTCAGACGTTTTACTGAAACAAACACTTAAAGCGTTTTAATTAAAACACCTAAGTGTTTTAATTAAAACACTTTTGGTGTTTTAATTCAATAAAACACTTTTAACGTTTTATTTTAAAACGCTTAGCGTTTTATATTAAAACGGCAAGCTTTTAAATTAAAACGCCGAAAACGTTTTATCGAGGGAAAACAACTTTTAAGTGTTTTAATTGACGCAATATCAAGAAAAACGTTTTAATTAAAACGTCAGGCGTTTTAATTAAAACACCAACTGTTTTAATTAAAACGTACAGGCGTTTTATTGAAAATACTTTCATGTTCACGTCAAAATCCCCCTGTCAAATGTGTTCTACAGTAATTTCTTGTGATATTGTACAAAAAGTAATGAAGTTCTGTTTAAAGCAGAAGAAGTGATATTTAAACTTCAACAGTTCGTGGCTATATCATTAAAGTACGAGCAAAAGGTATTGTGGCTATATATTGTGGAGTGATAGAAAGTTTGGTTAAGTTCATGGCGAAATACTTATATTTGTCTGTCAATTTGTGTTCTACAGTAATTGTTTGTGAAAATAGTGCAAAAAATAATGAATTTTTGTTTAAAGCAGAACAGTGTTATTTCAATTTAAACAAATTTGTGTTTCTAGCAGTGAAGAACGATCAAAGGTAATTGAAATTTGTCATTAGCTTTTTTAGGGTTTTGTAAAATAATTTTACAAAACCCTACTAAAATCGCGTCCTGTCTGTCCGTCTGTCCGTCTGTCTGTCCGTCCGTCCGTCCGTCCGTGTGTCACAGCAGTTTTTCTCGGAAACTACTTAAGCTAGAAGCATCAAGTTTTGTATGTAGGTGTAAAGTGGTGTTCTCTTCAAAGTTCAACTACAATAAAATTTTATAAGGTATTTAAGGGGGGTCTCCCCGTATAGGGGAGTGACCCCCCGAAAAAAAATTTCATTGAAAGTAGCCGATATGGGTATCAAATGAAAGGTCTTGATGAGAACTTTTCAAAACAGGTTTGGCAAAGTTCGCTTCGAGGGGCGCACAGGGAGGGGAAATACACGAAAAATGTGTCCCCCCCCCCCCCTCGCGATTGGACACCTTCCATCCGAAAAATCTGAAAAAAATCAGGAATGTAGGCCATGGTTAGTACAACAACAACAAATACTTGAGAAGTCGCAATTCACTCAACTTTGTTAGTAATAGTATGATTTATTGATTTTATATTTTCTTGAATAAAATCTTAATGGTACCCTTAAATTCTATGATTCAGTACACAGATGACTATTTATAATATTGATCTATTCTGAAAGTTTCATAAAGATTGAATCATATTTAGCGAAGTTGTAGCGGTTTGAATTTTCCTGTATTACTATGGAACAATATGCGCTGCATTTATTACTATGGCAACATACCTGTATGGCTATGGAACAACATGCGCTTTTTACCGACTCAGACACTACAGTTTTGCTAGGATTTGCATGAAAATTTCAGGAATGATAGGTGTCATGTAGATCTTTAAGAATCGGTTCAGCTAGTGGTATCAGTAATCGTAAAACAAAATAGTGGCTGTTTTTAATGCGAAGATTGGATAATTTTGAGTTATTTTTTCCCAACTTCAACGTTTAAGGTGCATGCTTTGAACACTTGATTCAATTTAATGAATGACTGAAGATGAGTACCTACAATTATTAGCATTGTAGTGACATTAGCATTGGTAGTGCAGAGTCTCTCATCCAGGAACACCTTCAATATCGCAAAATAAAGGTGCGATTGGTTCCTAAACCGTTGAACTTCAAGCAAAAATTGTCACCGCTTGCTGACGCAACAAGATGTGGAGGGGACGGTTTTTAACGCAAACCTCCACTACATACGGGACATGAGTTACACTCTCAAAAGCAAGGTATCCTCTAAAGAGTAGAGGAAGAAGGAGCACCAGTGAAAGTGAAGACAACCAGGTCCACGGGTAAGGTTATGTGCAGTGTATTCTGGGACCGGCGGGGCGTGCTGTTCGTCGATTTTCTGCACATCCAACGTTCCATCAATGCTGCATACTACTTTAACCTTAGAGCTTATCGCTCTTAATGGAGGAGCACTCCAGCACGAAGTGCTATTCTTCTCCATGATAACGTGCACCCCCATACCGCGCGTCTCACGCTCGATAAGGTATCGGAATTGGCGTGGGAGGCAATGGAACACCCCCCTATAGTCCGGAACTTTCATTGCGCACATGGTTGTCCGAGTTCCCCAAGGAAATCTTCAACATCGGCATGAAAAAGCTTCCGGAAAGGTAGAGAAAATGCGTAACTTGTAAGGGGGAGTACCTAAAAAACCTGTAAATTTATATATATATATATATATATATATATATATATATATATATATATATATATATATATATATATATATATATATATATATATATATATATTTATATATTTATATATATTTATATATGCACCTCGTTCCTATGTATGTACATCCACTATGTTCCTATGTACGTGTCGTTTAAAGCTGTAAATAACTTTAAATGAAAAGCCTCAAAGATGGTGTTTTTATTCCCGTCCCAACTTTCAAACAATTTTAAGCATTTTAATAGTTAAAACACCTAAAATGTTTTAATTAAAACGCATAGAAGTTTTAATTAAAACACTAGGCGTTTTAAGTAAAAATTCTTGGACATTTTAATTAAAACACTAGTCGTTTTAATTAAAACGCCTAGTGTTTGAATCAAAATGTCACTAAAAATCCAAATGTATTAAATTAAAACGCTTTTGGTGTTTTAATTCTCGTCCCAATTTTAAAACACTTATTAAGTGTTTTAATATTTAAAACACCTAAGCGTTTTAATTAAAACGCTTAGTGTTTTAATTAAAACACGAGGCGTTTTAATTTAAAACACTAGGCGTTTTAATTAAAACGCCTAATGTTTTAATTAAAACGCCTACTGTTTTAGCTTAATTCTAATATAATTCAATCAAAAACTTTATCTTATACTCAAAAAAAACTCTAAAACAATATTCCTACCCTAAGCGTTTAAACGCTTAGGGTAGGAATATTGTTTTAGAGTTTTTTTGAGTATAAGATAAAGTTTTTGATTGAATTATATTAGAATTAAGCTAAAACATATTAGGTGTAGGATCAAAGTTCACTGTTGTGTTTGAATTATAAATAATTTTTTCCGATTGAATTCTAAAAATATGTAATAATCTTAATTAATTGAATTTGCTATAGTTTTTTTTGATGAAATGTGTTAATGATAACGTATAAATTTAGAGAGCCAATTGGGCCATTAAGTTTTTGTATTGTTATTGTTTGGAATTTGCTTAATATTCTTTGAAAATTTATATCGATTAGTATTAAACAAAGCGCTTTTGACTTTGACTTTGCATTTGTGGAAATTGGCCTACTTTGAACAAGTGCCCATCAGCTGTCAGTAAATTTAGGCAAAAGCAAATGCTTACATGACGTAATATATACGAGTACTATGTTTCTCGTGAAAAAAAATACAAAAAGCATTCCTTGCATGCATAAAATTCACCTTACACTGTTCACTGTACTCCTACACTTTTCAAGATGGGTAAATGAAGTACAAGTTCTGCACCTTCAACTGATAGCTAAGCTTTGAGAAGCACACAGACTCTTATTCATTCGCCTTGGAAGTCCACAGGGGGAATGCTGGTCGACAGGAATACTCTTGGAGGCTAGCATTCTTTGGGGAGTTCCGCAGCCACGCACCCGAGGAAATTCCCGCAGGGGGAATGTCGGTCGACAAGAGCACTCTTGGAGGCTAGCATTCTTTGGGGAGCGCCGCCCCCACGGACCCGAGGGTATGGGGGGCGCCGTGAGGTTCCTTCCTGAGATGACAGGTAACGACCCTGATTGGATCTGGACTACGCTTTGGACAACGAACTGGAATTGATGCTTTGTGCTAGCAGATATGATGGTTTGGACCTAGTTGCTTTGGCCAGTAGCGCCGAGGTGACACTCGTGTGTGAACGGCTCCAATTCAGCTATCATACCGTCTCCGTCCCGGTAAGGGGCAGGCCTCGAAGTACCTTCGAAGTTCGCACCATTGGGTTGGTGGTGTAGGTTCGGTTGAGACGAACTCTCGATTAGCGCTGGTCTGGCTCTGAGCACTTGCCAACCCTCGCATGTCCTCCCTGCTCTGCAAAGATAACTATGGGACCAAAAAGGTGACTACACACATGAACGGAGATAGCGGCTCCGAAGGGGGACCCAATAAAACTGAAGCAACCAAAAACATTTAAAAAAGATAAAAAAAACCCAAAAAAAGATATAAAAAATAATAACGACGACGCAACCAGCGGTTGCAGCCACGATGTTAACAGTACATCGAGAGCGGTTCTAACGATGACAAAAACGACGATGAATACAATGACAGTTGTATTCATCGACGAAAAATGGAGATTAGTAGTCAGTCCTGGTCCAGACTGAGATTCTTGCGGCGTTCGGGCGCAGCAATAAAATTATGCGGGAAACTCTGCAGGACGCTTCACGTGTTCGCGCGGTGGAAGAAAATATCAAGAACATCGAGAATTTGATGGTCATTGCTGCGATCGTTACCGAAGCGACCGACGCAAGGGTCGTAAATCCCGACATAAAAAAGAATCATCCTGAAGCCAACGAGGAGATTACGGCAGGAAAAGAAACGAATGACCAGGCAGATAAAGCGATGTTGTGTGATTGCATCGCCAACGTCGAAAATGTGGCGGAAGTACCGCATTCGGAAACGGAAAGCGATAACCTCCCCCAAGGATGATCGCAAAGTACAATTGCCGCCCAGCGACACAAAGAAGAAAGGCTATTCCGAAAAGTGGGAGATGTTCTGAAAAGAATACAATCTGCATGTGACTCCCCAAAAATCAGCAAAGCAGTAATTGGACTCCTTGAACTAGGGGAACTCCTAGACCGCATAGCTTCATCATTAAAAATCAATAAAAGAATGGCGTCTAGCCCAATCGAAGGAGATCGGGATAAAAGAAGGAAGGAAGAGGCACTTGATGGGCGTGGAGCACCAGATCAAGGGTTCCAGACAGTGCTTACAAAAGAAGCGAGGAAAGCCGCAAAGAAACTCCTTCAAAAAAGTGCCAGAAAGTAAAGTTCACATGGACGCCCAACCAGAAAAAGGACCTGATGCAAAACAAGAGATACAGAAGCCCCGACAACGACCCCGGCAGCAGGCACTGCTCGTAAAACTCCAAGATGGCCGATCCTACGCGGAGGTGCTGCGAGACATCAGGAGGAACGTAAGGCCCGAAGACACCAACACTGCCATTAAAGCAGTATAACCAACGCGGTCCAGCCACATACTAGTCGAACTCGGAGCAGAGGCTGACAATAAAGAAGCATACTGCGACGCAGTAAAGAATGTCCTCGGCAAAAGCGCAACTATAGCCTCGCTTGAGCCGATGGCAACGATCGAAATAAGAGATGTTGACTGCATCACGGATCTGGCCGAGATAGAAGAGGCCATCAAAAAAAAGTTCCCTAGCGTGGGAAGGATCAAAGCGAGACTGACATCAGAAAGCAATAGGGGACAACGCATGGCCATAGTTGAGTTGACCGAAAAGGACAAGGACAACAGAAAGTAAATCGTCAGATTCGAGGCTTGGTGTTATCCATAGATGTCAGAGAGAGGGTACGAAATGCATCGAGAGAATTGAAGCACTTTATCATGTAGCGTGAAGTTGGTGCGTTATTAGCTGATTCGAATTTCAAATCAATTTGACGTGACGTCTCCCACTAATTTTCGCATCTTGAACTAAATCAATTTTCCGTGCGGGTATCCTTACTTGAACGATATAAAAGATTGAACATGACTTACCCTACGAAGGATACGTATCTGACATGCTTCCTAGAGCTGTTTTTACAATCTCTCACACGTCACTTCATTTTTCGGCACAAAAACACTCGCGATCCGTAACAAACTTTTCAGTTTGATAAATTGTCACATTTGCAACGCTTTTGCACTAGATTCAACACGGTTTATCTTAAAAAAATTGTTTTATGTACAATTTCATATTCAACTTGATTAGACGTTTCCCATCAATGTTGGATTTTCACAAATCATATGTTTTCAATCATATGGTTGATATTTCGTTGACAATTCGTTGGTTAAGGTATAAAAGGAGTGGGATTTTCGTGAGAGCAACTAGAGAGCCACTCGAATGTGTGGATTCTCTAGCGGCGTGAAAGGCAGGGGGATTTCAATTCGCATGCGAGAGGAAGGCAGGTAGTAAAAGTACTTCACTCATGTATGGATGAAAATAAGCTCATTTCGCGTCCATTACTTTATATGTCCTTGGTGTTATCTCTGGAAATAAGACTGATTTCTCTCACGATATAGCAATAACGACTGAAGCTGCAGTCCCTACTGACGAAGAGGCTGTGTTTTTTTTAGCGCAAAATACAAAAATGACAAGGAAGGCAAAGAATGCATACAGTGTCTTATGTTCGAATCGTGGGTTCACGGTGCTTGCGGTGGCTATGCAACTGGTGTATATATCTGTGATTATTGTAAGAATTATCTAAGAGCTGTAACTTTCAATTCACAATGATATATGATTTATGTGACTAATTAAAAACAAATGAAGGCTAATTTGTTAAATTTTATCTTCGACGTTTATATTTATGTTACTATAAATTTTTTTTACTATGGTAAAGACAAATCATCTTTCAGTTTTTAAATTAAAGTGTATATTTTATTTCAGCATTACTGGTGAAGGTAATTTGAAATACTGTATTCCAAATTACCCGCACCATAAGTAAATTTATGTTTTCTGAGATTTTTAATTTATTTTCAATTTTGAATTTGTTCCTAACCCTTGTTTTGTTTGACAATTTAGATTAAATAGATGACTATTTTCTCATTCTTATAATGTGGTTTCGGTTGACAGATCCGTTTCCACTTCTATTTATTCCTGAAAACAAATTGGTATTCTTAATATGCTACACTTCCTCTACCCACGAGAAATCAGAAAAAAAAAGATTTCTGTATTTTGTTGAAAATTTCTGTACACTTTCAAGCAAATTTTGATTCATCATCTGGTTTCGAAGTATCTTTTGTTTGAACAAAGTAGTAGCGCATTTGCCTATGCTACTTTGTCCAAATATAGAATTAAGAAATAAAACAAATTTTTTTTTAAACGATTGGCTTTAATTTTATATATAATATGATCGCCCCTTTTTTTAAAACTTCACAAACTCGCGGACAAATAAAAAAACCCGTCTAGTTCGCTCAGCGGTTGTATTTCTTATCCTCTTGTCAGTTTTTCTTCGTCTCTTTTTCCATCTATTACCTATCCCTGTGCAATTCAATTCGAATTACAGCAGTACGAGTAGAGTGGTTCATGCACTGACTTATACAAGCATTAACTAGTAGTTTTTCTTCTTCTTCTTCTTAGCACTACAGCCCCTCTTTGGCCTTCGCTTCCTGCAAATAGCGCCTCCAATTATTTCGGTCCATTGACCGCGTCCTCAAATTTCGAAATCCGAGCAGCAATGATCTGTCTTCGCCGACCGAGTCAGACCAGCGTTTCCTCGGTTTCCCCACTGGTGTCCGGCCTTCAGTTCTCCCAACGAATACCTTCTTCGGTATCCGTTGTTCATCCATACGATTCATGTAGCCGGCTCATTGCAGCTTCCGCAGCCTTACAATCGTTAAAGCCTCCGGTTCGTCAAAAATTTCATACAGCTCATGCTTGTATCGAATTCGCCATTGGTCCCCGTCTAGCTTTGCTCCAATTATTCGCCTCAGGACCCGTCTTTTAAAGGCCTTCAATATATTTCCGGATGCTTGGGTTAGGTTCCATGTTTCACACCCATAGCATAACACAGGTCTTATCACAGATTTGTATACATAGAGCTTTGTTTTCCTGTGTATGCAGCTGGTCTTCAAGACCGTCAAAACGGAATAAAATATTTTATTTGCGAGCTGTATTCTTCGGCGTATTTCATCTCATTACTCATTACTGGTATTTGTTATTTTAGCGCCTAAATACACAAATTCGCTCACATTTTCAATACTGTATTCGCCAAATGTGATATGTTGTGTATTCGAGGTATTTTTCCTAGACTGCGTCAAGAGCTTTATTTTATTTTCATTGATTTGCAGCCCTACTAGCTTTGCTTTGCTACCGAGTTTCAGGAAAAGTTCTTTGGCAGTTGTTAATAACCGTGACAAATTACTTATGTCGTCCGCATAGGCTACTACTTGGCTCGACTTGAATAGTAATGTACCTCGCGTATCGACAGGTAACTTCCTTATGACGTACTCCAGAGCCAAACTGAATAGCAATGGGGCCAGCCGATATTTGTATCAAAGGCATCGGTGCGTTGGTTATTGATGCGGACTTGGGAGGTCGTCGACGTCATTGTCACTTTGGTAAGGCGGACTAATTTGGCTGGGATACCAAAGCAAAGCATTATTTGGTACCGTACGTTACGATCAATACTGTCGCGTACTTGCTAAAAGTCGTCGAAAATTTGATGTACGTCTATATTGAGCTCCCAGCATTTTTCAAGTACCTGTCGAATTATCGATCTACCTACTCTAAAACCTCCTTAAAACTCCCCAAGAATACTGTTGGCGTGTGATCCGATTTTATTTTCTAAGATTTTAGGAAATATTTTGTACGCCGTGCAAAATAGTGATATGCCTCTATAATTTTCATACTGTAGTCACCTTTTTTGTGGATAGGAGATATAATTGATTGGCTCCACTCTTTCGGCATATGTTCTTGTTGCCAAATGTGCTGGATGACTTTGTGAATGGCTTTATGAACTTTGCTGCCACCATATTTGATGAGCTCCACTGGCATCTCATCGATGCCCGGCGCTTTATTATTCTTTTGGGCTTTGATGATGGAACAAACTTCGTCCAGAGTTGGTAGAAATGTTATGAACAAGCGAAGGAAACTCCCCGCCTACCGTTTAGTGCCTGCGAATGAAAGCTTCATGTTATGAACGAGCGAGTGGAACTCCCGCCTACCGCAAATGACGGCAATGTACATTACGGCAGATAAACAACACCGTTCAACTTAGGAGTTAGTACGGATATGCGCTAGCAAATTATAGGTATACCTTGCGGTCGATATTCCGCTGCTAAGCTTCAGCATATGGATGACGCGTACACGTTGGCGATTAATCACAGCGAGAAGCTCTATGTATGAGCAAGTTAAGGGAGCTTATAGCGATCAAAATTAAAAGCTTTCGCTAGCCAACTGAGAGCTTCAGCGAATATCTGGGCGAAAGCTTTCCTCGCTCATATGCAAAATATTTCCCCCAAGCTGGGCTACGATAATATCGTTAATATTGTAGAATGGCTCTCATCATCTACAAATTAATAAGGTGAAGCGGGGAGGAGAAGTTCCTAGTAAATGAGAACTCACGTTCTCATCGCCTCAGCGATTTAACGGCGAAGTACATCAAAAGCTCGAGTTGAATTAGTATTTATAGTCGTAGAGGAACTTTTGAGAAGCAGTGTGTGCTCAAGTCCATTAAGGGAGCTTGCTGCTACCCAATTAGTATCTACAATGGTGAAGTATTCGCGATTTCAGACGGAGGTATTGTATAGTGTACAACGAAGTAGTGAGGGGTTAGGTGTTGGCTTGCGCCGCGATCCTCAATCGGCCTTTTGGCGTTCCACGCCGTGTGGCCACCCCGCACCATTAGCACATCAAGTAAGTGTAAGTGTAGAGCGCTTCACCCAATACTGGTAGTTCGAGGTCTTCGACAACTTAAAACGTCAAATGTAATTAATCAATTCGATTGTAATGTAAATGTTTTAAAAAAAATCAACAATACAATAAAAATAATGCTTTAAAGTTAACTCTCGTCTTTGTTGATTTGGTTTAAATGGATAGAGTACAGCGAGATCTCTCCCCGGGAGCCTTGATGATGTATATAGCATACACATCAAAGCGAGCTCCCAGCTCATACCAGTCTGCATAGGGTATACTGGTTATGTAACAGAAACAATAGAAGCTCTCCGCCGACAGCGATAGACTCCGATGTTGTGGAGCTGTGCGGACGATTAAGGAGGTTCTTGAAATATGATGCCCATTTTTCCTTAATCTTGGTTTCATCAGCGATAATATTGCCGATGTCATCACGACAGAGCGTGGTTTTCGGCTGATAATCATGTTTCAGGCTTTTCACGGCTTTGTATGCTTGTTTTGTGTTGTTGCGCACTAAACTTACATCTACAAGGCGCTTTCCAAAATAAATGAGACTGAGCTGAAATAGAAACGACAGGAGCTTTGTTCTGATAAATTCAAGTTTATTTATTCAAAATAGTCTCCTCCGAAAGAGTGTTTCAGGTCATTGACCGGAATGTTCTTCAGGATATCGGTACAAGCCTTTTGGATGCCCTCTACGGACGCAAAGCATTTTGCTTTTATGGCCAAATACAACTTTCCGAATAGTTAGAAGTCACAGGGGGCCGATGACACAAACAAAATGTCACTTAAGACGCAATACCTTCGCTTCCACTGAACCGAATATCACCAAACTTTCACTGGAAGTCAGGGAGGAATGTAACTTTCCACAGATGGCGCCACCAAAAAAAATTATGATAAAAGTCTCGTTTATTTTAGTAAGCACCTTGTATACTTTTAAATTGGTCGTTATAGTATTTTCCTTTCTTAATCCTAATTATCTTACTCGCTACTCTTCTGAAATTTTCATAGTGTTCCCTCTTCGTCCTGGTTTTCGTACCTACGTATTCTTTGTACGCCTGATTCTTTTTATCTAACGCATTCTGGCACTCAACATCAAACCAATCATTACTCTTGCGCCGGGCTTGATGTCCGATAGACTATTCTACCACAGTCCTGATAGCCGCTTTCACTTCCATCCAGAGCTCGTTGCTCGTCTTTAACGATGCGTCTGATAAGATGGGAGCTAGCTAGTTGTCGAGGGTATCCGTGAAATTTTTGGCCGGTGTCAAATTTTCATAGCGGGCTGGTCTTCGCCGAATATGCCTTTGATATACGACATCGATAGGTTAATTTGATCAAGTGATGATCTGAGTTACAATTGGCTGATCGATTTGGTTTTGTGTGTTGCCATCCGGCGATACCCAAGTCATTGATGAATGTCGATGTGGGAAGCAAGGCAAACGTATGACTAGATTTCTGCTACATGCAAAGTCAATCAGACGCTGGCCGTTGTAATTTGTTTCATCGTGGAGGCTTTACCCTCCAGTCGTTCCCCGATGAGATAGCTCATTGCCAACCTTAGCGTTGAAATCACCCAGAATTATTTTTGTGTCGTTTGTAGGCAATGAGTTGTAGAACGTTTCCTTCGTCTCTTCGTCCTTTTCTTTAGTCGGGGCATTAAAATTAATCAGCCAAATTTTGAAGCATTTCGCTTCTATACAGATCGCACACAACCGTTCATTGACTGCCTTAAAATCAATAACGTGCGACTTGAACTCCCTATCCACAAAGAAGGCCACTCCGAATTCTCGTTTTCCAGTAGGCTTCCCACTTCCAGTCCAATTCGCTTCCTGGATTGCCAGTATTTTTAATTGATATTGGCTGTCCTGCTGCGCCAGAGTAATTGAGTGATCTGACATTCCAGGATCCAATGCCATAGTCCTTTTTTCGTTAGCGAAGTCGTTGCCGTGATTCCAATCCATTCCGAGGACTATCAACAGGTTTCGAAACATTTTAAGGTTTTCCAGAGACATATCATGCCCATTAAGTGTCTCCTCTTTTCTCCTGTTATGTCGGCCTCTTTCGATTGGTCTGGAGGCCATTCTTTTTATGGCGCTTGATTGTGGAGCTATCTGCGCTTCTCCAGTAGACTTAGCCCTCAGCTCCTTCTTCAGCCCCTTCTTTACACTTTTTCTATTGTTTTTTGCAAGCCACATTCTGGTTTAATTCTCTTCAGGATGCTTCACGCTTCCGCTCAACGGCTATTGAATTCTTCTCTTTATAGAGAGGCTTTCTGCTTCAGTTTCTGGATGCAATGCTTCAGTTAAATTTTCAGCGATGTCAGCTATTTCCCACATCAGCACGTCCTTGGTCTCCTCACTCTTTTTTTTCTGCCGTCAGGGCCGTCGAGAGGGGGGGGGGGAGCCGGAGTAATTTCCGCGGGGCCCGGGGTAGGGCGAGGGGCCCAGATCGTAGCGAAATACATTATTAGAAGTTTTATTGCGGTACATTTAACAAAATAAGAATAAAATATTTAAAGCATCTAATGTGCAGAATTCTGCACTGAGAAAAGTATCAAATTGATCCAAAGTTTAAAAATTAATAAAAACAAATATAATTCCAGCAATTAATGAAGCTATGTACTCTACAAACAGTAATTAATAAATTGATACATTTTCAAAGCACTAAAATTCTTACAGAGGTAATATTGCTGTAAATATGAGACATAAACAAAAGTTATATATGCATACATAACTCGCTCGTAAATTTTTCAAGGAAAATTTGAAACTATATTTCTTGTAATCTACAATCTACCTAAATAATTTCTCTCCCTCATCTCTTTTTCAACGCTGCGCGCCGCAGTAGTTTGAAGTCCACACCTAGCACATACGTTTTTTTGTGGGGGCCCGGGCAGCTTTCGTCATTTCAGTAAATATTCAGTCAAAAAGGACTGGACGTGTCCCAATAGGAAAAGAAGCACTGCGGCATTAATTTCGAAGCGCTTCTTTGGAAGTAATGAAGCAGTTCTGTCTACTTTCTGGTTTCTTATATCTTTTAGCATTGTATGTCCGCTAAAAAAGCACTTCGCAAATGTTACTTTTGAAGCGCTTTTTCAGCGTCCAAGTTGAAGTGAATGGGAAGCGCTTCTGTCTCCTTTCGGGGTTCATATATTAGGATTGTGTATAAAAAAAATTACAAAATCCTACTAGTTTCACGACCTATCTGTCCGTCTGTTCGTCCGTGCATCACAGAAAGTTTTCTCAGAAACTACAAAAGCTACAATCATGAAATTTTGTGCACAGGTCAGAAATGATAGCTCTCTAAAGTCCATGTATAAATTTTCTTTAAAGGTTTTAACGGGGGTCCCCCCATACATAGAGGCGACAGTTGAAATTTTTTTTTGTTAAATATAACCGATACGGGTATCAAAAGAAAAATATTAATGAGAACTTTTGAAATTAGGTGCAAAAAGTTTGATAAGAGTATAGGGGAGTGCAGGGGACAAATTGGTTTTCCCCCTTCGTGATTGGACATCTTTGAGCCGAAAAACTTTAAACAAATTTTGGAAGTAGGCCTTAATAACTGCATGGGCAACAAATACCGGAGAAGTTACAATTCAGTCAACTTCCAACCAACCGAATGTGTATGTCACTGGAACTAACGAAAATAAACATTCAAGAAATTTCCTGGAGTCGCGGATGAAATTATGATACCTCAGTGCATCCAAACTGCATTCTGATCGCTGCTGTTTATGCGCTTCGTTATTCCTACATTTAGACAGAAGCATAAAGCGCTTTCGTGCTCGCTGCCACCGGAAGCACTACCAAATTTTCCTATTGGGGTGCAACAAAAAACTACACAAATGCATATGTGGTGATTGATTGAATTTCAAGAATATTCGCCACTTGGTCATTAGCTCTGGCAAAGTCCGCATATTGTCGCTGTGTTTCAAAAGAGATTATACGCAAAATTGGATAAGTTCCTGAAAAAGTTATATCGAGGTGTTTTACATTGAAGAACCTGCAAACCGTCTCTTTGCTATTTCGCCAAAGATCCAAAGGTAAGAATGCGCTATCCTTACAATAAAATTTTAATTGATGAAATATATATACGTGAGTATTTCGCTCGTGGAAACCCGGTAAAGATAATTCTTTGTTTTTGAAATGCAATTCTGATAAAATAAATTAGTGCTTAGCAACGATTTTAAAGACAAATCGTTTTCTTTTTTTTACATAAATGTATGCATAGTTGGCATATCACGCTTGTTCAATAAAAGAATGCGAAGAATATGTTAGTTATCAAATAGTTAAATTTTTGCACACATTTAACTAACCAATATTTTTATGCTAAAGGTTAGAAAAAAGTGCCTAAACTTTTTCATTAGAATTGTGATTTTTGTAATAATTTTGTACAAATATGAAATATATGTATAAAATATGTTTGTGCTCTTGTCAGTAAATTAAAATAAGCTTTTGCATAAGAAATTAAGCGTAACGTGTAAGATTAAGTTTAAGTTCTTTCAATAACTTTCTAGGCAGTGCAATACCTATCATTTACAGTAATGTCCGTATTTCAACTATCTCAACATTTTTTGTAATTGGTGGTATATGTATATCGAGCACAGTACTAATTTATTCCATTCCATACAAATTGAGTTGAGTAAAGAGAACAGCAATAGAATTTAGAAACTTTTATGTGTATATTTGCTACGCTTTAAAAAGTTTTTTTTTTAATAGATTGTTAAAATATACGTGCATCCAGTATTCAGATAAACAAAACATTTAAAACTGAAATGTCGGGTGTAAAAGACTATAAGCATAAATCCGGTGCTCAAAAACGAAGGGAAAAGATTGAGCAAAATAAAAATCAGACGAAACTAGATGCGATGAGTTTTTTTTAAAAAGCCAACATTAGCAAATAATGTTGATGATATTAACAATATTCCTCAAGAAGATGAGATTCAAATCGCTAGGAATAAAGTTAACGACGATGACTCACTTAATACCGATAAAAGTAGTCTTGAAACCGATATTCAAACAATAGACAGATAAAAACCGACAACTGCAAACTTGCATAGGACTTGATAAACAATTATTAGTTAATAGTTCTAGTACTTCTGATTTAGCTGTTTTGCATCCATCGAGTGCTGAAGAGAAAACGATTAGCACTATTACTGAAGTAGATCCATATGGAAACAGAGTGACAAACTTTACACAAAAGAAACTTTATGACTTTGATATTAGTGTTATAGAGGCTTTACATATTGCACCCGCTAAAATAGATGAAATTGTTCACAGAGGTCCTCAAAATTTTCCTTCCGTTTTCCCCAAAGATGTAAAAGGTGGGAAATTTCCGACTGGAATATTCGAAATAATGTTAAAAAACGGAGAGAGGATAAAAAGAGATTTGGCTGATTTGGAGTCGGATAAAGAAAGCTCTGTTTTGTTACCCTTGTCGCGTGTTCTGTAAGTTCCCCGAGTCAAAAAGATCTGCTTTAACTTTACCTTCTGGGTATTCGATAGATAAAAGTTGGAAAAAATTATATGAACGCATACCAGAACATGAAAATAGCAATATTCATAAAATATGTTATATTGAGTGGAGTACTTTTGAAACTCGATTAAAAAATGATACCACAATTGACAAATTACTTTCTGAAAGCGTCAAAAACGAAGTCCAGCGTTGGAAGCACATACTTAAAATAATTTTGGATACAACATTATTCCTTTCTGAATGCGGATTAGCTTTCAGGGGATCGGGCACTAAGGTTGGTGAAGTCAACAATGGAAATTTTCTTGGGATTCTTGATTTAATTTCACATTATGATCCTATATTAAAAGATCATTTATGCAAAATTAAAGAATCTCAAATTTCGAAAACTCGAATGCAAGCTCACTACTTATCGCCAACGTCACAAAATGAGTTTATTGAAAGCTGTGCAAAACTCGTTGTCTCTGCTATTAAAAAAGAGAGAGAATCTGTCAAATATTATGCAATAATAGTTGATGCTACACCAGATGCAGCCCATATTGAGCAAACAGTTTTCATCTTGCGCTATGTACTGTTGGACCCTGCGATAAATGAATATAAAATTCATGAACCTTTTTTGGAATTCGTTGACTGTAGTAAAAAAACTGGTGAAGATATTGCTAGATTGATTACAGACACTAAAAAAGCATGATATTCCACTTTCAGAATGTCGTGCTCAAGGATATGACAATGGCAGTAATATGAGTGGCAAATACAAAGGTGCGCAAAGCCGCATAATTCAGCAAAATTTACTGGCTATATTTTCACCATGCGGAGGCCATACCCTAAACCTTTGTGGAGAACAAACTGTCGAAAGTTGTTCGCAAGTCACTACTTTTTTCGGAACAGTGCAGAAGCTTTATAATATATTTAGTTCAAGCCCACAGAGGTGGGAAATTCTGAAAAAAAATATTGGCAGCTCCTTACATAGTTTGTCTGAAACTCGCTGGTCAGCTCGAGTAGAAGCAGTTAAACCATTTGCTGCTCACATTCCTGGCTTGAAAAATGCATTAAATGAATTAGAGACTTTAAACCTTTCACCAGAAATAAGAGTAGATGTAAATGGCATTCAAAAGTATATAAATTCTTTTGAATGCATAATATTAGCATCTACCTGGATCGAAGCATTAACTGCTATTAACCATTGCAATTTGATATTACAAGCCAGACATTCTACGTTAGGTGAAGAAATCAAAAACATCGATAATTTAGTTGACCAACTAAAAAAATTACGCGATTGTTGGGATAATATTTTCAGTGAGTGTACGCTAGTAGCTCAAAATCTAGATATTCCAGTAAATTTTCCCGAGAAAAGAAGAAAAACGCGAAAGAGGTTCTTCGATGAATCTGCAGATGATGTGGCAGAATTAAGTCCTGAGAAGCAGTTGAACCAAAGTGTATATTACGTCATATTTGACAGTTTGATTGCCAATATTACATCCCGTTTTGAAGCAATGAGAGGGATAAACGATAAATTTAGTTTTTTATGGCAATATGTTACCCTTACAGATGATGGTATTCGGTTAAAAGTTAGCCATTTTTGCAAATTCTACGATACGGATGCAGGGGCGTCGCGAAGGTCATGAAATTGGGGGGGTGACACTCATTTATTTGCCGACTTGCTGAAAAACATTGCATAGGTTTTGCATGTAAAATGAAATAACGAGAAAGGAAATTAACTTTCATTGCCTAGAAGAACGCTTTGAAAACAAAAAATAATGATGAAGACATCTAAATAGTTAATAGTAAAATCAATTTATTTGAAAATATACAAAAACGAAAAACAATACACTGAACAATTAAAAGTATTGTAGCTTTATATCGAATACTAAATAAAAGATTCATATTTTAACTCTGCGGTGTTTCAATAGAGACCATTTTTCAATAATTTCGCGAAGGTTCAGTTTATCTACTTTATCTTTCGAAGAAAAAAGCAACATCAAAGAATTCAAACGATCATCTCCCATTGTCGTCCGTAGATGATTGACAACTATCTTCAGTTTGCTAAATGAACGTTCACAAGAAGCTGATGTTACAGGAGCAGTTAAAACAAAACAAATCATTTTATAAGCAAGTGGTATTGCACTCCTCAATTTGAATGCAATTTTAGAAACATCGGCAAAATTTGTGCATTTCTCACACGAATCAAATAGAATTTGTGACTCAGCAAGCAAACATTCTGGCTCAGTTTTAAAAAATTCTGGTTCTAATAGTCGAATTGATTTTATCAATTCAAGAGTGACATTATTTCTATGAACGGGAATTTTAAAAATTTCCTGAATCGGTTTTAACGTTGATAAAGATTCATGCAAATGATCATGAATGGCAGATGCGAAAACATGAAACACAATTTTAAATTCCTTCCTGTAAAATGTTTTGAACTCGAAATGACAAGCATTTTCTGAACTCTCATCAATTTTTTTTTGAGACATAGCGAGTTCTATGATGCCTTGAAAAATCATTTTCTGGACAAATCTGCAATTTTCTAGCAAATAAAACTGAGCTCTCTATCAATGCATTGATTTGGTCGTCGTCAGCGCTCATTTGCTGTAGTGACACTGAAGTACTTTGAATTAACAATAAAGCATCAATGACATTTAATTCATTAGCTTCCAAATTTTCTGTCAAATTTTTAACTTTAAACATTACATTCTTGCAAAAATATAATGAGCAAATGAAATCAAAATCTAGAATTTTTTTGAGTAAACCGGCAGCCATAGAACGTGATTTAGTATCAAAATTTTCCGAACCTTGTGTTATTTTTTCCAAAGCATGTACAATGCCTTCGAATGAAATCCATACAGCTTTTACCGTTTCAGCTCTAGCAGTCCAGCGTGTTTTCGATAAACATTTCAGTTGCAATGAATTTTCAATACTTTTCAACTCTTCCCGAAGATTTTGAAAACGTTTCGTACTTCCTGAGAAAAAAACATACAAAGCTTCTAAAACGTTAAAGAAATCATTAATTAGAGCACTTTGTTTGCAAGATGTTTCTACAAAAACGTTGATTCGATGAGCTTCACACGGAACGTAGGGAATATTTTTACAACATTTTTCAGATAATTTCTTCTGCGTGCCATTATATTTTCCACTCATGTTGGCCGCGAAATCGTAGGACTGAAAAACGATATTTTTCACTGAAATCCCCAATGACTGAAGAGCCACTACAATTTTTTCTGCCAGTTCTTCACCAGTTTTTTTCGTTAGAATAACATCCATCTTGAGAAGGCGTTCAACAGGTACAGGTCCATCGTTTGTTGGGAGCACATACCGAATGTTGATGGCTAATCGATCTTGGTGTGACAAATCAGGAGTTGTATCAGCCATGACAGAAAAGATACCAGCTTCATTAATTTCGGCAACGATGGCTTCTTGAGTTTAAGCTCCCAGTAAATCGATGAATTCGTTTTGGGTAGTGGGGCTCAAGTACGTTACATGATGTGGTCTTTTAGAGATTTCATTTAACCATTTGTTTATCAATGGGCAATGTCGCGAAATCAAAGAAACAATTTGTAAAAAATTTCCATTGTTATTTTCTGGCGATTCTTCGTGACCACGAAAAGCCAACCCTTGTCTCCCCAAAGTTCTTGTTACATCAAGCAAAACTTGTAGAACCTTAAAGTGATATTCTTTCTCCTGCTCTTCTTTAATTTTATTCTGCCGCAAAGATTTATCTAAGAATACATTGATATGGGTTCCTTCGTTGATGAAATTACAGTAGTCACTTAAAGATGCACGATGAGATTCTGAAGTGAAGTGCTGAACTAGTTTTCCTTCTTTATTCTGACCTCTACTTTTCATTTTATGCCACTGGCGAACACCTACTGACGTCCACTCTTTACTACCATGAGCCCTTCTAGCTCCCTCGGCAAACAAAAAACAAGCGAAGCAATACGCTGCATCTTTGTAAGGACTATATTCCAAAAATGGGAACTCATTATACCATGCTGGATTAAAACGGCATTGTTTATTGGTAGGAATATCTGGATTCGCTGGATAAATGGCAAGTTTCGGCTGGTATGGTCCTAGCGAACTTAAAAATCTTCGCTGATTGGTGGTTGATATTGTTCCCCTTTTTCCAGGATCATGGTTTATGAAACTTTCACTCACAATATGCAGATCAAAAGTCTTTGATGACAGTTTTTCTTCTTCTTTTTTTGCTAATTGCAGCAACTCCTCACTTTCTTCGTGGATGTGGGTCAAACTATCGATCATATCGATAAAAAACGCTTTTACATTCGGAGCTGCATCACTTGTCACATTCTTCAAAAGTTCACCTACTCTTTCAAAGTTACTTAGAAATTCTGCTACCTTACCGGAAAAATTGATCCAAGTCGGATTAGCCTCAGCTTCTTTAGGTAATGGTACTTCATTTGATTGTTGCGGTGAAAGTTGTGAAGGAGATTTGGGTGAAGCTGGCGACGATGGCGGTAGTGTCACTGGAGGTGAGGGTGGTAATCGTGTGGATGCTGATAGTGAAAATGGTCGTTGTCCTATCTTTTGTTGCACAGGAAAAATTGTCGTTGAAATAACGGGTTTGCTGGCTCCAGCCAATTGCTGCTCTAAATCATCTGCAGGTAGTTTAGCAACATTCTCTTCTATAACAGCAACTACAGTATGACTATTTGATGATGGAATTGTTGAAGGTACAATTTTTCTTTTAGAGGCTTCGAATGGATTTGATGGAGCTCCGACATGTTTGACTCTAACATATTTTCCATTATGTTTAGAAATTTCATGTCGAGACTTGTAGTCATCGTCAAACTGACTCCCACAATCTTCACATTCTACTTTCATCCTTTTCCTTAGTGGTTTTGACATTATTATAAAACCTATGAAGAAATGTTTCCATTGCATTAAGTGAAAAGATTTCTACTAGATGCGTAGGTATTACATTTATCACGAAAATGAAATTTACAGTATTGTAACATTAAAGTTACTTTCAAAGTAGCTGCGTTTGAATATCGTAAAAGTAAATATCTATCAAGTTTATTCAAAACGAAGAAAAATTTAGTATTTTTTCACTAAAATCAAATTTTAGTCTCAGCAAAATAAAAAAGCAGCATTTATATTGAAACAATAATTTACTGATTTGGTGTTTTACTTCTACTAAAATGATTCGATATAATAGTGAGTTGTGTAGTTGTGATTTCATTTTAAATTAAAGTTACGACTTACCTTGAAAATAGTCTCAAAAAATGATTAACCTTGTTGATCTATTCTTTTCCCTCTCTATTCTTCTACCAAGCCACTTATTCGAATCTATTGTCTAATAAGGCACTATTTTTTATACCTAGAACTAATTTGCACATGTTTATCGAGTTTACAAAAGAAAAATACTAAAAATGTGTGATTTGCAAAATGATTATACTCAAGGCATTTCACTTTCAGTTGCAAACCTTCGAAGCACTCAAAAATTATATGTCTTTCTATGGACGCCGCGCCACAAACATCCCTACGGACTAGCGGTAGTCTCTAGATAGCGAAGAGTAAATGATATATTATTCGTTCAATGCATATGACATGGCCCATCAGATGAGTTGTTACCATAGAGGTATAAGACTGTAGGGGAGCTATGTTCATGTATATAATTGAAATTACTTACAAAAATTGCTTATTTTGTGTTTTGGTAGGCTATACAAATGAAAATTAAGTTAGGTGAAGTTCAAAGTTGAAAAATTTCCTGAAAAGAAATATTTCATGGCTGAATTTTCGGTAATATATTATTAGAAATTGTGAAAATGCCGACTTCCAAAATATTTGGGGGGGGGGTGTAACACCCCCCCACACCCCCCCATCGCTACGCCCCTGTACGGATGTGTCTTCGCAGCAAACCATTGAAGAAATGCTTCTTCTCAAATCAATACATAAGTCAAACTTAAGGAATGACTTTCTACTACCCTTGAAAACTGCTTAATAAGCTTGTTGAATTGAGGCTCGCAGTTCTCTTTCCAAATGTTGTTGTGGCATTGCGCATTTATAGCACAATCCCCGTGAGTGTAGCTAAAGGAGAACGATCGTTTAGTGCTCTTGCACGTATAACAAATGAGCTGCGTTCCACCATGTGCCAGGACCGCCTAACACATTTAGGTACTTTGGCAATAGAGTCGTCGCTAGCAAGGCAGCTAGATTTTGATGAAATTATAAATAATTTCGCGAATAAAAAAGCCAGAAAGGCATTTTTAGAATAATTTTATGCGAAAATAATTTTACCAAAAAGAAGAATATGAGAATAAAAAAATTTGAATTTATGTGTCAAATCCAGAATTTTATGATTTTATATTATTTGTACTCATTTCAATATTACATTTTTTTACTGTTATGAATTTCATCACAAATGTATAAATAAAATTATTTATGAACTATAATCAAAATTGTTTGGGCTATATTCAAGTTAAATGAAAATTTTCATGAAAACAGGCTTTCGGGGGAGGGGGCCCGCAAAAGTTAAGTCCCGCATAGTCTTCTATCTCTCAACGGCCCTGTCTGCCGTGGTTTGTTTTTTGCCCTGCTAATCGGGAGACCGTCTCTACCGAATCAACATCACCAACTCAACGGTGCGAACTTCGAAAGTACTCCGAGGCCTGCCACGGTTTTACCGGGACAGAGACGGTATGACATTTAGATTGAATCCATTCAGGCGCGATGTGGTACAGTCCTAATTAGCTAGGTACAAAATATAACCGCCAGCCTAAAACGTTAGTTCCAATTCAATATCCAATTCATCGTCCAAAGATTGTTGCCAGATCGTCATTGGCGGAGGAACCTTCAGAAAACCGCTACCTCATCGGGTACGTGAAGGCGTCACTCTCAAAAAAGTGCTAGCGTCCAAGAGTACTCTTGTCAACAAGCCTTTTCCTGCAGTACTTTTAGCCTCTTAGCTTTGTGATTTAAAGATTAAAAATAGACATTAAAATTTTAATTTATTGTATTTCATAACGCTACAAAGATTTCGTCATGCTTCGGGCGTACAATCTGATATAGCGCTTGCAGTTTATAAATCCTACGAAAAAAAGGGTTGGACACATACCGATGAGCCTTTAAATGAGTAGAGTCTCTCTACACTATCCTATACCTCTATGGGAGGAATCTTTCATGTCTCCAATTTCCGCCGAGTTCGGCGATACACGAAGCTAGATTATTTAATTATATATTTTTTTCTCTCGATAAAGAGTTACGCTTGTCCTATAAAATTCACAAAGCTCTTCTGGTAAGATAACACTTTTTCTTACTTAATTTGTTTCTTTTCTTCTTTTGTTGATTGTAAAATTACCCTGAATACCAGCAAAAATATACAAAATCAGTTTGCCACTCTTTCAACGACCTAAGAAAAACATCACCGAGAAATAATAAACTGAAGCAGCATCGAGTAATTAACGCACTACAGGTCTCGAGAAATTATTGGACACTGCGGCAGATTAACTTCATCATTAGTATCGGTTATATGAATAGTGTCTGTTTTAATGAAAAATACGAAAAGTAACACACTACGTGGTAACTATGCACTACTAAAATGTAATGCTTCCCAAGATGCATCACCTCACTCTCCATATTTAGACATTTGCAATCCGCAGTACACTTAACGCATAAATCTCATCTATCTGCACCATCTTAAAAATGTGATGTGACTTTTGTCTTGGCCGCGCAATCCTATGTGAATACGACCCAGCTTGATGTGAAGATAATGTTGCTGGAAGGCTTCATTCTGATCATCAAGTCAAGTGGAAAATTCAGGCAACGATCAGCACTTGGCCATTTCATGCTGTGGAAGGCAAGGGGTAATGTTGGAGAACATTTCCAAGTTTAATAACTTTTTGTATTTAGTTTATAAGTAAAATTTAACATTCTTTTGAGCCGAAAATAAAATATTCAATTCACATTAAAATCTTCTTTCTTGGGAATTTTTTTATTCTCTCAACAATATTTTTAGAAGTCAATATATACTTGAACTCACCTTTACTGTATGGCTAACAGATGAAAGAGATTGTCATTTTTAGACCAGATATTTAACGATTTAAAGTGAAGGTAATGTCATCACGAAAGCTTCTAAGGTTTTAAATCCAACGGCATATGCAATAGATATGGCATACGTATAAATATCTTCTCCAATCAACCTAGTTGTGTCTTATTACGACACAATATAAAATAAAGTCTCTTTAACTGTAGCATTATCGTTTTTGCTTTAATTTCATTCAAGATCGTCATATACATGTCAGTCTTTTAAAAATCAAAAATGTTAACAAATTAAATCATCCCTTCACTTGGCGATAAGTTACAGTAAGTAGCATACTATCATACGTTTAGATATAATTTTCACTAGTGAGGCGCTCAGAAAATGCCTTCTCTATTAAAAACTAACAGGTTGTAAAGTTTAAATTTAAATATATCCACAAATGAAAAGAAAATAATTTAATAGATCAACTCAATTAAATGAAGGATTTCAATACTCATTCAGGTTACTGGCTTAAGTCTTATGTTTTCTTTTGTTCAATTGGTTTATTTCAATGTTTGCCTGGGATTATTTTTTTATTTCAATTATTCTAAAGCTTAACTGCAAACCTTATTAACATGAAAGAATCGTTCCCACTGCCCTTTGTAACATGGATACGCATGCAATGAAGTATGCTAGAATACGCACAACCATGAAATGGCCGCATAAGACTTAATCGTTGAGATTTCTGTGGTCACATTTTCAACCTTTCTGGGTAATTTCATTCTCGAGTAAATTATTTTCAAACCGCTGTGATAATGCATTTAGTTCTCGATCACCCATGCATTAAAGAACCCATTAACTTTTTGTTCTTAGGTTGGTTGAAGCGAACTGAGGCATCTTCAGCCAATTGAAGCAGTGTTTTAGTTTATTTGATGTTAATATTTTAGTAAAACAAGACTCTGATGACCTGCTTGTGATAGCCTTGACCACGAAGAGTTTCAGAAGCAAAGGAAGAGTATTTATAACGCATAGAAGGAGATGTTACCTTTAGTCCCAAGCTAGGAATAAATAGTTTTCAAGGTTATATTATATTAAGTTCAATGACTAGTCTGCAAGATAGCACTCGCATTTTTTGTTAGCAAGGGGATGCAATTTAATGATAATTGCAGGTTGAAGATCAATTGCTTGATATGAGATAATATTATTCAATAAAATAAATTGTACGACTTTTGCGAGAGCGTTTCGTTCGATGATTCTAGATTAACTTAGTAATAATAACGTTATTGCATAAATTTTAGTACAGTAGATCGATGTCGCTGAAAATCGTTCCCACCATTAAGATTTTGTAACATTCCCACAACTCCAAACTAAATTATTCAATTGAAAATATAACTCGTTGGGTAGACAGAACTACGCTCATGTGAGAAGGGTATTGTACTTCACCCACTAATTTCTAATCTAATTTAGTACATTTCCCTTTCGCCTGCTACCCCTCGACATTGATAAGGTAATTTTAAGACCTATTTTGAAAAGATCTCATTGAGACCCATCACCTATCATATGACGTCCCACTTGACTACTGTTTTTTTTTGTTCAATCACTAACTAAAACAAGGGACTTCGATCTTTAATTGAACCACTTTTAAGCACACAATTGATTTATTTTACCAGAAAAAACTCTCACAATTTGATCATAGCTCAGCCTCATTATTTTTTTGAGTGACAAGTTGCTGGCAAGTTCTTAAAAGACGCACACCGCCGTTATGCGTAAACAGCTCACTACACATTTTTCGATCGTACATAACCGCCTACCAAGAACTTGTCCTTCATGTACACAAAATGATCATACCTTTCCAATTATTCAAACTCAAATAAATGTACTATTGTAAGAACCAAAATTAAAAGATTTTAACATAATACAAAGTAACATAAAATCTAACCGCCCACAATAGTTATTTAGTAAGCACACAAATTTTACTAACTGGTCTTTTCAGAACTCCATTCTTACATTTGATTGTTATGACTCTCGTGATATCATCAGGACCTGGATGTTTCTGTATAATTTTACCGATTACCTATTTAGCCAGCGGAACTTTATCTTCTCTAATAACTACAACATCATTTAGATTAGGTTCAGAAATTCCACTATTCCATTTGTAGCGTTGATTTAAGGTAACCAAATATTCTTTTGACCATCTTTCCAAAAAATCGCAAATCTTTTTTTGACATAATTTCCATCTATCTAAAATGTTACGAGGTTGATGACAATAATTCTCATCAGATACATTTATCAATGGCTCACCCACCAGAAATGGCCTGGTGTCAATGGAAGAGGGTCATCGGGATCGTCACTCAAAACCGAAATAGGACACGAATTTAAATACGCTTCTATCTGTATTAAACCGTAGTCAACTCCTCAAACGTAAGCGTACTATCCCCTCTGAACTTTTTTAGACGATCCTTCACACTGCGCACTCCTGCCTCCCATAAGACACCAAAGTGTAGTGAATAAGGGATGTTCAAAATGTCCGTAAAGGACTGCAGCGATGTTCTGCTGCCTCGGCAGAGGAAGGTGTCGGTGTCTGCCGAGAATGCCCTCGTCTGGAGACGCGTGAATGCGCTGGCAGGCTAGCATTGCGGTGTCGTGGGGCGGGTTCGTTTCCCCAGCACGAGGACCCACTACAAAAAAATTTCGCATTCACGAATTGGACTGCGGATCAAAAGACGACAGGAGTCGCAAAAATTGTAGATAACTACACAGAGGGAATTATAACTTGTTACGAGAACAAGTGAAACCTGAAAAGAAAGGCGAACTTGGGGTGACCTCGTCTTTACCCAAATAAATTCAGGGCCCACAAATGAAAGAGGGGCAACCGGGTGGTGGTGGAGCCCCTTCATACCCACCCAACCGGAATAAATCCATTGATAATTTGTTGAAGTGGCCAGGTATTCCTCTTCTGAGTGGAAAACTCATACAACTTGAATTGTATGAACCTTCCCATCAGAAGGGGAGTACCCCGGTGACCAATTTATGTCATAGAATTATACAATTGAATTGCATAACTCTATGCCATAAAAAGGCACTTTGCTTGGGCCACTCAACCCATGAAGTCACCTGAAACAAAAGAAGGAATTAGGTTGTACCCGGCGGCTGGCTCATATTTTGGGGTGGAAGCCTGCCACCGTACCGGGTCCTATACCCGATTAGAAGAACAAAATGAAAAGACCGATTTTTTTAACGTCTAGCAATTCATTTTATTCATTTCGTTATATCGATGTCAAACTATTACTCCTTTTTTTTCCAAAACAGAAGTTTCAATTTTTTATATATAATGATTTTTGCTCTTCCAAACAAAAATGGTCTAATTTGACTTCAATAGCAAGACCAAAATAACATTTAAGAAAAAGTTTTCGAAAATGAATAATTGTATATAAAAAAAAACAGCAAAATTAAAAGAAAAGTTTAAGAAAATTACTAATTGTATTAATGGACAGAAGAATTTAAGAGAAATCTATGGAAATTAAGAAATCATATAGAAAAGGTGCAATAAAATTTAGCAAGAATTTGGAAAAATTAACAATGGTATCAATGTATACAGAGAAATTAAGGGAAATCTATGGAAATTAAATTTGTGTAGAAAAAGAGGCAACAAGATTTAGCAAAAATTTAAAAAAAAAAAAAACAATCAAAATTTGTATTAACGGCCAAAAGAAATTAAGAAAATTGTATGGAGGAAAAAATAATGTAGGAAAGGTGCAACAAAATTTAGCTCAAATTTGAAAAAACAAAATTAAAACTGTATTAATGGACAAAAGAAATTAAGAGAAATTTATGGAAATTAAAATTGTTGCAGAAAAGATGCAACAAAATTAAGAGAAAATTTGAAAAAAAACGCTTTAAATCTGTATCAAAATTTGTGGAAAAACAATTATATCAGGAAAATTTACAAAAAAGGGTACTTACCCAACATCCTCGCTGGGCGCCCGTTGACGATGTGGGTAGTTCCAGCGTTGCCTGAAACAAATTTTATTGTTAATGATGTTCCGCGTTGCACACCTTAATTTCACTTTACTGACAAACGGGGGGAGAGAAAATATCCGAATACTTTTACACTGATTAACTTTAAGGTCTTTAATACAATAAAATGTCGAGACAAGCATCCATATAAACCACGACGAGCATCGCTCCACCCATTAATCTTTCTCCTCTTTCTCCTGGTGAACTTCTATTGCAGTTGTGAACAAAGTTTCACGATCTAGACACATTATCTCGTGTATCCTTAGCCATTTAGCTCTTGCCAACCCAACGTATTCGGCCTTGATTCCAGTATCCCATTCATTCCGAGGTATATCACTTCTCCAACCATCTATCCGATTGTTCCACGGGTGCCAAAGTGGTTCAAGTTACCCGTATACAGCCTTCTGCTGGCATTAGCGCTGGCGATAGTACTCGGTCAGGTTTTTCCTGTGTTCCACTGAACCACTCGCTGTTCACTCACGCTCGGCGACACACCGGAAATCGTTTCACTCTTTTCCAGCAATTTCGGGCGAACTCCCACTTCTTCCTATTTTCTGGCGCACACACTTCACTCTTTGTATGTATTCAGACTGCAAACGATTATCTCAGGCCTTGAATCACCAATATACGGACGTTCAATTGCAGGTGGCGAAGGGAAATTGTACGTTAGACATAATTGTTTACTTCACTTATAAAATGCAATTATATGCCGGGGTTTGTGTCAGACAATAACCATTACAATAGAAGTAAAAAGCGATGGTGGGATTTATTCATCGGTATCCACTTGATAAGCAAACAATGCTCATTGAAAGTTTATTCTATAATGTCACTCCGAAAATCATTTAAAAAAAATGCTCTGCTCAAATAAACTACGTGGCTAAATTCTTTCATCAGCACTGCCGCATGTCACCATTCAGTCCATTTCCACAATTTTCGTTTGTACTTATTGCGGCAAATATTACATGTTTGGATTCACCAACTTTTCTTTTTCGTTGGCCACATAGGGAAACGCGAGAAGATCCGGAAAGATATTTTTCGATCAAACGCGTATTTATTTTGTTCGGGTTGCCGGTTTTTCTTCGAAGACTTGCTCTCTGATCCTTCATTAATTCATTTCACCCCAAGCATGCACCATTCAAACACAGAATTTATTCCATGAAAGTGTTCCGTGTACTTCTGTGAAACGTTCCATTTTGTTTGTATTCTCACGATTCATCTCTGTGTGCACGCTTCTTCTAACAAGTATTGTGGAGGAATTTCCGAATTTGTATTGGAACAGGCACAGTACATTAACAACAACGATTCCACGCGAACCGACTTCCTTAATCGATGAAGCGAAGTTGCATCACAGCATTTCGAAAAATTTCCGACAAAAGAGCTAACTGTTAATTACAAATTCTTTACATGCTAAGTGCATTGAGTACGACGCCTTTTCCACATTTTCAAATTGTTTCTCCGTTTCATATCTCCTTTGGGGACCTGATTATTTCTGGGAGCTAAAGAATAACTTTTCGACAGATGATTTAAGGGAGGGAGAAACCTTTGGACACCCAAGCGAAAACACTTCCACCAGATTTTGACGGAACACGAGTTTTATTCCACTTTTCGCTAACCCACACGGCTAACAAAGTGTTCACAATTTGCACGATAACTTTATCGTCTATTTTTTCACAATATTTCACTGTCTTTTACGCGAGAAACTTTTCCACGTGTCTCGGCGATATTCTGATCAGCCCGCAATCTCCTCTCACTCCCAACTCCCTTCTTCTCTACGCGGCGTCCGCGCTGTCTGGCGGTTTCGAGCAGACTCCCCGGGTCTCCATCGAATTCCTCGTTTGTGAGACGAAGCATAAGACTCGACTTGCCGACGCCACTCTCCCCGATAATTCCAATTTTCAATGTTGTTATGTAGTTATCACCCATTTTTCACGATTTACGACGCAATAGCATGCAAATTTCGCAAGCACAATTTAATATTCTCCACACTCAAGCAACTACGACACTTTATGGGCAAGTAGAACAATACGAACACATTCAGAAAGGGGGAAATCACACGATTAGAGGTTTTTGTTGCTATCAAATGTACTTTTTCTTTATCATTTGTAGTATATGACGGCGGTATTTGCAATTTATCAATTGAAAGCAATTTTTCGTTTATGATGATTAGGCGTAATTAGGTGGGAAAAATCGGAAGAATTAGGCAGGCTCACGTTAATTACCGGCAAACAAAACAATTTTTAATTAATATTATGGTTGGAATGGGTACAATTTGACAAATTTTAAGGGGTTTAAATGATACAATGATTTTATCGTTCATATAATTAAAGGGGTTAGCCGTTTCGTTCTAAGCATTTGTATACCGCGTTACACCGCAATTCGTTAAATTATCTTCAAAAGATATTGTAATAAGATACTACACATTAGAAATTTTAAACAGTTTTAGAATTTTGTTTCCCGGGGGTTAAGTACAAAAGAAATTTTCTTGACTCATTTTTCATGTGAAAAAAAAGAAAAGGAGCGAGTGTTGCGATGGGGAAGGTGACTGAACGGTTACTCCTTGTTAAATTGAGTTTGTGCTGTGTGCCTGTGGCAGCGCTGGCTTTTAGAGCCATAGCTCCTCGGTTATTACAAAAGTTTGGCGCATGGGGAGGGTTGAAGTGCCAGTTGGTTGATTCGAGCGTCAAAAGTTGCACCACTTCATCGGGCCATCTAGAACAAGCAAGTTTTAACATCTCCAACAAGTTTTTATTGAACCCAACAAAATTTGTCCCATTGTCGCTATATAGGTCCTGGCAGTGTCCGCGACGTGAAGTAAACCTTCAAAACGTTGCAATAAACCCCTTGGTTGAGGGATCAAATACAGCCTGTAAATGTACCGCGTATGTCAGCATACATACAAAAAGGCAAATATACCCATTGGATGATTTGGAACCTCTACCAGGAAAAAACCTAACATTGATTGGTCCAGCATAATCTATGCTAGTTAATTTAAAAGGTTTGCTGGGCTTTAATCTGACTTCTAGGATCTGTTCCATGAGTTGTGTCCTGTTCGCTGACGAGTTTCTTCGGCAAGTAACGCGTATTCTATATATCTTTTCAATCTGGATCCTTACTCTCAATATAAAGTATGTTTGGCGGATATAATTCAACATGATTTGTGGCCCTCCATGGAGAGTTTTGTTATGTGCATCCAATATTATTAAGCGAGTGAGATTATCCTTATCTGGCAATATTATTGGATGCTTCTGCTCGTAATTCAGTTCTGATCTTTGGATGCGTCCGCCTACTCTCAGTAAACCATCAGCGTCTAATATTGGACATAAAGTGTGTAACGCACTTCTTTTTAAAACACAACCGGTAGAACACATCAAGTTCTATTTCCTCCGTTTCATTAAAGTACAGTTTATCTCTTCAACCATAATAAGCTCTGACCCTTTAGGGCGTTAATCTTTTGATTATTGAAAGTCAAGAAATCTTCTGCAATAGGATCCAACTGTAAGCATTCGAGTACGTGACGAGAATCACTCTATGAATTCTGTGCTATTGCCTTCATTAACGCTTGCTGCAAAACACATTTTCTCGGTTTTCTTTTCTTCTAACACCGTTGTAAAATCTCGTTTGCTATACTTGATCTCTGTTTCTTTTAACCATTGGTTAAATCTTCAACAGCGTGAACGGATTTTGCTGGAAAGGGAGCAGGCATTCCTAGAATCAACATATCGACAAACGAGAACGTTTTTCTCCGTCCGCGACATTGCGGAGATGTTGCCAAGTTTCGACCCGAACAAGCCGGACTGGACGACAGAGCAGTTTATCAAGCGCATATGCGAGTTGAAAAAAGTATACGCTTGGGACGATAGATTGGTATTGTTTGCAGCACAATTAAAACTGTGCGGATATGCAAAAATATGGAGCGATGGACAAATGCAAGTATTTAAAAGTTTCCCAGAGTTTGCGAGCAAACTAGTGATCGACTTTCCTACTCGAATTGACGAAGCCGATGTGCATTTAAAGTTGATGAAAACAATTCGTGCAAATTCGGAAAGTTTGGACGAATACTTTTATAAAATGACAGGAATTGGGCGACGGGGAGAAGTGTCAGAGGTAGCAATCATAAAGTATATCCGACGAGGCCCCAGTCATCCAGCACTGCAAAATGCTCTTGCGGGAAGTGACTTCGCAGAACTACAAGAATTTCACATGGCGATTAGCCGCTTCGAGGAGAATGTTGTGCCGGCTATAGATCCGCATCAGATGCGTATATCACGTAGTGAATTTGTGCCGCTACACGACCAGTCGGTACGAGTGTCGAATACTAGGCCAGTCGAAATGCGCGAAACCGGACCGACATGTTTCAATTGCCGTTAGCGCGGTCATTTGGCATTGCGATGTCCGTATCTACAACGACGGCCGCGTTGCGATCATTGCCGCCGTACGGGACATAGAACGAGCGAATGCCTCGACAGAGCCAACAATCGAGAGGATCTAAACCACAGCAGTCAGATGTCGTATTGCAAATACAGGAGGAGGAAAATTTATCAATTGTTTCTAGACCGCTATTGCCGCCGAAAAAATAACCGTCAAGGGAAAAAGTATATTCGCAATAGCACACTCAGGAAGCTCACGTTCATTATTAGCTCGATCCGTTGCTGATGCCATTGGGCCAGTCGAACTGACTAGGTGGGAAAAATCAATGCGGAGATGCAATTTGATAATAGGGGTTTTCTTCACACATTCTATATCGCGGAAGATGGAATGTTGCCTTGTGCTGCTCTAGTGGGAGCCGATTTCCTAAAAAGCCAACGTCTAAACCTAATCATTGGAGATGGAGTTTGTAAAATTGAAGACAAATAGAACTTGAACGAGCACGAGTATCGCAAGTTAGATAAACTACATATTATGCGAATTTAAAGATTGTTTCGCCGAGAATCTATCGGAGATTGGGAAGTGTAAACTAGGACAGCTGAAAATCAGGTTAATATCAGACAAACTCATCTACCACAGACCTCATCGCATTGCTTTTGCGAAAAGGCCTGAGGTGACAAAAATTATAGACGAATTATTGGAAACAAACATTATTCAGCCGAGTGAATCGTCGTATGGTACTTATAAAAAAATTCAGATTCAAAAGATAGACTATGTGTCGACTACCGAGAACTAAATAACATTACGGTGAAACGTCCCTTGTTGATGCCTGTAGTGGATGAGCTGCTAGCACAACTTGCAGATCCTGAGTTGTTCACAACTCTGAACCTGCTATCCGGATACTACCAAATCGAAGTCGAGCCAGAGTCACGAAAATATACTGCCTTTATTGCGCACGATGGGCATTTTGAATTTCTAAGAATGCCATTCGGAGTTGTAAACGGTCCAGCTGTGTTCAAGGAAGTAATGAAAAAAATTGAGCGTATGTTGCCCCCTGGGACACTCATTACATTTTTCGACGACTTAATTATCAAAAGCAAAAATTTTACCGAAAGCATGGAAAAGCTGCGGAAGGTACTCGAAGTGATTCGAGCAGTCGCAATTACTCTCCGCCGCTCAAAATGCAGATTTTTGGAAAGTGAGATTAACTTTTTGGGCCACCGAATGAACGCCAGCAGTATAGCACCTGGGGAGATAAAAGTAGCAGTGATAAAAGATTTCCCAACACCCGAAAATTTTAACGACGTTCGAAGATTTTTAGGGTTAACCGGATTTTTTCCGAAGCATATTGAAAAATTTGCCGAAAAAGGACGACCAATCACCCACCTACTGAAGAAAAATGCAACTTTCCTATGGGATGCTGATCAAAAAGCCGCATTTAGCTGTCTGAAGGAGATGTTATCCAACGAGCCTATTCTGTGCTTGTACGATCAGTTCCAAAGGGCTGGCCGGGTTATTGTTCCAGGAAGAATCTTCGGGTGAGATTAAACCGGTTTGCTGCTATAACCGTTGTTGTAGCGAGGCAGAGAAAAATTACCATTCGTATGAGCTGGAAGTACTCGCTATCGTAGAATCGTTAGAAAAGGTTCCGAATCTATGTGTTAGGGAAACCTTTCACGATTGAGTGCGACTAAAGTAGCCCCTACCTCCAGGGATAGCACGATAGTGACTGAAGATGTCCGAGTATGATTTTAAACTAATTCACCGGGACAGCCGCAGGATGCAGCATGTGGGTGCCTTAAGTCGTGCACCTACCGAAAACACCACTGAAGTTGTTGAGAGGATTTTAACAGTCAACATTACCGACGAAGACTGGGTAGTTACAATGCAACAACAGGATGAAATATCACGCGGATAATTCGAGGCCCATTTCGTGGTTGGGAAAGTATAACCCTGTCATTTGACATCTGTTTAAATTAAATGTCATCAAAAGCGTGTTTTCTTTAGTTGAAGGTTTGCCATTGAGAAATATGGATCATTTGACACTCGAAAAATGCGTTAAAAATATTAAATTTTATTATAAAAATGGTGATTCTGCTGTATCAACATTTAGGGCTTTATGAGCCGATTACGGTCGACATAATCGACCTACACAGCAAACAATTTCAAACACAGTGAGAAAATTTGAAGCAACTGGATCGGTTATTGATATTGCAAAGCCTGTGCATCATCGCAACATTCGTTCTGCTGAAAATATCGCTGTCGTTGCTCAAAGTGTGGAGGAAGACCCGAATTTGTCAATTCCTTGACGTGCTCAACATTTGGGCTTGTCTTACGGCTCACTGTGGCGGATTTTGCACTTGGATTTGCATCTCCATCCGTACAAAATCCAACCCACTCAAGAACTTAAGCCTCTAGACCGTACACAACGCAACAAGCCATTCATAACGATTTTTCGAACAAAAATTTTCTTTAGTGATGAGGCTCATTTTTCGCTCAGTGGTTACGTAAACAAACAGAATTGCCGCATATGGGGCTCTCAAAATCCTCAGGTGACCGCAGAAAGGCTTTTGCATCCGGAAAAAGTGCCGTTTGGTGTGCATTATGGATTGGTGGTGTTATTGGCCCGTATTTTTTTGAAAACGATCAAGGAAGAGCCATTACAGTCAATTCTGACCGCTATGGACGGATGTTAACCGATTATTTTTGGAGAGAAATTGAAGATTATGATCTGGAGAACATTTAGTTCCAACAGGACGAAGCCACAAGCCACACAACACAGCCTAATCGAGCACTTTTGCAAGAGAAATTTCCAGGACGCGTAACTTCGAGATTGAGTGATGTCATTTGGCCCGCAAGATCCAGCGACCTAACACCTTTGGATTTCTTTTTGCGGGGCTATGCGAAATATCGTGTTTACGCGAACAATCCTCAAAATCTTGAGCAATTGAAAACCAATATTCGTGAAGCTATTGCCGAGATATTGCCGGAAATGTGCCAAAAAGTCATTGAAAATAACCTCAAAAGGATTGAGGCCTGTAAGAGGTCCCGTGGAGAACGTTTGAATGATGTTGTATGTCAAGTATAATGGCAAGGTTCAATCTTTATATTGAATAAAAAATTTTGTTTCCATTTGAATATTTTATGTGTTTTGTTTAGCTTTACTTTCACAAGCGTAAAATGGATCACCCTATATATCGCTGCCTGTATCGAATGCTGTTAATTTAAAAAGGTTGCTGGGAAGTCAGTTGGGAAACTGTATGTTAGCCCGGTTGTCGCTATCCCGTTGGAAACAATACACGTAGACCACCTGGGACCCTTTCCTAAAAGTACCGCTGGAAACCAATACGTGCTAGGAATAACTGACTCATTTTCGAAATATATTGTGGTAAAAGCTGTAAAGTCGGCGAGTACGCTCCCAGTAATTCATGCGTTAAATGATCTAACTACTTCTTTTAGGCTTCCGCGGCGAATCATATCAAACCGAGGCGCAGCCTTCACTTCCAAAAAGTTTGAAAGTTATTGTGCTGATAACGATATCAGCCATGTTTTAGGACCCCCAGGACAAATGGCCAAATCGAGAGAGCGCATCAATCTGTTCTTCTATATTTGCGAACTTCAACAGATAACGAACGCAAAGGGGACCGAAATCTTAAAAGGCTTCAGTTTGTTTTAAATTCCCAAGCAAACTCGACTACCGGTCACACGCCGAATGCGAATGTATTCCGATACCAGCTACGTAACATTCTTCCGAATAAGCTGCTCGATGCACTACACGAGTTAGATGGGACTAAATCCACGGAAATTTGCTATGACGAAATCGCGAATAGAATTAACATCGAAAAGCAAAAAGGGAAAGAACGTTTCGGCGAACAACACGGGCAACCAAAACAGTTTGCGGTTAACGATCTGGTTGTCGTCGATACCGTTCCTTCTGCGACCGGAGAATCTCGAAAATTACAGCCACGCTACAAGGGACCGTATTAATTAATCGGATGATGAACAAAAATTTGGTATTCCACGCCTTATTAAGAGAGTTCCCGGAAATCACGAACTCATGGAAAACGCGCAAAGTCACAACTCATAAAGTTCAACACCACATAGTCACAACTGGACCACCCGTAGCCAATCGTCCACGTAGGCTTACTCCCGAATAGTTAAAAATAGCAAAGTCTGAATTTGACTACTTAATCAGAAAAGGGTTTTGTCGCCCTTTCAGTAGCCCGTGGGCCAGTCCACTCCACTTAGCTCAAAAGAAGGATGGCACGTGGCGCCCATGCGGCGGTTATCACCGTTGGAACTCAAAAACTCAACCCGATCGGTACCCAATGCGGAACATCGAAGATATCACTGCTATCGCGGCTAACAAGGTAATCTTCTCAAAAGTGGATTTATTGAAAGCGTTCCACCAAATCCCCATCGCCGAAGAAAACGTCCCGAAAACTGACGTAACAATGCCATTTGGATTATATGATTTTATGGCAATGACGTTCGGGTTGAGAAACGCAGCACAGTCTTTGCAAAGACTTATGGACGAAGTTTAAAGAAATCTCCGAGTTTTGCACGTGCTATATAGATGACATTCTTGTCGCATCTGACTCCCAAAGGCAACACTTACAACATCTTCGCATAATTTTCGAAAGATTAAGCAAGTAGGGAATCGTTTAAAATCCTGAAAGGTGTGTTTTTTGCGTACCAAGCATCGAGTATCTAGTACATATAATAAACGAGAAAGGAATCTCACCACCCCCGTCGCGAGTAATCGCAATCCGCACATACCCGAAACCCGTAACCGTACTGCAACTTCGTAGATTTTTGGGAACATTAAACTTCTATCGACGTTTCGTAAAAAACGCAGCGCAAATTCAAACCCCTCTTCATAAAATTTTGTCGCAGACTAAAAATAATAATAAGCGGCCGATTCAATGGACCCCAGAAACCTACAAAGCATTCGTGGACTGCAAGAACTGTTTGGCAGATGCAGCTTTACTCGTAAACTATCAGCAAGGAAAACCTACGAGGCTGGTTTCAGACGCATGCGACAACGCTATTGGGGCCGTCCTAGAACAAAGCCAAAATTACCAATGGCTCCCATTGGCTTTCTTCTTCTTCTTCTTCTTTTTAGCACTACAGCCCCTCTCGGGCCTTCCCTTAGAGATAGTTAGAGTATCTCATTTTCATGACCGTATTGATGTTTTTTTCGCAAGTTGGTTTGGTCAGCTATGATACGATCTGATTATAAATCAGTACATATCAACACTGAGCGAACACTCATAGTCTATCCGAAAAATCCCCTGAACTAAATCACGTTGTTCACCAACGAGATTTGAACCAGGGATCTTCAGTTTATGCGTCTCATGCTCTACCCACTAGACCACACAAACTCACCCCCAGACCGCGAACTGTTTGCCATTTACAGCAATATTTGCCATTTTCGCCACGCGCTAGAAGGCACCAACTTCATAATATACACGGATCACAAAGCGCTCGTCTATGCGTTCTCACAAAAATCCGACAAGGCATCAGCTCGATAGCTCCGCCATTTAAACTTCATATCTCAGTTCTCAACGGACATTAGACACATCGCTGGTAGTAAAATCTGTGTTGCAGACGCCTTGTCACGCCTCGAGACCCGTGTCCGTTGGAGTCGACGAATGAATGCATCATCAAAACTCAGACGAAGAGCTCCAAACCCTATTAAGGAACAACACGTCATTTCTTCAATGAACACTCATCGCCTTCAATGGGGGATCTGAGCTATACTGCGATACACCGACAGGAAGATTTCGCCTTTTCGTACCAGTTTCCCTGCGTAAAAAAAATATTCAATGCGTTCCATCAGCCATCACACCCTAGCGGCCGCGCCACATGCAAAGCTGTTCCCCGAAATTTCGTCTGGCCCTGCATGCGAAAAGATACACACCAATGGGCACGAAACTGCATCCCGTGCCAGCGCTCCTCAGTAGGCCGACATCAAAGAAATTCACCCCAGCATTTTGCAGTTCCAGCTTAAACGTTTCAGCACGTCCACCTTGACATAGTAGGACCACTTACTCCTTGCCAGGGATTCAAATATGTCCTCACTATTATGGATCGATTTTCAAGTTGCCCCGAGGCAGTTCCGCTTAGCAATCAAACAGCCGAATCAGTCGCCAAAGCGTTTTTCAACAATTGGGTGGCACGGTTTAGAGCTCCACAGGCCGTAGCTACGGTCCAAAGCACACAGTTTGAGTCGTCATTTTTCACAGCTTTAGCTAACCTCATCGGCTGCGAATGCACCAGAGCATCAACATACCACCCCTCGTCTAATGGGGCGATTGAACGATGGCATCGATCTTTGAAACAAGTTATCATGTGCCATGAATAGAACTCAGCCTGGGTTGACGTACTCCCGACAGTGTTGTTGGGCCTTAGAAACAGTGAAAGAAGACATTGGTACATCCTCGGCAGAAATGTTATACGGGACAACGCTTACGCTTCCAGGTGAATTTTTCATACCCAGGAACGAAACAAAAAGTCCTCGCACGTTTTTAAATGACATCCGTTAAACGCAAGAACTTCAATCCACGCCAACATCCAACCACTGCAATTCACCAACATTCCGCCACAAAAACTTAAGCAATTGCTCACACGTCTTCCTTCGAGTGGACGCCATACGCAGAGCTCTATCGCAACCATTTACCGGCCCTCATAAAGTACTAAATCGATTATCAGAAGTACTATACAAAATTGACGTAAACGGGCGCTTAATAAACGTCTCCACCGAGCGATTGAAGCCCGCGTTCCTCGAAGAAGTCCCAAATGCGAACAGCTACCCCGAAATTAGCCAACCCAGTGCTGCAGCGACCACATCGCAGCATTCGAACTGTGAATTCCGGTCCACCATGCCGCAATCGCCCAAGCCCTGGATACCAATTAATCCACCGCGGCCAAGCATCACGCGCACAGATCCACCAGCTAAACGTCATATCGTGAACGACATGACTCAGGAGGGAGTACTGTGAGGACGCAGCAGCTCGCCGCATTAAGGTTTCGATGTTATGGACTCACCGTCAGAGATGATGCAACGCTCAAAAGAGAATTAGACAACAACGCATGAGTTGAGAAGCAACAGTCGGTCGACGATGCCATTCGATGCAAGCAATACGCAATTCCGACCGTGTACACACCGATACGTGATTATTGTTAGTTATCAAGTAGAATAAAGTTATACACAGTGACGACGCTTGTATTGTATTGTGTGATAACCACAGGTACTATTCCTCTATATTAAATGCTATTCCATTTCGACACGATCATGCGACCTTCCTGTTAAAGCTAAAACTGTATCCACCACCCCCTACCGTTGCTCTCTTAAGCTAGCAATTAATGTTTTATTTTATTGAAAAATTGTTAAATAAAAAATAGAAAATAAAATTTTTAATCGAGTTGGAACAGTTGACTACAAAGATAGAATAGAGTGTACACGTAGCATAAAACCTGGTATGACAGAATTGGTTTGATATTTTTTTCGTTTTGACAAACTTGAAATCTATAAGAAAATGTAAAAATCCTATCCAGTTTGTTATTGTATTTGCAGACCTGTATTATGTATTAACATCGTTTCACAAACAATTTGAATGCAATCATTCTCCGTCCTTTGTAGCATTATAGCTCCTCCCAGGCTAGCATTTCCTGCAAATAGTGCATCCAATTGTCTTAGTCCATGGACCGCATCAGAAAATAACATTTACTGCGTTTTCACGGTTTTTACTATGTAACTTACAAAGCACTATTGAAATTTCCACCTGTCTGTCCGTCTATCATAGTAGTTTTTTTCAGAAACTGTAATAGCGACAAAACTGAACCTTGTAGGGAAGATGGATTGCGCGGCTCATTCCTGATCTGAGATCGTAGAATCGAACGCATGGTAAGACCAAAGACTTATAAATAAATGGACTAGCAACGAGAATCTGTGTACTCGTCCATGTGGGAAGCCAATTTACCACATAAATAAGTTATAAATAACTTACGCTCTCAAAACTATATGATTCCCTCTGCTTTTCATTTCACGTGCACACGATCGCGCCTTCGTTATCATTCGTAAAACAGTTTGAGTACAACACAACAAACGACTCTCAAAGAAAACTCGAACGTCAAAGCAAAAGAAATTCGTAGGGGCGCGAAAACGGCGAGAAAACTCATGTGTCAAAGCCGATGGAAAATTCGTATGTTTTTAATAAAAACAGTGAACTAAAGTGCCGATTTCGTACATGCGATCTTCAAAATTAAAAACTTTTTAAACGTGAACGTGTTTCGGAGTGAATTAAGTGCAAAAAGAAAAGCATATCACTTCAAACCTCAACTTCACACAACTTTAGCGAAGGTTGCTAATTGCTTCGGCTCTCGCGACCGGTTGCGGATCCAGTACTCTTTATCTATGGTAAGCCTCACTTCTACCTGTCCCAGCTCTTGGGCGGGCATGGGTGTTTTCAAGTCTTACTTGCACAAGATTGGTAACTCGCAGTCCACCGACTGTACATATGTTTTCCGCAAGAGAGGAAAACGATGCTTGTCACATATTTTTTGCATGCAAAAGATGGGACAGGGCGCAGCGGGACCTCTACAAAGAAACAGGAGAGCTCTTCCCGGATATCTTATCGGGGAGAAGCTTGAATCGGTTGACAAATAGAACCATGTGGCTCATTATGCTCGCGCAGTCCTAAAAATGAAAATGGCTCATAGCAGCCGGGAACCTCGGGTTTGGGGAATTGCTTTTCCAGTAATCCCTCTTCCTCCCTCTTCTTGCGCTAGAGGGCTCCCCCAACTTAAAGGGATTCCACGGCTTGGCCCGAAGTAATGTGTCAAACGCTTCCAGGCTAGGTTCTCAGGTTTACAGGGAAGGTGTTTAGTGGGTAGTCCAGACGTCTTCCGCGTCTAAGAGCCCCACTCTCAGGGCGTAAATAGCTTTCACCTCCCAACCACAAAAAGAAAAAAAAACTTGGTATGTGAATGTAAAGTGATGGCCTCTTGAAGTTTTGGATATAAAAAAATTTTCAAAGGTTCTCAAGGGAATTCTCCCCATATCTGGAAGGCAACCCTTAAAAAAACTTTTTTTAGTAAAGGTAACCATGTGAGGTATCAACCGAAAGGTCTATATAAGAACTTTGCAAGGAAGGTCTTAACCTTGAAGTTTATTTCGAGGGGTCCAAGGGAGTTAGTAATATAGCAATACAATGACGGAAATTTAAATTGAAGTAAGAATGGTTTTTCCTTTAAACCAAGTATTTAATATACCTGTTATTGAAATTTTTCTTGAGTTTACTCATTATTACTATCTGCTTATCATAAATTGAGTACAAAATATTCCTAACAGGAGTGTAGTTCTGTCCACCCAATTCTTTATTATAACTTTCCCACTGATTACTAAAACTTACTATTTGTATTGCTATATTAGTATTCACGATTAGAGTAAATAAAGTATAAAGTGAGCAATTGCAGTAGCCAACTTTCCCTTCTCCAAATTCTCTAAATGCTTCTTTATATATCAAGATGTGCGATGAATGCGATTGTATAAACAAAATCATAAATCTAATTATACATACCATTAATTTGTTTACAGGATGCAAGATTTGTTGCCAAACGATATGAAGATTTTGCGTCTGAGGCCGTTCAAGACATTTCCAACTATTTTATATATTTGCATGGAGTTCTCCAAAGCGTCGAACGAGAAGCGCTATTTAAGGTAAAAGATAGCGCTGTAAAGCTGATCTCCAAAATTCAGCAGACGCAAGCAGCTTTGAAAAGAGGACAGGAAACATATGAGGTAAACATTTTACTTATTCGAAACGAAACGCTTCGATATATATTTCTAATTCTTTTAACAAACTAGGAAGTCATAGGCTCACTTGAAGAAGCATTATCCCATCCACCAACCAATTATACTATCAGTAAATTGATGGAAAAAACCAACGGTATCCTAGAGTCCGTTCCATGCAATATTGTGTTTGATGGCGTTAATACTAACCCATTCGAGTAAGTATAGTTTATTCCTTACATTATTTCAAAACTATTACTCTAACCGAACAAATATCAAATTTCACTCTCATTGCTTTTCCAGATTTGTCAAAATGAAGAAGGAACCGGCTCAGTTCCCAAATCTCTATGAATTAAACATGCGCACAAATGATTTCCATTCAAGGATTCTTACATACTTTGGTGATTCGAGCAGCGTAGAAAACAGTGTCAGTGAATCTAACTTCAGCAAACCCAAAAATGAGCAACAGTCAAGTATCGCCAGGATAGCTCCACCAGCGCCTACTCCATCAACAAGCGCCAACAAATTTCCTAAGAAGATGGGAAGAAGACAAAAGCCACGAAAAATTCAACCTCTGTTCGGCAAAGTATCGGAAAGTCAGTCAATGCCATCAACTAAACTTTCAATCGATGAAACTACATATGATATGTCCGATTCTTCATTTTCTTTAAAAAATTCCTCTGTACACAAAGTTCATGTCTCGCATATTAAAAATCCAGAGCACTTTTATGTTCAAGTGCAGAAATTTATCACGGCGCTTTCAAATTTTTCCGAATATATATCTGGAGAAGCTGAATTCGCGCCTACACCTGACTATATTGACAATGGTGAAGTATATTTGGTCTTTAATGCAGCTAACCGGACATGGTATCGTGGCCAAGTTTTAAACATGCTATCTGCTGACATATACACAGTATTTTTGATAGATTTCGGGAATTCCATTCAGGTTCCAAAACAAAGGTATTTGGCCACAATTTAAGAAATTTTAACTCGCCTGTAAAATGCTTATAATATTTTTGCTTTTAGATTCCGTATTATATCAGAAACACTGAAATTGAAGCCTCATGGAGCTATTCACTGTTCTCTTTATGGAATCAGATGCATAAAAAATGAATGGCCCGACAGTGCAAATCAATTGATGTCTGAAATTATAATGAAGTAATTTTTAATTTTTATTTGCTATATTATTCACATTAATCTTACATTATTTAAGTGAAATGGTACAAATGATAATCTACAAGGAGGATACAATATGTCAAGTTGATTTGGTCACTACTCATCTAACTTATCCAACATCGGTTCGAAATGCCTTGATATTTGCTGATTTTGCTGTTGATGATATCAACTTGCCAGTGGATATGCAAAAACGAGTACAACAATTGAGTAGTGTACGAGTAAGTATTTATTCCCAATTTTATTATTTATGTGATGCGAATCCTTACTAACACGTAGCACGGTATATTAACGCTACTTTCATTCCCTGCATAGATTCTCATATGTTTGTTCGTTTATTCAATTTGTCAGCAAATTATTATTTTCAGATAAAAGCCTACTATATCTACATGTAACTATATTTTTTTATATCCAGTGTTCGATTCATGCTCTAAAAATGTTATTATTCCTACTTTCAATCTGATTATCGTGAATTTTCCTTCGCCTAATTTTCTTCAATATTACCTTCACGCGATAATTGTGTTCGGACTTTAGCCTCCGGTTACAGTCCTCCAATCGTCGTGGTTCTACGACCTTGTTCGCTAATTTGCTACCCGTAGTAGTGTACTGTTGTAAGCTTCGATCGTGTCCTGCCATCGCTTCCTCCGTTTCCCAACTGGACGCTGCCCTTTTGTTCTTCCCTACCGCCAACGAAGTAGTTACATACAATTAAAATCGGTGTTATGCATTATTTGTAGATTTTGAAGTATTGTGTTAAACAGTGCTACATGTTTAAAATGCGCAGTCTATGATTTTAATTTCCCTTGCACTGTCTCAAGTGAAAAAATAAATTTTACAAAGATCTGTCGCTCGTAATCGTTCTTATACCAAAAACCCAGATCTCTTCGATCGTCGCTTTTTATATTTGAAACCAATGGGACCATCTAGCAATTCTTCTTCTTAGCACTACAGCCCCTCTCGGGCCTTCGCTTTCTGCAAATAGCGCCTCTAGTTGTCTCGGTCCATTGACCGCGTCCTCCAATTCCGAAATCCGAGCAGCGATGAACTGTCTTCGTCGACCGAGTCAGACCAGCATTTACTCAGTTTCCCCACTGGTCTCCGGGCTTCAGTTCTCCCAGCGACTTTTTCTTAAAAACCCATCATCAACGGCTCGCAACATCATAGTCTCTATAAACATAGGCAGTTAATGCAATTCATCATTTTGGACATATTTTCGATTTTGTCGCGCAATAAAATTTTATCAATGAGGGAGAATGTATAAAATACTCCGCTCAAATCTATTTTTAACAAAAACACTTCAACCTCGCTTTCATATTGTTACATGTTCACACAAAAAATAAAAAAAATAATAAAAACGCGCACTGCTCCAATTCGAACCCTGGCGTTGAGATTTGAAAAGGAAATTTCATTTCGTGGCCGTAATGTTATTCATGGTTATATGGTCGATATCACGCTGATTTTTCTAGCAGTCTCCGTCAGGGCTGGGTAGACAGATAGCCCGACAGAAGTTCCACAAGCACGAACACGTTGCCACAAACGAACTTACAGGTATGTTCACATAAACTCGCAAGTAACAGTTGAAATGCAATTTTAATATTATTTTCAAACGAACAAATTATATGGAAAACAATGAATCATCATTAGAAGGATCAAGAACAGACATTGATGTCATTGTGGCGGACCAACCATCTATCCAACATGCATGCTTATGCCCCTCGGGCCATGCAACGGTTTGCATGCATGATCCATATTCATGTGCTGACGACATCGTGGGGACACGCAACTTTGTTGTGCCCGGATACCGCTGACGGCACACATCCGTGCGTATCCAATATCTACACGACGACGTACCGAACGCGCGTCAGCATATTTTAATTGGGAACAACAGAAGTAGAGTTTATGATGCATTGAATGTGCTGGCGGATGTGCGACCAGGAGAAGTATCGTTTACGATGCGTCTTCAGCGTTATCAATGAATAAAAGTGGATAACACAAGTATCAAACATTCATTCGTTCCTTTATTCATCCTTTTGCTCAGTTAGTCAGTCTTTCATCTTCGCCCACGTAAATCTCAACTTCGAATCTGAAACGACGTTACCCATTGTTAACCATGTATTTCTTATCTCAATAAATTTATTTGTAGAAATTGTCACGTGTCCTTTGCTCCACACGGCAACCACCTATATTGGCGATCCTGACCATTGAGCCACGCTCCACGACATTAACGAATGGGGAACACGCAACCACCGGGCATTAAAGGAGACGTTTCGAATACGTTGGTGGTGAATTCAGAGCTGCAAATACAGAGCTCCAAAATCGAGTTGCTGTTAGTGCTAGTAATGACTATCAATTCCATCAGACTCGCCTACAAATTGTATCGAAGTCACGTTCGCGGCGTGAAACGTCGTGCAGCCCCGACCAACGCCTAAAATGGTTTCACCAGCGACAGCAACGCCAACGCTCGTTCTACAAGCCGGGCCCACGCCGAATGAAGAGGCCCACGACACGGAAGGAATGGCACTTATTGCGTTCAGAGTTCCACCCTTACGGCAGGAGGACGTGGAGCTTTTTTTCGCCCAGGTAGACGCAAACTTCGCCACCAGCCGAGTAACTGACGACACCACCAAATTCAACCTCCTCGTGGCGACGTTCGATACGAAGGCGATACAACAGGTTCGTAACATACTAACGAACCCTGAAAAGTCCCAGTTGGCCGTCTACGCTGACTCAGCCCAACAGTGTGTTCAAAAATTACTGTCCGAAATGGAGCTAGGAGACCAGCGCCGGTCACAGCTCCTCAACCAGATGCGCACGCTCGCCAACGGAAATGTGTCCGACACTCTGCTCCAACAGATGTGGCTCAACCGCCTCGACGTCACATTGAAGAGCATCCTATCGGCTAATGACGCCCTACTTTCGGATCTCGCAACGATCGCTGATCGCGTGCACGAGGTCACCCGACAATCAGTCGGGGCAGTCGTAAAGAAAGATGAGCCGCGGTACAGCATCCCATCAACGCTGCGAATCACAAACGAGCTAGGCAATCTCACCGCCGCAGTACGCAACCTCAGCCACCGGATGACGAAGCTCGAGGTCGCACTTCAAGCACTGAGTAACCGACAGCGATCAACATCGTGACACGAAAGCACATCGCACGCGGCCTACGCAGAAGCATGCATCACTAACACGCCGCACTAGAGAATCGAATGATCAGCTTTGTTGGTACCATCAGCATTATGGACCGCGCGCAAAAAACTGCCGACTACCCTGCTCCCCATTCAAAAAACTGTGCACCGCCGTCTACACGTAGCGACCCCTCACCGCACAATCGAGCGTTTGAAGATCCACGGCAACATGAACAAACGCGCTTGAATTATCGACACCGGCGCAGATGTCTCAGTAATACCACCAACTATCCGAGATGTTAGTTCCCCCGACGCCTCCTCCGAATTGGTGGCAGCCAATGGTTTCGAACATTCGGCCAGTGGTTTCGAACATTCGGCAAAAGATCAGTAAAACTTGGGAATATCAACGCCGTTCACGTGGACCTTCACAATAGCCGATGTAAGTTCTCCAATCATCGGGGCCGACATCATCGAACACTATGGCCTCCTCATCAACATGAAGGGGAGACGACCTATTGAACGCGCACGCCTCAAAACGGTTATAGCGCACATCGGCAAACAACCGCCTAAAGTGGACTTGCTCCCGAATGATGCCAGTAACGAGCTGCGATCACTACTGTTAGACTATGTCAACCTCTCGGAGGACAACCAACAACCAAACACCAAGTGCTCTACCACGCATTACATCCTAACTAAGAGACCGCCGGTCAACGCTAAGGCACGAAGACTTCCACCTGACAAGCTAGCCGCCGCTAAAGCCGAATTTGACCACCTTATCCAACTCGGAATTTGCCGCGCATCAAAAAGCGCATGGAGCAGCCCTTTGCATATGGTGAAAAAGCCAAACGGAGATTGGCGACCATGCGGGGACTACTGTGCGCTCAACAACCACACAATCCCAGACCGCTATCCAATCGGATTTCTTCAGGATTGTACCGGAGCCATTCACGGAATGACGTTTTTTTTCTGTGATCGATTTGCAGAAGGCGTACCACCAAATTCCCGTGAACCAAGTGATATTCCGAAGACTGCCATTATCACACCGTTCGGATTGTACGAATTCATGTACACGACATTCGAACTTTGCAACGGAGGTCAGACGTTTCAGCGCTTCATACACGAGGTACTTCGTGGCTTGGAGAACGTATTTGTTTTCCTCGACGACATACTGATCTTCTCGCCCAGCAACAGAGACACCTGGTTCACGTAAAGCAAGTGTTGGACCGACCGACCGGTTCGAGCACATCAACATCGATCTCATCGGGCCAATGCCACCGAGTGAAGGATTCCGATACTGTCTCACTGTTGTGGACAGGTTCTCCCGTTGGCCCGAGGCGATACCAATCGAGACGATCACGGCAACAACAGTGGCAGAAGCGCTAATCACCATATGGATCAGCCATTTTGGAGTCCATGACCAAGACGACGATGCTTAAACACTGAGTTTCAGGTCAAAGTTAACGGACATTTGACTTCCCAACGAACTCAAGCTTAAAACAGGAGGATTGGCTTGCCCCAATGTTGTTCAGTATTGCTCTGGAACATGTGGTCAGAGAAACGCCAGCGGACACCACCGGCTCACTACCCTACAAGTCCATGCAACTAAAGTCAAAGTCAAAAGCGCTTTATTAAACTAGTAGCATATGTCGACGACGTTAAAATTATGTCCAGATCAATTCCATATGCGAAGGAAGCATTCCTACGGCATCCAGTTCAATGAAACCAAAACTAGAATATATTCATGACCAAAACTATGCCTTTGAGACAAAACCTGGCCTTCGAGGACTAAAACCTGGAAAGCGTGGATAGCTTCCCATACTCAGAAGTCGATTTTGATAGAAAGGGCACAGAAAAGAATAAAACATGAAAAAAGATAAACGGAGCAAACAGCGTCTACTCCTCAGTACTTCCTATGCTCAGATCCAGAGATGTTTACAGGGAAAATAAGGTTCGCTTATATACGAGTAAGTCACTGACAACACGTGCACTGTTCTATGGATGTGAACGTAGACTTTTACAAACATTTCCGTAAAAGCCCTACACGCATTCGAACGCAAAGTGCTAAGGAGGGTACATGGCTCAGTAAAGCATGGAATAGAGTGGAGACTTCTTTACAACGGCGAGTTATATAATCTTTATGATAACGCACCTTTATCCGTATGCGTAAAGCCACGCAAACTTTAACGGACAGGTCATGAGGAGAAAATGGAAGAGCACAGGCTGCCCAAATGAACGTTCGAAAATCGAGGAAACGATGGGAAGATTTTATCGGTGTTGACATCAGAACCCTGCTTGAGATTTTCAATTGGCAAACAAGGTCGCAAAACCGGGACGATTGGAGCGATAACTACTTGACACGAAGGCCCGAATTGGAGCTTTGTCACAAATGGGGAATGATGACGACGGACATACCATGAACTTGATTGATAGTCACAGTAACACTATCTCAAGTCGTTTCAAGGAAGGCATAATTTTAATATCACGACCTATACTAATAGTCAAACACAAGGCGTTACAAGGTACATTACGAAATATTACGTACACTATTCTTTCATGTCATGAACACGTGTTTTTATATGAGTTACTTTATTGATATTCGTATGTTTAATCAAGAAAGTACAAGCATTGCCAAATGCGTTGGTCATATCCTGCATGAAATTTTGGGCACGAGAAAGCTGTCTGCGCATTGGGCGCCGCGTTTGTTCACTCCGGACTACAAACGCAACCGTGAGACCACTTCAGAGCAGTGTTTGACGCTGTTTAAGCGCAATCCGAAGGAGATTCTGTGTTGTTTCGTTATCGTCGACGAAACATGGCTCCACTGGTACACACCCGAGACCAGGGAGCAGTCGAAACAGTGAACTTCACCCGGTGAACGTGCTCCGGAGATGATAAAGACTATCCTATCGGAAAGGTGATGGCCACCGTTTTCTCGGATTTACAAGGTGTAATCTGCATCGACTACCCGAAGAAGGGCAAATCGGCCACAAGGCTCCACTATGCTGAATTATTGGGCCGATTCGATGCCGAATTGCAGAAAAAGGCCCAATTTGACGAAAACGCTTCCACCATGACAACACACCAGCTCACACCTCCGCCATCGCCACGGCCAAATTGGTCGAATTGGGCTACGAACTGCTACCCCATCCACCGTATTCTCCAGATTTGGCCCCGTGCGGCTTCTTTTTGTTTCCAAACTTGAAAAAGTTACTCGTTGGGCAGAAATTTGTGTCGAATGAGGAGGTCATCGCCGCCACGGAGGCCTACTTTGCAGACCTTCAGAAAACGTATTTTTCAGACGGGTTAAAAAAGTTGGAGCATCACTGAGACAAGTATATCGAACTAAGAAGAGATTATTTTGAGAAATAAATTGCCACTTTTACAATATTTTCGTTATTCTTTTGTAGGCTATGTACTTTGCGGACTGCTCTTGTAGTTCAATCAATCGATTTAAATTAATTTACTAAATTTTGATTTTTACAATACTATTTTTTCCATTTATTTGCTATAACTGCCCGTTCGTTATTACTGGACATTTGGCAAAAATCTGAATCAATAAGGAAAATATAAATATATCAAAACTTTGCATTAAAGAATTTTAGTTGTCCAAGGTTGTATCAAATACCGTTCTAAGAACTCCCAAAAGATTTAACACCACCGCAGGATGAACATGCTTTTAATATAATTTATAGTAACATATGAACGAGTATTGAAATTAAATTTGATAAAACACAATTTGTCCTTTCTTTTTCATTAGAAATCTCTATTGACACCACCAAATGACAAATACTACAAGAATGTATTCAAAGAAGGCGAATCTTTTCGCGGTATTGTTCTAAATGTGAACGATCCTCATGATTTCTACGCTATAAAGGTAAGAACTATTTATTTTAATATTCCTGTTTATGCCTAATCTTTCTATCATTTTTTAAGTATGATCACAAAGGAGCTATGGACAATTTATACGAAGAACTTAATCAAGACTACCAACAGCCGCAACAAAAACTGTTTACTCCTCTGATTAACATGCCGTGTGTTGTCTACGTTGAAAATAAGTGGCATCGAGCGAAAATTACGAAGATTGCATCCAAATGTAAATATATTAACTTTTAACCGTAGTATATCAACTAACTATTCTCTCCTGCTTCCAGCGGAGTGTACTGTTTGGCTTGTTGACCGCGCTCAATCCCATACGGTTCCCTACATACAACTTCGTGCATTGCAATCGAAATATTTGGATATGAACGAATGTGCATTCCAGTGCTCTTTAACCGATATTGAGCCGCATCAGAAGTATGGCTACCAGTGGACTCCCACATCTATTGAAGAATTCAAGCGCATCGTCCAAAATCCAGTCCTTCAGATTATTGTTCATCGAACTCAGAATTTCCTGCATCAAATCTGTTTATACCTCATCAAAAAAGATTTGGACATAAACGTGAATGCTTTGCTCGTTAAGTACAAGCACGCCAACTCAACTGGACCTGAATCGCAATATGTTGAATATCCTAAATTAAATGAATTGGCCAAGGCGGACGATGATATTTTGAATGAAATCAACCTGATGGAGATGACACTCAGCGAGAAAAAGAAAGCACCAATAAATAGTCGCACTAAAGTGAAGATCTTGCATATTGTGTCACCTGGCGAATTCTACTTGACGAAGTCCGAAAATCAAACGGCAATAAGCAAATTTCAAGAAGAGATACAGCTGTCGAGAGGTAAAGATGATATAGAAGCTGTAAAACCATTTGAAAATGTTATTGACGATGATGAAACTGATTCCGTTTGGAAAACTGGCAGTTATTGTCTTGTGCGACTCAGACTAAAAGAAGACAATCCCCTTCAGTGGTATCGAGCGGTGATCAAGTCTATAACACTAATGGGAATCGATGATGATGCCAAATACACTGTTTTCCTGCGAGATTTCGGTAAAACGTTTGAGAGCATATCATGTGAAAATATTGCACCCATACCCGGCCTCTTCAGCCGTGTTTGTGATGGCGCAATTAAATGCCATATGGCCTGTGTTCAGCCCACCGGTGGACTTACAGTCTGGTCAGGAGCATCTGTCGATGAGTTCAAATCACTCGCTACCAAGTTCCACGAACTAGCAGCCTCCATTCAAGGTTCACGAAAAGATGATTCGATTCCTGTTATTCTCTGGGGACTTAAGCAGGACTGTCCAGATCCATTAGCTCCAACTGTCTTCAAATGGGTCAACCTTAATCGATACTTGACTGTCAGCGGCTTGGCACATCAAACAGATAAATTCATTGCAATAACCGAGAAGAACGCTTTGAAAACAGAACCGCTCGAAGGAGAGGAGTCAATTGCACAATGGTTAGAGCACTTAAATGTAACGGTTGACCAAAGTATGAAACGCGATGGCCAAGTCTCGATTTTACAACATGAGGAAGAGCACGAGATGTCAGAAGAAGATACTTGCATTGAACCATACGAAGGTGAAGAATTTACAACTTGGCTGCCTCCGAAAGAAATAACAAAAACGGTGTTCCTTGGAATTCCTACGTTTGTTGATAATGAAGCTGTAATTTATTTATATGACGCGGCGAAGAAACAAATTTTCCAGAATATCATCACTGTAGTCAACAAAGTTGTTAAACGCACCAAGCAAGCCGACGACTCGTTTTGGTACATTGGGCAACCTTGTTTGGCACAATATAGTATTGATGGCAAATTCTATCGGGCCATCGTTTTAGAAACGAAGCCCGACCGAAGAGTGAGCGTTCAGTTTGTGGATTACGGAAACGTTCAAGAATGCTCAACAAAAGATTTGCGTAAGCAAGTCACATTGACTGAAATCCCGATTCAAGTCTGCAAGTACAAATTAGATGGGATTCTTCCACTGGAAGGGAAAACTAAACTATCGTTAGACGCACTGGACTTCCTATATGCAAACACGGTAAATAAAGAGTGCGCTATTCGTGTATCTCCCAATCAACAGCACGAAGAAATTAAGCTTTGTTCGATGAAATGCGGCCCAGTCGATGTTGCGGAATTATTGGTCGAAGCTGGGTTTGCCCGCAAAGCACGCCCGTCTTCCTCAAACTCGTTTTTCGATATGTTGTTGAGTCCATCTAAACGTGTATCACAGAAAGGTAGACGTAGCAAGGCAAACACAGATGAGAGCGGCTCACATGTAGGCTCTATTGCCAAATCAAAAAGTGGCAAAGACGATAAAAAATCGGATTGTGACGATGACATTGTAATCGAAGCAATAATGGAAGAAAAAGGACCAGCATTTGTAAGTGAGATTAAAGAATCATCTCGTCGCCAGACACACGGCGAAACAAGTAATTACAAAGCGCTTTTCGAAAAGCTTGATATGGACAACTTGCATAATCTAACTCGAAATTCTTCCGACGGAAGCTCAAATGATGACGATGTAGACGACGTCGAAAGCACTTACAAGCCGGCATATTGTTCCCAGGACCCTATTAAAACAGGAGGCAAAAGTGATCCTGACGACGAAGAAAAGCTTGCATTAATAGATCAAGCAGCGGCAGACACGTCAATGTCATCGTTTGATATAAAAAATACATCAACGTCCACACGTAAAGGAAAACAAGCTTCATTTGAACCATTTCAAATTATCAAATTACCGAAAAGTATCAAACAATTTAATTGTGAAGTTTCATATATTCTAGACACTGTAACCATTGCCGTTTACCCTTTGCTACCAGACCACAAGAAACTAATCTTAGACCTTTCAAAAGACATTCAAATTGCAGCCGCTCTATCCCCGAACGTTAAATCATTCGAACCAAACACCCCGTGCTTGGCGATGTTTAGCGAGGACAAGATGTGGTATCGTGCAATGATACGTTCACACGATCCTGATGAAAATACTGTTGATGTGGTGTTTGTTGACTTCTTCAACGCAGAATGGGTTCCCGCACGAAAGGTACGCATTTGTCCAAGTGATTTGATTAAGGTACCTTTGCGAAATTTGCCTGTCAAACTAGCAGGAATTAAACCAAACCGTAGATGGAGGAGCTCTGATATACAGAGCAAATTTTCAGAATTAGTTGAAGAGCGTCAAGTATTTTTGAAAATTGTTGGCTATGAAGGCGAATTCCCGATTGTGGAATTATACGATAATGATGAAACTGATGAGTTGCTATATGAATCAATGATTGCTGAAAGGTTTTACCTAAAAAATTAAAATAATACAAATCATCTCACTAGATTTAGCTGTATAAGAATTTTTGACGTTATTTTTTCAGTTAAAGTTCGTAACAATCGAAGAAATATGTTTTCTTTCGTTTTCCGAGTTTCTATTCACGTTCTTCACATTTTTATGTTAACTTTTTTATTTACTGCATTGACTACCATGCCAATTTTGATGATTACAAATAAAATTTTATTTACTACCTTGACAAACAAATATTGATAATAAAGATGGAATTTCTGATTGATGTTTAGAAACTTTGTTTAATTTAGTGGCTGCTAGTTATAGAGTTGGATTTTTTGCAGCTTCGTTATAGAGACTTTTCAAGTGTTTATTTAACCCTTCTGACGACACCACATTTCGAGTATATCTACATTATGTGATACTGTATTAATCGAGCAGTCACACAAGCAAACTGCTCGAAAACCTTCCTATCTCCTACTCGGAATTTGGTGGCAGAATTGAAAAAATTTGTAATTAATTTCATCCGTAATCATAATTTTATAGAATACTTTTTCTTCTTATTATTTTATTAAATGTCATTTCATATCAATTTTCCTTTATATTTAAATTTAAATGTCTCCCTTTAATTTTATTCGTCATGAGATTTAACTTTTATAACTATTTAAAATTTTCATTTCTTTACTCTAGTTAAAATTTCTTCACTTCATTTAAATTTTCTTTACTTCATTTAAATTTCTTTACTTCATTTCAAATTTCTTTATTTCATTTAAATTTTCTCTACTTCAATTAAATTTTGTTTTGAAAATTGCAAATCTGCACAAAGAATTCCGGGTTTGAGAACGCTGATGTAATACGCTCCAACAGTGTATTACATCACGGAAGGCAAGCGAACTGGGCTGATAGAGCTCAGCTGATGCGATTCACCGTGTACACGGAATGGGAAAAGAGGAAAGAAGAGTTCTTGGGACGGATCGAGAAGTGAATCGAAAAGACTGTGAAAAGTGGCGACAGAGCGCGATTGCCGCGAGGAAAAAAGGTTGAAAGTGGGAAAAGCTGTCGAAGAGACTAGTGCGAAAAACTAATGAGAAACTATACGCGGGGTTCGTTATAATCGACTTAATTAATAAAACGATGTTCTGAAGTTGATGTGGAGTTTATTTTTGATGAAAAATGAGCATTAATTGGCATAAATGTAATCGCGAAGGATTATATATTAGCAGTCTCGTCGTCGAAATAGTGGCGGGCCGCGAGTAATGGATTTGACAATGCTTTGCATCAACAGTTAGGCGAAAAGGTTCCTAGCGGTCCATGAATGAGAAGTTGTGGTTGATGTGCCGGGAGACTGAAATGTAATAGAACCATTACAGTTGACTGATGAGTAGTGACAATGTGCGTGATAAAATCATAAAAATAGATGACGTCAGAAAGAACAGTGATGATAAGAGCATAGGAAAAAGTGAAGATCAATTAGAAATTTCTGATCGGATGTACAATTAGACATAAAAGAAAATTTAAATCAAGTAGATGCTAAAAATCCAGTTTTGCCACTTGCCCGCACTAAGAAAATCATGAAACGCATGAAAATGCAAAATTGGTAGTAGGTACGACATTCCAAAGTTCAAGCTTCTTGATTATCTGATGGGCTCAATTCCAGTAGGAGTTGCTAGCGATAGAATTAAAATAGCTTAAATTGGAGAAGAGCTACGAAAGTGCAGTGAAGATTTTTTTTCAGTGAAGAAAAATACAAAAGAAAGGCAATCACACTATGAAACGGGTTTAATTAGGAGTGTGAGCATGGCTCGAAGTGGCAATATGTAATCGGATTTTTGCATATGTAAGATACTTAAACTCGAAATATTGCGTGTTTCGTTAACTGTAAACTAAAGGGATTGATAATTGTGTTTCGTATCTTCAATGGCAACTTCTTGTTAGACTGAATATTTGACGAGGAAAAGGATAACGGTTGGGGCGCTGTTAATCGTGAGCTTGATTATGCCAGGTTTTGTAGAAACGGGAGATGGCACATTTAAGACCGTTTAATCGAAGTGATGTAATATTTATATGCACTAACGTGAGCCTTGGGCGTAAGATTAGGTCTAAGTTGGGACCGTGTATGTGAAAAGTACGTTTTAAGGGCACGCAGTAATCAGTTTTAGCAGAACGTTGGCAAATTGTTGGCCCAAGTGTCAATTTCGAGTTTCTGGCTATTATGTCCGATTTAGTACGAAGGCGTTGTTCTATAGCGTAAAGGAGATGGTGCTATGTGCCGTTGTAACGAACGATGTATAATCACACTTGTGCTTCAACTGATATGGCAAGATTGGTTTCAGCCCTGCCTACCTCTCGAGGCTTGTAGACGTAGAGATTTCCAGATTAAATAGATGCATGTTACTATCTCTTATATTAAGTCTGAGTTAAATTTATATGCGTCACCACATCGTCAATGGGCACTCGTCGAGGATGCTGGTGAGTACCCGTTTGCTTTCCTTCTATTACAGCATATTTATATTGATTCATTCATTATATATTATATTTTTTAAATTCATATTAGTTGTTTAATACGCAAAATCTTAGTACAATTAAATTTTAACCGAAATATTGAATTAAATTCAACCCACTTGAGCTCTATACATACTTAACGTAGAGAGCTCTAAAGATTAGTTAGAAAAAGAATCCACTGCGTACTTTTTTTTCAAATCAAATTTCGCAAGGCTTTTACAGGTCAATCTGATTTCCAATTGAAAAATATTTAGAATCACTGTTTATTTATTGTTGGATATAAAAGTGTTCAGTGCCACTCAAATTAAAAATAAGTCTAAAATATGAATTGCCCAATATACTTGCACGGAACCGAATAAAAAGAAATGTTTAATTAAAACTTTACAAAATCGGTCTTTCCATTTCCCCTCATACCTGACCGGGTATAGGACCCGCATCGATGGCGGGCTTTTTCACTGAAATGGGCTAGCCATCGGGCGCGCTCCTCCGTTTTGTTGTTTAGCGGGGGTCTTGCCGGGTTGAGTGGCCTTCCGCTCACGTGCCCTTTTATTGTATAGGGTTATGTGATTCGATCATATAATTCTATAACATAAAGCGGTCACGTCTATATTTCTCATTTGATGGGAAAGTTCATGCGAATTATGTTTGTATGAGTTTTCCACTCAAAAGTGAAATATATGGCCACGTCTACGTTTGGATCTTGATCCGGTTGGGAGGGTACGAGGGGGCACCACCTCCATCTGGATGCCCCACTCGTATTTGTGGGTCATAAAAATCGTCGGGTAACGACGAAGTTCCCTTAAGTCCGTCTGTCTTCCCCAAGTTCGTCTGTCTTCCCCAAGTCCAGTTTGTCCTTTTCTTCTACAATTTCCAACCCTTAGCTGGTTACCTCATTTTTTTCGACTTCGGTCGACTTTTTCTGTGACCCAAGCATTCGTGAATGCAAAAGAACCCACCCCACGACACTGCAACGCTAGCCTACCAGCGCATTCACGCGTCCCCAGACAAGGCCTATCTCGGCGGATCTTAAGATTCTCTTCCGCCGAGGCAGCAGACCATCGCTGCAGTCCTGCACGGACATTCATCTACCTTATTTCACTACAATACGCCATGGCCTAGTGAAGCCACAATATTTGTATGAAAATGTATGGAGGCAGGTGTGTTATTGGATAATCTAAAAAGCATTGAGCCTTTTTTGTCATTAGGTGGTGTTCGTTATCATATATCAGGCAATACTAATCAGATTGAGTCAAACTTACTGCGTTTGAAAGGTGACATTCCAGTCTACAATTTCCTTATGGACAGTTTTGTATTTCGTCATTCCTGTCAAAAGTTGTATTCATTTAAAAATGGGTTGAATTTCTGAAAAAATTCGTTATATTTTACAATATCACAACGATCAAGGTGAGAATGCATCGCAGGCTCGTGAAAAATTTGTGTTGTCTACGGTCAAGATACTTTATGAAAAGCTACAGCCAAGAGATGGTTCGCTCGCTTTCGTTCTGGAAATTTTCATGTCAAAGATGCACCTCGCTCAGGTCGACCAATCACTGAAAAAGTCGATGAAATCTTACAAAAAATTCAAGAAGACCGACACATAAGCAGCCATGACATTGCCAAGGAACTAAACATCCATCACCAAACAGTTTTTAACCATTTGCGTAAGGCTGGATACACAAAGCAGCTTGACGTTTGGGTGCCGCGAAATTCTAATAAAACGCAACAAAATCTAGCCATTTTGAAGCGAATCATTACGGGCGATGAAAAATGGGTAAGATACAAGAACGTCATTCGAAAAAGATCATGGTCAAAAAAGGTGAATCATCACAAGCGATTTCATAGCCAGGATTGACACCAAATAAGGTTATGCTGTGTGTATGGTGGGATTGGAAGGGAATTGTTTATCATGAGGTGCTAGAAGCCGGCCGAACACTCAATTCGGCTCTGTACTGTCAGCAATTAACCAGATTGCAACAAGCAATTAAAAAAACCGACCAGAATTGATCAATAGAAAGGGTGTTGCGAGCGAACAAGTCCCTATATGTGGTCCGACTAATTCCCTCTAGTGAGTGTCTACAAGTAATTGGTTCGGCGTGATGCTGTCCTAGACCTTGCTGGAAGACAGTACGGTGCAGTGCGAGTTCACTTCATGAGCCATTTATAAAATTTTTGATTCTTGATCTCGAGAAAACGATTGTTTAAAGAATCTTAAGATATGCTATATAACATATTATAGCATGCAATTTGATATCGTTGCCATATGCAAAGTGAAAGGGTGGGAAATGTGTGGGTTTTAAATTGTCCTTCGTTATCCACAGAGGTTTCATTGATGACTCTATTTTTAGTAGTCAGCAGTTCGAATGCATTCATTGACCGGGGAAATGTAATGGCTTGTTTAAAATGTAGCATGTCTGCAAACCAGTTTGTATCAACAGCTCAGAGGTTACGACTGGATGGTAAATCGATGTCTGTTTAGCCTTTGACTTAATACCAAATGTAGCGTGTCTGCCGAAAGTTAATGTCGGGCAGCTCAGAGGCTATTATTTGTTTCTTTAGGGACTCATAACTAAAAATAACGTGTCCGCTGACAGCTTATGTCAGCCGCTCAGAGACTGTTATTAAATATACTGGTTTTCATTCCAGTGATTGTGCAATTTAGACATAGAAAAGGCGTGTCTGCTGATGGTTTTGGTTTGGAGTTTTGCCGGGATTTACCGGCTTCATAATAAACGAAAAATCTTCCTTTTTATTAGGTGAATATTACTTTTTTATCATTGTCAACAGTGCTAGCGAAAATTTTCATGGCAGCTTTAGAAAAGCAGATAGAGGAAAAAGGTTCAATGCCGACAGTATGGTATCGATACGTGGATGACATCATTGCAATCGTGAAAACTGAGGAAATCGAAAACACGGTAAACGAAATAAATAAGATAAACACAAGTATCCAATTTAGCATGGAAATAGAGGAAGATGGTAGGATCCCGTTCCTGGACCCTGGATCATTAAAAAAAATGGAGGAGTTGCATTCGATATTTACCGCAAGCAAACGACAACGCAGAGAACAATACCTACTTCGTCTCACCATACCATACAACATAAATTAGCAGCAGGCGAAGGCACTTGAAAGCTCTACAATAGCAGCGGTAACTTTTTCAGCAGCATTTTATAAAATCAAACGCGTCCTGGAAAATAAAGGCATCAAAATTGTGCGTACAAGCAGGACAACACAACTTAAAGCAATTCTCGGAAGTGCCGAAGATCCAAAGAACCTATGGGAGAAGAATGGGATATATAGGATAACATGCACGGATTGCGGAAAAAAATATATTTGACAAACAAAGCGGCTAATAGGGATTAGGATCCAGGAACATATCAGGGAAGTCGTAAGCGCTCGAAAAAGGAATAAAGCAGTTTCAGAGACAAAATCAACGGTGGCTAGGCACGCAATGGAGGAAAACCACGAAATAACGAAGGACAACGTCGAAGTGTTGAAGGAGATGTCAAAACAGCGGAAGCTCGACGCATACGAAAGCTGGTATATTTGCAACGAACCACAAGAAAAAAGAATGAATGTAGACGGAGGTAATTGCCAATCATCTTTATTTTCTTTAATTTCTCAATAAGCCACTTAAAAATTGTAAAGTTCCTAATTATGCTAATTAACTTTATTTCTCTTAACTCTCCTAAAGGATCATTTTGTTAACTTACTAATTACCTGTAATTCTTTATCCGCTTAATCCTCTTAATGGATCACTTGTTTAAGTTTGGAAGTTTGTAGCTAGGGTAATTACCTATAATTATTAAACCCCTTTAATAGACCATTAAGCATGGAAAAATTGTTACCTGTATGGAAAATATTTAGATGTATAAAAAAAGGACTGGAGATTATTTATAAGAAATACTTATAGAAAAGCACTGAAGAAGAAAGGACGTTCCTTTAGAAATGCGCGTTTGCAATTCAATAAAAAAGTAATATTCACCTAATAAAAAGGAGGATTTTTCGTTTATTTAGTATCATGTTTATTTGCGAGTTGAAAACAGCCGAGAAAGAACAAAAATCATTATTGTTAACATTATGAAATGGCACATTCAGTGCTGGATGCATATTTTAGAGTGAAATAGGGCAAAATTTAAAAGGAACAATTGTTTTTTGGGTATATTCGTTTGCATTGAGTTGGCCTGAGTTACATTGTGTTTTACTGACTAGAATTCTATTATTTTATATTCAGACACATAGATTGTTTCACTGTAGCTTAAAATTAACTTCGTTTCATGTTTATTTGCGGTGGAAAATTGCCGTTCTCATGTAAATTATTTTTTATATTTGTTTAGCGCAGTTTATTTATTTCGTTTGCTCTTTAATATTATTGCATTTAAAAATTATTGCCCAGATGTCTATCTATTCAATTATGTAGTTAAATGTTTGCTCTTTTAATTGCATCTCAGGCAATTCGAATGCTAATTCAATTCGAAAGATAAGACTTTAATATACACGTGGGTACGCGTTATTGCTAATATTATTGTTTAAGTAGTTGAAGTGATAAATGGTATCATATTTCGATAAGAATGGGCACGCTTTGCTTGCTCGCTATTAAGTTTTCGTTTTGCTTATTTGTGTTTAATGTTTATTTGTAATGTTTAGTGTTTTTGCATGTTTTATTAGCTGACTGAAACTTTATATCTTTTGTAACCCAACGTACAATGTTAGGTTCAAACCGATTTGGAGTTAGTTTAAATGATATTCAGATAAGTAAGATGAGATTTAAGATACGAGTATATGAATGAAGGAGAAAATGAATGAAGAATCTGGATTGAAGGTTTCTGTGCTTATATTACTGGATGTTAATATTATATTTTGGTTAATTAAATGTTCAATATGACTATTTAATTTTAGGACCGATCTTATTTGATGGACTAAAATGATCAATATAATTATTAGTTTTCTTTAAAGGAAGACTGATTCAGTTTGGTGGACGGTATGGGTAACCATAATTTTATTTTTGAATATTGATATTATATTTTTGTTATTTGAATGATCAATATTATTTTGTTTATCCTTTTTAAGAAGACTGATCTAGGATGGTTAGTAGGAGTAGCATGAATATTATATTTGGATGTTTATATTATATTTTTAAATGATTAAAATTATTTTTTGATTTTTTTTTAAGGAAGGCTGATCTAATTTCATGGACTGTATGAATAGCATTGATATTATATTTGGGTATTGATATTATTTTTTTTATTTAAATAATTTAAATAATTATTTGAATTAGCTAAACTTTTTAATTGGATCATTTCACCCTTTTCACATCAATTTAATGTAAATCTATACGACAAATTTGCTCTACATTTGAAGCTTTATCTAACATCGCGCGGATATCGATCACTCTTTCGGATGGCTCCGATAGCTTTTTAAATTACTTTTTATGGAATTGTTTGCAGCTACATATAAATGAGTTGCATATTTTGAATAATAATTTTTCTGAAAAATTATTAGAGAAGAAAAATGTTAGAAGAAGGTGGTTTCGACGTGTGCACTAATTCTCCTCAGGCCATCACACTTAGATACACACCGGTGATGGCGACCACCATGCTCAGAGGTGAGGGAGTCTTTAATTTTTCTACTTATGCAAACTCAATATGTTTTTGTATCTGCAAGTTATATTCAAGGTAAATTTCTCTTGTAAGTATTTGTATTAGCTAAACTTTTTAATTGGATCCATAAAAAGTAATTTAAAAAGCTATCGGAGCCATCCGAAAGAGTGATCGATATCCGCGCGACGTTAGATAAAGCTTCAAATGTAGAGCAAATTTGTCGTATAGATTTACATTAAATTGATGTGAAAAGGGTGAAATGATCCAATTAAAAAGTTTAGCTAATACAAATACGTACAAGAGAAATTTACCTTGAATATAACTTGCAGATACAAAAACATATTGAGTTTGCATAAGTAGAAAAATTAAAAATTAACTCCCTCACCTCTGAGCATGGTGGTCGCCATCACCGGTGTGTATCTAAGTGTGATGGCCTGAGGAGAATTAGTGCACACGTCGAAACCACCTTCTTCTAACATTTTTCTTCTCTAATAATTTTTCAGAAAAATTATTATTCAAAATATGCAACTCATTTATATGTAGCTGCAAACAATTCCATAAAAAGTAATTATTTGATTTTTTAAGAAGATAGCAATGGTGTCATACAGGAGTTGAATGGTTTCAGATACCGGAAGGGAAGATCGATTTTCAGCCCATTTAAATTTGCTACACAATGCGCTACATTGTGGCCTCTGCAAAATCGATATCTTATCGGCTGCGCCGTTTTTGATACATAACCAGTATACTCTATGTATACTGATTTGAACTGGGAGCTCGATTTGATGTGTATCCTAAAGTCAAAGTCAAAGTCAAAAGCGCTTTATTTAATACTAATCGTTATAAATTTTAAAAGAATATAAAGCAAAATCCAAACAATAACAATAAAAAACTTAATGGCCCAAATGGCTCTCTAAATTTGTACGTTATCATTAAACACATTTAAAAAAAAAACTATAGCAAATTCAAATCAATGAAGATTGTTACATATTTTTAAAATTCAATTGGAAAAAGGAGAAAAAACCAACCAACACTATTCTAAAATTATTTATCGTCTTAACACTACAGTGAACTTTGATCGTACACCTAATATGTTTTAACTTAATTCTAATAAATGCAATCAAAAACATTATCTTATACTAAAAAAATCTATAACAATGTTCCTAACCTAAGCGTTTTACCTTATGTCTAACCTAATATAATAAACATAATATAAACCTAACCTATCCCTAATTTTTAACAAAAATAAACAATAACACTAAATGTAGCAATAATGAGCTGAAACTCAAAAACTATATAACGAAAATCACCAAAACTGAAAATAAACACGAATAACTTAGACATTGTCATTCAGCCACCAATACCTAGATTGCCCCGTCTCAACTCGATCAGCCTCAACGAATCTAGCAAATGAGTATCTCCATTGGAATTGTTGGTCTCGTGAACTCAAGTTGGGAGGATATTTTATCTTCTTATCGGTGGCCCGTCGATATATGTGATATATGACTGGGACGCCGTCAGAATCAAAAACATATCGATTCATGTCCAAATACACGAATGCTTCTGGAGGAATGAAGCCAGTAGCGAGGCAAGTCGCTATATACCCGTCTGTAGGGTGGAACGGCTGTGAAATCCAAGGGTTTTCACTCACAGTCACAGATCTTGCGATATGATTCCGAAGAAGTTTCAATATGAAAATATCGACTCTAGTCACTTCAGCAGTTTGATAAATTCTTCTATTCGATATATAATGTTTCCAATCCGTCTCAGGCTTTCTGTTCAAACCAGTACATGCACGAAGACATTTCCTTTCGAAAACTCTTAATTTTTCCAATGTACTAGCACTCTGGTTGTACCAGATCTGACATCCATATGTCAAAACTGGTCTAACCAGTGTCTTGTAACAGATAACTTTGACCTTTTGATCAATGTATCTGGAATGAAAGAGTTTTCGAAGGGCCATGACTACTTTAAGTGCCTTACTGAGCATGATTTTCACATGTTCAGTATAGTACAGATACTGATCGAGATAAACACCGAGGTATCGAACACAGGATTTATGTGGAACCCGTTCAAGACTACCCTCACCAGCCATGATGTGGAAATCTTTCCAATTACGTTTCAGGTCTTGACTGACCCCCAGCAGCGTTGTCCGAAATAAGATTGTTTCACACTTCTGCACATTGATTTTCATTCGCCAATTGTCAGTGTACAGCTGTACATCATTGAACATTTTTTGGAGATTGCTCTGAACTATTGTAGCTTTTCGGTCTGCCGTATGATGATCAGATCATCAGCAAACGCTACCAATGATCGCGTTGGCGAGACGTTAAAATCAAAGCCGTTCAATAGCTTGCGAATAAAGATTGAAAAGAGCAGAGGCGCAGTAACTGTTCCCTGCTGTAGACCATTCAAGACCTTGAACTCGCGCATTGTTGTCAGATTTCCATCAGTTACGACAAACGATTTCCCGTATAACATATTACACATCATGGCGATAAGGTGTCTGGGGAACTTGTCCTGAAGGAGTTTAAAAATTAGTCCATCTAACCACACCGTATCGAAGGCTTTCTCCATATCAATGAGACATGCTCCAACACATTGTCTATCATTTAGTTTCCAACAGATGTCTAAGGTTACTTTCGTTATTGCATGTCTGGTCGAATGCCTGGCACGAAAACCAAATTGGCAATTCGGCATCAACTCATATTCCTCAATGTGGGCGTTTAATGCTCTGTTGAGTATCACTTCAAACACCTTGCTGATGTTAGGCAGCAAGCTGATTGGGCGATAGCTTTTCGGGCATGAAGATTCTTTTCCTTTCTTCAGGATTGAAATACCTTAGCCTTTTTCCACTGATTTGGGAAATATGAATTGCTCAACATGTTGTTGAACAATATGCAATAATTCCTGATAGCAACCTCCGGCAAATGTCGGAGAACTACATTTGGAATACCATCAGTACCACATGATTTCTTGTTGTTTATCCTGCGAAATATGAAACACAAGTCTTCATAGCTGACAAAATAATCAATAAGATTCAAGCTCGGTATGAGGTCAGATGTTAATGTTTCATTGAAATGAAGAATTGATTGGCCGTTCAGGCTTGACTTGAAGTCGAAAACTTTTGCTTCAACGATCTCTGAAACTATTTCATTCCCTCTTCCAGGGTTTGGTAGATGAACCAATTCAAAATGTGTTCCAATCAGGGCAAGTTTATCCAATCCTTCACAAATAATCCTGTTTCCATTTCTATCCGGAGTCGTACTATCAATTTCGATACCAGCCCTATCGAGAAGATTTATCTCATCACTAGTGACTTCAAGATTCGATACCTTCACTCGAGACTTCTTGCGGAATATGCTATTCACTTTAGTGAACACGCCTTCTGGGTCCTGTGGGCTAATACCCCTCAATTTTTCCGCCCATTGATTGCTGACCTCACTCCTGAAGTATGACCGGATTAAGTTCCGGACATTCTTCAGATGTAATTTCAACAAAGCCAACGAGGGATGGTTGTAATCCAAAAATTGTCGATAAATATTGTTGACGCGTGTGAGAAGAAGGCTTTTCAATCTTTTCAACCTTGCGATGGTTGGTGTTTCATATCCTTCCATATTGTTTCGAAGTTTAATCTTGGGAACTACTTTCTCAATCGTTTCCAACATAAGCTTCTCTAACTTTGACAAATAGAGATATATTTCATCATTAGTTAGATTCCTGTCATTAGGAACCATTGAGCAAAAGTTGCCACCATCAGAAGGGGGACATTGTTTCTGGTACTCCCGATTAAACTTCTTTTGAAACTTTCCCCAGTCTGTTTTTTTGAAGTTCAACCGATGATTTTCGTGTTGAACTGGAATGAGGAAGAAATCATTCCTTTGATGATTGATTTCCATTACGATTGCGTTATGGTCGCTATCATAAGGAAGCACCTGCAGTTTCCGTTGAGGACTTTTAAAGTTGAATTCGAGTCTTGCGTCAGCAATGCAGAGGTCCAAATATGATTTGTCCTAGGGTATGGTGGGAACTCCGAACCATATAGATTGCACCTGTATTCAATCTGGTTCTCTGTTATCCACGATTTCAGGAATACACCTCTTGGATTATTGGTGGCGTTCAGCCATGATGTATGCTTGGCGTTCAGGTCACCAGCAAGAATATAATAATTATGAAGCCTGTTCAATTCGAGTATTTCAAACAAGGAATTGAGTTCCTCCTTGAGCCTGAGAACAGTTCCACCAGTTGCATAGGCAGAGATAACGAAGAGGTTATCCCCACCTGGCAGTGAAATTTTGATAGATGTGTATCCTATAAACACATTCAAGGCTCCCGGGGAGAGATCCCTCTGTATGACATTTATCTGCTACTATAACCATCTAAACTAGAACACCAAAAACGAGAATTTATTTTAAAGGGTTTAACTTTATTTCACTATTCATTTTTTTAAACATTTGTAAATTATGACCGAATTGGTTAATTAGATCATTGCGTGTTACTGGAAACTTCTAACTAACAGTATGGAGTGAAGCGCTTTTCACTTTCACTTGACTTGTCGCGCTTCACGGGTGAGCGCCAGCCTGTAGAGGGAATGAACTAGACGAGGTAATGGACCGGTGTGGCCGGAAAAGGCCGTTTGAAGATCGCGGCTCAAGCCAACACCTCACCCCTCACCATTTCGTTGAACACTTCCGTCTGAAACTGAAATTGTGTGAAGTGCTTTTTGCTTACGCCTTCCGGTTTCTCACGATCTTTTTAGGTGAATTAGTGAGACTGGGGACATTGAACAAGAGAGCGTTTTCGCATGAACTTTCGCTTCTCTTTCAGCTTTCTCTCTTGGAAGCACACCCAAAGCTTGTCATTCACGCTGTGATATTCGTGTGAAGCACATTGAGGGTTAATCTTTTTTATATACTTTTCCGGTCGCTTATTTACTTTTACGCTTGATCTTTGGACGATATGCTTCGATGACAGTGGGCGTATGTGCTTGCTTGAATGATTTCATTGGCGAAGCGTGAGTATATAGGTGGTATTTGTTCGCTTACGGCAAAGGCGTTGTCTTCCATCATGACAATGCCAGACCACACACATTTTTGATGACCCGGCAAAAATTGACAGAGTTTGGCTGGGAAGTTTTGATGCATTCACCGTATAGTCCAGACCTTACACCATCAGACTATCATTTGTTTCGGTCGCTGCAAAACTTCCTTAATGAAAAGAAATTCACTTCAAAAAGGGACTGTGAAAATCACTTGGCCAAGTTTTTCGCGCCAATAAACCACAGAAGTTCTACAGAGATGGAATAATGGTTCTACCCAAAGAATGGCGAAAGGCCATGGATAATAATGGACAATATGTACTTAAATAAAATCCATTTTAAATAAAAGAAATATTCAATCGAAAAATAACAAAAAAGGCTCAATACTTTTTGGACTTACCAATATTATTTACGTGTAATTAGCGTAAGAGAATGTGAATACATACAATACGGCAATGCTTTATCCCTTAACAACCCACTATGCTTTTGTAATGTAACTGACTGGTAGTGTCCAATAGACACATTACATAAATAAACCACATAATAAAGGAGACAAAGATAATGTGTAAGCAGGACTATTATGTATTTTAGTATTATTTATTTATTTAAATCCATTTAACAGACAAAAATCCAATTACAAAATAGACTTAGACAATTAAATATAGTTAATATAATTTAGTGTAAGATAAATTAATACAACAAATCAAGCAGAAAAGAGTTAATTAAAACATGTAAGAAATGAAGTTAGAGTCTAGATCAAAGTTTGAAAAAATTGAGTGAATAGGAACATTAATCACTATTCGCAAAAAGTAACGTCTTTAGTTTAATTTTAAAAACAAAGTAGGACGTGGATAGAGAACCAAGCTCGAGGCTGTTATGCCTTCTGATGATTCGCGGCATAATTGAGTGAACATATAAATCTGTCCGGGCGTACGGAACCTCGAGAATGTGATTAGACCGCCTAGGACGTGCATACAGTCTGTAGTGCAAGTCTGCGCTTAGGGTGGAAGCAGTTTGTTGGTGGTACAACTTATAAAGAAAACATTGATCTAAGAAGGTTCTACGGGACGACAGAGAAGGGAGACGAAGTATGCATAGACGACGCTCATAAGACTCATAAGCTAAGTGGAATTTGAAAAACACAATAGGGGGAAACTTACGCTGAACAGCTTCTAGTGAGTTCACAAGATATAAATGTTTAGGAGACCATACTACTGAGCAGTACTCAAGAAGCGGGCGGACAAGACATGTGAACAAGTGAACAGCGGTAGCAATATTAGCAAACTTATGCAAATGCCGCATAAGAAAACCCGAAACGTTTGATGCCTTGGTAATTAAATCAATAATGTGGACATCAAATTTAAGCTTGGGGTCAAATATTACACCAAGATCTTTACATGAGTCTGCAGGGGAGAGAACAACATCACATAGGGTGTAATTAAAAGTTAAAGGAACGATTTTCAAAGTAAAAGTCATTTTAAAACATTTGGAAACATTGATACGAAGGGAGTTTACATTACACCAGTTATAGAGGTCAGAGAGATCAATTTGGAGTTGCTGACAATCTTCAAGGGATCTAATTACCCGGAATACCTTGAAATCATCAGCATACAGGAGACAAGAAGAGGAAATTGCAGAGGGAAGATCATTGATAAACAGTACGAAAAGAAGAGGTCCAAGGATTGACCCTTGAGGGACACCAGATGTAGGATTGAATGGAAAGGAAATTGTGCCATAGAGATTAACATGACATGAACGGGAGGATATATACGATGAAATCAAAGAATGAAGGGAACCGGATATGCCGAGCAAAGTTAATTTTTGACAGAGGAGAACATGGTTCACGGAGTCAAAAGATCCGTGAATATTGCATCTACTTGAAGCTGTTTATCTAAAGCTCTTGCAATGTAATCTTCGAACTCAGCCAAGTTCGTAGAAGTTGAACGACCCTTCAAGAATCCATGTTGCTGTGGTGTGACAAATGAGCTCAGTGACTCAAGAAGCCTGTTGTGTACAAGTCGTTCCAGCAGCTTAGAGAAACAGGAGAGGAGTGATATGGGACGATAGTTTGAGGCAGATGATGGGTCGCCGTTTTTAAAGATAGGAACAACATTTGCATCTTTCCAGTACTTTGGAAAGGTGCCAGTACCAAGACTGAGATTGAATATAAGGGATAGAGGAAAACACAAAGAGGAACAAAGTGATTTTACAAATATATTAGGTAATCCATCGGGACCAGGACTAACATTCGGATCGAGCAAGTTAATAAGGGATTCAACTTCAGAAGGATCAGTGGAGTAGCATGTACTTGATGCTGGATAAGTTTGAATTGAATTTATGGGGGAGTGTAGTATGTCAGAAGAGGAAAAAGTAGAGGAAAAATATTCGGCAAATAGGTTAGAAATATCCTGAGGGGAGGAGGCTTCAGTGTTATTCCATTTGACAGTATGCGGGATGGAAGAGGAAGATTTAAGGGATCGGATGTATGACCAAAAGGGTTTAGAGTTATTTGTCAGGAGGAAACTCTCTACGCTGCTAAAGTAGTTTTTCATGGCCGTTTTGAGCTCTTTTTTAGCCAAAGAGCGCAGTCTGCAAAAATTCTGTTTAGCATCATAATTTCCGGTCAATCTATAGTGCCTATGCCCCTTATCTTTGGCTCTTAAGGCACGAAGAACACTTCGAGTAAGCCCAGGCTTCATTTTTGCTTTGCAAGGAGCTTGGAGTGGAGTATAAGGAGCAATCAGATTATTAAGGTAATCGTAGAATTTGTTCAAGGAACTATCGCAGTCAAGACGAGTGAAGAAGGTACACCAGTTGACTGAGTCCAGATTGGTTTTAATTGCCTCATAATTTGCTTTAAAGAAATTGTAACGACAAACTGAGGCAGTTCTCTGGGATTTTAGGGTATCAACAGTTAGTGCTAGAGACAAATGTGGATGATGGAGATCAGGTTGAACATAAGGATGTAAAACAGGAGCTATAGATAGACACCCAGTTTGAAAATTTGACATGACAATGTCCAGAAGGCGGCGATTAGGGTTACGGATATGATTAAACTGTGAAAAAGAACAAAGGGAAAGAAAGGTAGAAAATAACAAAGAAGGATTATTTGTTGAGGAAATGCCAGGTGTTGTTAAGTGGTCCCATTCCACTGCCGGTAGATTGAAGTCCCCACAAATTATAATTTTGGAATGTGGATGATGAGCAAGAAGATAGGCAGAGAGTTCATCGAAGAAGACTTCGGACACAGTTAAGGGAGAATTACAGGGAATATACAGGTACACAGAGGAAATTAATAATGAGGAGTTCTGAGGAAGAGGGAGTTTCACAATAACACTCAACAGCACGAGCAAATTCGAAGTCAGCACAAAGTGAACTATTAAGGGTTTTGCAGACTGCAACCAAGACTCCCCCACCATCAGATTTATTAGTGATGTTAAGGTCACGGTCGCATCGGTAAACTAAATAGTCACGTTTCAGTTAAACAGATAACTGAATTGTTAGTTAATTGGGACACGAGTAGTAAGTCCTCAAGTTTGGTTCTCAAGCCACGAACATTCTGATAGTAAATAGAAATAGATGAACGATGAGGAAGAGAAGAATTTCTTTCAGTGTTAGATGATCCTTGAAGTTTGTTGAGGCAGTTTGGAACCTTTTTCGGGACGGAATTGCCGCTTAGGTTGCCTTGTATCAAATGTTTTAACGATTGTCCCTTTTGGCCAAAAATCGGAACTAAGTAGGCTAGAAAGTTCAGCCGGAACTGTCAGCTTGAAAGAACTTATAACCTGGTCAGGAAGGTTGTCTTTTGTTAACTTTACGCACCTGAAAATACTAGGCGTGTAACCAAGCTTCGATGTTACGTAGTTGGTAAGTGTATCCTTGGTTGTGTTGTAAGCGAGCCTTGATATGAACAACTGGAGAGGTGGGGAGACTGCTCGCAATACTCCGTTATCAGCTAGCACACTATCTATAAAGTCTTGTGGTGCTGAAGACATAACGATATTAACGAAATAATATATAAAATTTTTCATACTTTTTTATTAACATACGTTGCAAATAATTTTTGTTGTAGTGTTCAGAGCAAACATTACGGTTACATTTGTCACAACACTGCTTCAGATGACGGAGGCTGCAATCAGTTCCTGATTAAATCCTGTGACATATTGCATGGCTACTAGGTGATAACTCGATAAGCCTTTCTTGTTTCACCTTCTTATATGAGGCATTACCAATCCAGTAGCTATTTCACTTAAAAAAAAGTTTTCTTTGTGTACTCTTTCAGGGGTTCAGGTTTTTCCATATAATCAATGATGCCAAGAACATATAAAATATTTTGAAAAATGACCAGGCCATCTATTTGTTTTACGTCCAACTGTATACTCATGACCCATCTGGTCAAGGGTATCGACACCTCCCTTGGTGGAATTATCTTCTTCTTCTTCGTAGCACAACAGCCCCTCTCGGGCCTTTGCTTCCTGCAACAAGTGCTTCCAACTGTCTCGGTCCATTGACCACGTCCTCCAATTTCGAAATCCGAGCAGCGGTAAACTGTCCGTTGGCCGAGTCTGACCAGCGTTTCCTCGGTTTCCCCACTTGTCTCCGGCTTTCTATTCTCCCAACGAATGGTTCTTATTACTTACATCTATTGCACCGTCAAGGAAAGTTCGTCTGGACTCGAGAGTAGGAAAGTTCAAAATATGAAGATAGTCATCATAAGGAGAGTGTGGGGGTTTATCCACACATCTCATCGCTATGCAACAACTCAGAACATACACTTTTCAAAATACTTACACATCACTATACTTTAAATTGACACACATTATAGACACCTAATTTTAAATATTGTTTAAAATGTAATGACACATAAAATATATAGAAATGAATATCAATTTTTCATTGTTAAATGACATATTTATAAGTCTTTATTAATTTTCAATAGATAAATTGTTCAATTCAAAAAGTAATTCCATTTCCCATACATACGACTTTAATATACCTGATTGCGGTTAAAGGAAGAAGAACATTATTAGCGAATATCTAATAATTTATCCAGATGAACAAAAGGAGGAAATCTTTAAGATATCTTTATCATCGTGAAACCTCTTCAGGTTAGTAAGAATTTCTGGAAAGCTCTATCGACCACGAGTTATCAATGTACCAGTCAGAATATCACAACGCAGTCGAAAATCACCACGACGATTAAACATCGAATTACCTATTATTGGAGCGATGACGAACCAGGCCAGTCGATCTGCTCAGCTGAACTTCATCAACCATTTGAATAAAGGATCTCAAAGGAAAGCGTAAGAGTAGTTGAAATTATATTCCACATTAATATCGTCCCACATATCGTCAATGAAAAGTTGTGCAGCAAGCACAGGAACAGAAATTTAGGAGTAAGGAAGGTTGAATCTGAAGAATAGAGACCGTGTGAATCTGCGTTGAACCGACTCTAGAGCATCGATGTGCTTCCTGTGATACGGACTGTGGTAACCTCGCTCTTGGCGCCCTACGCCATCGACGCGAGTGGCAGGGCCCTACACCCTACGCCACTGACGCCGACCAGCCGATCCATATACCCTACGCCACTGATGTCGACAGTCGTGAGCGACATTTAAACTAATCGCTGCTACTGAACCGTGACTTGACGTGTGTCAAAAAAGGATTCCGGAAAAGCCAAACCGAAAGAGTATCCCGTTTGGCTCGTGCTGACCTTCAGTTCCACGTTGGCAAAATTCATAGCAATCGCGTACAACGAGTCCCGGACGTGTTGGTGCGACTGCTGCCGTATATTCCGCAGCCATTCTAGAGTATTTGACGGCTGAGGTTTCGAATTAGCAGGGAATACACCGAAAGATTGGAAGGTCAAACGTATCACTCCTCGGCATCTGCAACTCGCCATTCGTGGAGATGAGGGATTAGCCAGTCGGATAAAGCCACCATTGCCGGAGGTGGTGTCATTCCACACATTCACAAATTCTTGATCGGAAAAGAAAAAGGTATACTTTGTTTTGAAAAGTGAGGTTAATAGTTCTGTTTCGTCGAATTTCTAGCCGGCATTCTTAAACGCGAACAGGCTTCAGGTTTACGGAAATAGCCACCTGGAGAAGCGCTACGCCAGCCTTGCGTACGTGGAAAAAAGGAGCAGAGGAAAGTTTTCGAGGGCGAAGTTCTTGACGTTTTTTCCCAAAGCAGGAAGCGTACAAGTAAGTTCGATACGTGTTCAGTTTTTCTTCAGTTCGCAATCGTTTAGTTTCTTTGTTCGTTCGGGCAAAGGTTAAGCGGGCGCCGAGGTCAAACGCCTGGCGTTAGTTACGCGTGCAGTGCGAGAAGACGAAAAGGCTGAGAATTTTGGCAGTGGTCGATCGCGTCCCCACAAAATTCCATTTGGTTCGTGACCGCGTTTATTCAGCGAAAAGCAGTTCCGATTGCAATCCACCCGGAGCTACAGCTGTAAGCTGACTTTCAGGCAGATCTCAAACGTGTTAAGCCACGCTAAACAGGACAGTATACAGTATGAATGCTTAGATTTTACTTTTTAAAGCATTCACGGGTTTGGACTAAAATTACAAATCAAAATCAAAGTTTGAGAGCCATTATGTCGAGATACTATGTTCGCAAGTTATATACCTTCAGTAGGGAAATTGAGTTATTGTGCGTGGATTTCATTATGAAAGGCGATGTAAAGTCTGTCAAAGCAAGTAAAATTACAAGTACCATTGCAGTATCATCTAATGTCGAATGCTTTCACAGAAGTTTCCTCCTGTGGGAATTGTTCTACATTATATAAGTTTGGCATTTCATTGCTTGGGTTACTATTGTTTTTCTAAATCAAATTCCCCATTTCAATTCCCGTTACACTACTTAAAAAACCAACCCTTAATATTGTGATTCATTCAACGATAACACTTTAAAATTTGATAAAATTTACGATTTCCCTGTCCGTTAGTTTTGCTTGCTTTCAAAAAGCCATATAGCGTTCATGACATGCATATGGTTGTGATAAGACCAGATTTTATTCCAAAAATTCAGAATTTTACTCCCAACTACGAATTTTATTCCAACATTGTCCTTATATAAGTTAACAGCATTGTGAATTGTGATTCTTATAAATGTTACCGTTTAGCATCATAGTGGACTACTGCAGAATAATCTCTTCGATTATTATAGTACACTGAAATGACTAAAACGTAAAAAAGCATGTAACGGTAGACTATTAATTTGAGTTTACTATCGAAAAGAATTTGCCACTGTTTAATATGTTGCTAAATAACCACGTTAGTTTGGATGTATGTATGTTTAGTGTAAGAAAAGAGGAACAAAAAAACTAAAGAGACTCTCTCCACTATAATTATTTTTATAAAACTAGTATGAATTGAAGATAGAGAAAAATATCACATATAAGAAGAAATTAATATTGTTACCTATAATAGTCATGACTTTTAAGACGAATCGTTTCTTTTTGCATAGTTTTTGCATTAAATTTTTTGTAGATACAGAAATCTATATATAAAATTATCTTAAACAGCCATCTCATCAATTATATGCAAGTAGAAACTTATCTTTGTGATTCAATTGCAAAAGAGTATTATTAGTGAGGAAAATATAAAATGAAATTAGTAATCTAAATACAATAAAAAAGAATATGAATTGCTGAACGGCTAACCACGTCTTTCCTTTCCAGCATACCCGTACTTTTCTAGCAGGATAATTTCGGCAAAAGCTGAGCATGCCGCCGAGAGGGTAGGGTTCCAGTTGTAATAACTTAGCCCTTGACACCCTACGCCACTGACGCCGATCCATGTACCCTACGCTCCTGACGTCGACGGTTCGCGAGCTAGTTTTAAACTACTCGCTGCACTGTACCGCGATTTGACATGTGTCAAAAATAAAAAGGGCCGGATACGACGTCCGGTTCGTGCTGGTTTGGAGTTCCACGTTTCACTAAATCTCGGTGGTGCTGATCCCGGCTCTAAAATTTTTAGTAACAGTGGCAGTCACCCCATTCGTTGGATGCTTCCCGGACATCATCCCGGATTACGGATGACTGCGCCTCCGCAATCATTATCTGTCACAAACGAATATCCTGCAGTTTCCCACGAGAAGCCGAAGCCTTTTAACTTTACAAGTAAGTTATATAACAGATTTATAATACAGCTCGTCTAATGTTTCTGAACCCAGCGTTAGTGGCGTGGAACTCACACCAACTGCAGCTCCCCAACGGAAGAGGAATCGCACATAGTTAATACTACAATATAACACAGAAGTTTCTAGACGAGCATATCCAGTATTGATTGGATGCGTCGTTTTTCTACGTGGGGAAACATATCAGTTCAAAGTGTTTAGGATTAATAACTTAAGATTAAAATCAAGAAGTGAAAAGACAGTTTAATTAAGTCTAATGTATGGATCTCTAAAAAAAATCTGAAAAGAAATCAGTAAAATGCGTTGAGAAATATTTGAAACAGATCCTCGAACAAAACCTAATCATTTTAACTACGAAGGAATGCTTTAAATAGATGACCGCGAATGTGCCCAAAAAATAAGATGACATTTGAATTTAAACTGCGAGCGTCGAAGGGTTCGGAGAATTATTTTTTTAGGTTGGTAGTACTGTCAGTGACATCTATGTCAAATTTACATTTCGTTTGCGTAACGCTATCCGCCTAAAAAGGGCGGAATTGTGGAAAGACAATTCTTGGTTTTTACACTACGATAATGCACCATCCCATACTGCACTCGTAATTCGTGATCATTTCGCCAAAAACTCAACCCATATCGTTCCGCAACCACCGTATTCACCTGATCTGGCGCCGTGCGACTTCTGGCTGTTCAGCAAGTTCAAAAGACCGCTCCGGGGACACCGTTTTGATACGATAGAGGAGATTCAAGCCGCAGCGAAGACGGAACTGAAGGCCATCCCGGAAAGTGACTACAATCAGTGTTTCGAAGATTGGAAAATCCGTTGGCATAAGTGCATTGCATCGGGAGGGGATTATTTTGAAGGGGATGAAATTGATTTCGAAGAATAAATAATGAATTTTCAAAATAAATACAATGTCACCTTATTTTTTGGGCACAGTATAACCTAAGAAAATACCCAGAGAAAAAAGGAAGGAATTGCATCAGAATTTTCCAGTTCATTTTTTTCTAAAAATACCCTGTAGCTATAGGAAATTTAAGGGAGTTGCTTTCTTTTGATGATGAATTGCCGAATGTAAAAGTAAATTGGAGGCTAAAGTACACTTTCTGTTCGAAGAATAATCAACATTTCCAATGCTAATTTAACAATAAAATCAAAATGATTGGAAAGATAAGCCAAAATTAAATTGCATATATATCAGACGAAATTATGAATAGAAAAAAAACGATAGATTGCTTTAAAACGAAGTTACATTCTTACTGTAAACAAAACGAAACGCATAATTAAAATTCTCGAGAATTGAAAACAATTAACCAATATCTCCCCATCTCAACTAGAACCTTAGTCTTCCTTCCACCTGTCCCCTTAGAGTTATAAGACAAAACCAACAGCTGAGTGAGACATAGTAATATGAACAAAATGTTTTAAAAACATTTGTAAATAAAACCAAAATGAAACAATCAAATGCATAATGATCTAATAGACTTATTCATGTATATACGTATATGCATCCCTACATGTGATTTAATTTTGATTATATGAAGCTTAATCTAAATAGCGTGAAACCAGAATGGCGTCTTTCGTGGCTTTCGTTACTATTCATTACATATTGTGTCATTTGAAGTTGAAATAATTTTTCAATATTTAAAAATATCGCGACTAACCTTTTTAATATTGTAGTTTTTTTCTGGTCAATGAGGTAGAACAAATCCAAATTCTGTTTTCACTTCGCTATAGATTTTTACATTTTATGGAAAAGAAAAAAATAAATAATAAACAATTTTTTTTCTAATAATCTTACTACAATAAGTTTAAACCGAACCTTTTCTGAACTAATTAGTAAATATAGTTTTGACAATATACGTAGGTGTTCAGTGAGAAATTTACTAAATTTCTTTTGCTTTTTAACAAAACAAACCGGTGCTAAAAGAACGATTTTAAAAATGTTTATTCGCCGAGACTACTATGTAATATAAATAGTGATTCCTTCCCCAATAATCATTTCAACTATTGTATATGAATTTGTTTGCCTCAGCCAAAACCATACCGAGCAAGATATAATCTATAAAAAGAAACGGCAGGCCATTGAAAGGGATCTATTAAGTTTTAAAATCGCCAAATGTCGTTGTAATATGTAAACGAAACTATAATAAGTATTTTCAAGAAAAAAAAATACCTTGATAATTTCAATTCCAAATACTTGAGTATAACGAGCCAAATTGATGTTCCATATTGATTCTTTTTCCGTCACAGAAATGCATATCCTAAAATGTATTTCGCAATTTCACTGGAAAATTAATTTTTAAGAACGCTATAATTTTTCTCTAGAATATAGTATTCGAATTGTAATTGGTTTTTTTAGGAATTCTGTTTGTAGGAGCATCCTATATTATTAAATTGATTACGTATATGATAAAATACAAAAGAGTTAACAATTCAAAAATAAAATGGATTGCTAGGCTAACCAAGTCTCTCCTTTCCAGCAAAAATCGTTCTTTTCCATCAGGAAATGTGAGTGAGAGGTGAGTATGCCGCCGAGAGGGTAGGGTTCCCGTAATCCGCGAATGGTCGGTTTCGCGTTGCGGTCGGTACGCTGTGCCATAGCTTGTGTTGCGTGTTTTCATTCGAGTAGATTCTTTACGGTTTTGTATTCGAGTAGGGTATTTCGGGATTTGACCCCATGTGACTTTTTCTTATTCCCAAAACTGAAGAGACCTATGAAAGAACGAAGATTTGCAAAGATTGAGGAGATAAAGACTGCATCTCTGGTAGAGTTCAAGGCTATACCGAAAAGTGCTTATGAGAAATCCTTCAAGGATTGGAATAAGCGTTGGCACAAGTGTATTGATTACATTGAGGGGAACAAAATAAATATTGACGAATAAATAAATATTTTCTCCTAAAAATACAGTCACTTACTTATTGGACACACCTCGTATATTGGCAAATTCAAGAAGAAATGTTTAATATTCCTAAAAGTAAGATACCACAAAGATTCCTTACTGATCAAAAGTTAAGCACGCTTTGCTGTAATTTATATTAAGTGGTACCGAAGGATTATATACACCATACTACACCGAATGATGGTCATCACCATTCAAATTTAATCAATAGCCAAATTCGGAGTGATGTACTCATATTCCTATTAAAGAGAAATTTCTACCACTGGGAAAATAAACGCCGGCGTATTTTATAGATTGATGTATTTTAATGTTGAATATCATGGCAATAAGCTATAGAAAACGAGCTTAAAAGCATACAAATTGATCTTAAAAATGTAGGTATTGACTTTACCGATCAACTTTTTACATTTCTAACGTTGTGTACTTTTTGCAATTTGTTCCTTCAGCACCAAAATGCTAGCACGCTGTTCGGGTGGTAGCATTGCGATTTGTTCATCTGACAATTGGAGTACTTGCATAATAAGCGCCGCCTTTTCCTGGTCTGAAGCATCATTTGGAATTCCATTGGCTGCTGTTAATCGATTGGCCGCTTGTTGCTGGGATGAAGGTTGTTGGATTGATGGAATGGGCCCTGGTCCTGGATTTCCACCAACTTGCCTAAGGCGTGGATCACCACCTCGTTGGCGAGGATCATTCATAGTATTTAAGTTGGCACCACCAAGATTTGGACCCACACCACCGCCTGGACCCATATTTCCAGATGTCTGGAATGGCGGCATAACCGGTTGTGGTGGATGCATTTGTCGAGGATTGCGTGGAAAGTTTGAATCCATTGGATTAGGAACAGGATTCGGAATACTTCCTCGCATATCCAAATCCAAATTACGTGACATTCGAGGATCAACTACACCACGGAGATCGACGTCTTGACCTCCCATCGGCCCAAAGTTGTTATTTAACATTGACGACATTGACGTCATCGTGGGCATATTGTTGTGATTTAGGTTTTGGGATGGCGGAATAGACATTGGACTGATTTGCTGCTGTGGTTGTCCAGTGACGGGATTTGTATTGAGGACCGGTGGCATTTGATTTGCTTTGAAGAGCATGGACTGGAATTAAAGATATTTTAATCAGTAACTTCTTAATAAATCAATTACAAACTTACTAATGCTTGTTGTGGATCAACGATACGCATTACAACTTGTGCTTGCAACAGTGCATACGCCAACTGTGGATTGACCATTAGCATTTGCCGTGCTTCATTTGGATTATTTTGGATACATAATTTCATTTGTTTCATTAGCTCATACATTTGCTCTGGAGGCAACGATGCTACGGTTTTAGTAATGATTTCCGGTGCATTTTCCGGATCACAATGGTCACCATATGGATTTTCTACTTGTGGTCCTTGCAACAACTGTTGCATTTCCATACGCGACTTTTCCGTACAAGCATTATCGACACGTAACGTGCGCCCACCAATCTCATAACCATTCAAATTTCGCATCGCACTTAGGGCGGTTTCTTGATCTTTGTATTCGCAAAAGCCATAACCTTTGGGTTTTCCACTTTCTCGATCGAAGACTAGCCTGAAATAATAAATAAATATAAATGATTAAGGAATTAAATACAGTGATAATAAAAGCTCAAAAGTAATTATACATATTTTATGTTTGAAATATGTTCGAAACATGTCTTTTTGATACGTTGAATATACGAGTATGTATACTTCATGATTCCTCGAAGAATATTAATTACAATGTCTATTAATTTGGTCAAATTCGTATAATTTGGCCTGTAAAAATCATGCAGACAAAGAACCAACAATGTATTTATGAATTTTTTTCTCTTTTTTTTTGAAAATTATGAACGAAGAAAAATATTAGTTGAAGATGTTTTCGACGTGTGTGCTATAATTTTCTTTATGTCATCACACATACACGAATGATGCCCACCACGCTTAGAGGTGAGAGAATCATCCCGATTTATTCCTCTCAATATATGTTTTCGCAACTTCGAATTGTATACAGGTTAAATTTCTCCTGTAAGTCACTTGTATGTACTAAACTTTTTATTTTATTTATATTGATAAAGGACATCAAACATATTGGTTACAACAGACCTGAAGATGCAAATGATTTGGTAATGAACGATAAAATCAAGAATTTTGGAGTAAGAGCGTTCATTCCAAATAACTTCATAATGAGACACCGAATACTAAAAGGAGTACTCCTAAATATCACAGAGGAAGAAATAGCAAAAACGGCATTCCTAGCAACTCCTACGGCATTCAAAAGAAAAATATAAAAATAATGAACGTATACAGGATCAAAAGAAGAGATCCAGAAAATAGAGAAAAGTTCATTCCAACACAAACAGTATCTTTCTCGGGAGACGAACTTCCAGATGAAATCAGACTGGACTACTTGAACATCCCAGTCAAATACTATTATCTTTGACCCAAACAATGTTTAAAGTGTCTCAGACTAGGGCACACTCAGTATTTCTGTAAAGAGTTTCAAGAAGAAAACAAAAGATGCCCAAAGTGCGGGGATAAAGAATGTCTAGAGAAAGAATGCAAAAACATGAAATGCTTCTTATGCGGAGATCTTAATCAAAGCGCTATGGACAAAACCTGCCCCAGATGGGTCAATTACGATATGGAGGTTAAAGTATATTCCATTAGAAACGTAACCCTTAAAGAAGCCAGAAACATTCTAAACAACAACAACCAATTCTAAATGTTGAAAAACAACGAATCCATGGATTCAGGGTTCCCCCTATTATCTAAATCTAATGTTATGAATAACAGAAACTCAAATAATGCAATAAATAGACTATTGCTTAACAAACCTTACACAAAAATAACGAAAACACAAAATACAAGATCAATCAGTCAGACTTTCCAATGAGTAGTCGCCTACTACTGTCGCCTGGCAACACTATAGCGTAAGACGCGAGCAACAAGATGCGAGAGATAGTGAGTTGATTGTTATCGATCAATGGGGACGCCTCGTACTTAATAAATAAGATTGAATAAGCAATTTCGGTGTCGACTTTAATTTTATTGTTTTCGGTACCGTCTCTGACACTACTACAGACAAACAACACGCTAATGGAAAAAAACACATTAGCAGAAAATACCTTCAAATCAGCAAATCATGTTACACCCATAGAAAAACTAATAAATCTACTAAATAGCAACTGTAAAAACCAAAGTAACGCAAAGCACATACAAATAGACTCCAATTTAATCAAAAAAACAATACATACACTAACAAACCATTGTCAAAAAAGACCTAATACTAACAACTTACAATACAAAGACTGGCTGACAATAATAACACTTAAAAATATGAAAGAGTATAAAAATATCAAACTTCTCCAATGCAACATTCAAATAAAGACACTTTAGAATACATTATGCACAAAAACCAAATAGACATTGCCCTTCTACAAGAAACAGTTCTAAAAAAACCCCCTAAGTTTAGAATTACAAATCACCAACTTATTAACAAAATAAGATCAGACAAAGAAGGAAGGGGAGTCTCCATAGTAATTAATAACAGGATAAAATTTAAAGAAATCCCTCTCGACAATGAAGAAAGTGAAGCAATAATGATAACTACCACAAACCTAAGACCAAACATTAACAACTTTCAAAGAGCAAATCCATCAAATTACTAAAACAATAAACAACAAAAGCCTGTTCATAATTTGCGGAGATTTCAATGCAAGGCTTAAAGACTGGGGTGACAAAAAAACAACGCTAAAGGAAGTATTCTAAAATCCATAATAAACAAAAACAAAATAGCAATCCTTAACACAGGCACTTACACTTTTTTCAGAAAAACCAGCCAACAAAACACACAAATATCAACCCCAGACATTACCCTAACATATAACCTAAACTACTGGAATCAATGGACTACAAAAAATTATAAGATAGGTAAAAGCGACCACGTTCCCATCGATTTTATGCTGAATAAAAATAAAAGACGAATACCAAACAGAAACAAGATCATTGAGGACATCAGTACAATCAACTTCATCAGCAACCTTGGAGAAAACGTAGAAATGATCAACGACTTCATCAAAAACAACCAGGTCAACACTAGAAACTTCAAACATAGCCCGAAACTATGGTGGTCAAAGGAAATAAACATCCTATGCAAGAAAAAAAACCAAAGCTTGGACGAACTTCCAGAAACTAAAAAGTGATGAAAATGAAGCAAAATTCTCGGAATGGCAAAACATATGGAGAGAAGGTGTAGCAAAAGCAAAAAGAGAATTCTGGGACAAAAAAAAATTAATGACATATACCAAAGTGAAGACATCAAACAGTTTTGGAAATTTTTCAACGCAGTCAAAAACAGTAACAACAACAACCCGAGATCACAAGGGGACCCCGAATATAATAACACCTTTCTCAAAACAATAAAAAATAAAAATCAACCGCTAAATCCTTTCTGGACCCCTACCCTCCCCAATAACAGAACAAGCTGAACCCTTCAAAATACATGAACTTCTCACAATACTAGAGAAACATAAAAAAAAGATCATCACCGGGCTTAGATGCTATTGATTATAACAAAATAGCTCTACTAAACTCTATAAACGATAGCTTCAAAAATAACAATACATATAATGAACTTAGAGATATCAAAATAGTATCCATCCCCAAGAAAAATAGAAAGCTACAGACCATTATCACTAATAAGTATCCCTCTAAAAATAATAAACTGCTTAATTAAAAACAGAATTTCTAGTAACATTGAACGCCAAAACCTTCTGAGTGACTTCTGTTTTGCTTACAGAAAAAGAAAGTCGGCCAATGTATAAACACTGTCATACATCTTCTTAATATGACTTCTGTATGTCTGAAATGCTGCTTGAGCGCCGTAAAAAGAAATCATTTTTGTATCGGATCGTGACAGCGGATGAAAAATGGATCCACTATGACAATCCCAAGCGCAAAAAGTCATACGTGAAGCCCAGCCAACCAGCCAAATCAACGGCGAAGCCAAATATCCATGGCACCAAGGTTATGCTGTGTATTTGGTGGGATCAGAAGGGGCCGTTATATTATGAGTTGTTGAAATTGAGCCAGACAATCACAGGTGACCTGTACCGAACACAATTAATACGTTTGAAGTGTGCCATCATCGAAAAATGCCCGGAATATGCGACCAGACACGAGGCTCTAATTTTTCATCATGACAACGCTATTTGGAAAATAGTGAATGGGAAGCTTTGGCCCACCCGCCTTATAGTCCGGACTTTGCTCCGTCTGACTTTCACTTATTTCGCTCGATGCAAAACGCCCTCACCGGAATACGCTTCACTTCAGAGCTAGGCATCCGAAATTGGATAGATTCGTTTATGGCCGCCAAGCCGGCGCAATTTTTTTGGGATGGAATTCATAAATTGCCTGAAAGATGGGGAAATATTGTAGCTTCGGATGGAAAATACTTCGAATAAAATATATTGTAAGATTTTTCCACAATAAAGCATCGAATTTCGCTCAAAAATTTCGGTTATTAAGTTGTACACCCAATAAGTAAAGGAAAAAACAGACTAAACAACCTCAATAATCTACAGCTAAAATTCAATAACTTTACAAACTTATGTAAAAGGTTAAACCTTCCCCTGAACTTGAAAAAATCGCAAGCCATAGAATTCTATACTAATAAAACTCATTCCAACAAAATAAAATATGGTAACAGTTAACTAGAATGGGTCGAAAGTTTCACCTTCTTAGGCAGGAACATTAACAACCAAAATCATCTGAACGAGTTCTACAATAAATCCCAAAGCAAAGCAAACAAAACAATCAATATAGCCTTCAAAATCAGCTCGCCCAAACACAGTCTTCCCCCCCAAAAAGGCATTAAACACTTTCAAATCACTAGTAAGACCGGTAATAGAAACTAATCTAACTAACATTATTCACGCTCCCAAATACTTTCTAAACAAGAAAACCAAAGCCATAAAACGATGGACTCAGGGTCCCTATAACCAAATTACCAGCCAGACTAAGAGCTGAACAACTTCTTGCCAAAGAAATTGGAAAAAACGTATACCGCCAAAACTTCAGAGAAATGATCATGGAAAACCAAAAAAACTCCAATTGTACCACAATATACAGAAAATATGCCAACTTATACAACAAAACCTGTTTTGGTTCTGCGCTACCAAATCCGCACAACATAAAATCTCAATCTGACAATTTCATGAACAACATCCCTAACAATTTCAAAACAATAAATTATGAAAAATTCAGCAGCTCGATTGAAGCTGTTTTACAGAACCTTTCTGCTAATAAAGCAAACATAGTCTTCACGGTCGCGGCAAAAAACAAACTAGGTACATGTATAGCCGTTCACTGCTACAACTCTAAAAAGATAATAAAACACTGCATAATCACAGACGCCACATTTGTCAATGCCGAATTAAAAGCTATACATGAGACTATAAATTACACAGAATCTAATCCCAAAAATACCCTAGCCATTTTCACTGACTCCAAGAACGCAATAAACGAAATCACAAACAACAGAAATCACAAATTAATCACAAAAAAAAATCAGAAAAACCCTTAACAACACACCTAACTCCCTACTACTCTTATACTGGAAACCCAAATAGGAAAAATTTCACAGCTTCGAATTGGTTGACAAAGCAGCTAAACTGGCCATAACGGAAGGTTCAGAGGTCGACTCATTTCTAGAATGGGACCACTCTATTAAAAAGAATAACGGCTCCATAAACACAGAATGGCACGAATATTATCAAAATAACAGCAAAAATCTAGCATACAGTCCTGGCTACAAACGGACCTCATATTCAGAACAAAACCGTGGTTTCACTATTTCACCCCGAATAGTAACACGCAAAAACAAATAAATAGAAGTCTCCTCAATAGAGCCTTCAACCACAAGAGATTAAAAAAAGCAAAAATAGTTCCATCCCAAGGATGTAAGTGGTGTTACATCACAGATGATCTTGAACACAGAATACTAAACTGTAAACACTTTGAAACTCTAAGGAACAAGTATGAAATCTTTCAAAATAACGAATTAATTGCTTTTCTTGAAGAAGCAAACATAGAACTTTAAGGCCCTGTGAAAAATCCTCTTATTTTCCAGGACTAACTCTTAAAATCTCAATAGAAGCACTGGATCAAATAATCTACTAACCATTCCAAACTAATACTAACATAGTACCATCACAAAGCCAATAAAGAAAAACTAGGAAAAAGCACTATATTACCATAAGTCCCCGTTGGACAAATATCGACATCGATGGCTTGTGCGCTTAAGCCATAGCCAATACACGCCTAACATAGGTTAGGCAGAGGAAAAAAATAGCATAGATTATGTTTCGGATATTATTGTGACTCTATTAAAAATAGCTACGGACAAAAATTTTCATAAGTAATTTGCCGCTATCGGAACTATCCGAAAAATGATTCATGCTACCCGTGTGTTACAATTAAAACTCAGTGTAGAGCACAAAAACGTATAGATTTACATTAAATTGAAGTAAAAAGGGTCGAGCAATCAATAAAAAGGTTAGCACAACAAATTTATTTAGTTTCGTTATAACATTTTGAAAAGGTAGGGGAGTAAGTTTAGTTTAGTTACTGTAGCAATCGTGACAATTGAGAAGATAGAATTTGATATTAGTTTCTATCACAAAAATTATTGAAAGTACATTTTCTCTCTACAAAGGGGTTTCCAAAACGTTGAAAACATTTCTTAAAAATAAGGAAAGGCAATTTTCTGGCAATATTTTTTTTGTGATAGAAAAATTATCTTATGCTATCAACCGAGTTACCAAGATTATTACCTTTATCTGAAATTGCCTTTATGCGTCAACTTCTTTGAAGTTCTATGGTGATATAATTTGGTCATAGCCAGACACAGTCGTTGAGCAAGTACACACATATATAGTATAAGATTCAGTGAGTAAATTAAGACGACTTTTGAAATGACACAGTTAAAGGCAGATATAGCAAGGCCAAAGTCCACTAACCCGCTTAAGTCATTCTGCTATACTAATCGTACGTCAAAATCAGTTCGATTAATATAGTAGAATAACTTAAACGAGTGAGTGGACTTTTACCTTCCTATATTTGATTTTTTGCTGGAATGGAGGTAAAAAGTTGAAACTCACACGCAAAGCAAAGTATCATCATTACTCCATGTTAGTAAAGCCTTGCGAGCAGGCGGAAGTACGTTCGAAATTGCCAGCATTCAGCCATGGTATAGGTACAGTTGAGAGGGACTGTATCTCTCTGAGCATCTGCCCCTATATGGGCTGATTCCATTCCTTCACAAAGATAACCATAGGACCAACAAGGCGACTGCACACATGAACGGTGATAATAGCACCGAGGATAGACCGAACAGCTATGATTATTCTTAATGAACATAACCAACTAAATGATCACAGCTCATACAATGACAACAAAGTTGGTGGTGTAACTGTCCTCGAATTGGAGGAAGCGTTTGCCGTATTCCGACGCAGTGGCAAAACAACTAGGAGGTTTCGCGCCACATAAACTTATATTTATATATCTCCCTTCGCCTATGAAACTGCACTTGACGATGTAATTTTTAACATACAAACAAGTTGGATAGACAGAACTACGCTCCTGTAAGAAGGGTTTTGCACTCAACCGGCGATATTCAGTCACCGACAATGAATAAACCCAAGAAATACATCAATGAGATGTGCATGTTTAAAAGAAAAACTATCCATTTCAAACGGCTGCAATGTAGCAAATATCACGAACATTATGAATTCTCAAAGTTATGTTATTCATCTTATTTGAAAATTTTGAGATCAAATCAAAACTGCAGTGTCCATAGAACAGCACCATTGTGTGATGAATTTTACTTTGTCCGTCTCGTTTCGAGAGAGATTTCCAGGAGGAAATCCAAACCGACCTCTTATCGGTTATAGACGTTAAGTCTCGGAACGTGCCAATGGACTGTACCCAGCAGGTCAACAAGTCCGGACACTCTTAGTCTACTTCGAGGTGGCTGCTGATAGGCTAGCTAGTTCGGAGAGGAATTTGGGTTGCAGGTCTTCCGCGAGCAGACTCAGTCCAAAATACAAAAATCAGCCACCGATTCAAATACCCGATTTAAAACGCGTCGAACAGCTTCATCCGACTCGACTTTAACCTACTTTACTTCCGTCTCATTTTCCTTTCGATTCAAGAAAAAGAACAACACTAAACCGTTAATCAAAAAACACGCGCTCGCGAATATTCACCGACATGGTGCCAGAAATAAACTACTCGAACTCAAAACGAATCAAATTACTCTAAAAAAATTCGCAAAACCCAAACAATGGCACTACGTACCGACCGCAACACGGAAGCGACCATTATTATCGAAACCCTACCCTCTCGGCGTCATACTCACCTTCGTCATCGCTTCCCTCTGGAAAAGAACGAGTTTGCTGAAAAGGAAAGACTGGGTTAACTTACCAATTCATATTTAGTTTTATTCTTACAGTTCTTTATACTATTTTTCCACCTCAGCAAGACTACAAGGTAATCGACAATTTGCAAATAGTATGAATCTATGCTAACTTTACGTACTATGTGGACTACTTTTCAAAAGGATTGTTAAATCTTCCCTCACTTATGTGTATTTATGAAATTTGACTCACTTAAACAGCCATCAGTGAAGTTTCTAAGGTACCATGGAGCAAAATTAGATTTAGTAGCTTTAATCTAAAATGATAATTATCAAATTATATAAGAAAATATTTAAAATAACCATAAATTTCAAATTTGATCATTGATAAACGACAATAAAATGTAAAATCTTTTTTCCCAACTATCCTTTGACAATGCATTTCGCTGGTATCCGTTTGAATTGTATTAATTTTAAAGGTACAATTAAATTTATCGCACAATTCATTATGTTTTTGATTTTTATTTTACTTGGTTTTAATGATGAAGAAGTTTTGTAAACTCTGGACCTTATTAGATAATAGTTTTTTTATACTCATTTAATTGGTTATTTTTGGATATGTTATGTATTTGAAAGGTTTATATTTAAATCTTTACACTAAATACTACTCTAAATTGCATGTAAGTATATAACTCTAAAAAGACTAACTGAAGAACTGTTTAATTTCTCTCTCTCTCTCTCGTCATTAATAAATCATAAGTCCTTGTGAAATTTCAATACCAGTATACTTAAAAATGGATCTAATGGTAGTCGACGAAAGAATTATTTTCAATTTATTGTAAGCAATTTTAGGTATTCCTTCGATTGATTTTGCAATTTAAACGAACAAAGGTGTGTAGATTCAATTGACTACGGTATGTTGAAAACCCTTGCTACGAACCGCCATCAATGCCTCCTTGAGGATATTAATAAAGCGGTTATTGATGCATAGTCCCTGATGCATGCAGGACGATTAGAATCGCCCCAATACTGATACCGAACAAGGATCCAATACAGCTCAGTAGGTATAGACCGAACTCCGATAAGTGTTCTAATTAAAATGATAAACAAACTCATTAAAATCAAAATCGACCGTTTTATAGAGGAAAACAACATCTTGTCCTCAAGTTGCTACGCTTAAAGGCAGAACAAGTCGACCTTGGCCTGCCGTAACAAATTAATGCTCAAGTTAGAGAAAGATAAGAGTTCCAATTTTAAAACAGCAGTCATTCTCGATACTGCCGACGCCTATGAACATGTAGATCTCAATCTGTTAAAACATTCGTTAGTTAACATCGGTATTAGTGCTCTATACATAAACTGGATCATAGAACTTTTTAGCCATAGAACCCTGTTATTAAACAATCAAAGGTTCACCGTAAACAACGGCCTACCACAGGGAGATGTCTTAAGCCCACTCCTGTTTAACCTGTACACCACCGCTCTACATCAGCTTACAAACGAAAGGATCACGGCCCTACAATACGCCGACGACTTCCTCATGCTTGTAGAAAGAAGAAAGCTCCCGAACACCGTGGATGCCTTGCAAGCTAAACTTAATGACTTCAGCAGAATTTGTGACTCAGTGGGCTTGAAAGTAAGCCCAAGGCACAAGCGATAAATTTTTTCAGGCATAAACACCCACAGCACACCCTCAGCATAAATGTCAGACCGCATGGCAAAATAGTATTGTTTACTTTGGTAGAAGAATTAACGGGACAGAATCCTTCACAGAATGGAATGTTGAAGGTCATCAGTAAACAGAACCAACCAAATCCAATCCAATCCAATGAACAACTTCAAACCAAATAACGCCCTATACAAAGCCTTAATCAGACCTAAACTTGAATATGGAATTACTACCTTTGCAAATGCTTCAAACTATTTTTTCAAAAAAAATGGATGGCGTCAATGCTAAGGTTTTAAAACTCTCGGACTACCACTAGTACCGCCAATGTGCAGACATTTGAAATTGACGAAGAGCTCATAACCAAGGATAGAGCCGAACTACTCACAGCAATAGAGCTAATCAAAGCCCTTTTCAATAATTACCCGGAAACCGAGTTAACATAAGTAAAAAACACTGCCTGCAGTTTCACCCATGTCCATCAGAATTTAAGGCCTCCTTCGACGAAATCATTCCCACTGTCGCTGTCAGTAGCCCGCAAAACCTTAAGGTATTTCTGGAGGTTGGTAATCCGATTTGCAATACGCTAAATAACCACGGCGACACCACTTTCAACGACAGATTTATCTCCTACATGGAGCAACTAAAGAACAAAGCTCAGCTGGTCTTCATTGCCGACGGAGCAAAGAATATTGCCGGTGTTGGAGGGGCCTATATCAACCTCACAAATAACAAGGTCTCTACTTTCAATCTGAATGAGCGCGTTTCTGCACTCAACGCTGAACTGTACGCGATTTTGGACGCCTTGAAGGATTCTGCTGTAACCTCTACCACTTTGTTGAACTTGTTCACAGATTCCAGAGTCGCACTACATAGCATTGAAAATAACATAAAAGTAAAGAAAGTAACATATGACATCTGGCAGGTTATTAATACCAAATCGAATATAAAATTTAACCTTCTATGGATCCCTGGGCATGAAGGGATAGAGGCGGGTACGGTAGCTTATTTTCACGCCAAAGAAGGGGCTAGGAGAGGCCTATTGGAACACACCCACATGGAGCAGGATGATATTATGGATATTATCGCCTCAAGCAATAAACGTGACTGGAGAAATCGCTGCCTACAGAAAGGACGTAGACTTACTGAGTGTATTTGGAAAAGAGCCCACCCCTGGAGAGGCGAAAAACCATGGTTCCACACCCTGGAGATCAGCAGCCCTGCCATTAAATCTACGAATAGAATTCTGGTCAACAAAAGATGTAAGAACTTGAGACTTTTCAAGGCAAAATGCGTAGATTCTGAAATGCGTAGGTCCTACAACGAAGTGGACGACCTAGATCACAAGTTTTTTAGATGTGATACATACAAAACAAATAGAGACGAGTGTGTGAGAAATTCAAAGGGACATCCTGATAAAACACGACAGGAAGTTGATCATTGAGTTTGGAACTTACATTGACACTGCAAAGATTAAGATTTAATAAACGACATAATAAATTGTCATCAGCGCCAATATAACCAAAATATGGAGTGCTTTTGGAGGTTCTTCGGTCTACCCTTTTGACACTATTGGTCCTTTTTTGATTAATTTCTGACTTTTTAGCGTTTTCGACAATTTCTTGGACAGGGATGTATATCGACTGCTAGTTTTTTAGTTTTTTTTTTAACTCCTCGTGTCTGACAAAGAGTCTATGCTGTGCAATTATAGAGAAGTCCTATTCACCCTACTATCAAAAACAAGTCACACCAAATCAGTAGAGGAACAAAGAGTTGCTCACTACATGGGCCTTATTAGTTTGTTTTTTCATCTCACTATAAAATTTTGTTGTTACAGTTTTTTACCACATATAGTAAATTTAAACCATAGAATTACGATTTTTAATGAATTAATTGTATTCTGAATGTATTTCACCCTGGCTTTTTGCCTAAAGATCACATTGGCTATTGCCTTGTTTTTAAATACAATTAAAAGAGGGTCACAGTCGTTCTCCCCGGCCATGGTCCTTTAACTTCTATATTAACATGATCCGAGTCCCACCTATTTACCACTAACAAGTTCTTCGTATGCCCGCGTTCTGCGCTCAGTATGTGAACCAGTCCTGCAGCAGTCGGGACAACGTATCAAACTGGCTGGCCAGTGCCTTATCTTAGCCCAGGCCATTTTTCGGACCGGTCCTTTACCGGTCCCACCACGCAATAAAAAAAAATAATCTCCGTTTTGTTTAAGACAATCAGTTGGAGTGTAGATATGGCGCGTGTACAAAGAGCGGCGGTATTATTATTACTAAGGGCAAGGGCGCCTTGCACTTTGCAGGAAAAAATTGATATTGATAAGCGCAAAAAACGAGAATTAATATAATTTAAAATATTAAAATTGGTAGCAAAGACGCCAAAGACAATATAAATTAAGTAGCGTCGTAGTCTGGCACTTTCCTGAAATTTTAACCTATTTATCCTTTCTTTAAGCATTACCTTTAAATTATTAGGTTATATTTCGTTTGTTTAATGCAACTGTCATTTTATTGCCGCTTCTATTAGATTGAAGAAATGCAAAAAATCTTCCAAAAACTATTGCACACCGACAGACAAACAAACAGCATTCATTTGGGTTTAGTTCCAGCCTTTTAGCCAAAGCTCACGTAAGATAGGAAACCATGTATTAGTCGGATAACTATTGGACAAGCTTCCGTGAGCTGTCAGCCAACTGCGGCATAAACAAATGCTTATGTCGCGTAATATAGTACATATTACGCGACATAAGCATTTGTTTTTCCGAATGAAAACATACGAAACGCATTCCGTGCATTCTTAAAATTCACCTTGCACTGCCCACTGTACTCTTAAATTTTTCAAGCCGAGAAAATGAAGCATATGTTTTGCAGCTTCCACTGATAGCTAAGCTTTGAGAAGTAAACAAACTCCTATTCATTCACTTTGGAAGGCGATAAAAATTAAACGGACATAAGAACTGAAATAATTTTCACTTCACTAGGAGCGCTATTGTGTTCTCCGCGGACCATCTGGCTTTCACTGTAGAAATCCGTCTCGAAACCGTAGAATATTCGTTGGCACCTTCTCAATTCTTCATATACTCTCATGTAAGCCAGCGAGCAAAGTCGGCCTACTAGTGGTCATGTGTGTGGTAGTAAGCGCTGCTTCCATATGGCTTCCTGCCTTACGTAAGCTTTGCTTCTACCCCATTTGTGCACTACGTAAGAAACTGTAGTAATCGAGCTGCCGGCCTAGGCAAACTAATCGAGGGATCTTTACGAAAAAGACCATTTCATAATAATAACAACGTAATAAGTGCGGAACAGTTTGATAAGCAACTTATTAACATTATTATTACTAACCCGAAATAAACCCCGCCACTACCACCGCTACCATTATCGATATTAATTTTTCCGAAGAAAAAATAAAAAAAAGATAAAAAATTTATAATGGCAACTCCATTGCGACACAATCTAGCGAACCAATTGCTAGATTGTATCGACGAGAATTTTCCGTTACCGCCATGAAGAGGCTCGTCGAGGGAGACGGTAAAGGCATACGGGGATAAGATTGAATGTCGCTTCACTAACAACGCATTTTTGATAGTAGCGAGCTTTTCGCGTTATCTGGGGCATTCAATCACAGTAAACAGTTCTGCTTACATGTATTTTGTGTTGCACCTCAAATTTGAAAGCAATAGACGATTTTCGAACTGTCGCTTTAAAACAATATATGAGAGAATCAACATTTACTTCGTACATGCACATATATGTGCAACATTCCTACTAAGTTTTACATTAAACTAGAGTAAAAAAACGTGATATAGCTATAGCTGTTATCTGAGTTTACTCTATAAAATATCTGAAATGTGACAAGGTTCAAATATCAATACGACGATCAAGTATATAATTGAATCGACATAAAAATAACTCCCATTGAAACGACACGTCACAATTTCAAGCTTAATGGTGAACCAGAAGTCATTTACGGAATTTTTACCGGATACAATCATCATACAAAAAAACTGTTAAAAATTTTTTGATTTCCCATTCACCGGCAGCCAAACATTCTAAGTAGTATTTGGCGATTAAACATTTTTTTACGTTATTGTTGTTACTGACGACATTTTGAGAGTGAACCGCGATCAGTGTGAATCCGATTTTGAATGTAGAAAAAGACGCGATTTCTTCATTTTTTGATTGGTTAGCTAAGCAGTCGATTGGCAGGCGTTAGGATTGAATCACCTGTTCCTGCCTGTTTTATAAAGAAATAAGAAGGGGACTCGCATTTTTGAGGACGAGCGGAATAGCCGCCGCGATAGTGGTAGAGTTTAGAAGGAGCCCGAAGCGAATCCATTTTGAGAAAAAGTTAATCACGCAATTCAATTCTTTAGGATATTGGATACTGCAAAACAATATATTGTATGCACTTAGGTGTTACTAGAAGTGTTAAAATAAATATGTCTTGTTTTATTCGAGAGAAATGTGGTTGTAAGAGAAAAATGTAGTCAATGGAATACCTTTCCAAACCGCAAAATCATACGGTGAAGTGATATGCTTTGATTGCATTATTCTGGCGTTGCATGCTTGAGTTATCTCATCCATGCCATCGTCGATATGGTGCAGAATCTTGTTAATTTGCGTGCAAATGAATAAGTTTCTAATTTAATTTTGACGCGAATTATGTTTGCATGAATTTTTCATTTAAATGGAAAATATACGCCACGCCTACAACGGATCTTGACCCGGATGGGAGGGTGCGAGGAGGCACCGCTTCCACGTGGATGTCCACTCTTATTTTAGGGTCCTAAATATCGAGTAGTAAAGACGAGATCAGGCTTGGTCGGTCGTACTTTAGTATAACATCCCTTCGGTAGGTTATCTCGGCCACGACACCGTCGAACCGCGAGTTTATCTTTTAATTCGTGAATGCGAAATTTCTTGTAGTGGGCCCTTGTGCTGGGAAAAAGGACCCGCCCCACGACACCGCAATGCTAGCCTGCCTGCGCATTCACGCGTCCTCAGACGTTCCTCGTTCGCCGAGATGGCAGACCACCGCTGCAGTCCTCCACGGACATATAAAATCACAGAATCACTATGAAACTTCCATGTAAACCAGTGTCAAATGCCCAAATGATGTGCGCCTGCGCGAGTATCACAAAAACTTCCTACTAAATTGGTTTTTGGAAAAATCGCAAATTTCTGCGACAGCGACCTGGCCAGCATTGTCGCAAAGTCGCAGTGTGTGCGCTTCCATTTAACCATTGTGTAACTTGCGACAGTTGCGTGACTATATCGTCGAAGTCTGATCCATTCCTATTCCAGACGCCCTAGAGGTCACATCCCTGCATAGACCACTGTTTGAGGTGTTTTTAGTGAAAGTAGGTAGATGAACGTCCGTACAGGAGTGCAGCGATGGTCTGCTGCCTCAGCGGAAGAGAATGTTGGGATCCGCTGAGATTGGCCTTGTCTAGGGACGCGTGAATGCGCTGGCAGGCTAGCGCTGCGGTGTCGTGGGGCGGGTTCTTTCCCCCTAGCAAAAGGACCCACTACAAAAAAATTTCGCATTCACGAATCACGAGGTCAAAGAAATGTCGACCGAAGTCGAAAAGAGGTAACATTTATACTATAACGTCATGCAATGAAATCACATAACCCTATATCATAAATGAGCACGCGAGCGGAATGCCACTCTACCCGGCAAGAGCCCCTGTTAAACAAAAGAAGCGGAGGAGCGCGCCCGATGGCTAGCCCATTCTAGTGGAGGAGCCTGCCATCGATGCGGGTCCTATACCCGGTCAGGTTGCGATCAGGTCGATTGAAATAAAAAGACCGACGTTTTAAAGTTTAATAATTCATTTTATTTTTCTAATTTATCGCAATTAACATTAACACAAGAAGATTTACACGGTTTGGATATTTGACCTGACCTGAACTGACCTGACATTAAATTATGGGAATGTGAAATATACTCGCTATCATGAACGAATAGAAAAACGTTTTTCTATTAATTTCTCCTTTTATGTATTCATTTTAATTTTTATACATTTCATACCAAAATTCATGGTTTTTTTGATTTATGATAAGAGATATAAAACATAACGCTAATTGTTAGCAAAGCAATTTGAAAAAATGTACATACTTGTGTTGTTGCTAAGTGACATAAATAGCATTTAATAAAGAATAATTTTTTGCATAAAACATACTTATATTCCTTTAACTCCATAATTTAAAACAAAAATCAAACAGCCAATTTTGAAATATCAATGCTCGCAATCCGTGGTCTTAACGCCACTAAGTTTCATTTAAGGATAAGTTTATTCGGGCACCGTGATATATACGCAAATACACGCTTCCGGTGTCGGACGACTGAGCAATCACGCATTACCGAAATCACAATGGGTTTTGTAATAAAAATTGAAAGCTAGTTATAGTTATGAACTCTAGCAAATGCTTCGCTCTAATACATGTACTTGGTAAGGTTATACAAGCATGGTTGACTACTCCCTCTTCACTAATTGCGTTGCGGTGCCATGCTTGACCTTAAGAAGACCCTATCCTCAGCCAAAACTACAATCCGAACCATTCATTGCAATGCAAGAAACTGAAGCGAGTTCGGGATACGGACTTGAAAAATTAACGTGACTTTGTTACCGATTTATTTCCTTATTCAAGCGCGCCAAACGAATCACGTTGATAGCAGTTCGCTTCCGGATTGACGATTTTGAATTTAGAAGTTTTCGGCCAAGGACTTCTTTCAATGATATACTACGGCAAAATCGAATTAAAAGCGATTTCTCACCAGTTCTCGTTGAAAGCGCCACTGTGACTATGATGCATTCTATCGTGTCTCCATTTACGTCAAGACACTGACTTTGAAGGGCTATTTGTAAAGAAACATTATAAGGTTCTATCAAAATTTTCTAATGAATTTGCCCCGCAGTGCTGTATACTCGGACACTTCAATTTCGGTATTCCTGTCTTAATCGCAGCAACCACAGTACAACATTCCGTTCATCAAAAGGGGAAAGTTACACTGCTATACGCTTCTACACGAAAGTTGACACATGCGCGTTCTTGAAATGCCTACCGTATTTCAATGTCCTCTTTGTACATTGGAGACTACCAATTAAATAACCGATATATTGGACTCAGTGACATGATAGGTTACGAGTGACATCTGGCTATTGGTTACACTTCACAAGCACAACCATTCCACTCAAAACAATTTGTCTGAGCACCACAAATGCACCATTTATATTTTCATTGATATCTTTGGAATCAGAAGGTTTCACACATTTTTTTATTTTAGGGGCACAAACGTTATTATATATGTACGTCGTCTACGGGGACCATCAATTACTTCTCGAAGAACACCATCTCAACCAATTCCAAATTATTCCATGGTCATTCTACGTTGGCTTCTTCGCGTTCGCACTAAATTGATATCCTTGGGTTCGTCGTTCCGCAATTGCTTACAATTCCTTTGAGCATTTTAGATGCAAAACATTCGTTATTAATTTTAAATCTTTCTCGGACACTGATCTATTCTTTCTCACTGAAGATGACGAAACGACAACGGGACATCGATTAGCCGGAGTAAATTGATCGGTCTCCCGATGCTTAAAAAATCTGCTCGAACAACAATTTGAAATTTTAATGGGAAGAAAGGGAACACATTTTGTTGAAGTTTTGTTAGTGGGTATATATTTTGGGGAAAAATTGAATTTTTCAAGAGAACGCCATCACTGAACTGGTAGAAATCCTACAATATCAAAGTAATACGCGATTGCGGAGCTTCTAAATTGCTCAAATTCACTGCTCACTTCGAGTCACTGTTGAGAATCAAATTTTTCGATTAATGAAAACACACTTTGCATTTTATGTTTTCCCAATTCTTGAATCGAATCCTCACGTAATGGCACCGACCGAACAATCTCCGCAATTTCGTACGTTTTATAAACTTTAAAACGATTTGGCAATCTAATTTGATCTAATTTCCCAAATATTCCCGACTTTAAAACGCGGCCAAGAAAATATGGCAGTTGTTCTTCGCGTCCGCGTCGTGTCGCCGCTCAAGTCAAACTCCACGATCCGTCTCAAATTTGTCTTTCTCTCGATTCCTTTCCAATCCCAGCCGAATCTGCATGCCACAACGGTGGTTTTCTAGCGCCCAAGCAGATTTCCCTCTTCGCTTGTCCGTCGTCTCCCGTATCGTCACGCCGCTCCGGGGGATGAAGACGAGCCCCTTGCTCAGCCACTGTAGATTGCATTTGCAATGCAATCCGTGGAATGCTGTATATATATCAGTGCTCTCATGTTAGAATTTTCAATTGCAGATTTGAGTTATTAAGTTAATAAAAAATAATTACATAAAGATAAATCTCATGAAGAATGTCATGTAGAGAAAATTTACGTTTAATATATAAAGAAAAATAATATAAATTTATATTTATAATAAAAATTAAAAAAAAAATTTTTTTCTCTAAGTTTTTTAATTTATAAAAGTTTAACTTTGAGTAATTAAATTTTTCAAATCTGGAATTGAAATTTCGGAACAGTGTTATGCCGGTTTTCGGGCAGTTTGCTTAGGTGCCTGCTCGATTACTACATGTTTTTGCCGCCATTTTCATTTCATAAAATGTAGAGTTCGATGAAGCTAAATCCGAAGACATCGGTGTTTTAGGAATAGCATCAGTGTTTCTAAAGTACTTGCCTTCAAGTGCGAAGAGATACAGGTGAGTACCCTCATTCATTTTGTGAATCGGGTAGAATTTAGTGAGTGATAATTTGGTGAAAAAAAAAACATATTCCAGAGTGGAACAGGGTGAATTAAATCCAAATGAAAAAAAAGAAGGACAAATACTGGGCTCCAACGGGTCCCAAGCAAAGGGGAAAAAATGAATTTAAACTCAACACCAATATGTCTGATATAATCTTCAAATTAACACCACCTATAGCAATGGAAAAAAAATATCAACGTGGCCATCAATATTGAGACAAATCCGTCTAACGAAAAGCCAGTCCCACCCACACAAATATGAATTGGACTCCAATGAAAAAATATTTCCGGTTATCATGGAATGGCGAATCAACGATAAACACGTCAGATTAATGCTCATGAGATTCTACATGATCAACAAAGATTCAAAATGCAATGTCTCAGATGTGAAACGAAACGGACTTAGTGTCAAAGTTTTCTTTGACACTCCTAAGGAAGCCAATAATGCAACTGAAAACAAAGCCCTGAAACAAAAAAAAAACATAAATACTGTCGCGTGTTTTTGGTTCGCGGCCAATAATTTTAATGTTCCGGGAAAGTGAAAACGCAATGTCTTTTTATTTAAGTTAAAAGAGTTTATTTAATTACAAAAGTGCACAATAATCGATTTAACACTTTCACTAATTTTAATTTTCACTATTAAAAATGTAACACTTGTCCATAAATTTCTTATCGCAATTGTCTTCTAAATCACTTCACAATTACGAAAATCACTTTTCTATTCGCTTTCCACACACTATCGCAGTTCTTATCGCGTTCGAATGAATCCCCCCATTCATTCAGCTCGCCTTTATATAGGGTCTCTAATCATTCAACTCAGTTCTCGTACATTAGTGAATAAGCGGGAACGTTCCAGCATGAATGGGCAGTGACTCACTTTCAGATGTTGATAATGCTTGTTGGGTTCTCGTGGGTTCGAGTAAATTCAGTTGCTGATGTTCTTAATGATTGTGAAAACAATTGCGACAGTAGCTCGCAGAATTATTTGTACATGTAATTATTTGTACATGTAACACTGCCCCCACCTCAGTTCTTTTCGCCCCGAAAAGATGTGTCGCTATTTGTAGTCAATTCTCCCTGGGTGTAATATGGGGCAAGACGGTCCTGATGCACGATTTTCATTTTAGCTCTCGGCTTACGATGTTCCTGTATCCGGTATACGACGTCGTTGATTCGCTTTGTAACTCGGTATGGTCCCTCCCAATTATGTTGCAACTTTGGAGACGTACCCTTTCGCCGTTGCGGGTTATAAAGCCACACCAAGTCATCTTGCTGGAAGCCAGTAGAATTTGCCTTTAGATCATACCTGGTCTTCATGCGGTCAGTAGCCGATTCGAGGTGTTTTCGCACTGTCCGATGTATCTGGTTCAACCGTTGTCTTAGCTCACTTGCGTACTCCGAGATGGTTTGGGGTTTCTCGGGGGGTGTTCCGAACTTTATATCAGCTGGCAGACGAATAGTCTTTCCAAAAATGACTTTGGCTGGAGCTTGGCCCGTCGATGCATGTTCGGCAGCTCTGTACGCCATCAAAAATAGTGGGATATGTCGGTCCCAGTCCCTTTGGTTCTCGTCAACCATCTTGGCCAGGTGTTTATTGAGCGTGCCGTTGAAACGTTCGACCATACCATCGGATTGGGGATGCAGCGGTGTTGTCCTCGTTTTCCGTATTCCGAGCAGCTCGCACATTTCGCCAAAAACTAGTGACTCAAAGTTTCGGCCTTGATCCGAATGTAGTTCGCAAGGCACGCCGTACCTACTGACCCAATTTAACACTAGCTGTTCGGCTACAGTAGTTGCTTCCTGGTTGGGAATGGGGTAGACCTCAGACCACTTGCTGAAATAATCGGCTACAACCAGCATATATCGATTTCCCCATTCGGATTCAGGAAAGGGACCTGCGATGTCAACAGCAATCCTTTCAAACGGTACCCCCACGTTATAGGTTTGCATTTGTCCTCTCAGTCGTCGCTTTGGGCCTTTGACGGAAGCGCAAATTGTGCATCTGCGGCACCAGTCCTCTACGTCTTCTCGAGCGTGGAGCCAGTAGAACCTTTCCCGCAATTTCGCTAAGGTCTTGTTAACACCAAGGTGGCCTCCCGAGGATCCTTCATGCATTTCCTTAATCACATCGTGGATTCGGCTTTTGGGTAGTATAGTTTGCATCCTATAGGAGCTACCATCCGCCGTTTCCCATTTCCGCTTGAGTACGCCAACCTCCACCTGAAGGGAGTTCCATTGTGCCCAATAGCTTTTCAGGGTTGCGCCATGCATTCAAACGTCTTTCCACTGAGGTCGCCCAGTCGTCTCCTTCCATACGAGCAATGGTCCGATGTCTTCATCGGCTAACTGGGCGTTTCGAATCTCCTCCGATGACCAACCTTCATCGAATTCCGCCGTTATCAATCGCAGATCAACGAGCGGTTCCTTTTCCTCAATCCGTCGGCAATGCTTGCAGTTAGCTGGACATGGACGGCGGGATAGGGCGTCAGCATTTCCATGAACTCCGCCCTTCCGATGAACAATTTCGTAGTCGTATGACTGCAAACTTTCGATCCATCTCGCAACTTGTCCGTCGGGGTTTTTGAAGTTGAGCAACCATCTCAGTGATGCATGGTCCGTTCGAAGAACAAATTTCTGGCCATATAGGTACTTGTGGAACTGCTTGGTGGCCTCTATTATAGCCAATAGCTCCTTCCTGGTCACACAGTAGTTCCTCTCACTTTTTGAGAGAACTCGACTGTAATACGAGAGGACTCTTTCTTCGCCATCGATCTGCTGGGAGAGTACAGCTCCAATACCGCCGTTGCTCGCATCGGTGTCAACTACAAACATTTTTCCGGGTTTTGGATATGCCAGCACGGGTGATTCACATAGCTTCTCCTTCAAGGTCTCAAAGGCTACCTGGCATTGTTCATTCCAGACATACGGACGATTTTTCTCGGTTAACTGATGGAGACACTTGGCTATTTTGGCAAAGTCTTTGACGAATCTTCGATACTTCGTAGTTGGCGCTTGTTGCTTGGTGTTGGCCAGCTTTTCACGGCTTCAATTTTCTCAGGGTCTGTTTTGACCCCTTCTGCTGATACGACGTGTCCCAGGTATTTTACTTCAGCTGCAAAAAGGGTACACTTGTCGGGACTAAGTTTCAAATTTGCCAGTCGCAATCGGGAGAAAACCTCTTCTAAGTTCCGCACATGCTCTTCGAACGTGCTCCCGATGACAATGATGTCATCTAGGTACACCAAGCAGGTTTTCCAGGTGAGGCCACGTAGCACGTACTCCATCAGGCGTTCGGAAGTGGCTGGAGCATTGCAAAGCCCAAACGGCATCACCACAAATTGCCACAATCCGGTCCCAACTGAAAATGCGGTCTTCTCTCGGTCCTTCTTGTCGATTTCTACCTGCCAATAGCCACTCTTGAGATCGAGTGTAGAAAACCATTTTGCGTCGGCTAAAGTGTCCATGATGTCATCGATGCGTGGGAGCGGGTAACTATCTTTCTTAGTGACGTCATTAAGCTGCCTATAGTCGACACAAAAACGAGTGCTACCATCCTTTTTCTTTACTAGAACTACAGGCGCGGCCCATGGACTGACAGAAGGTTCAATAACGCCTTGTTTTTCCATGTCCGAGATCAGCGCGCTCACTTCTCCTTGTTTGGCTATAGGGAGACGTCTCGGTTCTTGTCGAATCGGCTTGGCTCCCTGTGTATCTATGACGTGAGTTACCAGACTCGTTCGGCCTTGGTCATCCGGGCTTGTTGAGAAGATGTCACTGTACTTGGTGACCAGATCAGAGGCTCGTTTGAATAGCTGCACTGGCAATTTGACCTGCTTCAATATTGCAGACGTGAATTCCCGGGTTTTGTCTGTGTCTTGCCTCCTACTCCAATGATGGTCGTTAGGAGCTTCCAAAGAGGTGATGGTGGAAATAGGCTGGCAGCTGCCGATGACTTCTCCCGCTTTGATGCTCGTGGTTGAGTCTGCGGTGTTAAGGACTCTAACCGGCACGTATCCGTTCCTTAAAGATCTTACAAGGCTTTTTCCTACAATCAAACTGCGCAATGCGGACGTCTTCGTTGGCTCTATCAGATAAGATCGGTGGTCTCCAGAATCACCATCAAGCTTGGCCCATACAATGCTTTCGGAAGAATTCGGTACATCAGTGTCAGTACATACCACTACATCCATCTTGGGAACTTGGACGCTGGGATCTTCCATCAGTACTTCGACATTCTGCCATTTCAATACACGTTTGCCCAAATCCAACGTGATTCCATGTGGTCGCAGAAAATCCATTCCGAGAATGCAATCATCCATAATGTTCGCGACCAGAAAATTATGTCGAAACACAAGGTCTCCCAACTGTATCTGGAGGTTGACCTCTCCATGAACAGGTGCAGTTTCGCCCGTAGCTGTTCGTAGTGAGAAAATTCTGCCCTTGTGAAGTTGTTGCTGTCTAACTAGGTCTGGTCGGATAATCGATCGGGTTGCACCAGTGTCGATTGTTATGGTGCAGTGTTCTCCGTCAACTTGACCCGGAAGGCATAAGTCCGCTTCTCCACGATGTAGTCTTGACACGGTGATGGTGGTGCTGGGGACGTCGATCCTCCTAGCCAACCTCTGCCCCACGAAGTTGGCTCTTACATGTTTCCCGACCCCTCTGTTTGAAGGGTTTCCATTCTGGGCTCCTGACTCGGTCTGGATCTCCTCCTAGCTGCACACCCTGGACAATAGCTCGGTTTTCTTCGCTTCTTGCAGTCTCTTTGCAGGTGCCCCTTCTCTCCGCAATTCCAGCATCTAGGCGTACCATTTCCATGCGGGTCTCGCTCAATTTCCACGCGCTCACACCTGCACTCGTCTGCTACTACCCAACGGACCCGGGCAGTGGTACGAGTCGCATTTTTCGCTGCCTCAAAGTTCAGACAGTAAGCCAATGCGTCCTTAACCGTTTGCTTTTGGGCTAAACGCACGGCTTGTTGCAATTCCGGGTCCTTTAGTGCGCTGATGAATGCTTCTGTCGCTGCATCATCTCGATGTTCTGGGTCGTAGGCTGGGTAAGCCAAAAGTGCTAGTCGCTCAATGTCTTGGGCTAGCTGCTGTAGGGTTTCACCAGACTTCTGCACCCGATGTCTTAGCTGTGACCGATAAATCTGCTTTAGATGATCATCTCCATAACGCATGTCGAGCGCATTCATTATAGCATTCGAGTTTAAGTGCAATTCAACGGGGATCGTCTGCAAAAGCTCGGCAGCTGGGCCTCTTAGAGCAAGAATGAATGCAGTTGCTCGTTCCTGCTCGTTCCAGTGATTTATGCGAGCGGCTGCTTCAAACTGGGTTTTGTAAATAGTCCAGACCGTTTGCCCATCGAATATTGGTGCTTGCACATTTCTAGATGAGCTTTGCGCTGCGGTTATAAGTGGGGCTGGTGAAGCGGTTACTATCTTCGCTGCTTCCAAGTCCTTTTTCATGTTTTCCATCTCATGGTTTATTCTCTCTTCGACCTGGCTGATCTCAAGGTTTATTCTCTCCTCGACCTGGTATACCTTTTCCTCGACGCATTTAATTTGGCTGTTGAGACTACTGAGTTCCGCTTTTATTTCGGTTGACTGTTTTTCCAGCTTCTGTGTGATGTCTGCCTTGATTTCTAACGCTTGTTGGTCTAGCTTCGCTGATTGTTCATTTAGCTGCGCTGATTGTTCATCCAGCTTCGCAGTCAGACTGGATGACTGTTCATTTAGCTTCGCTGATTGTTCATCTAGCTTCGCAGTCAGACTCGATGACATCAGCATTAACATTTGCATTAGCGCATTTTCTGGCTCCTTTGATTTTGGTGTTTCTACTTCTCCACCTTCTGCGCCTTTTTCCGCATCTGAGAGCTCACCCGAATCCAGATTCACGCCTTCCGACTCGATCGCGTCACGCAAGCGTGCAATCAGTGTGGCCTTTGTACCTTGCGTAGCCAGGTTTCGCTGTTCCAACTCTTCCTTAAGCTCCGACATGGTCAATTCATTAATTTTTAAGTTTAAGCTTCGTGGCATTTTTAATGTTTCTTTAAATTTTACTATTGTGCACTATAAAAATGTTCAAATTTTCACTTTCAAAATTTTTCTTTCGCACTTCTTGACACCACTGTCGCAGTTCTTATCGCGTTCGAATGAATCCCCCCATTCATTCAGCTCGCCTTTATATAGGGTCTCTAATCATTCAACTCAGTTCTCGTACATTAGTGAATAAGCGGGAACGTTCCAGCATGAATGGGCAGTGACTCACTTTCAGATGTTGATAATGCTTGTTGGGTTCTCGTGGGTTCGAGTAAATTCAGTTGCTGATGTTCTTAATGATTGTGAAAACAATTGCGACAGTAGCTCGCAGAATTATTTGTACATGTAATTATTTGTACATGTAACAATACGTTCATTCCAGGCAGCTTCACCTGCAGGTATGGGGTAATTTGGGATGTCGAATTAGACTTTGACCTGAAGGAGTTAGTTGAAACAGCTAGGCCCTGCAACAAGATCGGATTACCACTGAACAACACTAAATTAATCAACGCTACAAGACTTAACGGGAGAGATCCTGAAAAGTCTGACAAATTTATTCAGACAAAAACAGTCAAGATAACGGTCTCGGGCAATACCCTCCCTGACTTTCTAAAAATTGCATACTTTAATGCTAAAGTCGAATGTTAAGTTCCGACCCAGACAGTGTAGAAACTGCGGAATGTTAGGACATTCCACTACTATCTGCAATTACAAAACTCCGAGATGCCTGAAATGCAGCTCAACCGAATGCAATGGAGCTTGCAACGATAAAAAATGTCAGCTATGCAGCAGCAAAGAACATGTAGCTACAGACCAATCATGCACCAAATGGGTTAAATATAACATGAAGAAGAAGTCCGCTTCAGATTAAATGTATCCAACAGAGAAGAACGTTCGATCATGAATAAAAATTGATATGAAGGGCTTGACCTCGATGATATAGCTCAAATGGATTTTACGCAATTGAAGAAGGGCAAGATCACGGACAAAAGGAACCCGTTAGGAGATGTCAGGGAAGTTTTAATGAAACATTCATGTGTTGAAGTGGTGGCCTCTCAGGAGAAAACCAACAAAAAAAGCAACCAAACCAAACAAAATGTGTTTGCAACTGTGGAAAACTGCAAACTCTTCACTAACCCCCACACAATAACTAACAATCCCCTTAAAACATCAGACTGAAAAAATAGTGTACCAACTACAAAGAAACCTCTCGTCATTAGCAATTCACGACTTCCAAGCAATGGATATGAATCTACTAGAAAAATTATCCCAATACCTTATTCATACAAGACCAAACATTGCTAGTGCATCGATAAAAAATCTTCTAGCGTTCTTTTTTCCCATATAATAAATCCAAACTTTCCGAAATTACACCCTTCACAAATGTTAAGAGGATACTCTTATATGACATATGTTCCAATTCCGAATTTTAAGCATTTTTAAATTAAATTTTTCACGATTTACTTCTGAATTTCACTCATTTTTAAATTTATTATTATTAAGTCTTGAGATACATCGGACTCATCTATATGATGGTCGATAGATTAAATTTAAGTTACAAAAAACTTTAAAAACTCAAAGAGGGTCATGTGGTTCCTTCCCATCAATTATCCTCAAAGTAATATACTAACACTTCGCCACCCAATTAATTCAACTAAACACCCCTTGAGGGACAGTAGTACCTATCAGTCCTGAGTCACTGAATTTACTCGTCACCACTAGTCCCATAAGTGGACATGGTCGCTAAACGCTAGTCAAAGTGCCGACTGGCCAGACCAATCAATTTTCCACCAACTCATCTGTGGATCTCCACAGTCTTCACTGTGGATTCCCGTTTTTTAAGGCAGGAAAAACAAAGGCCCAAACGATTTCGTAGAGTTGCTAGTAAAACCAAATAATTCATCTTTAATAAAGCGTATGAGACCAAAGCAAATAAAATCTATCGTATTAGTAGGAAGAACCAATCAAACCTTACTTTAACGATATTACAGGGCCGACTTCGCTAAAAATCTCCTTCAACTTTTCCTCTGTCGCCTCGTATGGAATATTGCCGACTGAAAAAATGAAATGTTTTTAATGTTATTGTATTCTAAATTTCATTACATACCAAATACAGATCTCATCGACTTGTCCATCACACTTTGATCGTTGTTCTTGTCACCCATTTTCGTTTGTTATTTTTCGCAAATTCCCAAAAGATACTAAAACTTCAGAAAATTTCCAAGCAAAGCAGCCCGCGTCAACACGCTATGCCAAATTTGACAATTGTGTTGTCAGATTGACATCGAATTTGTGACCTGATGCAGGGATGGGCAAAATTATTATGTCAATATTATGTATGTACTAGATGAGTTTTATTCTTTAAAAATCACTTTAAATAAAGATGAAGATGATTATAATCTTCAATAAGAAAGACGATTTTGATGAAAATGAATTACTTTTCCGCAAATATTCCCCCTGTTAGATTTATGCACACAACCTTCAAATCCCAATTGGACTATCCACTTTCTAGTACACCTCCTCTCTTACATCTATGCTTGACAATTGCTTCGAATTCGATCGTCAATAAACATGTCTGCTTTCAAACTTCTCTCGGTGTCTGACTTTTGTGCGAGTTGTGGTATTTGAGATTGGAATTTTGCGTACTTCCTCGTCCCTTTTAAATATAAGAAGTGTTTGAGTAGTTTCACGATTAGCGACTCTTTTCGGCCGTTGAACGATTATCCGGAATGAAATTAGTTTTCATACGAAATTCCTTAGATAAAATTTCTTCTTCGTGCGTGTGCGAACACTTCAAGAATTCCAGCAACAACTTTCGCACAAAATCGATCTCGGGCACGACGGCCTAAGCTTTTTGCTACGATAAATGAAATTTTCAATAAATCTCGCTGAAATTACGTCGGTCGAGTGCGCGACTACGTCTAATTAACATTAGTGAAGAAATTGGTCGCGAATTGTACGTGGTAATTCGTATTGATCTCAGTTTGTTGCCCACACGCCGTCATTGAGCATTCTAGGGCAAAAAGAAAAATCCCAAGTAGAATTCGGAATATTTGCTGGTTGTCTGCAGCACACAAAAGAATCTCAGCGCGATTGGACGATCATCTTTCCGCAGGTGTCGGGGGAATGGCAAACAACATAAAAAAGTCTCCGATTACAATGATATGATCAAGCAGGAGCTTTTGTAGGTCAATAGACCCATCGGCAGAGCGGCGCTCGGTCTGAAGAAATTAAATGAGTAATTTTTATAAATAAGGTAAGAACGCGCAACGGTTTTCGGGAGACAGCCAAAAATCAATCGCACAACAATTGCAATCTTGGACTCGACGTGAAGCAATTGATATGAGCAAAATGGAGGCCTTGTGACGTTCGCTATCGATTCTGCTCCACTGTTGCTGCTGTGAATGTGACGGTGTACGACGTTGTTGCCCCCTGAAAGCTACCTCGTACATCAGCTGCCAAGCAGCAGCAATACACAATACGACATACTTCCAAATTTTGACACCGGGTCGATTTGAGAAACGACTTGAAAATGCAGGAATTAATTACATGCCCCGTTTGCACACTCTATCTGCGTCCTGGCATGTCGCTCGAGGAACATCTCGAGACGCATCCCAAGGAGCAGGTTATCAAAGCGCTGGTGTCCTTGGCCGTTAACCCTACTAGGACATCTCAGGACTTCTCGGCATTGGCTGCATGTGCAAATTTCAACAACAGTCTGCAGCCACCCGCAACACAATACATTTTTACTCCGCCTCCACCTCCTCGTCCAAACGTAATGATTGTCAATCGGCAGAGGACAATGGTTGTTCATCAGTCGCCTCCAGGTGTCAATCGTGAGGAACATTCACCTACGCCAAGAGTTGTCCCGCCGCCAAACTTTGTAGCACCGCCACAGTTGCAGGTAAGACTGAAAAACAAAATATCTAGCTGGCCCCATTAATTATGATGGGTACTTGCATTTAGATTGCCTAATCGTATTTTGTTTCCAGAGCAGATCATAGATTTTTTGCGAATATTATTTGGCGGAGAAAGAAGAAATAAACATTTCTTTTAATATTGTGTAAACTTTTGTTCTACACTTCTTCGTTTCCTCTGTATTTTTGCGCATTCTCCACTTTGTAATCCATTAGTTTCTAATTTTTTGAAAAATACGCAAATAAGTTTTGTTTTTTTTTAACAACAGATATATATTTCATTAATAACAGTACTCCCTTCTCCAGTGAGGAAAAGGGGAGGACTCTTACTCCCGAAATATTTATCTGTTGTTTAAATAAACAAAAAAAAATTATTTTCGTTTTTCCTTCGGAAAATTGAAAGTAATGGATTAGAAAGTATTCTTCTATGGTTTTTTTTAAAGGATGTAGCATTAATCAGTGCTAAATATTCAGAACAAAGTTCAAGGCAAATAAAACAATACTCATGTTCTATATTTTCCTGTGAACGTCTCTGCTTAGTTTAACTGTTAGGGTTTTGTTAAAGAAATTAGTCTATTTATATTTTGATGTTGTAACTGTTTATACTATCCTTTACTGTTTTCAGTTTTCGTCGAATTTCTCATGTGCTTCCAAAAAACCTATTAATTAGGACTCCTTCGTTGGCTCCTGCACGAGCAGTTCCAAAATACATTTTGCTTTTCCATGTACAGGTATCTAGCAAATCCTGATGTTATATTATAGCGACGTAGTTAGTATCTGCTAAATGTATGTGGTTACTTTCCATTTGTCCTTGTTTGCATCTACTATATAGTTATGAAGTATTGTTCTGAAGTATTATTAAGGATCAATAAAAACGACAACAAAATTGCTTTTTTGGAAGGTTCTATATCTGCTTGCAGGAACTGTAGAACTAACTTCACTACGAGCATTTGGAGATATTGACTGAGAGACTTCCGCTGTGCACAAAAAGATTTTAACTGCATTCGTCATCTACAATTTATGGTTTTGGAGTGGAGATTTAACTGATTTTTAGGGTTTTGTAAAGATATTTAACAAAACCCTAAAAATCAATTAAATCTCCAATCCAAAACCATGAATTGTAGCTGACAAATGCAGTTAAAAGATTGTTTTTTTTTAGAACTTGAAATAAAACATTCAAAATTATTTCGATTATGTTTTTTTTTAATGAAAGAAAATTCATTGCCATTTAACATTTAAAAATAATATACAATACCAGCTCGAAAACTAGAAAAATTTTTTTTTATCAAATTCTAATTTCTTATAATTTCTAATTTCCAAGCATTTTTCATGACAACAAAAATATGGGTCCGGGAGTACATTCGAAAAGAATTGCATACATTATAATTAAGATGTTGTTATAATTTATAAAATAATAAAAAAGTAAATCAAAAAGATTAGGCCACGAAGAAATCAGTTATTTTGGATTTTTTGCCAGTTTTTGCTCACAAGCTTACGGCTTTGTCCGGAATATTTTGTATGGTAACAATTTCTGATGCTGATAAGAAGTTCTGCTTACTCGAGCTCAGCAAGCCTTTAGCAAAATTAATTGCCCCTGCATGAGAGACCTCTAAGCTTAATTCCTCGTCCTCGAAGTTGCAGCTAGTCGATGAATTTAGTCTTTGGTTGATGATCCCTTAATTCCATTTTTCGACGAGTTTCTGTTATTTCCTACAGAAATTCCATACATGGTGTATTTTACCATTTGAAAGACTCATGATGTACCTGGCCCAGGAGTTGAAACAGTTCTATTGTTTCCTGTCGAACCCTTAGATTAGCAAGCGGAATATTGTCTTCTTCTTCTTCAAAGTCACTTCCCTCAGTAATATTCCTGACATTGCTATCGATGCATTGATCCAAAAGCTTTTTCCAACTGGATTGCAGCTCAGTCGGAGAAATTGAATCCCAAGCGGGCTTTAAAAACAAGATTGCTTCGCGGATTGCAACTTTCTTCAATGCATTGGCCATCTACATTTTTATAAGAATTCTCATATTTTTATTTCTTGTTTTGGGTGTACATAAAAGAAAAAAAATACTGACCTCACAGTTTTCCTCAGCGATAATCATTGAAAGCAACGATTTTCTATAAGACAACTTGGTAAGTTTTATGGGGTTTTGATCCATGGGTTGTAAGATTGGCGTAACGTTGGGGGGAAAGAACATTATCAAGCTTGAGCTTATGTGTTCCAGTGGCGTTGGAAACAACAATATTGTTATGCGCTCCTTGGATGTCTGAAGCCCAGGGGCACAGTGCTCCTCTCTTCCAACTAGAGTTGTGTCTGGCAGAAGTCTGAAAAATAATCCGGATTCATTCGCATTATAAATTTGATCGGGTGACAAGCCAAGCTCCATACTGTTTCTTCTTCTTCTTAGAACTGCAGCCCCTCTCGGGCCTTTGCTTCCTGCAATTAACGCGTCCAACTGTTTCGGTCTATTGACCGCGTCCTCCAATTTCGAAATCCGAGCAGCAATGAGCTGTCTTCATCGACCGAGTCAGACCAGCGTTTCCTCGGTTCCTCCACTGGTCTCCGGCCTTCAGTTCTCCCAAAGAATACCTTTTTGGGTATCCGTTGTTCGTCCATACGATTCATGTGGCCAGCCCTTTGCAGCATAGTATCCTCAAATAGTAACCACACTCCATCAACCCTCCGGAAAAATCCGAACACAAGCCGAACAGCGAGCCATAAATCTTCGGTAGCAGGTAGGTAGGTAAATGCTGACGCAAGGATTGGTGCGAATATAAAGATATGCTTCGATGAGAGATTTCAGGCTCACCATATCTCAAAAAATCAATAACTTTGCAGAAAAACAAATTCGTTCCATGCAATCTTTTAGTTTTTTACTAGGATCTGAAAGCACTCCTATGTTCTGAAATGCGTAAAAGAACACGTGTGTCGGAAATTTTATTTGCTTTTTCCTTTGTTTCTTGAGCGCGCCAGACCTGGGCTCAGCTGTCGTGCCCCTGGGAAAATTCAAAAAGTGTGCAACACAGGGTAAATGAAAGCTGTGGGCACTAGGTGAATGTACTATGCGTTGCAGCTTCCGCAGTCTTACAATCGTTGAGACCTTCTTCTTCTTCTTTGTAGCACTACAGCCCCTCTCGAGCGGTCGCTTAGAGATAGTTAGAGTATTTCATTTTCATGACCGTATTGATTTTTTCGGAAGTTAGTTTGGTCAGTACCATGTTCCTGTCTGCCTGCTCAGCTATGATATGATCTGATTAAATCTGTACATATCACCACTAAGTCTGTCCGAAAAATCCCCTGAACTAAATCACGTTTCTACCAACGAGATTTGAACCTGGGACCTTCGGCTTATGCGTTCACTAGACCATACAGAACTACCTACGGCTCGTCAAAAATTTCATACAGCTCATGGTTGTATCGAATTCGCCATTGGTTCCCGTCTAGCTTCGCTCCGATTATTCGCCTCAGGACCTGTCGCTCAAATGTGTTTAAAATTTGACAAAATTAAATGAAAAAAATTCAAAATTAAAAAAATTCCTTTTAAAAAACGCTATTTATTTTATTGTATAACGTTACTTCCCATATACATGTATTTCGAAAACAAGTTGTTTTCTTCATCAGTGGTAAGGGTATGAAAAACTCAATGAAGAACCGCTGCTATTTATACTCAAAAGGATAAAGAACAAAAGGATTACAAAATTTTGTTAATGAGAAGATAAAGACGTGTTAATGAGTTTGCCGTGCAAAAATATATTTAGAACATATGGTTTAATTTAAATTACTGCTAACATATTTGACTCATTCAATGATTTTAATTAAGTTGCTGTAGGCGTTGCCCGAGTCCGTTTTCAAACGCTTATCTGTCGGGGTTCTCGCTATCCACAAGCTTTCCAAAGCATCCAACCGTCTCCAATCACGCACTTCCTGAACGATCTCCAAATTCCACGATTCAATAAAATGTGATTCTTCCAGAATATGTTTCCCTGCCGTTGATTTTGCTGTATCCGTCTTCCCATTTTTTGCAATATGCTCTGCCTCCCAAATATGTTCCTGGAACCAAACTTTGGCCAATCGTTTGGTTTGTTCAATATAAACCATGTTCTTTTCCTCCTTAAGTTTCTTGTCTTTTGAAGATCCAAGCTGTATTTCCTACTGGTTGCTGCTGTACGATATCCAACCTTCCTTAGTAGACGATCTAAACCCCGAGTAGCTGATGAGTGGGTGACAGAAATCCATTTTTGTGGTTGATCTTTGCCTGTGAATAGAGAAAAGTTAGGTTATTTTTCTTAAATTCCATTTTCATTTTTCGAATCCTCTGTTCGATGAGGGGCTTCATGTAACCATTCTTCTTAGCTGTTGCCAGGATATAATTCTTTTCTCGTTGGAAGCGGCCTTTGTTTAAAGGGACAGTTAACATGCGCGGATCATCATATTGTAAGCTGTCATTTTTTGTCCGAAATGATGTGATGGACATAGAGGCTAGTATAGTCCTTTGAGTACGAGTCTAGTAAAGTCCTTTGAGTATTGGTTCCTTTCTTGTATATATCAAATTCTAGCTTTTGTAGGCCTCTTATGATAAGAAGGTCTAAAAACGGTAGCTTTCGCTCAATCTCTTTTTCCATGGTAAAAGATATTCTCGGATGTATCTGATTGAGTACTTGTAGAAGATCTTCAGCTTCATTTTTCTTCACTATGGTGAAAATGTCGTACACATACCTGAACCAGGTTTTTGGCATCATTCCTTTTGCCTCAGTTCCATCTCCATCCACTCCCTAAACAAATCACTCAGTAATGGTGATGATGAATTCCCCATCGCTGCTCCTGCAGTTCCTTTGAAGTACTTGTCTCTAAACATGAAGTAATTTTCATTCATGCACAGACAGACCAGCCTACTATAACACCTGACTTTTCTTTTCCATTCCACTGTATGGTTCATATCCAGAAGTCAATCTTCAAACAGCGCCAAAGCTTTCTTTACTGAGAGACTCGGGAATAACGATTTGACGTCGTAAGATACTAATGTATCGCCCTCAGCTATTTCCGCGTAATTTAGCTTATCAACCAGCTCGTCTCTATTTTTTATAGTTCGAGCACTTGCCTTATGGGGGAGTTTCGCGCACTCATCGAGGAGCCATTTTGCTATGTTCGTAGTTGGGGTGTTGGTCGCGGCTACAATTTCCCTCATTTCATTTCCCTCCTTATGTGTGTTTGGTAAACACTTCATCCTAGGTAAGCAAGGAGATTTTATCTCTTTGAGGGCTTTCTCTACCCTATTCACCATGTCCGGCAGCGGATCCGTTCTCAATTGGTGGTAGCAGCCATTATTTAATTTCTCTAGTACAGAATCGTCGTACTGCTTTTTGTCCATTATTACCACCGAATTCTGTTTGTCGGTTTTTATATAGTACACCGGTTTCTCTTTCAGTTCCTTCACTAGATTCCATTCTGGATTTATTGACAAAGTCTTTTGTTGTTCTACCTTGATGAACTGCTCTGTTTTTCTTCTCACGTGCTGCTTGTCTTCAGTATCCATGAAGTGCATCCCAGCCTCTATGTCCATCACAAAGTCTGTTGCCGGAAACTTGTTGCTGTTGAGTGCATATGCAAGACTCTTATTCAGGAGTTTCATCTGATCTTCTGAGAAGCTTTCCGTAGATCTATCGATGACGTAGTTTTCTATTAATTCTGTTTTTTGCTCAGTTGGTTTCTGTTTCGGACTAGTTTTTACCCGTAATAAATCCAATCCAGAATTTTCTTCTTCCTGTCTATTTCACATTGCTTAGCTCGTGCCACTTTCTCAATAGTATCCATCAAATCTCCTTTTCTTCCAACGACCTCTTTCGCTATTTTGAGATGTAAAGAGTAACACTCCAGAGTTGATGCGTCCAATTTCGCATACAGCCTATTGATGCTTCTTTTAATTAGACTCCTTTCAATGAGCAACCTATCCTTGTCCGTGTTGAATAAAGCTGATTTTAAAACCACTCTGTGGCTCTTAGGGGTCACGTTGTATTTGAGACATAGTCTTAAGAACCTAATGTCCTCTGTAAATCCTCCTACACGTTTGTTGAGCTTTAAAAAACGATTGAATTCCGAATTAGACCTGGTTGTCGAATTTATGATATTCATTTCGGAGGTAATAGCGCCTATAATGACAAAATTAAATGAAAAAAAATTCAAAATTAAAAAAATTCCTTTTAAAAAACGCTATTTAGTTTATTGTACGAGTATAACAATACTTCCCATATACATGTATTTCGAAAACAAGTTGTTTTCTTCATCAGTGGTAAGGGTATAAGACTAAAAAATTTGTTTGCGGATGCTTGGGTTAGGGTCCATATTTCACACCCATAGCGTATAGATGGTCTTATCATAGATTTGTCTACTTGGAACTTTGTTTTCCTATGTATTGCAGCTGGTCTTCAAGATCGTTTAAACTGGAAAAAATATTTTATTTGCGAGCTGTATTCTTCGACGTATTTCGTCTCTTTCATTATTAAATACACAAATCCGCTCACATTTTCGGTACTGTATTCGCCAAGTGTGATATTTTGTGTATTCGAGGTATTTTTCCTCGAGTGCGTCATGAGCTTTGTTTTATTTTCATTGATTTGTAGCCCTACTAGTTTTGTTTCGCTGTCGAGTTTTCGGAAGAGTTCTTTGGCAGTTGTTAATGACCGTGACAAAATGTTTATGTCGTCCGCATACACTACTACTTGGCTCGACTTGAATAATAATGTACCTCGAGTATCGACAGGTAGCTTCCTTATGACGTACTCTAGAGCCAAATTGAATAACAATGGGGCCAGCCCATCTCCCTGCTTTAGTCCGATATTTGTGTCAAAGGTACCGGTGAGTTAGTTATTGATGCGGACCTCGGAGGTCGTCGACGTCATTCTCATTTTGGTAAGACGGACCAATTTGGCTGGGATGCCAAAGCAAATCATTCTTTGGTACAGTACGTTACGACCAATACTGTCGTATGCTTGCTTAAAGTCAACGAATTTGGTGTACGTCTATGTTGAACTCCCAGCATTTTTCAAGTACCTGCTTGACAGTGAACAATTGGTCTATTGTCGATCTACCTGCTCTAAAACGACCTTGATACTCCCCATTAACACTGTTGGCGTAAGATCCGATTTTATTTTTTAAGATCTTTGAAAATATTTTGTACGTCGTACAAAGCAGTAATATGCCTGTATAATTTTCGCACTGCAGCTTGTCACCTTTTTGTGGATAGGGAATATAATTGATTGGCTCCACTCTTTCTTCATATGCTCGTGTTGGATGACTTTGTGAATAGCTTGATGAACACTGCTGCCACCATATTTGATGAGCTCCACTGGAATCTCATCGATGCCCGGCGCTTAATTATTCTTTTGGACTTTGATGATGGAACAAACTTCATCCAGAGTTGGTGGGGCCACTGGAAGCTCTCCGCAGACATCTATAGGCTCCGATGCTTTGGAGCTGTGCGGAGGATTAAGGAGGTTCTCGAAATATTTTGCCCATCCTTCCTTAATCTTGGTTTCATCAGCGATGATATTGCCGATGGTTTTCCTACCAACGTATTCTTTGTATGCCTGATTCTTTTTGTCTAACGCATTTTGCCACTCATAATCGAACCAATCATTTCTCTTGCGCCGGGCTTGATGTCCGATTGTGTGTTCTGCCACGGTCTTAATAGCCGCTTTCACTTCCGTCCAGTGCTCGTTGCTTATCTTTCACGATGCATCTGATAAGATGGGAGCCAGCTGGTTGTCGAGGGTCTCCGTGAAATTGTTGGCCATAGCCGCCTTTTGGAGCCCTTCGATTCACATTGCCAACATTAGCGTTGAAATGACCCAGAATTATTTTTGTGTCGTTTGTAGGCAATAAGTCGACTAGTCTTTCCAAGTGATTGTGGAACGTTTCCTTCGTTTCTTCGTCCTTTTCTTCGGTCGCGGCGTGAACATTTATCAGCCAGATTTTGAAGAATTTTGCTTTGATACGGATTGCACACAACCGTTCATTGACTGGCTTAAAATCAATAACGTGCGATTTGAACTCCCTATCCTCCGAATTCACGTTTTCCAGTAGGCTTCGCACTTTTGAATATTGTGTGCGATCTCATGTCTTGAATATCATTTCCAGTCCAGTTCGTTTCCTGGATTGCCAGTATTTTTAATTGATATTGACTGGCCTGTTGTAAAAGGCCCTTAACAGCGCCATGGTAATTGATTGATCTGACATTCCAGGATCCAATGCCTTAGTACTTTTTCCGCTTGTTGCCGTGAGTCCAATCCATTCCGAGGTCCTTTTTCAGGTTTCGAAACATTTTAGGGTTTCCAGGGACGGGGAGTTAGCCCGTTGCCCAACCTCCATTCCGGCGTCATGGTTATTAGTTCGATTCCGTTATCAGGCGCAGAAGACTCGCCTTCACCTCCATAAAGGAGGTGTAAGTAGAATTTAGTAGCAGAGCTGTAGATGTATTTACAGTTATTGGCATTTCTCGGCATTTAATGCCCAATTTTTTAGGAACCAGTAAACCCAATATGCGACCCCGAGAGAATTTACTACAATTTAATTTGGGGGTTCGGGATGAAGAATCATGGAAGCTGTGAGTTGGGGAAACAAGGGGTTCGCTCCTCATTTCTCAAATGGGCTGGGGGCCGTCTATGGTGGAGTTATATGTATATATATATATATATATATATATATATATATATATATATATATATATATATATATATATATATATACATATATATATATATATATATATATATATATATATATATATATATATATATATATATATATATTCTACTTGCGAAAAGTTACGACAAAAGTTGCAATGGATCATCTCGAAAGAATGGAAGAAAGCCGGCGTCTCAAGAGAACCTTAAAGGATAGAGTACATGATAGACGTTCAGTGAGAAGACCGAGAACTAGATAGAAGTTGACAGAAGGTCCTTGCTGGGAGTGATCAACTGGCGATCGATGTCGCAGAACCGTGATAATTGGAGGAGATTAATCATGAAGGCCAAAGCCTGGCTTGAGCTGTCGGGCCATAGATGATGATCATTTTTTATAGATATGCGTATAATTAACACATCGTTCAATAAGTCCTAAGACTAACAACGAAAACAAATTTTTTTTTCAAAAATAATTTTTATTCATCAATATAATCTCCTTTTAGGGTGATACAATCTTTCCAACGCCTTTCCAACATTTCTATACCATGTTTATAGAAGGATTTATCCTTTGCTTCAAAATAGGCTTCAATTTCGGCAATGACCTCCTCATTCGAGCCAAATTTTTTTCCCTGGAGCATTTTTTTGAGATCAGCAAAGAGCCAGTAGTCGCTGGGGGCTAAATCTGTCGAATACGGGGGGTGGGGAAGCAAATCAAAGCCCAATTCGTTCATTCTATGAATCGTCGGCTCGTTGCTGTTTTTGTTCCACTGAAAGCAATCGCGGCACCCACTTGGAAAAACCTTTTTCATGCTCAATTTATCATGAAGGATTGTAAATACGCTTCCAGATGATATCTGTGTCATTTATGCAATCTCCCGGAAGTTCACTTTGCGATTTTCATTACAATTTTTAACACTTCACTCACATTTTCCTGTGTAACGGCTTCCAATGGCCTACCCGAACGTTCCGCATCGTTTGTGTCCATACGACCACGTTTAAACTCGGCATACCAAAGACAAATCGTTGGTTTCAATGGAGAGGAGTCCGGATAATGTTTTTCAAGCCATTGCTGGGCTTCTACGGTGTTTTTACCTATTTAAAAAACAATGTTTTATCAACACGCGAAACTCGCTTTTTTTCATTTTTCAAACAACTTACAAAGTAACTTTACTCTAACCTCGATAACTCTGCTGTCTGTGATCCAATCGGCGTGAAATTTTTACACGTTTCATGTAAAGGTTCGCACTCTGTGAAAACGTGGCCAGTTTGGTACTACTAGCACCATCTCTGGGTAGTCTCGGGACTTATTAAACGATGTGTTAAATATAACGTGTCTCCATATAAAGGTTTCTGAACTTCCTATTGAATGAGTTTTTAAGCATTTCTTTAGTGATTAAAGTTGCACGAAGGTTAGACCGCAGTTTTTTTCGTTATGTCGAATGCCAGTATGTTGTCTGTCTTGTTAGGTAAACCCAGACAAATTTTGAGAGCCGGGGCTTTGCTCGAATCGATACTATCGTGTACGTATTTAAAAGTATGTTACGAACCATAATAGAAATATTATGTTCAAGTAGGTGTCTAGCCATTGATTTGCCGATCGTAAGGGCTTTTTGTTGGAAGAATCCATGAATAGGGCTGGCAATTTTTTTAATAAAATTAATGGCTAAATGGCTTTTTCCTTTTAAGGCCTGGTGTTAGTCGATTAGGTTTCCTTTACTGTTGACAATTCTTCCAAAGAAGGAGAGATTTTCGACCCAATTGATGGCCAGGTTACTGATACTCATGGGGTGGGCTGGTGAACGACGATCCGTATTGAAAGCTATTGCCGCCGATTTGTTGGGATGAGTGTCAAGAAGAGGATTTTTGCAGGTTTGTTGATTGTTTGTTGAAGATTAGTAGTGGCATCATCAATATTTTTACCTTCACATAATAATGAAATCCTCCGCAAATTGCAGCAACGTAGTTTTATTGTTATTTAATTGGTGAAGTCAGCTGGTATATATTTTCAAAAGGTTAGGGCTGACTACGTCATCTTGAGGGAGACTGTTTTTAATTTCAGACATACAGTAACCAAGAGTAAATGATCTTAGAAAGAGAAAATTGTGTATCAATTTAATATACACTGGTTCGATCTTAAACGACATCAGAATGTGAATGAGAGTGTTAATGTCTACTCTCTCGTAAGCGTTTAATAAGTCACATGATACGGCCCCAACCTTTTTATTTCTTCTTTTAGAGGTGATGTGAAGTAGTCTGTTTATACAAAAGGTTGGCGAATGTATTCTTTTGTATGCAAAAAAAGTTTCGCTAAGTAAGGCCTTGTCCTCGAGAAATGTGCTTAATCTGGTTTTGATAAGGCTGTTCATGTGTTTGAGCGGGAAATTTATAGTAGCAAGGAGATTGTTCTATAGCCTTCAACCAAATGTGGCAATTCATTTTTCTTTAGTACGGGTACTGTTCCGACCTGTCGGAGGGTGAATGGTATGCTTTTGTTGGTTACAATAATGCTAGTAAAGTTAAGTAGTGATATCTTTTTGGGAATGGGAGAGTCAATAATACAATATTCAATCCTGTTTGGACCTGGGGAAGTTTTTACTTTGTGCCTCAGAAGGACGGGAGTGAGTTCAAGAAGGCTGAAGTTCAGAAGAGAGGATCTTGTAATGGGAAGTAGTGAAGTATTTTTGGTCGGGTTGCCGTGATTTTTGTCTAAAAAGTGTTGGTTGTTGTTAAACTCCCATTGGGAGTTCTTCTTGCGGGAGGAATAAATCTTTATATTCTTAATGAAGTGCCAGAAATCCTTGTGATTGGCGCATTGAGCTCCATTATTTTCTTTTTCCAGATTCTTATTTGCTCTTTTTAACGTTTTTTTACTCTTCCACTACTTGAAGGTACTTGGTGTAATTTGCATGACTTGATAACTTTGAGAAGTTGATCCAACGGTTCTCTTTTATTCTGCAGAGTTTTTAAATTTCTCCGTTCCATCATGGCTTGGGAGAGTATTTAAAATTGGTGTTCTATATCATTGGTACGTGTCTCCAGTAACAGTTGGGATCATCTAACGGGGACTTTAGTTTTATATTATTTGTTTTTCTGTGGGATGTTGGGTTAGAGGCCGTAACTTGAGCATATGATATGCATAGCAAGATTTTCCTAACGCATCATTGTGATTTCTGAGTTTGGAGTTGTATTTCTTGTTTCTATCGTGTTCCTCTTGTAATAAATGGAAGTTGTTGTAGAGTAGAAACTTTGTTTCTCTAATGGTGATATTTTTATGGTTTTGTACTAAAATACAAAACCCTGCGGGTGAAGGGGAAATGTACGAAATTTACGTTAAGTACCAAAAGCTTCTCACATGAGCGTAATTCTGTCTACCAACTTGTTTATAGAGCTGCCTTTGACTTCCTCAATATATTTCCCCCATTTGGGGCATTTTCTATAGGTGGCAATATTGTCTGTTGTATAAAAGAGTTGACATCTGATAGTTTGGCATTTATTGTCACAGTGCGCACTGGTATATGTATGACATTTATTATTCTTGTCTCTGCAGAACTTGATATTATGACCGACTCTTAGGCAATTTGGGCATTGAATTGGTTTTTTAAAGAAATCAGCATCATCATCAATGGCATCGCTCCAATTCAGAAATTATACTGTGTTAACTGTGGTGTTTTTGGTCACCCGGTATCATATCGAGGATGCTCCCGATATCAAGATGCGAGAGTAAAATTTGTCCCACAGCAAACACAACTACACCGCAGTGTCTTAGCTCCGAACTTCGTCAAGCCCGGAGGATCATTTGCACTCGCCGTTAGAGGATCAGCAGAAAATGCGGTAAATAATGTAAATAATGTAAGTGGCAATAATGAGCTGCTTCTCAAAATTTACCAGCAAATAAATTAATCTTGTTTTTCATCGTTTAAGGGTTTCAAATGGCTCAAAATTATTTGTCATCTAGTCACAATCCCATGGATAGGATTCGTCTCATCTCGATCAACGTCAACTCCATTGTTACTATACATCGGCGTGATTATCTCCTTGAATTCATAGTTAAGCAAAAGCCTGACATCATGCTTCTCACTAAAACCCACCTCAATTCATGGCACTCCATGACATTCAAGGATTTTGAGTTCGTAAGAAACGATAGGGTAATAGGTGATGGAGGAGGTGGCACCGGGATATTGTTTCCAAAATATTGAAAAAGCCGAATTCAAAAGCTTTGATTCTCTTGAAGTGTCCGTTATCAAAATCTCACTTCCAGGTGGGGATAACCTCTTCGTTAGCTCTGCCTATGCAACTGGTGGAACTGTTCTCAAGCTCAAGGAGGAGCTCAATTCCGTGTTTGAAATACTCGAATTGAACAGGCTGCATAATTATTATATTCTTGCTGGTGACCTGAACGCCAAGCATACATCATGGCTGAACGCCACCAATAATCCAAGAGATGTATTCCTGAAATCGTGGAATACATTGCTAAAGGAAGACTTCAATTCAACTTTAATTGTCCTCAACAGAAACTGCAGGTGCTTCCTTATGATAGCGACCATAACGCAATCGTAATGGAAATCAATCATCAAAGGGATGATCTCTTCCTCATTCCAGTTCAACATGAAAATTATCGGTTGAATTTCAAAAAACAGACTGGGGAAAGTTTCAAAAGAAGTTTAATCGAGAGTACCGGAAGCAATGTCCTCCTTCTGATGATGGCACGGCTTGCTCAATGGTGATACTCAACAGAGCATTAAACGCCCACATTGAGAAATATGAGTTGATGCCGAATTGCCAATTTGGTTTTCGTGCCAGGCATTCGACGACACATGCAATAACGAAAGTAACCTCAGACATCTGTTGGAAACTAAATTAAAGAGAATGTGTCGAAGCATGTCTCATTAATATGGAGAAAGCCTTCGATACGGTGTGGTTAGATGGACTAGTTTTAAAACTCCTTCAGGACAAGTTCCCCAGACACCTTATCGCCATGATGTGCAATATTTTATACGGGAAATCGTTTGTTGTAACTGATAGAAATCTGAAAACAATGCGCGAATTCAAGGTCTTGAATGGTCTACAGCAGAGAACATTTACTGCGCCTCTGCTCTTCTCAATATTCATACGGAAGCTTTGATTTTAACGTCTCGCCAACGCGATCATTGGTAGCGGTTGCTGATGATCTAATCATCTATACGGCAGACCGAAAAGCTACAATAGTTCAGAGCAATCTCCAAAAAATGTTCAATGATGTGCAGCTGTACACTGACAATTGGAGAATGAAAACCAATGGACAGAAGTGCGTAACAATTTTTTTCGGACAACGCTGCAGGGGGTTAGTCAAGACCTGAAACGTAATTGGAAGGATTTCCACATCATGGCTGGCGGGGTAGTTCAGAACGAGTTCCACATAAATCCTGTGTTCGATACCTCGGTGTTTATCTCGATTAGTATCTGTACTATACTGAACATGTCAAAATCATGCTCAGTAAGGCACTAAAAGTAGTCATGACCCTACGAAGACTCTTTTATTCAAAATACATTGATCAAAAGGTCAAAATTATCTGTTACAAGACCCTGGTTAGACCAGTTTTGACATATTGATGTCAGACCTGGTGCAACCAGAGTGCTAGTACTATGGTAAAATTAAGAGTTTTCGAAAGGAAATGTCTTCGTGCATGTACTGGTTTGTACAGAAAGCCTGAGACGGGTTGGAAGCATTATATATCGAAAAGAAGAATTTATCAAACTGCTCAAGTGACAAGAGTCGATATATTCATATTGAAACTTTTTCGGAATCATACCGCAAGATCTGTAACTGTGAGTAAAAACCCTTGGATTTCACAGCCGTTCCACCCTACAGACGGGTACATTGCGACTCGCCTCGCTACTGGCTTCGTTCCTCCTGAAGCATTCGTGTATTTGGACATGAATAGATATGTTTTTGATTCTGACGGCGTCCCAATCATATATCACATATATAGACGGGCCACCGATAAGAAGATAAAATATCCTCCGAGTTTGAGTTCACGAGACCAACCATTCCAATGGAGATACTCATTTGCTAGATTCGTTGAAACTGATCGAGCTAAGATGGGACAATCTAGGTATTGGTGGCTGAATTACAATGTCTAAATTATTCGTGTTTATCTCCAGTTTATGTGTTTTTCGTTACTTAGTTTTTGAGTTTCAGCTCATTATAGCTACATTTAGTGTTGTTGTTTATTTGTGTTAAAAATTAGGGATAGGTTAGGTATATGTTATTTTTATTATATTAGGTTTACAGAGAAGGTTAAACGCTTAGGTTGGGAATATTATGATAGAATTTTTTAGTATAAGATAAAGTTTTTTTTGATTGAATTTTTATTAGAATTAGGTTATAGCATATTAGGTGTAGAATCAAAGTTCACTGTTGTGTTAAAATTATAAATAATTTTGAATAGTGTAGGTTGGTTTTTTCTCCTTTTACCAATCAAATCATAAAATATGTAATAATCTCTATTAATTTGATTTGCTATAGCTTTTTTGGTAAAATCTGTTTAACTGATAACGTATAAATTTAGAGAGCCATTGGGCCATTAAATTTTTGTATTGTTATTGTTTGGAATTTGCTTTATATTCTTTTAAAATTTATAACGATTAGTATTGAATAATCCGCTTTTGACTTTGGAGTCTATGTGCTGATGATAGGGATACAGTTAGTTGGACTGTTCGTTGACTGCACTAGGCCTTGAGCATTATTTCTGAGGTGAGGAGGGTTTCCCATTGGCGTCGAAGCGAATGGGTTGGGATTATTCATCTCACTTGGGTTCAACGTGGTCTGGGCTGAGGACTGTTCAAAATCGACTTCCGCTCTTGACAGTAGATTATTTATGTGAGACCCGTTAATCATATTGCTAGGCACTGCCAGAGACATGTTGTCAAATCTCAAAAACTAATTATTGGAGGTTGGTAAAATGGCGTCGATCTGTGAAAGGATGGCGTTAATTCTTATTTTTGTTCTGGGTTTTTCTAACTATAGGGAAATTTAACATGACACTTAGATCCGAGGATAATTGTCTCTTCTTTTATCGTATTTTTTTTATTTTGTGAATGAGATCCCTTCGCCTGAATCTAAATCCGTACTTAAAATAAAAGCGCATCAAACAAACATAATGTAGTAACCACTATATTTGCGAAAATTAACCAGTGACAAATAGTACTTAACAAATCAGACTATTCGCCACGCTTTCACAACCACTAGTCAATCGAATAAAAATTTTCCTACAAATAAAACCCGTTATATTAGTTCAAAAGAAGTGGACACAAGCCATTACCCGCTCGAGAAGGTTAGGTAGGTTAGGAGTTCGGCACATGAGCCAGATGCAAAATGTTATTTAAGCGCAGCACATCTTGTAATTCGAGTAAGTTGGCAACAAAAATTTGTCTCAACACCTAGGTATAGACTATAGCTGATTTCCCTAAGAACTTGTTCCATACTTCTTAATGATGTATGGAGGTTGTATTGAATAATGGCTATTCAAAATAATTCGGTCTCAACTGATTGTACATGGACGTTTTTGTGGACTTTTGCCTAAGAACATTACACTTATCCATACATTACATTAGCTAGCAACGAATTTACTTTGGTTATTTCAAAAAATATGAAAATTTACACATTAACTTACCTTATGAGTAAAAAAAGTCTTATCTGGCAGTCGTCCGTTTCTGAGTCGGCCGTTTCTGAGTTTGTGTAGAGGAGTTATTTTATTAAAAGGTAATAGTGGTGACAATTTAGGATATAAGATTCGCTTATATTTTCCATCATAAAAATTTTTTCTTCTTATTTTTTAAGAAAATATTTACAACATTCTGGCAACCCTTTAGAGGAAAGAAAGTGTTCTGGCAATAATTTCGTGATAGGAAATAGAGAAAGATATCTCCCGATTATCACTACTGTTCATTACAATCCAAATTTCCCTTATTCCTCAACCTCTTTGAAATGTTATGGTGGTAGAACCCGGCCACAGAGGACTGAATTTTATTATTCAGCAAGTATATAAGATTCAATGTGTAAATTTTCGTGAGTTTTGAAATGACCAAAGCAAATATGTACGTTGGTAGCTCTTTGTCTATTTAATATTTTAATCAAAACGAACAACTTACTCAAATATTAATTTCTTATTTCAGATCTTCGCACTGGCTCCTCCAAATCCCACCAATACGACTCCACAAAGACTTCCGCCTCCTCCCGCCTATGGAACAGCAATTAATCACCTCCGATCTCAGCAGAACCAAAATCAACTTGGTTTTCACACGCAGCTTTCATCATCGTCATCATCATCATCGCCATCCCCAGTGCATCGAAATTCGCCACATTCACGATCGCCCTTTAATCAAACGACACCAGTATCCACGGGAATGCTCCTCGCCTCTCCACAAGCATCGCCGCGCCCCCAATCATCACCCTCTGTCCTACGCTATGCTGAAAGTCCGGTCTCTGCTCAGTATGTAGAATGTGAAAATGGCGATTTCATCGTTCAAGAGTCTCCCCGACATGTTGTCGAGTGTATGGAAACTGAGAACGGAGAATTTTCAGTTATTGAAAAAGTGATACAGTCGCCACCAAGTGTTGTTCAGTTCAGTCCGGATGAATGTGATATAGGTAATGATAATGATAGTAAAGAATACGTTGCAAATGATCAATACTACGAAGTACATGAGGAAGAGCCTCCAGCCACTCCCTCGCCAAATATGGATGAAGAAATTACCGAGGAACAATATTTCGACGAAATATCCGCTACATCATCCAAGGGAACTGGTGTAAAAGATGTAACGATTTTAAGTAATGTAAAGTTAGATCCTAACGAATCCCTAGAGATAATGGAAAATTTAGGAAGCATGCAGTCGAAAGGACAGAGTGAATTGATTTGGACTGACATTGCTGACATTCAAAAGGAAGTTGAAAGCCGAATAGAGATTACAGGGAAAAGCGAAGGTGATGCCATAAATTGTGAATCGCCGCAAATTCTTCCTAAAGCATCCACATCAACTGCTACTAGTGTAATAAGACTGGCAAGTAATAAAAAAACTGCAAACAGCACTACTTTTGAAGACATTCAAGTAAAAGAAATGTCCCCTTGCAAAGATGTAAAAAACACGCAAAATTTACAACAGCCAAAGCGACCATTCAAGAAGCAACCAAAAAAACTAATGGTTAAATTCAAAGTAGCAATACCAGGTGTAGAAGTAAGTCCCAGCGAAAAAGACGTTGCTTCAGGCGAAATGGAGATAAGTTCAGGAGTTGTCCCTGAACAAGAAACTCAGGTTCAATCATCAAATCTAGTTGTAGAATTAGAAACCTCGAAATGTAGTGAATGTCAGGATGTTGGCGAGTGCCCAACTAGCGCACAAACTGTGAACGAAAGCACTCCTATGCCTGAGGAAAGTGAATTGCGTTCAACTTCACAGATCGACACTTCTGACAATGCAATAGATGTAGATAACTCTTTAATTATGATTCCGAAACAAGAGACTGATGCAACAACGGTTGAAATGAATTTGGAAGCGGCCCAACCAATGATTGTTCATGAGCCTTCCCTCAGCGGAGAACTACAGGCTGACTATCCCGATGTTTTCAATATGAACGAAGGCTTTGAACAAGATAATCCCAAGCGAATGACTTCCACGCAATCGGGAGAAACGTCGTTACAACTTGATGAAATGAATGAAATATCTAGACAAAGGATAGAATTTTCTCAGTTACTTGACGAAATGTGCAATGAACAATACAAAATATTATCAACTTCCAATAGCCCTACAAAAAGTATTCCACCTGATCATAACAACAAAATTGTAGAGGAAAATACTGGCACTGATTCAGTCAACTTCTTAATATCCACTAGCCAAAAGGATATGGAATCAAACAGTACAAAGTGTGAATTGGTAACATCGACGCTGCCTGAAAAATCTTTAGCGAATACCTCATTCAGTTTAGAATCTGCAGAAACAATTGCGTCCCCGGAAAAAAATGAGGAAAAAGAAAAACAAAAAGACGTTGAACAAACTACAGAGTTTAATAGCGATTACCCATTTGGGTTGCTCTATGATGGCACGAATTCTGCGGAAGGACAGCCTTGGAGTCGATATGTGACACCACAACAAATGTCTCAATTCCACGAAATGGATGAGCAGAGTAACTACATGGATTTAGATACATATAAAATAACAAGTTGTCAGGTATCGGGTATACCTAATATACATACGGATGAGAAAATGCCCGCTAAAGGTGAAATTTCAGAACAAGAGAGTAACGGTGATGTGGAAAACTCGTGGAGCAATCCGGTAAGATGATACACAATTATCGCTACCAAAGCTAGCTTCTAAAAAAATTTTTTGTTCCGATCTACAGCACTACACTATGAATGGCTTTCGTATATCAAACACATATGAGGACTATAGATCCAACTGGATGGAAAATACTGATGGGGTCATACCTTTTTCACAAGATATTGTGACGGAGATTAAAGATGAGTAAGTGGATTTATTTATGTTACAACAACAAATTGCATACAGTTATCTAAGTTTAAGTACTAAATTCCTAAATTACACTTGCAAAGCATAGAATTTATCTAAAATCCAAATTCATTCAATTTTCACTAAAATATAGTGCTATAAACCAATATTGCAATAATATATTTGTAGTCGTTAATAGATTGCTTTTTGCAAAACAAGGCAACAATTTATTTCTGTTGAATTTATATTTCTCAACTATTTACTGATTTGACTTCGTTGGTTTCAAATGTCATTTATCGCCTTACCAGCGAAGATTTTAAGTGACTATTTTTTACTCTTACGTCTTAATTTTTCCTCCATTAATTCAATTTATTTTGGTTATGGCGATATCCAACCAATAAAAAAATTTTGTTGAACACGAATAGAACTACAAATTGATGAGATAAAAATGAAAATAGTGACACAGTTGAGAATAAATACAATATATAATATTTGGCGACTACAATATCTACGATAAGAAGGCAGATGGTGCAAAGGTCGGCAATATGATTCGTATGGACGAATAAAGAGTACCTGAAAGTTATTTGATGGAAAAACTGAAAGGGGAAGACCAGTGATGTAACCAAGAAAACACCAGTGCGACTCGACAACGCAGCTTCATTTTCTTCCTAGCGCTACAGCTTCTCTCGCGCCTTCGCTTCCTGCAACAAGTGCCTCCACCAGTCTTGTTCCATTGATTACGTCCTCCAATTTCGAACTCCGAGCAGCGATGAGCTGTCTTCGTTGACCGACTCAGACCAGCGTTTCCCCGGTTTCCCCACTGGTCTCCGGCCTTCGGAAACAACGAACGAATACCTTTTTGGGTATCCGTCATTCGTCCATACGATTCATGTGGCCAGCCCATTGCAGCTCCGCAGTCTTACAATCATCCAGACCTCCGGCTCGTCAAAAAATTCATACAGCGCATGGTTGTATTGAATTCGCCATTGGTCCCCGTCTAATTTCGCGCCAATTATTCGCCTCAGGACCCTCTCGAAGGCGTTCAAAATGTCTGCAGACCCTAACCCGTCCATGTTTCACACCCATATCATAGCACAGATTTGTATATTTGGAGTTTTGTTTTCCTGTGTATGCAGCTGGTCTTCAAGATCGTCAAAATTGAATAATACATTTTATTTGCGAGCTGTATTCTTCGGAATATTTCGTCTCTTTCATTAGCGGTTCTCGTTGTTTTGGCGCCTGAATTCACAAATTCGCTCAGATTTACGATACTGTATTCGCCAAGTGTGATATTTTGGGTATATGAGATATTTTTCCTCGACTGTGTCATGAGTTTTGTTTTATTCTCATTGATTTGTAGCCCTACTAGTTTTGCTTCGGTTTTGAGTTTCAGGAAGAGGTCTTTGGCGGTTCTTAACGACCGTGACAAAATGTGGATGTCGTCCGCATATGCTACCACGTGGCTCGACTTATATAGTAAAGTACCGCATGTACCGGTCGGTAAGTTTCTGATGACATATTCCAAAGACAAATTGGATAGCAACAGGGCCAGCCCGTCCCCCTACTATAGTCCGAAATTTGTGTCAAAGGCATCGGTGAGTTGGTTATTGATGCGGACTTGGGAGATCGTCGACGTCATTGTCATTTTGGCGAGACAGGGCTTGGATACTTATGCAAAGCATTATTTGGTACAGTACGTTATGATCAATACTGTCGTATGCTTGCTTAAAGTCAGCGAATATTTGGTGTAGATCTATGTTGAACTCCCAGCATTTCTCAAGTACCTGCTTGACAGTGAAAAATTGTTCTATTGTCGATTTACCTGCTCTAAAACCCCCTTAATACTCCTCAATAATACTGTTGGCATAAGATCCGACTTTGTTTTCTAAGATCTTTGAAAATACCGTACAAATAGCACTATAGCTTATTATCTTTTTTGAGGATAGGGAATATATATAATTTATTGGCTCCACCCGTTTGGCATGTGTTTTTGTTGCCAAATGTGCTAGATGACTTTATTGATGTCTTTCTGAACACCGCTGCCACCATATGTGATGAGCTCCACTGGAATCTCATAGATGCCCGGTGCTTTATTATTCTTTTGGGCTTTGATGGCGGAACAAACTTCATCCAGAGTTGGTGGGGCCAATAGGAGCTCCTCGGGAATATCTATAAGCTCTGATATTGTGAAACTGTGTGGAAGATTGAGGTTCTTGAAATATTATGCCCATTCTTCATTAATTTTGCCTTCATCAGCGATGATATTGCCGATATCACAACAGAGCGTGGTTTTGGGCTGATAACCACGTTTCAGGCTTTTCACTACTTTGTATGCTTGTCTTGTTTTGTTGATCGCTAGACTTACAATACATTTATACTCCTCAATTGGTCGTCATAGTATTTTCTTTTTTTATTTCTAATTATCTTATTCGCTTCTCTTCTGAGATTTGCATAATGCTCTCTCTTCGTCCTGGTTTTCCTATCAATGTAATCCGTAAACCGAAAGTCTCTGGTTTGAGTTTCGTTGGCGTCAACGAGATTTAGTTCGAGTGATTCTTCAGACAGACTATAAGCCCGTTCAGTTATGATACGTGCTGGTTTAAAATCAGAACGTGGGTGGACGGACACATGGCCAAAGCGTGATAATGATCATATCACCTTGTGGAGTGCCAATACATTCGATCATGACAATGAGATACTATCTCTAAGCGAAGGCCCAAAAGGGGCTGTAGTGCTACGAAAAGAAAGAAAGAAAAAGAAAGTAATCTTGTATGCCTGATTCTTTTTGTCTATCGCATTCTAGGACTCATCATCGAAACAATCATTTCTCTTGCGCCGGGCTTGATATCCGTTCGTCTGTTCTGCCACGATCGTAATAGCCGCTTTCACTTCTACCCACAGCACGTTGCTTGTTTTCAGTGATGTATCTCATCAGATGGGAGCTAGCTGGTTGTCGAGGGTCTCCGTGAAATTTTTTACCACATACACCGTTTGGTGCCTTTCGATGTCGAATTTTTATAGAGGGCTGGTCTTCACCGAATACGCCTTTGACATACGATATCGATAGGTTAATTTGATCAAATAATGATCCGAGTTACAATTGGCTCCTCGGTATGTACGAACGTCAAGTATGCTCGAGGCCCAACGTTGTTGGATCAAAACATGGTCGATTTGGTTTTGTATGTTGCCATCCGGTGATAATCAGGTAACTTTATGCATGCGTCAATGAGAGAAGCAAGTCGAACATATGACTAGATTTCTGCTACATGCAAAGTCAATCAGGTATTGGCCGTTGTCATTTGTTTCATCGTGGAGGCTATATCCTTCAGACGTTCCCCAATGAGATAGCTCATTGCCAACCCTAGCGTTGAAATCCACCAGAACTATTTTTGTGTCGTTTGTACGCAATGAGTCGACTAGGCTTCCCAGATGATTGTAGAACGTTTCTTTCGTTTCTTCGTCCTTTTCTCCTGTCGGGGCGTGTACGTTAATCAGCCAAATTTTGAAGAGTTTCGCTTTGATACGGATCGCACACAACCGCTCATTGACTGCCTTAAAATCAATAACGTGCGATTTTAACTCCCTATCCACACTGAAAGCCACTCCGAACTCTCGCTTTCCAGTAAGCTTCCTACTTTTGAATATTGTGTGCAATCTCGTGTCTTGAATATCACTTCCAGTTCAATTCGTTTAATGGATTGCCAGTATTTTTAATTAATATTGACTGGCCTGTCGTTAAAAGTCTTTAACAGCGCCAGGGTAGTTCAGTGATCTGACATTCCAAGATCCAATGCCATAGTCCTTTTTTCGGTTGCGAGGTCGTTGCCGTAGATCCAATTCACTCTGAGGCTCTGCTGCAGGTTTTGAAACAACATAGAATTTTACAGAGACGGGGAGTTAGCCCATCGCCCAACCTCCATTCCGGCGGTATGGTTATTACTTTCAATTCCAATACCAGGCGCGGAAGACTCGCCTTCACCCTCTTTCATCACCACAAAAGACGTGGATGTAAGCAGGATTTAGTAGCGGAGCTGCAGGTGTATTTGCAGTTATTGGTATTTCTCGGCATTTAGTGTCCCATCCTTGGGGAACCAGTAAACACAATGTGCGACCCCGAGACCATTTACTTCCATTTGCTCGTGGAATTTAGGATGAGGAATCATGGAAGCTAGGAGTGGGGGAAGCACGGGGATCCCTCCTCCTTTCTCAATCGGGATTGGGACCGAATTAATATTAGTCCCCGAAGTCACACCGCCATGACAGAAGGAAATGTGCTATGTTATCGGTTTCAAAGTGCCGTTACGATTTGGAGCGACAGGTAAAATATCCTTATCGCTGACGCCGGTGAATGCTGCGCGAAGTGAGAATCGAACAGAATTTGTGTAGTAATCGAGCAGTCGCCTAAGCAAACTGCTCGAAAACCTTCATAACACCTATCCGAAATTTTAAGTGCAGATTTGAAAAAGTAATTTTTTTTAAGGATTGCAATTTATAATTATAAATCATAAAATATTTTTTATTTTTTTAATTTCCACTAAATATAAATTTTAGATCATTTTTTTTCTATATTAAAGATAGACTTTTCGTTATAATTATATTCTTTATATTTCCTATTAATATTTAAATTTTTCTGTAGTATTACTTTCCATAATTTAATACTTCAAATCTGCAATTGAAATGCGTACATGGCAACACATTTTCCCGCTGCACATGCACGTATTGCATTGGCGAAGGCAAGTGTACAGCGGAATGATTGAGAAGCGGGTCGAGTTCCGGTACGACATAGAGCACGGGACGACTGACAACAACGGAAGAGTCTGTTTGAGATCGCTACACAGCGCGAACGCCGCGAGAAAAGAAAGAGAAGCGCACCTCAGTTCGTCATTCTTTGTCATTGTTTCAGTGATTTTTTTGTGAAATATTTGGTAAATCCCGGGAAATTCGTCGAAAAAGATTGTTGAAAGTACAAAATAGATTTTGTCGGGGAAAGTCGCACGAAAAGTCCCGGGAATACGGACATACTAAGATAGTAATGATGAAAATTGTGTAGTAAAGCGAACACGCCGAAAGAAGTGGAAATTTGGATAGTGAAATTAACTAGTATTCACGGTGAAGAGTCATAGCCAAAAGTGAAAAAAATGGTTCCTTCGCTACAAATTTCGGAAAATATTCCACCCTCCCAGAAATAATCAGGTCCCCAAAGGAGATACATTACTCCTATGATTATAGCGGATTCATTTTGTCAAAGTGATTTGGCGCGAGGAAATGGAAATGATTCGCCGTTAATAGTACAATTTGACGCTAAAGATTCAATTGAACTTTTAGCAGCCGCGGAGCTGATTTATCCGTATGGCGATGTAATAGATTCTAATTACAGCTGCCCACAACACTGAGCAATCACTGCAGGCAATGATTGTGCAGTTTTAAAACAGCCTGAGCTCCTCTACGATGTGATTCCGACGATGTTGGTTGCAAATCATCAGTGGATTTGTGTCGAATCTTAGAGAACTGTGGCGCCTCCATTATACCCGTGCATGGTCGAGCTCCGTGGGAGAAAACTTGTGAGCCTACCGAAATAGAAGCTTTCGCTGGTGATGTGCGCACGGTAGATGATGCAGAAAATAGTTCTTCACAAACAGAATGTTTAGGAATATTGTCTGCACGACTCGCACAAATAGCCGGTGATCAACTAACATTTCAATGCTTTCATCATCACCTAACTTTTATGACCGAAAAATTGATGTGGCGCAACCAGCGCGTAGTATTTAATAATCTGACTCGAACAGAAGACGTAAAAAAAAGAAATAGTGGTCAATTTAGGCAGAATTAATTTGTTTATATTTAAAAAAAAAATAAGTTAGTTAGCAGCAATCAAGAAAATTTCAATCATCACGCATAACCAGCGGGCGCCCGACGAGGATCAACACTTAGTATGTTACCTCGGCCTCGACACCAGTCGATCGGCATTAGATCGCTTCAATTCGTAAATGCGAAATTTTTTTGTAGTGGGTCCTTGCGCTGGGGAAAAGAACCCGCCCCACGACACCGCAACGCTAGCCTGCCAGTGCATTCACGCGTCCTCAGACAAAGCCAATCTCGGCGGATCCCACCATCCTCTTTCGCCGAGGCAGCAGACCATCGCTGGGTTCCTTTACGGACAGTTTACCTACACCTATTTCACTACATTTGCGATAAATATTTTAAATATTCCACTGAAAAAGGAAGCGTGTCGGCTTCACAAAGGCTAAATAAATCGTGGTGTAAATAGTATTTTCTCCTAGAGTTAGTGACTACCAACACCTCTGTTCACCTGAAAACCTAGCCTGGAAACTTTTGATACTTTACGAATTCTCGTATTAGGGTGCCTGCAATTCCATTTCCGACAGAAAGAGAAGAGAAAAACTGTTATAAAACAGATCCCTCCATCCTCGGCACCTCCAGGCAATGTGTGACATTCTTTCATTTTTCAGATGATCCGAGCACGTCTCCGATGAGGTAATATTGAGAATTATCTCCTATTTCCTTGTGAGGATCGTCCCGTTGTCGACCTCAATTTTTGTCCGCAAAATATATGTGATTCGCGTTTTACTTTGAACCTACACTAAAAATGCAATCAGAAAACCGTGACTTACCAATCTTGTGCAGATAAGACTGAAGGGATCCTTACCTCCTGTAAAGATAAATCAGGTAGAAACCAATCTCAAATACTTGCGGCCTTTGGTCATGAAATGGCAGGTGGTCCATCTGCAATTCGTGTCGTTCAACCATGATTGTGACCCGCTGTTATGATACAGATACAGGCCAGATATTAACATGATTGAGTCTTTCTTCGTTGTGCCTTCCTGAATTTTATATTTATCCCCATAGGTGATGATTGTGATAGAACCCTCCTTATGGACTGCCTCGAGTGTTCGTATATTTATGGTCGTAACTCCTACCTTATCTGCGAAAGTTTTTATTGAATAGGGTTGATCCATTCAGTAAATTAAATTCAAGTTTATTTGTCACCAGACTTTAGCTGACTTGTGACCTTCCTCTAAAAATTTCGCTAATTGATTTCTATTTGTTGTAACTAAAAGCACTTAGAAGCTTCCATTCTTATGTTAATTCTTCTTTTCTTTTTCTTTTTTTTTGTCGCCACTAGCATGATCAGTTAGAATGCTTTCATTTTTCTCGACCGTCCTTTACATTAATTCTCCCTCCTAATGTGTGGCTGGAATTTTTTCCGACATCTCTTCTTCTTGTGTAGTTGTTTAAAAGATTAGCTCATTTCATTCTGTAATATTGCGATCTTGTCACCACATCTCGTTTTCCTTAATTTCTATTTAGAATACGGCCGCATCTGTCTTGACGGATACAGTCTTTGCATGAGAGCCTGAACACACATTTGGTCAGTCGAATTCTTTGCAGAAATCCTATTCGTATCATCAGCTGTTTTAATGTGCTCAATGTTCTCTTGCGTGAACTTTGTTTCTACTTACACATGCTTAGTATTCCGCATAAATACGATGCCCTCTAGTTTGGATCCTTTCATATTACTTGTATAATTGTAAAAAATCGCCATTAAATCGATGAATCTGCGATTTGTTTTCTTTTCTACTTTCTTAGAGAATAGAACAAATAAAATACATTTCTACCTTTCATTATAGAAGGAGTATAGCACGTACAACACAAATATCTATTTTTTATCTAACAGCTTAATTTTTTGTTTTTACAGCCCAACGGAGCCCCCTGCAAACTCAATATTAGCTGGCATTAAAAATGAGGAACCATCAAGTGCACCAAGACCGCCAGCTGCTGTCACTTCGTCTGTGCCATCAAGAAAAATTGACAAAGCAGTCTCCTACTCAAGACAATTCCAATGCACCCACTGTTCACAGAGTTTTCCACTTTTAAAACAACGTAATGCTCATTTAATCGAAGCTCATGGCTACAAACGTGTGAATCGACGTTTGATCCGTGAAGCTCCATCGTGCACTATAACAACCGAAAATTTGGCCGCATCTGTGGTTGCAAGTCAGCTTCCTACTCAACTTGATAACAATGTGACAATCACACCTAGTACAGTAACAGATGGTACGATTGATGATGTTAAGCTGGACATTAAGCCTGAAATCACAGTCACAAGCACTCCAATGGAAGTAACAATATTTCCTCGCACCAAATATGATTCAATGAGGGCTGAAGTATACCGAATGCTCATGCATTTCAATTTAAATATGCTTAAAGCGAAAAACATTGCAGTGGACGAGGCGTTCTTCGAGTCAAAATCTTTTTGCTGCTTCACTTGTAAGCGTAGCTTTATTAACGTTAAATTATACGATGAACATTTAGCTGAGCATCCTGCGGAATGTTTTACATGTGGCCGGAAATTTACCAGGTGGACATATTTATCCTTACATTTGAAACGCCACATCGGCTGGAAGGACTTTGCTTGTACAGTATGTGAAAAGAAATTTGTAATTAGAAGTGCACTCGTTGAGCACATGCGCACGCATACGGGTATATCTCCTTTAAAGTGCCCCATATGCGCTAAAACCTTCAAACGATACTCAAATCTAACTCACCACAAGAATGTTTGCCACAGCGCAAAGGCATCTAAGAAAAAAGATTATGTTTGCTATTGCGGCGAAGTACTTCCTTCGAAAGCTCGATTTTTGTGGCACAAAGAGACCCACGAAACAAAGCCGAAAGTTTGCCCTTACTGTCGGGATAGGTTCGTTCATCGACGAAGCTTGAAGCGGCATATACGCTTGACGCATTCAGATAAATTTGACTACGTGCAACCGGTAAAATGTAAAGAATGTGAACAGGTGTACGCAAAGGCTAGCATGAAAACGCACATGCTAACACATTCAATTGTTTCCCAGTACGAATGTTCGATTTGCAACAAATCCTTCTCGACGAAATGGAACTTGAAAATTCACAGTTGGGTGCATGCGAATCGAACAGCCAAACCCTACAAATGTGAACACTGCATTAAAGCCTTTGTTCGGGAAGTGGACTATAAAAACCACATAAATTCACATAAGAACATAAAGCCGTACACCTGCGAGTTTTGTGGATGTAAATTTATAAGAAAATACAATTATATGCGACATAGGAAAGAACACACTGCACAGAAGCGTTTTAAATGTGATCTGTGTGGGAAGACGTTCCATCGCAACTACTATTTAATTGAGCATCGCCGAATGCATACAGGAGAACGGCCGTTTCTATGCACAATATGTGGAAAAAGTTCAACGACAAAAACAAATCATAACAAACATTTAAAGATTCACCACTCGCGAGACCCGTTCACAGCGGAATCGTAGGTTTATTATAGTTATTAGTGTAAATGATTTTTATTCAGAAATATGTAAAAACTGAATGTATTCTCTATTATTTTATGTAAACACTTCAAGTGTCGGCTGGATGCTCCTTTTCTTTGCTTAAGCTGCAATTCGCTGGGCAGTTAAGTACGTTCAATGCTTGTACTCGATGAGGAAAGTGTTAGGCCATTGGCTAAACGTGAATTTAGATTGAATTTTCTCTCGTGCCTACTTTAGAATACATTCCAACATGAATTTTCTAAATTATTGAATTGAAATATTAATTTTCAAATACTTTTTTTCGACAAAGACACCCTAAACTCTCTTTCAAAACTACCCAAAATAGTCTCGTTTTTATATTAACTGGCTCAAATCAGTTATTAATTGACACTTGAAGATGTTGCACTGCATCTTGAATCAAAAATCAGCCCACCCTTATGTAATGATAATACCTATTATTGCTTATGAATTTAGTTACTACTATTAAATAATTATTAATATTATTCCTCTCCTAGTTGAATTTTATTGCTATTATTATTCATAGTGTCCTTTTTGTTGCCTAACAGAGAGAAAGAGAGAGAACATTAAAAATTAACATCAAAAGTAAGAAGCAAATGAGAATTTGATGAAATTTGATTGATGGAATTATTGTTTTACATGAAATGATGTGAAAGTGATGTTTATGATAGGAAGGAGTTTTCTGTATGTTTTAAGACTTTATATGTATTGTACTTTTTAACTATGTATAAGTGACTTCCGAATAATTAGTGCAATAGCAATTTTTTTAAAAAGAAACGGAAAAGTAAAAATGAAATTGAAGAAACACAAAAAATATCAAATTAAATTGTGGTATAAACAAAAAATTGTGTGCTTAAACCGAATATAAAAAATACATTCATTAATTATTACATCTGATATATGGTGTTGTTATTCAATTCAGGTGCATATTGTAAAGAATTTTCTTTTTATATACATGTGCTTTGTTTGATGTCACTTTTATCTCTTATTACTCTTAATGTCGATTCGCCGCTATATTCCTTGGTAGGTGGGACTATGTTAGAAATCTGTGCACGTGAGTGTAACAGTTTGAAGTTGTAGACAATAATTGAAAGTATCCTTGTTATTCCTTCAACTGCAATCTGCTAAGAGAATAAAAAAGTGCAGACTGCCTCCCTTTTTTGATATTTTTTTATATATTTATATATTTTTCGCTTATCATTTGTTAACGGTTTCCGTGTTAAAAATGTTTAAGCTATCGTGCAAGTTCGTGACAGCAAGAAAATCTTTCACAAAATTGAGTAGCACATTTGCAAAACTCGCCTAATCCACTTTTAATGAAAATTGAGTTAGCATCGGAAATGGATTCTATACTATCTTAGGCACCTGCAAACATCGCCATCAGTAGCTGAAACTTCCTACATCTACCTTAAATCAATGGGGGAAAAGCGCGTACTTTTTCAAGACTCGCCTTATCCGAAGCAGTTCAAGAAACAAAACTCGCCTTATCCAACACTTCAAAAGCTGCAGCAAAACTCGCTTTATCATGCACTCAAGATACTTTTTTCGATATTATTTTTAAAAAAGGAGTATTAAAGTGTAAAGTGATAGCATTTATGAATTTTTTTAATCAATCGTAGAGATCATTCGAGTGCATGTTCAGCTTGTAAGGGTTTATATAAGGAACACTTTCTCAGTTGGCAGCCATGAAAATAATGAAAATATTTTTTGTTTACTTTAAATGAAAATTCCATATGGCTTCAGTCCTTATTGTGTCGCTTCATGTTCGTCATTCAGTTTGGAAGTATAGTTGATCAGTGACGTGTTTGAGATCGCCATTCAGTTTGAAAGTTTTATTTGATGATGGAAGAAATGAGCAACGTGTTTGATATCAGCAAGAAATATTGACCCCAGTATCGAAGAAAGAAGCGATATGCAGAGCTTTATAATCGCTCCGTAGGAAAAAAGAAGGTAAGCTATTTTGATGTTTCCGGAAATCTTTCTCTCTCTCTCTCTCTCTTTGCTTCTTCTTTGCACTGTCCGACAATGAAGAATGCCTCTAGGCTTACGGAATATTCCTTTCATTTCCCCTAAGAACTCCGCTGCTACGCCTCCTCGGTGGCTCCTTCCGTGCATACATGCAGACAGTAACAATATGAATAAAACTTATCAGTGCCAGCGACTTAACATAGATGATATTAGATGTTTCCATCAACCTATCTACGTAGAAAGCGATAAAATAAAACAAGACATCTTAAAATACTGCACCGCTTCAATGCCCAAACGAGATCGCTCAACCAAATACGGCAAATCTGTTACTATTAAGTATTTTGCCTCACGTCAACGAAAAAAAATCTGGGTTTTCCAGAGTGCAAGTTTGCCAAAAATAAATTTTATTTATCTTGGACATTTCAAAGGGGCAAGTTCAGAGAGTGAATAGGATCCATTTGCAGTGTGGTACATCTCCAAAAGAAAACAAGGGAGGCGACCGCAGATCTAGAAAGTATGAGAAAAAAACTTCGTCCAGTAGTTTGGGCCCATAGAATTACATTATTGTCGTGACAAAAGTGCAAGAAAATACTTAGCTAGTGACTTGTGTTCGAAAAATATTCAAAGCTTATAACAATGAACATGATACTTCTCTGCGAGTATTATATGAGTATTTTCGAAAAAATGTAAATGATTTCAATATTAGTTTCGCCTCACCAGCTACTAATGCTTGCTCAATGTGCATTTTCTATCTAGAAAAAATAAAAACATCTACTGATGCACGTCAAAAGGAAAATATTATAGCAGAGCTTCGTGTTCAATATTTACAAGCAAAAGCGTTTTACAATTTGATAGTTTGATATTATCTTTCGAGTGTCAGGAAAACATGCTACCACGAAAGATGTCGGATCAAGTAGCGTACTATAGTAGGCAACTTTATTCTTATAATTTTAGGATTTGTCAAAGTTGCTCGAGATCTTCGCTGAATAAGGACACCGTTTTTATTTATAATTGGCTTGAAAATGAATTTAGAGAGAGTTCTGATGAAATAGCTTCTGCAGTGTATCACAGACTAACTTCCTCTATTCTGAAAAACGACAGAAGCGTAAAGTTATTTGCAGATGGGGCGAGCAGGCAGCATAAAAGTAGTACCATACTAGCACTGTTAGGTTATTGGCTAGCCAATGAAGCTCCAGCTAATGTTGAACAAATGAATCGTTGGACATTCATTTTTACCACCTGACCGTGTCTTTGGTCGTATTGAGCAAATTATAAAAAAAGCTACCATTATGCAGCCCCAAAAGTATGTGGACATATTTTCGACAGCTGGTTCAGTTTTCAAACTAGGCAGTCAGGCTGTGACAACAGCGGACATTAAATCGCCAAGTACTTTGTATTTTAAATTTCAGCCAAGTAAAAGATTCTCCTTAAAGAAAATCAAAAACTGGCAGCATTCTACTCAAAGGCGGAGTGACTTACCGCTCCGATTTAGGAATCTATGAAGGTTTTTGTAAAAAAGGTAAACATTTTATTTTCACTAACACCTAAAATCGAGAAAGGGTCATGTTCAATAAAGAATCCAAAATCGAAAATGTAAATTATTGATAAGCCATTTCGGAAATTTATGGCAAGAAAATCCAGCCTTGAATTTTTACAAAGATCTGTTAGAAGCTTAGCATAATATAATAGTAGCTGATGAAGATGATTTCCTGGTAGAAGACAGTGATTATTATATGTTGGATGATCCGGTTACTGATTTAAGTGTTTAAAAGTATTCTTTTTAAAAATAAACTTTTATTTATTATACCAAAATGATGAGAAGCATTATGCTGAAAACTGCATACCATGAAGCCAAATTTTTTTGACGTCAAAATAAAGAAAAAATATCACAAATATACACAAATGTTTCATTTTTCAATAAACTGTAGCAAAACTTGCCCTTTCTAGTAGATAAATTTGCAAAACTCGTTATATCCTGTGTCCATATACAAAACTCACCTTCTTCTTTCTCTTCTTAGCACTATAGCCCCTCTCGGGCTTTCGCTTCCTGCAAATAGCGCCTCCAACTGTCTCGGTCCATTGACCGCGTCCTCCAGTTTTGAAATCCGAGCAGCGATGAACTGTCTTCATCGATCGAGTCAAACCAGCGTTTTCCCGGTTTCCCCACTGGTCTCCGGTCTTCATTTCTCCCAACGAATACCTTTTTGGGTATCCGTTGTTTGTCCATACGATGCATGTGGCCAGCCTATTGCAGCTTCCGCAATCTTACACTCGTTGTCAAAAATTTCATACAGCACAGGGTTGTATCGAATTCGCCATTGGTCCCCGTCTAGCTTCGCTCCGATTATTCGTCTCAGGACCCGTCGCTCAAAGGCGTTCAATATGTTTGCGGATGCAAAACTCACCTTATCTAAACGAAATTATTAAATTACCGCTAATAAAAACAAAACAAAATCCCTCATTACTCAAAACTATACCTCTATGATATACTTAACACATTGGAATTAAAAAATTACAAGTCTCCACTCTGGTAACAAATGAGAAGTTTTTCGTGTTTTTCTCAAAATCCAAAAAAATTGGATAAGGCGACTTTTGCAAATGTGCTCCTCAATTGAAGACGGCAATTTAATAGAATAAGGCAATAAGCATTGAATGCATTCTCATATTCGAATGTTGTAAGATCTAACTCCAAAAAACCTTCTTAACTTTCTCGTGCATCAATCTATCTTTTGAAAAATTCCTTAAATGGCGCCGTTACAGACGGGATGCCTCGGTTCGCGCGCAGTATGTATTTATTCGCAGAGTATTTTTGTGTTCATCGCATTTGCTGAAAGCAGAGCAGAAAAACCTATTCTACGTCTAGAATTCGTTGCATATAGACGTGTTTTTAATGATTCTACGTCTAGCCTTCGTTGCGAACAGATGTGTTTTTAATTCGCTCTTGTCAAGAATTTTAAAAAATTAAAATAATTTTTAAAACGTCAATTAGAAAGTTATTTTTAAAAAAAACTGATTACATCGTCGAACTATTGAACAATTTATCGAGTATCTGGATTTTATTTGCGAGAAAGTTCCAAAACAGTCAAAAAAGAAGAAACGTTTTTTCACTGGGTGTATGGAGGGGTCCGACGGCTTCCCACCGCTCGGGGACCCGGGGCCAGGCATTTCTAATGCTACGAATGAAAAAATCATGAAACGGAAAAACGAACAAGAAAGCTCTGAGCATGGCAAACGTTTTACGCCTTCAAGTGAAGAATTCGAAAGAGTAACCAGAGAAAACGCAAAGGTTACTAGAGATAATTGTGACATGAAACTCCGAATTCAAAATTTGGAGGAAATGGTTGTAATAACTTAGCCCTACGCCACTGATCCCGATCAGCAGATCCATCCATCCTACGCTATTGACGTCGACGGTTCGGGAGCGACCTTTTAACTACTCGCTGCCACTGAACCGCGATTTGACAGGTGTCAAAAAGAAGAAGGGATGACGTCCGGCTCGCCCGGGATTGTGTAGTTCCACGTTGCAAAACCTCAGCGGGGCTGATACTGGCCAAACAAAAAAAGGGGGGAAAACGTGAGTGTCAGTGGCAGCCGTCTCGAGTAGTTAATGTTTCCCGGACATCATCCCGGATTGCGGATGACTGCGCCTCCACCTACACCATCTGCAGTTTCCCACGATAAGCGAACCCTTTTTTAACGTTGCGAGTAAGTTCTATAGCAGATTTTTGAATACAGCTGCTCTAATTATTTCCAAACCCAGCGTCAGTGGCGTGGAGCTCCCACCAATGGCGGCTTCCCAACGAGAAGGAAGTGCAGCGGCCGCAGCCGGCATTGCACTGCCAGGCAGGTGGGAATTTTTCTTGTGTGAAGTCATGTTCGCGGAATCGGCTGTTGGATAAAATACAATAAAACAGGAGAATCGATTCATTTACTGAAGAACTTATCCGATATTCATGAGCTATTCGAAGTCAGCTTAAATTTCACTTTATACACCACCAATACCCGTTGCAAACACATGGATTCACTTGTTATGTCCATGGAAATCATAGAGGAAGAAAATCATGTCACGATTCATGTAACAACAGTAAGTAACCTTCATTTATCGAATTTTCTTCATCCCAAGTATATGATGCAACAAAATTGAAAGGCAGGAAGCAAATGCTAATGAAGCTATAGATCCAATAGCATTTTATGTTATTAGACAAGCAACACCCTCAAATAATCCAATACTATACTCCACTACAAGTTACTTAGCCGAACATGGAGAGGAATGTTTTGCGTTGGCTTATCAAGCTGATCTGATGCTGTTTGATATGAATCACCAAACTGCGCATACAGTGGCTTGTGTTCTGAAAGAATACAATAATGTACGAGGATATACTCGTATTCAAGCATAAGAGATGCTTGGTCGTCGTGATGTACGGCGATCGAAAAAGGTTGAGGTAAACGAAAATGCTGGATTTCTATCCGTGACTTCAGAACCAACTGCACAAGAACCGGTAGAAGAGTGGTAGAAGAGATTTGCCCACGCTTAACTATCTATGCAACAAATGCAGACTATCTTTCTTTTCTGTTTATAGTTCAAGGTTATTGAAACTGTAGCGACAGAAACAATTTAATGCTTTTATTACTTTTTTTGCTGTTAAGGTCTAACATATTTGAGGTGGTACATTCCTAGCTATCACGAAAATTTATTGAATAATTAATGAGTTAAAGTCATCTTTTAGTTTTATAAAAATAGATCTATATGTAGTGTAAGAATTATGAAATGGGTTCCTTATGTACGAGTATATTGCCATAACCAGCACATTGTGTTGTTGATAACTTTTAATTAATTTCTTGAAGATTTCTTGTTATATATTTTAAGAATATTCATTTAGTGGTAACATTCATAAGATAGAAAGGATGTTTGCCTTGTACGATTGAAAGTAATGAGAGTGTTAAGCTGAAAGATAACAGGGGTGATAATTACTGAATGATATTAGTTAATAGCAAGATTTAAATTGAATGCTTACATGGCGACGGGTGTTGAAAATGAAGGAATCTCAGTCTTGAATATCTTTAACACGTTTAAAAAAAATTCGATTAAGTGTAAGTTAAGCGTACTTAACAATCATCATAACCCGCTAAATAACTTGATAAAGAATGATTTTTATAATGACATGAAAGAAGTAAGTTTTTCCCTTTCCTTATAGAGGCATTGTTTGGTTAAGAAACAATGATTTGGTTCGAAAAATCTTAAAACTTCGAAGCCACCCGGGTAGTTGGATTTCTTTATGACTGGAATGCAGATCTTGAAAATGATGATTTTGCATACTTGGTAATTTTCACGGGTGTCATTTGTTGTCATTTCTGCTGTTATGGTAGTGTTTCTGTTAAATGCTAACGTGCAGACGAGATTCTACTACTGGATGCATTATTTCACAATGGAGTCACTCAAGTATACGCGAGTTTTCCATTAGCATTTACGATGCTAATATGCGAGTTCTAAAATCATTATAGAATTCCATATCTATTATCCTGATTTTGTAATTAAATAGACCCTCCTACGCATCTGTAAACCTTTGGCGGCACTCAAGAATTTTTAAATATGCATATATCTTTGTGTGAAACAACCGCACAACGGATCCATATAAAATAACTCACCACACTTTCATTGATTTCGCATAGTGTATTTGTATTGACAATTTTTTTTTTAAACTATCGCGTGGAAAAAAATATATAAAATTTACCCACAATAAAAAAAAATGCAACTAATATGTATTTGACGACTCATTTTTTCTAGAGACGAATAATTTCATATTTTTATCGAATGCAAAAAGAAAACAAAAAAAAGATAGTAGACAATGCTGAAAGTATGAAGAACTTGTTGAAATTTAGACGCCACTATAAATATGTATAGAAAATATATACTCGTAAATAATGTGAGTAGGAAGTAAATTTGAATGAATATAACATTTACAATTAAATAGGAAAAAAACAAAAGATGCATGTAAGGTTAAGTAAAGGTCAAACAAGAAACTTGTGAGATTCGATTTAGATGATTTATTAAATACAAGTAACATATCTTAAGATTTATTAATGATTGAAGAAACAAATAATCAAATGAAAAACAAAAAAAAATTATAATTAAAATTGAGTATAATTTTGCAGACATTTAGGAATATTTCTTATGTCTTCCTCTGGCATCTAAATAAAATTATGAATTGCTAGGCTTACTAAGTCTTTCTTTTCCAGCTAAACCGTTTCTTTTCCAGCAGGAGAATGTCGGCGAACGGTGAGTATGCCAGTAAGAGGGTAGGGTTTGTGTAATCCGCGAATGGCCGGTTTCGCGTCGCTGTCGGTACGCGGTACCATATTTCGTTTTGATGGTTTTTATTAGAGTAGGATATTTGGAAGTAGGCATTAGAGTAGTATTTTTTTCGGTACCGCGTCGGAAAAGAAAAGGGAATTTCGGGAACGCGGAATTTAATCGTTTTTTGTTGTTGTTGTTTGACTGAATTGAAGTTAAATACGGAATAAAGTACAGATAGGTTTCGTTTCCGTATGGTTGTATTTTAGACGCGTTCAAAACGGGTACGTAATGGCGACTGAATTAATGTAATCGAGCGCAACCCATTTAAACGACCTGCGACCGAAATCCACTCCGAACTAGCTTGCCGACAAGCAGATTACGAGTACACGAACTGGTTAACCGATTGGGTACCATTCGTTAGTACGACTCAGACCACGTCTGGAAGCGATGCGAGTTCAGTTCAGATTTCTTTCAGGAAATCTCGACGTTCGTGTGCGAAGTAAAATCATTACATGGTCCGGACATTAACAAAAGTAAATAAAACAAACTTATCAAGAATGAAAAAAAAGTACCAGCAAACAACAATGTAAATAAAATAAATAATGTAAGTGGCAATAATGAGCTGATTCTCAAAATTTATCAAGAGCATGAATATCTTTCAGAAAGAATAAATAAACAAGATCAAAAAATCAATTTCGTTTTTCAACGTTGTCTTGTCATCCAGTCACATTCCCATGAATAGGATTCGTCTCAACTCGATCAACTTCAACTCCATTGTTACTATACATCGACGTGACTATCTCCTCGAATTCATTGTTAAGCAAAAGCCTGACATCATGCTTCTCACTGAAACCCACCTCAATTCATGGCACTCCATGACATTCAAGGATTTTGAATTCATGAGAAACGCCTGGGTAAACGATGATGGGGGAGGTGGCACCGGGATATTGGTTAGAAGACCAAAATATTGAAAAAGTCGAATTCAAAAGCTTTGAACCTCTTGAAGTGTCCGTTATTAAAATCTCACTGCCAGGTGGGGATAACCTCTTCGTTATCTCTGCCTATGCAACTGGTGGAACTGTTCTCAAGCTCAAGGAGGAGCTCAATTCCGTGTTTGAAATACTCGAATTGAACAGGCTGCATAACTATTATATTCTTGCTGGTGACCTGAACGCCAAGCATACATCATGGCTGAGCACCACCAATAATCCAAGAGGTGTATCCCTGAAATCGTGGATAACAGAGAACCAAATTGAATACAGGTGCAATCTATATGGGTCGGAGTTCCCAAAAGACCCTCGGGTAAATTCATATTTGGACCTCTGCATTGCCGACACAAGACTAAAATTCAACTTTAATAGTCCTCAACGGAAACTACAGGTGCTTCCTTATGATAGCGACCATAACGCAATCGTAATGGAAATCAATCATCAAAGGGATGATCTCTTCCTTCTGATGATGGCAACGCTTGCTCAATGGTTCCTAATGACAGGAATCTAACTAATGATGAAACAGATGTCTATTTGTCGAAGTTAGAGAAGCTGACGTTGGAAACGATTGAGAAAGTAGTTCCCAAGATTAAACATCGAAACAATATGAAAGGATACGGAGCACCAACTATTACAAGGTTGAAAAGATTGAAAAGCCTTCTTCTCACACGCGTCAACAAAATTTATCGGCGATATTCGGAATACAACCATCCCTCGTTGGCTTTGCTGAAATTACACCTGAAGAATGTCTGGAACTTAATCCGTTCATACTTCAGGAGTGAGGTCAGCAATCAATGGGTGGAAAAATTGAGGGGTATTAGCCCACAAGACCCAGATGGCGTTTTCGTGAAAGTGAATAGCATATTCCGTAAGAAGTCTCAAGTGATGGTATCGAATCTTGAAGTCATTAGGGATTAGATAAATCTTCTCGATAGGGCTGGTATCGAAATTGATAGTACGACTCCGGATAGAAATGGAAACAGGGGTATATGTGAGGGATTGCATAAGCTTGCCCCGATTGGAACACATTTTGAATTGGTGCATCTACCAAACCCTGAGAGAGGGAATAAAATATTTTCAGAGGTTGTTAAAGCAAAAGTTTTCGACTTCAAATCAAGCCTGAACGGTGAATCAATTCTTCATTTCATGCCGAGCTTGAATCTTATTGATTATTTAGTCAGCTATGAAGACTTGTGTTTCATATTTCGCAGGATAAACAACAAGAAATCATGTGGTACTGGTGGTATTCGAAATGTAGTTCTCCGACATTTGCCTGAGGTTGCTATTAGAAATTATTGCATATTGCTCAACATTATGTTGAGCAATTCATATTTTTCAAATGAGTGGAAAAAGGCTAAGGTATTTCCGGTATTGAAGAACGGAAAAGAATCTTCATACCCGAAAGGCTATTGCCCAATCAGCTTGCTGCCTAACATCAGCAAGGTGTTGGAAGTGATACTCAACAGAGCATTAAACGCCCACATTGAGAAATATTAGTTGATGCCGAATTGCCAATTTGGTTTTCATGCCAGACATTCGACCATACATGCAATAACGAAAGTAACCTCAGACATCTGCCGGAAAATAAACAACAGAGAATATGCTGGAGCGTGTCTCATTGGCATGGAGAAAGCCTCCGATACGGTGTGGTTAGATGGACTAATTTTTAAACTCCTTCAGGCCAGGTTCCCCAGACACCTTGTCGCCATGATGTATAATGCTCGTATATGTTGTACGGGAAATTATTTGTTATAACTGATGGAATTCTGACAACAATGCGCGAATTCATGGTCTTGAATGGTCTACAGCAGGGAACTATTACTGCGCCTCTGCTCTTCTCAATATTCGTTCGCAAGCTATTGAACGGCTTTGATTTTAACATCTCGCCAACGCGATCATTGGTAGCGTTTGCTGATGATCTGATCGTCTAAACGGCAGACCGAAAAGCTACAATAGTTCAGAGCAATCTTCAAAAAATGTTCAATGATGTGCAGTTGTACACTGGCAATTGGCGAATGAAAATCAATGCGTAGAAGTGCGAAACAATCTTGTTTCGGACAACGCTGCAGGGGGTCAGTCAAGATCTGAAACGTAATTGGAAGGATTTCCCCATCATGGCTGGCAAGGGTAGTCCAGAACAGGTTCCACATAAATCCTGTGTTCGATACCTCGGTGTTCATCTCGGTCTGTACTATACTGAACATGTGAAAATCATGCTCAGTAAAGCACTAAAAGTAGTCATGGCCCTACGAAGACTCTTTCATTTGAGTTACATTGATCAAAATTTCAAAATTATGTTACAAAACCGTGGTTAGACCAGTTTTGACATATGGGTTCAGATCTGGTACAACCAGAGTGCTATTTCTATGGAAAAATTAAGAGTTTTCGAAAGGAAATGTCTGGTTTGCACAGAACGCCTGAGACATATTGGAAACACTATATATCGAATAGATAAATTTACCAAACTGCTAGTGACAAAAGTCGATATCTTGATATTGAGACTTCTTGGGAATCATATCGCAAGATCTATGACTGTGAGTAAAACCCCCGAGATTTTACAGCCGCTCTACTCTACACACGGGTATGTTGCGACTTGCCTCGCTACTGGCTTCGTTCCTCCAGAAACATTCGTGTATTTGGACATGAATTGTATTATTATTGTTTGGAATTTGCTTCATATTCTTTTAAAATCTATAACGATTAGTATTGTATAAAACGCTTTTGACTTTGAGCACCCCCCCTTGCCAGCACACGTACACGTTATTCCAGCTGAGCTCGGTTGTTTAACTCGCTGAGGCAGCATTCTATCGCTGCTGTCCTTCATGAACTTTGAAAACTCTTTAAAACACTGTAATAAAATGTTGAATCAAGAACACCTATAAGTTTAACTTATTTTCAAAGACTCAAGTGCGAACCAGTTAGGTTCGAAGAATCAAGTGACATTCAAGATTATTTCTAAAGATAAAAATCAGCCACGGATATGAAAATGAAATATAAACAACAAATTCTACACAACGTTTTATTTTCCAGTATTTTTCCATTTGCATTTAGTTCTTTGAGTGTGAACATTAAAAAAACAACTTCAAGCTTTAGTTTTAACTTGACATGCAAAATATATATTTTGCTATATATTTCATGTTTTATATCTTGTCACCTATAGCATTGAATATTCAACTTACAAATAGTAATTTTGATTAATCAAGCGGAGCATAAGATGTTAGCATAATACAATAAGTAACAAATACATATCAATAATTAGGAGTTGGTTAGTGAAAATACCTGAACAAAAATACACTCACATTAGGACAATATTTATCAATGTTTATATATTTCTGGAATACATATCAATTTAAGCAATGCAAATTGTTATGGCAAGTGTAAGGATTGTTTGAAATATTTTTTTTTATATTTTGAATATTAACTTAGTTTAAAGAATCAAAATTCTATACATATGTACATAAATAAAGGGTACTATTCTTTTTTTCTAATTCATCATGTGTATTTTATAAATAAAGAAACTAATATAGCTTTTTTATTGGCATGTTGTGATTGCTACCCTTATATTTTTAATTCTTTACTCAGCACTTTTAACGTTGGTGATAACTTTTGCAAATTATTTCCGGGGGAGAATCAATTATAAATTATTTTAGTAGGTAACAATTTTATTTAATAAATTTTAAAAATTTTCAAATATATTTGTGCGAATTAATTCATTAGACTATTGAACTTCGGTTAAATTTTGTGAAAATAAAAAGACATATGATTCTTTCTTTCGTTACAATATGCCAATCTTAAGAGTCTACTATGGTTACATAACCACAATGTGTACATTTTTTGTTGAACGTAAATAGGAATAAGAGGGGTTAATTGAAAAAAAAATATTAACGTACCGATAATCATAAATTATTTTGATAGCATAAATTTGTTTATCTTGTTGCGAAAATTCAGGTGAATCAAATTTCTTCAGGCAATTACACTTAAAGAAGTATAACTTCATTCCTACGCTAAGGCTTCTTAAGCATCACCTTTCATCGACATTTGCCTATTGGCGTCTGATTGTTCATTATATTTGATTTTTGATGGGGAACGTCCAAACCGGGTGAGTCAATTTTGACAGCAATTCTATCCAAACTTATTATGCAAACAATCTTAACAATTCTAAAGCTCACATGTAATTGGTATGGTAACTATTTCAATTTTTTTTCGGAATCCCGTTAAGTTTTCCCAGCAGTATTTATTTATCAAAAGCTCCAGATCACCATATTGTAGAAATAATGTTGATTACATAAATGATTCACTGAAGAAATCCGATACGATTGATTTGAAGTTATTTGAAAGTATTGGAGGATCCAGAAGTGGGTTAATGTTTTCGTATAAATTTGAAATGTATCGAAAGGACCAAATGAATTGAATAAAACTAATAAATATATAATAATTATATCGAAATTTACTTATTATTTCTTTTATAGTTGCCAAAATGTTTTATTAGATTTAATCGGCAATCGCAGTGTATGGTAAACTGCTGTGTTTCGGTTTGGTTTTATTTATAAAAACTTTTATGGAACCATTGAAATCAGCACTAACCAATGCATATCCACAACCTTTTTTATGCTGCTCGACGAGGGGATCCGGTTTATTGTTTTGCGCCTGGAATGGACATTTTATAATTATTTTGCGAATTCGATATTAAGAAATTATTCTATGCATATGAATTAAAGCTTCAACGCTGTTATTCTATAACAAGATTCGATGTAGTATGTAATGTGAAATTTGATTAATTGCATGCATGTTCTATATATGCACTTTCTAAATACTTTAAGAATGGCGATGCTAAAATTGAAAGAAAAGTAGTGCATGCTATTAATAAATTCATCGAAAACAAGCTAAAACCTGCTCGCTTCGCTGTGCATTAACAAATAAAATAACACAACTCGTTTTGAAATTCATTTTCGCAATAATTGTAATGCTTTATGGTAATCATTTTTAATTTTTGGTCACAGTATTTAAATAAAGCCGATGGTTTGCATACATGCAAACAGGAAAAGAAAATTTATTGGATAGTCCGCCTCATATGCATGAATATACACAGGATACAATGACTTGCGTTCGACATTAGGCCCGGGGTGATTTGTTTATAACTTTTGTCAACACTGGAGAAACTGGACAACTGGCAACAACGGATGCCAGTCGTGAAATGCAGTCAGTCGAGCACGCCAGCGAAGCCGAGTAGACGTGTGTTGCTTACGGAGAGAAATTAATTAAATAAAAAAAGGTAAATTTGTTGAACTCGATTGGTTTTATTCATTACCCATTCTGCCATTCTGACACTTTTACCTTTAACCCTTAGTGGGATGATATCAAAGATCATTTATTTGACAGCCAATCGCCAATGGATCGTCATGACGTTACAGCACGTGTATTCAAACAGAAATCAAATTAAAATGAATTTGTTCTTGAAAAGCCGTCGGGCCTTGCTTTGTTGGGTGAGCAACGTATTTTGACGACTTTGAGCCATCTTCAGTGACACTGAAGATGGCTTGAAAGAGTCGAAACGCATCTGCTCACCCAACAAAGCAAAGTTCGACGACTTTAAAAAAAAATAAACAAAATAGTTGACTTAATTTGATTTGTATATGGAATCGTTTTGACGCGGGTTATGTGATGAAATGTTGAATGAAACTCAATCAAATGGGTGAGAACAATAAGGTTACTCTGTACTGGTTGCCCGGGCATGCAGGAGTGGTGGGTAACAAACAAGCAGATTCTTAGGGAGGGAAGGATCAAGGGCTACATTCGTCAATCCTGAAACGTTCAGTGTGGTCGAAAAGAGCTTCGCTTGGAGATGCCTGAAGGAATTAGAAGCTTGGGTGGGCAATAAACTTTGAACAAGTTATCTAGGGCTCAATACATCGAAGGCGCAAGGATTTCTTGTGGGGCATTGCAAATTCGGAGGTCATCTTAAGAAAATGGGTTTCAAGGAGAATGGTGAGTGTAGGTTCTGCAAGTTTACAGATGAATCACCAGAACATCTTCTGACGAAATGCTGGGCTCTGTTCCGGAGGAGAAATGCCAATTTGAGAACTTCTTGCCTAGCTGAGAAGCATCTTGGATGCCTGGAGCAAGCCAAGAACATTCACTTTCTACGAAAGTTGGGTCTAATTGAAAAGCTTTAGGTATTTAAACGAGAATGCGGGCACAATAAGTCTGAAAAACATGAAATGCAAAACACCCAAATAATACAATCTGTTGGTTAGGTGCATTTTCTACTGAAGTAGCAGGTGAAACCGATGCATTTGGAAATGTGAATTGTATAACTGAATATTTCCCCAAAAATTCCTCGACTCAGCAAGTGTATCAATTAAGATTAAAAAGCGCAATGACTCTGAAGGTCGATCTAATCCCGGTTACTTTTTCATTAGCACACCATAAAACTGCTGCCTCATTTTGGAACTTGCATGCTTTGCAATGGTTACTAACTATATTCATTGCTCCAATCAAAAGTGATTCGTGCAAAGTGTAATCGACTGCTGCATCATAAATAAACGCAGCACGCTTTAAATTTAAAATATCTTGACCGCGAATGCGCAGTACACTCCCAATTAACCAAATTTTATTGAACATGACTCTCTGTTGCTCTAAAAGCTGGTCTGTGCGGATTCGCGAATTCTCCTCCTCCTGCAGAACTCTAACCTGACTACACATTTTTAATACCGATTTTGAAAAGATCGCCATGAACTTTGATGAATATATTGTATATGGGGAGACCCCTTTAAAATACTCAGAATATTTTTTTCACTCCTATCTTTCAGGATCATTAAATTTTTTTCACCTCAAAACTATCAAGATATCCACAAAGTTTGTTTACTGTAGCCTCTATAATTTCGGAGAAAAACTGCTGTGATACACAGGCGGACGGACGGACCGACAGAAGAACACAGGTCGTGATTTCAATAGCATTTTCATTCCCTTCCCAGCCTTGATAAGAAGCTTTGAATGCAGTGCTTTTGAAGTGACTTGAGACAATATAACGTTAAAAGTGCAAGTGCAAGTACTGTAAAAAATCGAGAAATTCGTTGCAGTTTGGATATTCCACAATTCCAAGAGTACAAACCGGAAGTGGATGAACTGTAGTTATACCCGCAGGGGGAGTAATCGTCGACAAGATTAGTCTTGCAGGCTAGTATTCTTGAGGGAGTGCCGTCCGCACGTACCAGAGGATGTGGAGGTTTTGATAATGTTCCTTCACGGACTATAACCTATGATCTCTGGACTACGAATAAGACATTGAATTGGGTTTTGTGGTGGCGGATATGATATTTTGGACCTAGCTGCATAGCACGGTACTGTCGAGGTGAAACTCGCGAGTGAACGGCTCCAATCTAAGTATCATATCGTCTCCGTCGCGGTAAAACCTTGGCATGCCTCGGAGTACATTCGAACGTCGCACCGTTGAGTTGTTGCTGTAGGTTTGGTTGAGCGCTGGTCTGGCTCTGAACACCTGTCCCAATAGCGTCTGGTGCCATCCCTCGCACAGCTGCACAGATAATCATGAAAGCAATAAGGCGAATACGAACGGAGATAGTGGCTCCGCGGGGGGCTTCAATAAGTTTGGCGTCTCTGAAATCACCGAAAACATCAACGACTAAGACATGAAATATATTATGACGCGCAGGGAGCTCATATCAGCTAGATATACTCGCGGCGTTCGTGCGCAATCAATCAATCAATCCGGAACAGCCTGCACGAAGAGAGCGCACAATGAACCACCCCGAGGTTGAAAAACAAATCGTAGAAGAAAAAAAAGAGTAAGGAGGCCAACGAGGTGCCATGTTGCGATGTTGCTAAAGTGATTGAAGCCCTGCATTCAGAGATCGAAACAGGGAACTTTACTCAGAGAGGAGGGTGGACAGTATAATTGCCGTTGAGCAGCATCAGGAGGATCAGCGGAAAAGCGGTCTGAAAAGAATTTAAATCTTTATGTAGCTCGCAGAACATTGGCAAAGATATAACTCCCCTGGAGCTAGAGGAGCTCCTAGAATGTATTGGGCATTATAAATAAAGCTGTTTAAAGACAGAAGAGCTGCAGGCCAAAGAAGAGTTGAAGGCCAAGTCTATCAGTGAAGCGCAGGCAGCCGAACACCGTCGTCTAGCCCAATCGAAGAAGACTGGGATAAAAGGAGGAAGGATGAGGCAGTCAATGGAACGTTAGACAAGGCAGTCAAGAAAGCCGCAAAAAAAAACTCATTCCAAAGGCGCCATAAAATACAGTTCCCCAAAGAGTCCTACAAAAAGAAATACCTGATAAGAAGCAGAGATAAAAAATTCACGGCGTAGACTCCCAAGGCAGGCACTGCTCGTCAAATCAAAGGATAGCAGATCTTACGCAGATGCGTTGCGCGGGATCAGTGTAGGTGTCAAGCCAGAAGAAACTGATAAAGCAGTACGGTTAACCCGGTCCGACCATATACTGGTCAAATTTGGAGCAGAGGCGATGAATAAAAAAGCATTTTGTGATGCGATCAAGAAGGCCCTAGATGAAAGATGAACTGTAGTCTAGTTCGAGCAGATGGCAACGACCGAAATTAGGGACGTAGACTGTGCCACGAAATTAGCCGAAGTAGTGGAGGTCATCAAAAGGGACGCCGTAGTAAAAGCGGGGTTAAAGCGAGGCTGGCACAAAAAACAAAACGGGGGACAAGGTATGGCTATTGTCAACCGGACTGAGAAGGAAGCCGAACAAATTCTGAGTAATTGTAAAGTAGTGTAAAGTAAGTTCACGTAGTGTAGTGGTTAGAATCCTCGCTTCGTAAGCCGAAGGGGCCTAGTTCGAAACCAGTTGGTGACAACGAGATTTTTTTCGAGTAATTCTTCGGACAGACTATAAGTCCGTTTACTTATGATACGTACTGGTTACGTACGGCCAAAGCGTGGTTCTGACCATATCACCTTCTCAAATGCCGATACATACGATCAAGATAATGATATACTCTAACTATCTCTAAACGAAGGCCCGAAAAGGGCTAAAGCAAAAAATATATAGGTGAGCTCATTTGCAAGGTACGGTGAAGAACAGTACATCCGCCTCGGTTAGAGTCATACCGCACAGGGGTGCCAGGATCCTGACAGGAATTCTTTACGCTACAAATGTAGCGAAATGGGGACTAATAGAAAAGAGTGTATAAGGGAGGCACACTGTATCCTTTGTAAATACGCTCACCCAATACCAGATCAGCTCAAGCATATCTTAGTACACGCAAAATGTCGAGGTTTTCAAGAAGCCGTAGCCAAGGTCCAAGCGGTATTAAAATGAGCCGATATAATCTTTTCAAGCCAAGCTTAATGCTTTGCAGGAGGCTATCTTGAACGAAGAGGGCTACGATACTCGTTAGAAGCGACAGTCCGGTCAATGAAAACAAGGAATCTTTGTCCTGATTTGCTACTCAGTACGTTTCAAGCTTGTTGGGGACCTGTCTCTTCGGCAGTATGGATTTAGAGCAGGGCTATCGATGTGGTTGCGGAGGTTGTGAACGCGGTCCAACGGGCAGAAGCAGATAGTTTTGGTGGTGGCACTTGATGCTGTACAAAATAACGGTTTTGGTGTCCCAACAAAACTAGTCCGCATGGTCAAAGTCACGATGCTCAACACAGAGTCCCAGGTCAACATAAATGGCGAACTAACGGACAGCTTCACAATGGAATCAGGCTTAAAACAAGAGCATGGGCTTGCCCCAATGCGCTGGACCACATCATCAGGAATATATCAACTGAAACCACGAGTACACTAATGTTCAAGTCCGACAATTGGGAGTACTCGTATATGCTGATGACGTCAACATTATGGTACGTTCAATCTTAGATGTCAAAGGAGCATTTCTGAACTTAGAATCTGAAGTAAACCGGATTGGCCTACGAGTTAATGAAACTAAAACTAAATTCATGACTCGAACGAGGGAGAACACTCCAGTTCTACAAAATCTGACCGAAGGAGACTATAACCTTGAAAGTGTGGATAACTTTATATATCTTGAAGCCAACATGAATAGAAAAGGCGCTGAAAAGAATGAGTTTGGACAAGGAAAAAATGCCGGAAATAAAGTTTACTATTCCGTAGCACCGATTTTAAGGTTCAGAGTTGTGCACAGGCAAAATAAGCTTCGTATTTATAAATCATTATTCCAACCTCTGCTGTTATATGGAAATGAAACATGGACTCTGACGAGCGAATCCGAAAAGGCGGTGGACATATTTGATCGCAAAGTGTTCCGAAAAATCGACGGCCCAGTGAAACAAGGAACAGACTTCGTTACAACGATGAGTTGTATGAATTTTTTGAGGATCTACCTGTATCCGCTTGCGTAAAGCTACGCAAATCGCAATGGGCGGGCTATGGAAAAGAATGGAAGAAAACCTGCTAACAAAAAGAGCATTAAAGGGCAGAGCGCAAGGTAGACGTCTAGCGGGAAGCCCGAGAACTTGTTGGGAAGACGCGATAGAAGCTGACAGCGCTTCCTTGCTGGGAGTGATCAACTGATTGGAGGAGATTATTCCTGGAGGCGAGACCTAGCTTGGGCTGTCGCGCCATAGATGATGACTTGATGTTAGGAACGCAATCAACTCCGAGAAACGGGTGGATATTCTAGACACGTTAAAAATCTCTTTTCAAGTTCCAGATATCTAATATGAATTTGAGAGAAGACTTGAAAGACCGGTGCCTTCTACGAAGCAAGGCCGACAACGAATGGAAGTTGCATCGCGTGTTGCTCAAGGATCCATCTTTCGAACATATTGTAAAACGGGCTTATGAGACTAAAGCTGCCGGATGAATCGCGACTAATCGGCTATGCGGATGTTTACGGCACTAGTCGCGGGACGCCCAGTCAAACATGCGAAACTTAGACTAGGTATGCTAATGCGCCGAGTGAGGAACTGAATGACGGCTCGCGGACGTGGTCATCCTGACAAAGACGAAAGCCCTCAGAGCAAGGACGATCAGTATCGTTGAAGTGCTGGTCGAATCAAAACCGGCAGTAAAATAACTGGGGTTGCCGGTCGTCTCCAAGATGAGTTTCTATGCGCGAATCAAGGCAACGGCTAATAAGGCTGCACCAGGCGTATCAGCTCTGAATTGGCTGATGACCAAGTAAGGCGACCCAACCCATCAAGAAGGCAACTTTTGATAGAAGCCGTATAGTCTGTGCTACTTTACATTGCATTCGCTTATCCGACGGTCTACGAGCCGTGGTGTTGGTCGTCGCAGACTTGATACCCATCACCTTTCTTGCTGGAAAGCGCAGTAAAATTTAGCTGCGTCAAAACGAAGATATTAGGGAGACCGTTGCCTATGAGGAGGTATAACGCTCACACAACGATTGGCAGCAGTCCTCGGTGAATGAAGCGAGGGGTAGATGGATGGAACACCTCACCTCTGATCTGAGACCGTCGCTTAATCGAAGGTTTGGTGAAACTGACTCCTCGCTCATGTTGTTGAGGGAGTTTAATGTTGGTTTTGGATAAATGTAGCATGCTTAAAGAAAACTAATTGGGCGCAGCTGATTTGGTTAACGGTACTGTTCTCCGCGTTTCTAGTGAATTAATCATAAGCGGAACGGTACGGAAAACTGCATATACTAATTGAAATACACTGTGACAACGAAGTATCCGGAAATTGTAATTTAAACTCCTCAGGTAAATGATATTTCAATAAAATGTATTTTGTTAAGTTGGTAGGACTGTCCTTAACTACTATGCCAAATATGAGCGCGATCTGTCAACCAGTTTGTTTACAGCAGCTGCTTAAGTCGGTACACCTCAGTAGTGCGTTGCGATTTTTGTGATTTTATTTTTTATTGTGACTGAATTCGAAGCCAAAAATGCAATAAATTCCATCGATCAACCACCGTATTCACTACGGGTAGATTTGGCTCAATGTGATTTTGATGATTTTTTATATTTTGCTTTTTATTTGCAATTTTCGGGTACTTTTTTGTCACAAACTCGCTGAAGGATCTGAAGGCCATCTCAAAAAGTGCTTATGAAAAGTGTTTCGAGGACTGGAAAAATCGTTGGCGTAAGTGTAGTGCATCTGATGGGGATTACTTTGAAGGCGACAAAATAAATATTGATGAATCAATAAATTTTTTGCGTTTCATTTGCAATTTCCGGGTTCTTTTTTGTCAGAGTGTAGAAGGAATGTATGCAAGATTTACATTCGATACCTATGGCAAACTACAGAAGCGATGTTCAATTCTTTTACAATAAACTAACTATTTGTCCAGGTCAATATGTTCTTCAAGAACCGTTTTTCATCCGTCTGAAGTGGGTATTTCTAAATTATTACAATTTCGGATACAAATGTACCGTATGAGGTATCACACAACTTCCTTATTATAAGAGATTCAACATTTTTTCCAACTTTCATTGGGCTAAAATATCTGCGCAGCACTTTGCTCTCGAATATGTTTACGAGCTTTTCGTATTGCTTGATAGCTTTAAGGTGTTGATTCGGTAGACTCGTAGCAACATAAATTTGATAGTAAACTAAAAGTACCTTTTCATCTAAAGCGTGAAGTTATTAGAGTGCTAAAATTTTGAGTTGTGGCTCGAGATAAATTGTGCTGATAGAAATGCATTTAATTTAGAAGTTCTTCTGTCGACTATGAGCTCAACCAGCCCTAATGGCTACTGATTTGTAAGCGAATGAAAGTATTCTACATTCAAAAACTATTTGTTTTTGGTTGAGGTCTGGTTTCGTCTCAGTCGTCTAGTAATTAACTCTTATTAGAATGTTAACAAACGCTGGTCTGACTCGGTTGATGAAGACAGTTCATCGCTGCTCGGATTTCGGAATTGGAGGACGCGGTCAATGGACCGAGACAGTTGGAGGCGCTATTTGCTGGAAGCGAAGGCCCGAGAGGGGCTGTAGTGCTAAGAAGAAGAAGAATGCTAACAAACAAGTAAGCCACGAAAAATCCTTTATTCACTTAAAATCTAATTATATAGTGATGTTTGTGCGGAGGATTCATTAATTTTTTGAAGATAGAAGGTAGCGCGCAATTAATATTAGTTCAGAGTGTTCTGAGTGTATATTGAATATTTTTTTTCGATACATCTCAATAACATACATAAGGCGCAGCACAGCCTAGAATTTTTTGTAATAGTAGTTCACCGCAATTCCGTCCAGACCGAATCTTGTCATTGAGCTTTTAAAACAATCAATTTCAAATAAAAATAAATTTTTAATTTTTGATATTTTCAAACGAAATGGGCCGTTTAAGCCAACAAATGAAAATTTATGATACGAAATTGCGAAGCAATAAGTGCCCAGTTATCTTAAAGAAATTTAACAGGTCACTTGGATGATAGTCGTGAGCAATGATTTATATATTATTTTAGAAAAGTATTCTTTCATTTGTAAAGAAAGAAAGGGTTATCTTAATAAAAATTTAATAAATTGAATTGGTGTGCACTAGCCTTTCGTAGGCGTTAGGCAACCATATGACGTTGTCGACAGAAATGCTCTGTAAAAAATATTACTTGACTCTGGCGTTCCAACTAAACTCGTTTGCGTGACTAAGATTACAATGCTTAACACGCAAACCTAGCTTTACAACCAAATCAATCTAAAACAGGGGGATGGGCTTGCCCTGCTGTTCAACATTGCTCTGGAAGACTTTGTTAAGAATACAAGAGTTGACACCACGGGTTTTCCACAACTCAAATCCAAAAAATGGGTAGCGTACGCCGATATCAATATTTAGCTAACGAAACCCTTCTATACTTGGACTCGGAAGCGAAAATTAATCAACCGTGTGGACAATGAAACGAAAATTGAAATCATGACCTAGATAAGAAAAGAATTACTAATTCAACAAAACTTGACTTTAGGAGACTACAACCATGTGAGTGTGGATAGCTTCCCATATTTAGGAGTGGTCATTGATAGAAAAGGCATAAAAAAGGATGTGATTTTAAGAAGGATAAATACTGAAAATAATATTTGTTAAGACAAGCTTCGTATATACAAATCAATAATAAAATGTATGTTGAAGTCTGGACCCTAAGAAGCAATTCTGAAAAGGTAGTGGACATATTTGTATTCAAAGTGTTTAAGAGAATCATCAGCCTAGTAGAGCACGGAACTGAATGGAGACATTTTTATAACATGAGCTGTTGATGTGTATTGTGACTTACCTTTATCTGTATACGTAAAGCTATGCAAACTACAATTGGCTGGTCATTTGGAAAGGATAGAAGACTACCCATGATACAGGCTAACGTTGAAAGGTAAAACACATTGGAATTGTCCAATAGCGAAGTCGAGCAAACGATGGGAAGACTCAGTGGAAGCTGATACTGGTAAAAGAGGCCACTTGATTGCAATCATTGGAGGCGACTTCTCCTGGAGGTCAAGCTCCAACTTGGGATTCGCACCGTAGATTATGTTAATGAATATATTGTCGCGTGTTATTGGTTCGCGGCCTATAATTTTAACGTTCCGGGAAAGTGAAAACGCAATGTCTTTTAATTTAAGTTAAAAGAGTTTATTTAATTCAAGAAAATGCACAATAATCAGTTTAACACTTTCACTAATTTTAATTTTCACTATTGAAAAATAAATCTAACACTTGTCCATAAATTTCTTATCGCAATTGTCTTCTAAATCACTTCACTATTACGAAACACACTTCCCACACACTTTCGCAGTTCTTATCGCGGTCGAATGAATGATTCGCTCCCATTCATTCAGCTCGCCTTTATATAGGGTCTCTACCTATTCACCCATTTCTCGTTTATTGGCGAATGTTCTACCGAGAGGTAGCTGGTAGATTCGAGAAAATTTAATGAATGGAGTGACGTCACTTGCAGATGCTGATCATGCTTGTTGGGTTCTCGTGTCTTCGAGTGAATTCGTGTTCTTCATTGTTGTGAAAACAATTGCGACAGTAGCTCGCAAAATTATTTGTACATGTAACACTGCCCCCACCTCAGTTCTTTTCGCCCCGAAAAGATGTGTCGCCAGTTGTAGTCAATTCTCCCTGGGTGTAATATGGGGCAAGACGGTCCAGATGCACGATTTTCATTTTAGCTCTCGGCTTACGATGTTCCTGTATTCGGTATACGACGTCGTTGATTCGCTTTGTAACTCGGTATGGTCCCTCCCAATTATGTTGCAACTTTGGAGACCTACCCTTTCGCCGTCGCGGGTTATAAAGCCACACCAAGTCATCTTGCTGGAAGCCAGTAGAGTTAGCCTTTAGATCATACCTGGTCTTCATGCGGTCAGTAGCCGATTCGAGGTGTTTTCGCACTGTCCGATGTATCTGGTTCAACCGTTGTCTTAGATCACTTGCGTACTCCGAGACCGTTTGGGGTTTCTCAGGGGGTGTTCCGAACTTTATATCGGCTGGCAAACGAATAGTCTTCCCAAAAATGACTTTGGCTGGGGCTTGGCCCGTGGACGCATGTTCAGCGGCTCTATACGCCATTAAAAATAGTGGGATATGTCGGTCCCAGTCCCTTTGGTTCTCGTCAACCATCTTGGCAAGGTGTTTATTGAGCGTGCCGTTGAAACGTTCGACCATTCCATCGGATTGGGGATGCAGCGGTGTTGTCCTCGTTTTCCGTATTCCCAGCTGCTCGCACATTTCGCTAAAAACTAGTGACTCAAAGTTTCGGCCTTGATCCGAATGTAGTTCACAAGGCACGCCGTACCTGCTGACCCAATTTAACACTAGCTGTTCGGCTACCGTAGTTGCTTCCTGGTTGGGAATGGGGTAGACCTCGGGCCACTTGCTGAAATAATCAGCTACAACCAGCGTGTATCGATTTCCCCATTCAGATTCAGGAAAGGGTCCAGCGATGTCAACAGCAATCCTTTCGAATGGCACGCCTACGTTATAGGTTTGCATTTGTCCTCTCAGTCGTCGTTTTGGGCCTTTGACGGAAGCGCAAATGGTGCATCTGCGACACCAGTCCTCTACGTCTTCTCGAGCGTGGAGCCAGTAGAATCTTTCCCGCAATTTCGCTAAGGTTTTGTTAACACCAAGATGGCCTCCCGAGGATCCTTCATGCATTTCCTGTACCACATCGTGGATTCGGCTTTTGGGTAGTATAGTTTGCATCCTATAGGAGCTGCCATCCGCCGTTTCCCATTTCCGCTTGAGTACACCACCCTCCACCTGAAGGGAGTTCCATTGTGCCCAATAGCTTTTCAGGGTTGCGCCATGCGTTGAAACGTCCTTCCACTCAGGTCGCCCAGTCGTCTCCTTCCATACGAGCAATGGTCCGATGTCTTCATCGGCTAGCTGGGCATTTCGAATCTCCTCCGATGACCAACCTTCATCGAATTCGGCCGTTATCAGTCGCAGATCAACGGGCGGTTCCTTTTCCTCAATCCGTCGGCAATGCTTGCAGTTAGCTGGACATGGATGACGAGATAGGGCGTCAGCGTTTCCATGAACTCTGCTCTTGTGAAGCAGTTGGGGCCTCACTAGGTCTGGTCGGATCGTCGATCGGGTTGCACTAGTGTCGTTTGTTAGGGTGCAATGTTCTTCATCAACTTGACCAGGAAGGCATCTGTCTGCTTCTCCACGATGTTGCCTTGGCACGGTGCTGGGGATGTCGATACTCGTGGCCAACGTTCGCCCCACGAAGTTGGCCCTTGCAGTTTGATGGGCCTCCATTCTAGGCTCCTGACACGGTCTGGATCTCCACCACCCTGGACAATAGCTCGGTCTTCTCCCCTTCTTGCAGTCTCTTTGCAGGTGCCCTTTTTCCCCGCAATCCCAGCATCTAGGCGCACCATTCACCTGCAGCTCTCGCTCAATTCCCACGCGCTCACACCTGGATTTATCTGTCACTTCCTCGCGAACCCGGACAGTGGTGCGGGTCACCTTTTTGGCTGCCTCAAAATTTAAACTATAAGCCAATGCTTCCTTGACTGTTTGCTTTTGAGCTAACCGCACGGCTTGTTGCAATTCCTTGTCCTTTAAGGCGCTGATGAATGCTTCTGCTGCTACGTCATCTCGATGTTCTGGGGCGTACGCTGGGTAAGCCAAAAGTGCCAATTGCTCAATGTCTTGTGCTAGCTGCTGCAAGGTTTCGCCAGACTTCTGCAACCGATGCCGTAGCTGCGCCCGGTAAATCTGCTTCAGATGATCGTCTCCATAACGCATGTCCAGCGCATTCATTATAGCAGCCGGGTTTGAATGCAGCTCAACGGGGATAGTCTGCAAAAGCTCGGCAGCTGGGCCTCTTAGAGCCAGAATTAACGCAGTTGCTCGTTCCTGCTCATTCCAGTGATTTATCCTAGCGGCTGCTTCAAACTGAATTTTGTAAATACTCCAGACCGTTTGCCCATCGAATATTGGTGCTTGGACATTTCTGGATGTGCTTTGCGCTGCGGTTATAATTGGGGCTGGTGAGGCGGTTACTATTGCCTTCGCTGCTTCCAAATCCTTTTTCACTTTTTCCATCTCATGGTTGACCTGGCTGATCTCAAGGTTGATTCTCTCCTCGACCTGGTATACCTTCTCCTCGACGCATTTAATTTGGCTGTTGAGACTACTGAGCTCCGCTTTTATTTCGGTTGACTGTTTTTCCAGCTTCTGTGCGATGTCCGCCTTGATTTCGAACGCTTGTTGGTCTAGCTTCGCTGATTGTTCATTTAGCTGCGCTGATTGTTCGCTTAGCTTCGCTGATTGTTCATTTAACTTCGCTGTTAAATTGGATGACTGTTGTCGCTGCTCTTGCTGCATCAGCATCAACATCTGCATCAGCGCATTTTTTGGTTCCTTTGGTTTTGGTGTTCCGGCTTCACCACCTTCTGCGCCTTTTTCTGCATCTGAGAGCTCACCCAAATCCAGATTCACGCCTTCCGACTCGATCGCATCACACAAGCGTGCAATCAGTATGGCCTTTGTACCTTGTGTAGCCAGATTCCGCTGTTCCAACTCCTCCTTGAGCTCCGATATGGTCAATTCATTAATTTTTAAGTTTAAGCTTCGTGGCATTTTTAATGTTTCTTTAAATTTTACTATTGTGCACTATAAAAATTTTCAAATTTTCACTTTCAAAATTTTTCTTTCGCACTTCTTGACACCATTGTCGCGTGTTATTGGTTCGCGGCCTATAATTTTAACGTTCCGGGAAAGTGAAAACGCAATGTCTTTTAATTTAAGTTAAAAGAGTTTATTTAATTCAAGAAAATGCACAATAATCAGTTTAACACTTTCACTAATTTTAATTTTCACTATTGAAAAATAAATCTAACACTTGTCCATAAATTTCTTATCGCAATTGTCTTCTAAATCACTTCACTATTACGAAACACACTTCCCACACACTTTCGCAGTTCTTATCGCGGTCGAATGAATGATTCGCTCCCATTCATTCAGCTCGCCTTTATATAGGGTCTCTACCTATTCACCCATTTCTCGTTTATTGGCGAATGTTCTACCGAGAGGTAGCTGGTAGATTCGAGAAAATTTAATGAATGGAGTGACGTCACTTGCAGATGCTGATCATGCTTGTTGGGTTCTCGTGTCTTCGAGTGAATTCGTGTTCTTCATTGTTGTGAAAACAATTGCGACAGTAGCTCGCAAAATTATTTGTACATGTAACAATATAAACTCCCATTGGGTATTGAAATTATAAAAGATGGATAAAGTCTGCAGGAGGCACAATCAAATTATTATATTCTACAATGAATTTTAAATGCTGTACTACCCATCCGTGAAACTATTGTCATTAAGCAATGTAAAGTAACATGTGTGGGCATCTAATAAAATAAATACAAATCAACGAATTACCTTAGCGAAAATTGTGTTCAAATATAAAATTTTAATGGAATAAAACAATGACAGTTGTGAGTTTAATGTTCATCAGTTTTCCTTAAAGCAATGCATAGGCAGTTCATATCTAACCTACATATAACTACTACTGTAACAACATTAAAGATTAGTTAAACATACTTTGCTATTACGCCCTTCAAGTCTTCTAATAAGTAACTTCAGATTTCAAAGTGTGTGTTAGAAGGAAGTCAATAAATTACAATACGAAAACACATTTAAATATTAAGAATACATTGTCTACTTTTAAATAATAAACACAACTTACATGTGTACTAGATATTTCATCATCAGGTTCAGGCTTAATAATAGCTTCTGGATGAGGTGCAAAAATGGCACACGTAACTGTTGCATTATGGGCTTTTATGCCTTCCCAGAAATCGCTACGATCGCGTCGTGTCTAAGAGAAAATAAAAAATCCGCATTTACCAATTTAATATTCTTATGTGTCATCTGTTTATGCACACAAACTATGAATACTAGAAGAAACGTGAATAAAACGTACCGCATTATATTTTGAAGGATCATGGTTGGTCTTCCAAATATAAATACACTGATTCTCCGATCCGGCAACGATGTATTGTCCATCATGACTAAACGAGGCTTTAATCTGGGACGACACATTCAAGTAACCTTTATATTTACAGCTTAAACTTAAGTCCCTTAAATCATACAATCGAATACGACTATCATTCGATGTCACGAGAATTTTATCTTCACCTGGCATCGGTTCAATGCCACTAATTTTCCTACCAATTTTATTTTTCCCGCGCGTTGATCGTACATGAATTTGTGTATGATACTTCAAATGATCTGTATTATAAAATATACACCGCCCATCATACGAACCCACCACGGCAAATTTTCCATTCTGGCAAAAGTTGGCTGCCGTTATTAAGTTCGTCTGACCATCAACTTCATTCCATAAGGCCACTTTTTTATCGGGAATATTCCATAAGCGAAGCTTGCCATCAAGACTGCCACTCAGAAAATATCGATCATCGCGTGGATGAAATGCAATTGCCGTGACAAAATCTATATGCTGGAAGCAACACAAACATTCTTTTCGTGATATATGCCACAAACGCACTGTTTTGTCCATCGAGCTAGATAGAATAAAGTAGTTTTTCGACCAAGATACATCCAAAAGATCAGAAGTGTGACCGGTGTAGGAGCAGAATGCTTTAGGCATGAATGGCCCTGGTGAATCGCTAGCTTGGAATACAGCTGCTCCTTCATCAGTCGATTGTTGTGAAACTAAAGACTCTTGGGATGGCGTCGGCGAAGAGGTTTGATCGGCATTATATTTGGTGCGCAGGTCCTGCGAATTTATGATAAGAAAAATCGCAGAATGTTTACTTTATGGGCATCTTACCTGGAAGAAAGGGTATGCATCTTTTAAGACCCATATTCGGAGCACACGATCTTGTCCTGCTGTTGCCAGTAATCTTCCGCAAGTACTAAACTTCATACACCAAACAGCACCAGTATGTTCTCCAGCCAAATCCTATTAGAATTTTTATAAGACTAAAAATAACTAACAAACCAATGAGCAGCTTACTTGAACATGTTGTAATTTTGTAAATTCATACGGTCCTTTATTCGTGCTGGAAGCTTTTATTTTGATATTTTGCTCAGGGTTGACTACGTCTACTATATCTGCTACATCCTCCTTATGGCGGGCATGTGATACTTCTGAAGCTAGCGATTTTGCTTTATCTACAGTCTTACGAACCGTCGTCCCAAAGAAGCGTTTTATTCGTGCAGTTTTCTTTTTCAGTCGACCACCATCTTCTATTTCTAATTCTTCCTCTTCCCCGGCTGGCGTCTCTGAACTTGGTGGGATCCCTATTACACTTTCTTCGTCAGATTCCTTTTGACTTACTTCCAAATGACTGGTAAGCTTATGAATGTGCAAAGAAAGAGGATTCCAGCCTACTGGTGGTGGTGGAGGTTTCACAGCAGATAACGGCATATTTTCACCAGTGTCAAGATTTTTCACAGGAACTTGCTCCAGAATTTCCATATCAGTTAATTGTTTGCCTGAATCGGTTCGCGTTCGGACATAAATGTTCATTTGTTTGAGAACATCTTCGTCACCGTCTGATTTCCGGCGTTCTTTGGCGTTATGAACTTTCATAATCAACGAACCGAACCTGCCAAATGAGATTTGTATTTTAAGCTATTACGAAAGGCATTTCACAAGCATTTCAGATAATGTTGAAAACAAGAGAAGGATAGTCGATTTTGAAAAAGAATTAGTGTGTTAAAAGTATTACATGCCGAATTTTGATTTTAGCTTTCATTATATTTAAAATCCACCAATTTTATACACAATATTCTGTGCGCAATACGAGTTTATAGATTAAAAACAAAGGTAGTTTAATGGAAGTGCCGCTATTGGAAAAAGAATAAGAAAACTTCTACTAAGTCAAAAGGTACAATAGTAGATTTAAGGCAAGGTTGTCAAAGACATGCATTAACTACAGTTCATAGAAACGTATCATCATTTGTAATTAAAATTATAAAACTGGTGACATAATCAGCGAATTTACTTCAAAAGTAAATAACTCCTTTTGACAGTGATTAAATTCTGCGTGATTAAAGTTTGGTCAGCGGAGCAGTCACCAGAGGACTAGCATAGAAGTATTATATATCCTGTACACAAAAAGGGAGACAAGTTCAATTATGAAAATAATAGATGTATTGCTTTACTGTGTGCGTCTTATCAAGTGCTCTCCAAACTCAAAGAAACAAAATTAAATCTATGAAAATATTATAGGAGAGTATCAGGGAGGCTTTCGAAGTGGACAGTCTACAATTGACCAAATATTCTGTTAAGCAGCTGCTCGAAATATAACATCGACGTGCACCAACTTTTTGTACTACTCTTCAAGCAAGCAAGTGAGTGTCGCCAGAAATGCCTTGTAGAAAATAATCCTTGACTTTGGCGTCCCAAGAAAACTAGTTCGCATGGTCAAAGTCACGATGCTAAACACAGAGTCAAAGCTCAAGGTAAACGGTGAACTAACGGACAGCTTCAAAATGGAATCAGGTTTAAAACAAGGGGTTGGACTTGCCCCAATGCTCTTTAATATTGCGCTGGAACACGTCATCAGGAAGGCAACAGCTGAAATCTCTGGAACACTAATGTTCAAGTCCACACAATTGGAAGCGTATGTTGATAACGTCAATATTATGGCAGGGTCAATCTCAGACGCCAAAGAAGAATTTCTGAGCCTGAAGTCTGAAGCAAATCGAATTGGCCCACAAGTTAATGAAACTAAAACTAAATTCATGACACAAACGAGGAAGAACACTCCAGCCCGATAAAATCTGACCGTAGGGGACTATAACCTTGAAAGTGTGGATAACTTTGTTTAGCTTGGAGCCAACCTGAATAGAAGTGGCGCCGAAAAATATGATATTAGACGCCGCAAATACAGCATATTACTCCGTACTTCCCATTTTGAGGTCTAGAGTTGCGCACCGACAAAATAAGCTTTTTATTTACAAATCACTAGTTAAAACTGTGCTGTTGTATGGAAGAGAAACACAGACCCTGACGAGCGAATCTGAAAAGGCAGTCGACTTATTTGAACGCAAAGTGCTCCAGAAAATTGACGGCCCAGTGAAACAAGGAACAGAGTGGACACTACATTACAACGATGAGTTGTATGAACTATTTGATGAACCACCTATATCTACTTGCGTAAAATTACGCAAATTGCAATGCACGAAAAATGGAAGAAAACCGGATACCCAAAAGAACACTAAAGGGCAGAGCACAATTCAGACATGCAGCGGGAAGATTGAGGAGTCAATGGGAAGACACGATAGAAGCTGGCAGCATATCCTTTCTGGGAGTAATCAACTGGCGAACGAGGTTCCAGAGCCGTGATGATTGGAGGAGATTAATCCTGGAGGCCAAGGCCCGGTTTCGGTTGTCGAGCCATAGATGAAAATGATGATGAAATCAATATCAACTTTTTTAACTCATAAACTCGTTCTTGCCACATTTGATTTTATATACATAGTAAAAATAGTAACGGGCGAAAAAGAAAGCAGAGTTATTTGAAAAATTATAGCATTTTAACATTTTTTAGAATCAAGGATCAATGCATTTTTCATGTCACAACCGCACACTAAAACCTCCAATAATAAATTTAACGAGTGATATCGTCTATGCCATAGTGGCAAAATATACATAGTTGTTTAAAGCGAATAAAAATAAGATGCCAACATTACTTTCAAATTCAATTCCATAGAAATAGGATTTTAATCAATTACTGAATTTTTCTGAATTCCCATTAAGTGCAAAGGCAACGCAATACCTGCTGAATTGATATTTACCCATAGTTGACTATGCAAGTATCAGTCTTCAATACTAAAGGTTTGCAAACAGTATTCCACGATTTCTTCTGATTATAGCCTCGAACGCGCTGTGTCGGTACGATATGGACGGACTGTACGTATGTACGTTCCGCACTTTTAAGGGAGCTGCGCGCACTGGTTCAGTAGAGTGCTCACTTTCCACACTTTTTTAAGGAATTAATTGAAATGGCGAAACGTCCGTGCTGAAACACTTATCTGCAATGCAAACTCATCGGCAAAGCACATCAGTATGTCGACAAAATCTTTCTCTCAGACCTTTTGCACACAGCAGAAGATACGGATCATCTTGTACTGACCGTGAAGGCCTAGTGCGCGTACTACAGAGGAAATCATTATAAATTTTTTTTGGAAAATCTCAGTGCGTTTCAGGCTTAAAGAGTAAAATTAGTTTAACATTCCACTAGAAATTCTTCCGATTAATTTTTTCACCCACATGTGATAGTATTAGCATTTGTCAACTGAAATAAAGTTACCACTACCTGATTGGAGTAGCCTTCAATGTTTTCTTCGAATTCTTGACCAGTTATGAGGGTAGGGTTGTATAAATTTTCCCAGGTAACAAAAACCTTGGAAATACTCGTACATGTTCGAATTTGTGCTCGAAAGCGACACTTCTGCAAACGATAAATAGATTAGAGACCACTAACTCTAGACCGTCAAAGAATGCGGCTGCTTAAGAAAAGGTGAAATATTTAGAGAGTTAAGCCCAAAATAGTTCTTGTAAATGTAATTAAGTTCGATTCCACTGAAAGCACATGTACAAATATTCCAGGCGTTCAAAAAAAATTTATGTGATTATAATTTTGATTGGCTTATAAAATATTGCAAAGATATTTTTCAAACCGAATCCATTATTGCAGTACAAAATAAGGAGGAACATCTTGCTGCTGAATACTCTTAACGAGGGCAATAGTAGCATAAAATTTTAGGCTATTGCTTTTTTTCACACACGTAAACATAAAATAATTATATTTCTCTTCCCATTTTTGTAACAATAAATGTTCAAATGCAGGAAATTTTATCCTTGTAGATTTCGGGAGTTATTAATCGAATGATATATTTTCGGTGAGCTTCTATAACATTTTCTGATGTCGTGGATGAAATTTTATAAGTTACGTTTTCGTTACGCTTGTCTTAACCGATCCTGAACAGGTTATCCTGTTTTTTTATGAAATATTAATATATGAGTATTACCGAATGGTCTATCCTTCATACACCAGCAAGATGTGACATTTCACTTAATGGAGGTATGAGTTTGTCAACTAGATATCGTGGGAGTCCTTATGTGATATGTCTCATAAGTTTTGTCATTAGTATAATTTGGGGAATAAGTTTCTACGCCAGTTGCTACTTAAGTAGCAGGTATTTTTCATATTGATGTGAATATTTTTAAAGAATTGTTTAGTATTTTACATAAAAACCATAGAATAATTTGGTGGTAATTTTGTATGATTAGTGGGAAGGAATCTGACTATGGAAGAAGGTTATGGGTATTTAATAATCATCGAAAGTAACATAATCGTATGTTTCAGTCTCTTGCACAATACGTTCCGCTTTTGTTCAAAGCGATGCGCACGAGGCACCAACATCTTCTGGTTAAGAGTAACGAAAATTGTTTAAGCAGATACGAGCCTGCCGTGGGCTACACGGTATAATATATATATATATATATATATATATATATATATATATATATATATATATATATATATATATATATATATATATATATATATATATATATATATATATATATATAGTCCACGTAGTGTCATGATTACAGTACTCGCTGTTTACGCCGCAGGTCCCTAGTTCGAATCCCGTTGGTGACAACGAGATTTCTTCGAGTGATTCTTCGAGTGATTCTTCGCGCGGACTGTAAGCCCGTTCAGTGATGATACCTACTACCGTTTTAAGATGAGAACGTATCAGATCAAAACTTAAAGTCCTTGAATTTGGACTTCGCAATCAGATACATCGCCTTGATGAAGTTACATGCTCTTTTGAATACTTCTCGGTTTAAACTAGTTCATAAACAGCTTACTTTTATTTTTTTACCATTCTGAAAGTAATAAATGCATTCTACTACAAACACTGGTGCACACGTTTGCGCTTTCTTTGTAGTCGATTCGTCGTTATGAGCAGATCCAAATCTTTGGCTTTATTGCTTTGGTAACTTCGCTATGCACTCGATTAAACTTCACGACTGAGAGGTCGATACACCAATCTTGTGCAAAGGTCTCTCCGGTCAAAATTTTCATTTAAAATTCAATGAACAACACCTTTTCAAATGCCAATGCTATTTTTAAGCCCGCATTCTTTAATTCAACACTCGTCCGATGCCATTTTGTTTATTTTCGCAGCGATTTTTGTCTTGGCGGCTCTTACGGGCTCTTTAAAATCCTGTCACCCAATATTTTTCTGATACAAATTACGGAACATATCCTACTGAAAAAATCCTAGGTTGCAGCTGTACCAAAGTAGAATCTAGTTTTACCTGAAAATTATTTGGGCTGATGCGTTTCAAATGAAAGAAATAATTCACAATTCTCATGTTTAAAAAAATGTAATCTTTTAATAATGATAGCGACTAAACAGCGTCTATCGTCATTCTTTTATCCTTTTGATCGTCATCTATCGCAAGATAACCTAATATTCAATATCCCGGCGAACGAGGACGCAGAACCGTGATGATTGGAGGAGATTAATCCTGGGCGCCAAGGCCCGGCTTGGACTGACGCGCCATAGATGATTCATTTGTATTAATTACAATCTGAATAAAAGTATACTATATATATAATATATATATATATATATATATATATATATATATATATATATATATATATATATATATACATATATATATATATATACATATATATATATATATATATATATATATATATATATATATATATATATATTTGGGACTACCACCCCTTTCGGGACTTCGCTTAGAGATAGTTAGAGTATCTCATTATCTTGATTGAATTTATCGGTATCGAGAAGATGATATGGTCAGGGCCATGCATTGGCCGTATGTCCGTCCACAACTACGATAGGTTCTGATCTTAAAACAGTAGGTATCATCATTGAACGGGCTTATAGTTCGTCCGAAGAATCACTTGAAACAAATCTCGTTGTCACCAACGGGATTCGAACTAGGGACCTGCGGCTTGCCCAGCGAGTACTCTAATCACGACACTACGCGGACTATATATATATATATATATATATATATATATATATATATATATATATATATATATATATATATATATATAAAATTCCGTTTCATTTGGTCTCATTGCATTATTTTTTGGTTTTTAAAATGGAAACAAGATGAGGAGGCAGTAGATTGCTCCTAACAGAATATTTTGATTGACAGCACGTTTGTTGGCCCGATGGAGATGGAGACAACTGCCCTTTCGTCGAGGTTGATGAGCAGTCTTCAGGAGCTGCACCAGTCTATCATCTTTGGGGCAGCTCAACCGCATGGACCCAAGGTAGAGAGTGTCCTCTTCATATAAATGTGTGAAAACATGCAAGTTATCCCCGAGTTACCTGAATTAAATGAATATAAAGGGTCCACTCTCTACTTTGAGAGCATGCGGCCAAGCTACCCGAGTATGATGGAAAAGTGTTCATCAAACTCGAAGAAACCGCAGTTTTTTATTATGTTTAGATTCAAATGTGTATAAGCAGAACGGAAGGTGATGGAAACAAATTATCCGTACTTTTTGCATCCTCATAGACCCTCTGATTTACAAACTTACTTTTTTAATTTCAGATTCTAAAAGATCTAAAATTTCACTTGATATCTCACTCGACGTACTTTGATAAAAAAAATTGCACGGACGGACGAACAGGTGGAACGTGAAACGAGCTGGTCTTTGTAAAATTTGTTTTCATCGTGAAATACGAGTATTAACTGAGAATTAAGGGATGAGTCTGCGATTGATAGCTATTTTAGGTCGTCATTATCAATAGATAATTGGCCACCGTGTTCATGAAAACTTTTCTATCGGGCTTAAATTTGTGCTATTGTGGTTTATGATCAACAATGGACGTGGCCAGGAGCAGGTAGATCGATAATAGACCAATTGTTCACTGTCAAGTAGGTACTTGCAAAATGCTTGGAGTTCAACATAGACGTACACCAAATTTTCGCTGACTTTAAGCAAGCATACGACATTATTGATCGTAACATACTGTACCAAATAATGCTCTGCTTTGGCATCCCAGCCAAATGAGTCCGTCTTAACAAAATGACAATGACTTCGGCGACCTCCCAAGTCCGCATCAATAATCAACGCCTTTGGCACTAATATCGGACTAAAGCAGGGAGATGGGCTGGCCCCATTGCCATTCAATTTGGCTCTGGAATACGTCACCAGAAAACTACCTGTCGATACATTAACTATACAAGTCGAGCCAAATAGTAGCGTATGCGGAAGACATCAAAATTTTATCACGGTCGTTAACAACTAACCAAAGAACTCTTCCTGAAACTGGACAGCGAAGCAAAACTAATAGCGCTTCAAATCAATGCGAATAAATCAAAGCTCATGACGTAATCGAGAAAAAATACCTCAAATATACAAAATATTACACTTGGTGAATATAGTATCGAATATGTGAGCGAATTTGAGTATTTAGGCGCCAAAATAACGAGAACCGCTAATGAAAGAGATGAAATAGGATGAAGAATACATCTCGCAAATAAAATATTTTATTCAGTTTTGACGAACTTGAACACCAGCTGCATACACAGTAAAACAAACCTCTAAGTATACAAATCGGTGATAAGACCTGTGTTATGCTATGGGTGTGAAACATGGACCCTAACCTAAGCATCCGCAAATATATTGAACGACTTTGAGTGACGGGTCCTGAGGTGAATAATCGGAGCGAAGCTAAACGGGGACCAATGGCGAATTCGATATAACCATGAGCTTTATAAAATTTTTGACGAGCCGGAGGTCTCAACGATTGTAAGACTGCGGAAGCTGCAATGGGCTGGCCACATGAATCGTATGGACGAACAACGGATACCCAAAAAGGTATTCGTTGGGAGAGCTGAAGGGTGGAGACCAGTGGGGAAACCAAGAAAACGCTGGTCTGGCTCGGTCGACGAAGACAGTTCACCGCTACTCGGATTTCAAAATTGGAGGACGCGGTCAATGGACCGAGACAGTTGGAAGCGCTATTTGCAGGAAGTGAAGGCCCGAGAGGGGCTGTGGTGCCACGAAGAAGAAACTCGAACTTAACAGTTCTGTAGATTCCTTCCTTATATGGGTTCCATTATTGGATTGGGATGTACTACAGAACTAAAATAAACTTTTTTAATGACAGACTTAAATCAATCGTAGGCAATGAGTTACAGCTTTTTTTTTAAAAAAAACTACAAAATCTTGAAATTTGTGGAAACATCAAAAAAATATAGTAGTCGGATGTCTCCTGAAATTTTAACTGATTAAATCATTTGAGTACCTTTGAGCTGAAACAGATACAATACCACAAAATGCAGAAATTATCACTAATATCGAAGGATAATCAATTATTCCATTATTCGATAATTAATGTCGTTTTTTTTTTCAAAGTAAATTTATTTATATTAACAACAAACATTAATCAATGATACTTTGACCATTCTGTTGGATTACCTTTTGGCATCTTTCGGTAAGTTGAAAAATTCCACGGGCAAAGCAACCTTGGTTTTAGAAGCAAACTGGTCCCACTCGTTTTTAACAGCCTGATCGGAATCGAAAGTTTTACCATCCAAACCTTTTTGAAGGGAGCGAAACATATAATCTCAACGATTGTAAGGCTGCAGAAGCTGCAATGGGCTGGACACATGAATTGTATGGACGAGCAACGGATTCCCAAAAAGGTATTCGTTGGGAGAACTGAAGACCGTAGACCAGTGGGGAAACTGAGGAAACGTTGGTCTGACTCGGTCGACGAAGACAGTTCATAATATTGGCTTTGGATGTTGATTGTGGGGGCTCATCTTGATTGGTCCATGATCGTTTTCGGACTGCGTTATCGTAAACAATCCATTTTTTATCAGCCGTTATAATGGATCGTTTTGGTTACCATTCAGCTAAGAGTCGCATATGTTAATGCTTTTGGTGAGTTGGATTTCCTTTAATTCGTGAGAAACCCAAACATCTAGTTTGTTTAAGTAACCAAGCTGTTGTAAGTGCAAGTAAACGGTTGAATTCGATATGTCGAGCTTCTCTGCTATCTCTCGAGTTGTCATACGCCGGTTGGTTTCGATTAACGCTTTTATTTTGTCGTCATCGGCAATGGTTAGATGACTAGTATGTGGTGCATCTTGCACATTAAAATTTCCAAAACGAAAGCGAGCAAACCAACGCTGACACTGACATTCGGTAAGACAGTCCTCACTTTAAACTTCACACAATTTCTTTCGAGCTTGCACCGGATTTTTGCCTTTTTGAAAGTAAAACAATAAAATTAACTGATAATGCTTTCTTCGATTGTTTATTTTCAGGTTTATTTTTAACCAACTTTTTGTTTTCTAATGATTGATTGAAGATAGTCGAAAGTCTAATCTTTAAAATAGTATATAATATAAGCCTCGCAATCACTACTACATGAAATATGCACGTCACGTGATCTATGAGAGAAAAAAACGACATGCATTATTGAATAACCCAATATAATAACATGTCGCGCTATTTGATTTCGTTTTTGAGTTAAAACAACAACACGTGTTCTTCAAAGGGATCTAGATAGTTTAGTTTAAATTGACTTTCAATGAATATTATTTTAGGAAATTATCGATCTCAAAACAAAATGGCAATTATTTGACACGAGACGAACAGACGGACGGAAGGACAGATAGGTACCAATTTTAATAGGATATTTTAAAACAATTTTTTTACAAAAACCCTAAAAACGAGAAATTTACAAATCATATTTTTAACAAAGTTGAACGAATATTGACTTCTTAGGTATTTGTTGTTGTTATACTCATGATTTTTCAGATTTTTAGGATCACAACAATACTAATTAATCGAATATATTTTACCTTCTATTGACCAACTGTCATAAGTTTTCTCACGAAGAAAAATTCTAAAATGTTGCTTCGATAAAATTTATAATAAAAGGTTTCTCATAAATTCCAAGCTTTACCAAAAGACTTTATGGATTTCACAAATATTCTTAATACTCAAAATGTAGATGCTAACAAAGAAATTTGGTGTAGCTGGAAACTATATAGTCTGCTTCACTAGAAAGCAGAGGAGAAGTGACAAATGATTATACTCTACAGGGGAAACTAAGGAGAAAAGCTTGCTGCATTGGCAAACAGAGAAGTAGCGAAAGATCCTGTTCCGGCGTAAAAACCGTGAAGGATGTGCTTGTTCACTAGAAAACAGTGTAATAATCGAGCAGTCGCCAGAAAACCAACATTTTGCTGATCTAAATTTCAATTGTAAATTTAAAATAATATTCATCATTTTAATTTGCAATTGAAATCTGGATACGGCAACCCTCTTTCCAACGGAGCTCTTCCACGATTGCACTTTCGCAATGACATGAAAAGTGGATGGAAGGCTCGCCGACTGATTATGAGCGGTCCCGTAAGGCGACGACGAGCAACAAACGGGGAGTCTGCTTGGAATCGCCAGAGCGATCACGTCGGAGGTAGAAGTTTGCGATTTCCCAAGACTAAGCGTGGGGAAAATTAATAGTAGTGACGTTGGAACGTGTGGGAATTTCCGTATTTGGCTCGTTTTTCGCTCTTTCCCTTTATTCCACCACCTTCCGGAATAGTTTTAGTGTGTGTGAAAAGTGGATTAAAGAAGTTGATAGCGTGCTTGCCTCAAGTAACCAACGACCGTGATCCCTTCCATGTTCAACCTCGGGTGATTTCATTTGAAGCACAAGTAGCAGGAATTCGTCAAGTATATGAACGAAATCCTAATTGAAGGGAAGCTCCAAGCGTTTTGCTGGGAATACCATTGGAAACCGAAATCAAGTTCGTGAGTTTAAAGAGCGTAAGACCATGAATTACGCGTAAGACTATGAATCCATCCACACGTCCATGACCGAATTCCGTGCGACAAATGGCGATAGTACAAAAACGTGCAAATTATGCTCATCCATTGGTGAAATGAGCTCATAGAGAGCAGGTGCAAAGTGTGGTCAATAAAATTAACCGACCGGACAGCTGTTATCTAGGGAGAATGTCAGTTTCCGTTTATTCAAGTTCACGAGCAATATTCGGTTTCGCGTGGGAAAACTACAGGTTTCGTTTAACGGGATTACTGTGAAGGAACATCCGTTAAATTTGATACAAGACTTCCAAGTGAACTTGATGGTCATATTGAAAAGCACATCTTCGAACCAACAATAACGACATTTATTTCCTACATACATTGGAACTAGTCTTTCGTTCACTTCTCTACGAATCTTTCTCCGAACCCAAAGAGTGCAATTCGAATCAATGCTGCGAACAGACGGAGGGTCCATCGTGAACTTCACCGGGATTGATAAAGTGTTCAGCTCATGAGAAACTCATAAAAAATCGGTGTTGATCGTGCGCCCCTTATTTGAATTAAATATATACATGACATATCCCTGGAACAAACTATAACCAAATTAATTTCTTCGCTTTAAAAATCCGTGAGATTCTTTCAAAGGCTATGTATTTGCTCAACGGTTGATTTGCGGATTTCGTTGTTACGAACATCACTTTGTGTGAGATTTCTGTGCCAGTTACTCGCATAGAATATATAGTTCAAGTTAACAGCAATGGGAGGAGTGTGCAATCGGCTTGCATAACATATCGTAAAAAACTTCGGATTTCAACTGCTCAATCGGAGACAACACGAAGTTAATCTACATTGCTGAAGGAAATGCCAACATAGTATTAAAACTATCAGACTTCAAACATACTCGTATATTAGGTTTGCCAAAAACACAAACTTCAATGGATGCCGCATACGTACAGTGACTACAAAAGCGTAAACGAATGTATGGAGGGTGTTTGCAAAATCTACGAAGAGCATTTAAAACGCCATTACATATGATATCAGCCAGCTTTTCGATTTTCTGCATCAATTGGCGGACATTAGTTGCTTGGTATACCAAAATACGCACCTTACAACAAGGAATGGATCAAGAAGAAAATTTACGTGCTGTTTCGACAGGCCGCCGGTAGCACCGATTAAGCGTTGGCCAGTCCGTAATCAATTTAGAGCAAGGTGCCGATTGTTGTCTACTTTGTTGGCATGGTGATACGATGAATTAAAAATGCTTGAGGACGATTCGTAAGTTTTTGCATTGTTTAGTCATGCACGACTATTGGAAAATCGCATACTAAATTGATTTCGAGATCAGAGTTTTGGTTACTGGTGCGATTTGAATTTGTGCAAATTTATCAAAATGCCTCTGCATTTGAATTGGAATTATTCATCGCAAGTACATTTATATTCAATGACTTGCTTTTTCAGTTGTAAATAATTTGAAAGTTTTCATACAAACGTCTTTGAAGGAACACGATTATATTTTCGCCATCACCATTCCAACAATTAAATAAATTCTGTAAATTATTCTACGAATGAACAATTGATTTGCAACCAAAAACTAATAATATTTTTATTTTCAAACATAAAAGTGATATCTATTCCCTTCTCGCGGAGTGTTTGCTTGATATCAGTATAACCGAGAAAATTTCTTCCAAAGATATCCAATAAACAGTTTGTGCATTTGTGAATTTCCAGTATAATTATAATATAAAATATAAAGAATTCATCTCTACTGGCACCGCCTACATCATCAACGAGCGCTCGTGAGGATGCCGGTGAGTACCCATTTTTAAATTGTTTACATTTGTTTAAATTTTTATACTGAATTCACTTTTATATTTGTTTCAAATTATATGTTTGTTTAAAAAGTTCATATTGGATTAAATTTTGCTTTGGAGTGGCCTTCCCCTCGAGTGCCCTTTTATGGTATAGAGTAAAGCGATTCCATCGCATAATGCTATAACATAAATTGGCTACGTTTATATTCCACATTTGATGGAAAAAGTCATGCAAATTAGGTTTGTATGAGTTATTCACTCAAATGGGAAATACATAGCCACGTGTATGTTAGGATCTTGATCCAGTTGGGAGGGTGCGAGAGGGCACCGTTTGCACCTAGATGTATAGTCGGTAACGACGAAGTCTCCTCAAGACCGTCCGTTTTTGCAAGGGACTATTTGTCCTCTGAACCAGCGTGTTCATAGTCCTTAGCCGGTTACCTCTTTTTTCGACTCCGGTCGAGAATCAAAGAACATTTCCAAATTCGTTGATGCGAAAAAATGTTTTTGAAGTGGGCCTTGTGCTAGGGGGAAGAGCCCACCTCTCGACACCGCACCGGTAGCTTGCCAGCGCATTCACGCGTCCCCAGACAAGGCCAATCTCGGCGGATCCACCATCTTCTTCCGCTGAGGCAGCAGACCATCGCTGCAGTCCTTCACGGACATATATCTACCTATTTCACTACAACAGGGGAGAGGCAACTTAATCCAACATCGTAAGGTGCCATACTTTGGGCCCTGCGTTGATTAAAGCGAGTCTACCCTTTATCTCTATCGTTTCTATCTCTCGACCGTAGGGATATTTTAACTGTAGGTTTACTTTATTTTTCATGAACTTGATTTTAAAAAAAGCTTGTAAGAAATTAATTTTTTGAGAAAGCAAATTCCTATAGTTTGCTTGAATATAGTTTAATATTGGTGAAACTAGTAGACAAAAAGAACATAATTTGGGGAATTTCTTTGAGGTAATCTTGAGAGTTTTCGAAGAAGAAATCAAAAAAGAATAGCTTTTAAATTTAAATTTAATTAAATCTGAGAACGTGATCTAATTCAAAGAAAAGTATTTAAAATGATAACGATTTACAAAGTTTTAGGCAAATAAATAAGCATCGTTAGAGCGAAATAAATTCAAATTTTGCCTTTAAGTCCACAACCGAGTGAGCTCTGTTGTGCATCACTAGTGAATATAACATATAGTTCTAAACGATTTTTAATACTGAGCAAATAAAGTTTTCATGAAACTTTATTGTGAAATAAATACTAGTTAGAATAGTCAATAATTTAAAAAAGGCAATTATTCGAAAGAATAATAGAATAACTACATGCAATTAGTATTATCTCAATTTTCTATTGGAAATGTGTTAGAATAAATCATGCAATATTTAAAATCAAAACCTAAAAGCGTGCTCTCTATCTACTTAGGAAAACAATCAATTGAAATTCAAAGGGTAACTATACCGTGTCGAACTTCCTAAGCTATTGGAGCCCGTTCCTGCTAATTTTGGTTTTTGTTTCATATTCGTATTCTCTAATAAAATTCTTTCGATCCTATCGATTTCCTCTTTTGACGGACCTTCAGCTTTATTTGAAGCTTCATCATGTGGTTTTACAACACATGATCCTTGCGTTGCTTTATATATATTCAAACCTTGGGTTGGATCGATTGAGCTTTAATAGATGATAAATGGAAATGTTGAATGTTGTACAGCACTCAATACTCTTAATTTAAATTATATTTATCAAAGACATGTAAGATATCCGTTATTATTGAATATGATTGAAAATATTAATCATTTTTGTCTCATTGAAATTGGATTTAAAGCATGGAAAAATATTTTTGAATATGCCGGCAAATAAATTTTTACTTACAAATATCGTACACGACCAGGAGCTGAATTACTTTTTGCACTGTTCGAAGGGCTTGGTTTACTATACACAGAAGTCGATGAATTGCCGAGTGAATGTGAAATTCTGCACATTGAATTTGTCGTTTGAGGTCGAGTGGTAGTGGGTTGCTTCGCTGCTTCATTCCATGATGCTTCCAATTCCTTAAGCAAATCATCACGAAATTTTTGCACATTCTTAACACTTTGAATTGACTTTGTATCAGAGTCTGATTCGATCGGTGGTAATTTCATTCCTTCGTTCATATTAAATTGTTCTGAAGAGCTTGTTGAAATATTTCGCGGTTTCTTCTTACGACGAGGTGGAGCTATTGGACCGCTTAGTGTCAAACTATCGGTAGTTTTGGAATGAGCTAATTTTGTGCTTGCAATAACGTCAGGCTCTTGCAGGATGATTGGTTTATTGTCGATCTTTTGCGAATTGCGAATGTCATCATTTTTAATTGTTTGAGATTGCTGTTGCTGTGATTGTTGCTCAAGCTGTTGCTGGCGTTGTTGTTGCTGCTGTTGTCGCAAAGCAATTTCATTTTTTCCAGGTGATTGTGGTTCTACTTGAATGGGTTTGCTGTTTAGTGCAGCAGCTGCTAGGAATTGTTGCATTTGATGGTTGTTGGAAGAAATTGAAAGCTGATCGGGATTGATACTTATTGCTGGAAAATTAAATGTCGCCAGTTAGCTAATTTAGAAAATAGAAGACCAAATTCTTGTGAATTAATGGAAATTTAATAGTGCTTTTTAATCTCAATCAGATTGAAAAAGCTTTTAACACTTTTTCGAAAATTATCATATTCATTCGCGTTACGCACCTGACGGATCAATGCTGCCACCTAATATGCGTCCTACTCTACCTAAGGAAGTCATACTTTGAAGACTGATTGCGTCGTTTTCAATAATACGAAATGGATGGGTTGGACGGTTAGGAAATACGCCATCAACTGAACTATTCTGTAGGGTGACATAAAATGCTTCTGTTAATTTCAATTTCCCATAAAGCGTCTAAAAAACCAATAGAAATTATATTATGTATAGTGCAAGACATATTCATATTGATATAAATTATACGTTGAACATTACATTTTCTACAAAAGTGCTCACAAATAAACATGAACAATTAATTGACAAGAAAGAATGATCAAGATAAAAACATACGAGAAAAAATTTAATTTTAACAAATACCTGAGAGTCAGGCGTTAGCGTATTTCCAGGATTTTCATCCTCGTCATTATTCATGCATTGGCGCAGCTCACGGAAACGCTGTCTGCCATACTAAAGATTTAGTTGAAATTAATATCAAATGGTATGATGTCTGAATATAGTAAAAATATAGAGGATAGATATGCAGAAGCACAGAGTTTATTTTTTCACTTAAAGGAAGTTGTAGGTGTAGTCATAGTAAAATTAATAAAAATATCCGAATCTAAACTACATTTTGGGAGAGTTCAAATGAAAAATTTAAATTTTTTTTTGTAAATGTGACGATAAATAATATGAAGTACTTTTAATCTAAAATATTATATACATATGCATGAAACATTTTGAACGGAGAGTAATCGTGCCAATTAAATGGATTGAGTTGCAAAGAAATTTGTTTATTTTGACTATTATAGATGTAATATTTTCTTGGAGATAGCTTACCAAGCTGGTGACTGCATTTTCTAGTCTATTTTAAGATAACATAATACAACTGCTAGTCCGTAAGCAAAATTGTGAATATCTAATGCTATATTGCAATACATTTGATTGTTAATGCTATATAATACACTTGCGTGAAAAAAATCGACCCATTCTGTAGGATAGGATAAATAAAAAAATTGGATTCGTAAATAAAAAATTTTTAAACTGTATGTAGGTGGGTTTCATAAACTTCATTTACACATGGTCTACATTGATGAAACATACCATGTTCACACAATCGATCTTCAGATACTTTCATTAATCATTTTTAAAAACAAATTCTGTAATTTTGCCGCATCTTTAAATTTAGGCAAATATTTGTTTACTTGAAACTTGGTTATCGTTTTTTGTTTAGTGATCATTCAACTTGAATTTAAATCTCTGTGAAGATGGATACTACTCTATCCGAGGCCGCTCAAGTAGTGGCGCTGATCCAGGCAGGTTTGATTCAGCATCTTGCAGTTAGTCCTCTTCATATCAGTCGATCAGCAGTAAGACTGGATATGTAAAAAGTTCTTAGAAATCCGAAGCTTCAAACGGCGATCGGGCTATGCAAGAAATCCGGTCACATCAGAGTGAGATGATCGCTTCATTGTGTTATCGTCCTTACAAAATTGACATATCAATGGTATTCAGATACAGCACAGGAGAATTAGCTAAACCCTGAGAGAAATTCTCAGATACTAGTAGTCTTTGGGGAGAGTACTGCCCCAAGGTGTGCTACCTATCGCGATACAGGAATCACATGAGAAGTGATATTTAGGCAGAGTGTCACGAAAAGCTGAGCAGAGCTTTGATCTGTACCACAGCCTAGGGGAGCCCATGACAGGTTACTGTTGCCCCCTACACAGTGTGGAGCCAAACCTGGCTGAAAGATGGTGGTTAATATCATAGAAAGTAATGTGACGTGTACCTTGAACGGAAGTAACTGGGATTCCGTCTCAATGGGTGACGGGCGGAGATTAACACATTTTAACAATTGCTGTCTATCAGTGACCGTGGCGTTAGAGCTATTATTGGTGGAAACGTACGTAATCCACGCCCTTTCTTTGGAGCTCAGGTACAACAGCGATTTCCTAATGTTCGTAATGTTCCAGTGAGTGGACAGTATGACAATGACTTATAGAGAGAAGATTATATCCACGGAAACCTGGTAATGCTCCAAACTTAACTCCTGTTCGTCGCTAAAGCTGGCTTCGGTTTGCCCGTGCAAACGTTGATTGTTCACTCGAACAATGGAAGCTTGTGCCGTTCTCGTATGATTGTAAAATCAAACATGGACGCACATAAGTCTGGCGAAGATAAGCAGATTTGCATAGGCCTGCATTGAAGAACAAGTGGCATTTTGGAGAGGTTCATAGATATTTCTTTTCAAGGTAAAACTTACCTTGAGCTCTTATCCGGGCTTTATCTGGGTACCTTGACCGGCCAATGTTACATCGGAGCGGTGCTTGAACAGCACGTCATGCCATACGCTGGTTTTGAACACGAAAGTCTAATACTCATGCGGGACAACGCTCGTCCGCATATTGCCCCAAGTCATTCAGTACCTGTGCGATTTTGGAATCTCCGTTATGGAGTGGCCAGCAAGGAATCAGGACCTTAATCCTGCTGAACATCTGTGGGATGAGCTTGAGAGACGTGTCAGGGCTAGGACTCAGCCTGCAGAAACCTCCCAGGACCTAAAGGTGGCTATACAAGAAGAGCGAGAAGGCGTGCTTCAAAAATTTATTAAAACATTTTTAAAGACCGAACATCAACCACGTACACGTTGGTAGAATCAAATTTCGCCAAAGTCACGTGTTTAGCTAAAAACGGTCGATGTTTGTCGGATATCATTGGCAACGAAAATAGTCGAGAAAACACAAGCATTCTGCGAGATGAGCCGTGACTGCGCCGTCGTCAGGGGCGCGGAATGAGCAGCAGCCTCGTGCTAATCGTGAAGAAAAGCGGCAAGTGGTCCCTCGAGTGCCCATCAACATCGAGTGCAGACCTACGAGGGACACAGCAGTGCGAGCATCCAGACACTAGAAAACTTTGAATTTTCGAAAGTCTTGAGTAAAGGTACATTTGGTAAGGTAATTTTGTGCTGAGAAAAAGCTACCGCTAAGTTGTTGGCAATTAAAATGTTGAAGAAGAAAGTCATTATCCAAAGGGACAACGTCGCCCATGCATTAAAATCCATTTTTTAATATCGTTAAAATATTCATTTCTAACCGCCGATCGCCTTTATTTTGTAGTGCAGTAAGTAAATGGGGGCGACTTATTCTTTCTCTTGAGTAAAGAACGATTATTTTCTGAAGAGCGCACCCGATTTTATGGAGCACAAATTATTTCCGCGTTCGATCTACATTCACAAGGCATTATTCATTGCGATCGTAAATTAGAAAATCTTTTACTTAATAAGGGTGGGGAACTGGAGTTGTTATGTATGAAATGATATGCGGGCGTCTTCCCTTTTACAACAGTGATCACGACGTGCTTTTTACCCTGATTTTGATGGAAATATCTCGATCGAAGCGAGAAGACTTTTAAATGGGCTGTTACACAAACATTCAGCTAAGAGATAAGGTGGAGGAATAAAAGAATAAAGAGATTCATCTTCAAGATTACAGTGTGCAGGGTATAAAATATTTTCTTAACTTGAAATTCGAATCCGAAAACAAATTGACAAATATTCCTCCTGTTTATCATTTTTAATTTATTTTAGAAGCATATAAGATATCCTGAACGTATATATTAGAAAGTTTAGAAAAGAATATTAAAACAAAAAACAAATTTTATTTCCTTTTTGGGTGAATTTTATTTTTATTTGCTCACACGCGCATTTCGGAAGGCACTCCCTTCATCAGTGAACAAATTAGTTTGTGCACTAACGATTTTAACACTTAATTTTATACATTCTACTTTTTGTCAGTTGGCAAATTCTGTTCGGAGATTGCAGTCTTGAAACAAAGACTAAAATTGGTTGGTGAAGAGCTAACGGATTCTGCAATGGTTGTAAAATCGCTAACGGAATTACTATCGAAGTTTTCCGCATTTCAAGATTCGTACCTGATTCAGTCGTTAACTGGTACATCTCTCACGTTCGGAAAAATGAAGGTGCAGCTGTTGCTAATTGAAAGAACGACGATTAAAACAGGATTGCATGACTCTGGAGAAGCATTAGTGGTGAAATGTGACAAAACCGAAAAGCTCAAAAGCAAAAACAACAGTAGCTGTCGCAATTCTGAAAATGTTGAACGCTTTTACTGTCACAAAATCGGTCATTTTCGGAGTCAGAGTATAAGTGCAAAGGCGACAAAAAAAGAGGACAGGTCACAACGCAATGCAGTAGTGGTATTGTATCTGTCAATGTCGCCAGCGGGTCTTGTTTGATTACTAACGAGTGCGTTCTGATATCTAGTGACTGGATCAGTGATTGCGGTGAAACCGTCAACATGACGCACAATAAACCCATTTTGTTTGACTTTGAAGTTATGCCTGAAGGCAAGCTATCCATCACAGTGGGAAATAATGAGTCAATAATGGCGGTTGCTCGTGGAGAGTTACAGGTAGTTTCGAAAAGTGGTGGATAACACACAATAAATGAAGTGATTCATGTCCTTAAAATCGGAACAAACCTATTTTCACTTGGTGCTGTAACCAAAAGAGGGTTCGACATAATAATGTGCGATAGTGAATTAAAACTCATTAAAAACGACAAGCTTGAAGCTACCGGACAGAAAATGCTGAACAATTTGTATTTGATAGACTTCGAGAGCATTTCCGCGAGTGCTTGTGTGGCTAGTAGTGAAGTTTCGCTACAGACATGTCATGAAATTATCGCCGTCGATGGGCTGAACATTTAACCAGATTCGCAAACTGAACTCGACAGCTTTTTTGGAGAAGGTTGTGTATTTGGAAAGCTCCGTCGTAAACCTTTCCAACATATTACGTCAAGTGCAACTCATATCGGAGAAATTGTTAATTTCGACATTGTCGGACCAATGCGTACAAAATCGTTTGGTGGTGCACTGTGTGGCGCAACTTTTGTTGATTACTATTCCGGGTTTGTGTGGTCTAAACCGATGAAAACAAAAAGTGAACTAATAGATAAAATATGTGAAGTAATTGTCGAACTAAGTACTGGTGGCCATAAACTGCATAAATTACAGTCGGATAACGCGAAAGAATTTAAAAGTGAAGAACTTTAAAAGTGTTGCGTCAACATTTGGTCTCTCGCGAATTCTCGACGAACTACTCGTATACACCGCAACAAATGGGACGATGCGAGCATCAAAATCGTACACTAGTTGAAACTGCGCGTTCCATGATTCATTCGGCTGGATTTCCTTTGGGACTCTGGGCTGAAGCAATCGTTACTGCTGCTAGACTTCGAAATGTCATTCCACTACAACAAAGAGATAAAGTCAAAAATTGAACAGAAAGCTTCATCACCATTTTTTTTTTCAAGTCAACCAGTACCCATGTAAACGTAGCACGCAGTAGCATCTCGTATACGAAACAGACTAAAGACGGTGGATGGTCTGTTTGCTGAAGCCACCGCCTTTTTAGCCGGTACCCGAATTCCCACAAATTATTACGATGCAATGAAAGCCAGTGATCACTTAGAGTGGGAGAAAGCTTTGAGCTTTGCGCACTTGACTAAAATCATACCTGGGACCTAGTCAGGTGTCTGATGATCGTAAACCAATCCGAAACAAATGGATATATCGAGTCAAAACCAATACAGATGACTCAGTTGATCGGTATCGCGCACGTCTTGCAGTTAAATGAAGGGAATGACTATTTCGAGGCATTTTCACCAGTAACGAGGTTTGAATCCGTATGAGCCTTGATGGCAGTAGCAGCAGCAAAACGTCATCTGTTGTATCAGCTGGATGTGAAGACAGTCTTTCTAAATGGGGCCCTGATGGAGAGCATCTACATGCAGCAACCTGAGGGCTATGAAGATTCGACAATGGCATTAGACATTCAACGTATTTATACGGAACTTCGGACTTGAACCATCAACAGTTGATCCTTGCGTCTACAGATCAGAGCAGCATAATTTGATTATTGCACTCTGCATGGATGATGGATTAGTAGGGATGGCTAACAAAGAGAAAGTCAAATTTTTGCTGAATGCTCTGCGGAACGGGTTCGAGATCACAAGTAAAATTCCCAGTTGCTATTTGGGAATCGAAATCATCAAGATGCAGAGATCAACACTATGCGTCTAACGCAAACGATTTGGAATGCCTAACCGCGATCTCGTATCGAAACCTATGTAACACAATGACCAGCTTTCTAAAAAATACCAAACATGTAGCAGATGTACCGTATCGTGAGATAATTGGCAATTTTATGTATTTAGCGGTTGCGACGAGACCCGATATCTCACACGCAGTTGCAGTTTTGAGCAAACGTTTGGAGACACCGAGTATCAAGCAGTGGATGTCTGCAAAATGAGTTTTGATATACTTGTCAGGAACACTTGAACTTGGTGTTACTTACGGCCTAAATTATGAGACAAATATTGAAGCATACTGTGATGCAAACTTCGCATCATGTCCGGATATCCAAATAAGTATTGCTGGGGTAGTTATTCTACTGAATAATGGTCCTGTAGTGTGGGCATCACGTGAGCAAACCATAGTTGCCACTTCAACAACTGTATCGGACTATGTTACAGCTCATGACGCTTCGAATTAAGTAGTGTGGATTCGACGCTTACTGAAAGGTATCGAATGCGAACAACAGCCGCCGACTGCGCTCTATTGCCGCGCAGAAATTGATCGATAATACAATTTATCATCGCCGTACGAAGCATGTCGACGTAAAGTATCACTTTGTTCGTCAGTTGGTACTCAACGGAGAAATCAAATCGAGTCACGTACATAGCATTGATCAACTAGCTGATTTGTTTACAAAGCAAAATACAAAAGACAAATTTATAAACAAACGAAATTTGCTAAATATTGTATAATATCCTCATTTAATTATACTTATTTGGAAAATTCGAGAATTAATTGATTTGAATTATTTATTCATTCTTGACTCGAACAATTGGGGGTGTTGAGAGAAAGAGATAGTATATGTGTTCTCGCATCATTCAATTTCAGTCGGTCCGCATTCTGCAACCTGACAATCCGTTGAAATAAACGTTGTGTTTTTGTTACACATTTGTTTGTACTGCGCAAACCCAACAGAAAAAAATTAACATTGGCTTAGGATTACCTAGATTAAGTAATTAAAGTAATAAGCTATTGTAAAATTAACTTTTCCAAATAGGATATAGATATAGATGTAAAAGTAGGATAAAAAATTGCCTGCTACTAGTTTAAGCAATTAAAGGACAGTTCAATTTGTGTCTCAAAAAGGAGAATGTATAAAAGTAAGTGTAAGAATCGTTTGTTCATAAACAAATTTGAAGGAAGTGCCTTCTACAATGCGCCTATGAGCAAATAAAAATAAAATTCACCCAAGAACGAAATAAAATTGGTTTTTTGTTTTAATATTGCCCCTAGGTGAAAACGGTCCGAAAACTAAAAATTTTGTTAGAAAAGATGTTTTTGCCAATTATAAAGGGTGATTCATAGCAAGTGTACACATGTGAATGGGCCTTAACTCTTATTTATCACCAACTTCAGGTCCATATATTGACAGATTATGACAGTTTGGTCTTTTACAATTCTAACCATGGCGTCATACACATCAGCCGAACGTTTTATTATTGTTAAAACTTTTTACAAAAAAAAAATAAATCGCCAGTGCAAACATTTCGCGCTCTACGTGAATTTTTTGGTCCATCCACCCATAAATTGGCCGGCGAGATCGTGTGATTTGACTCCTTGTGACTTCTTCCTTTGGGGATTTCTGAAGGATCGTGTTTACGCTGATGCTCCCCAGACTACTGAAGCATCAAAAAACAATATCCGAGCCAACATACGCCTAATAACGCCGGAAATATGCGAAAATGTCATCGAAAATTACAATCATCGTTTGAGCAGCACGAGGTGCACATATGCCCGTAGTAATGTTTCATATTTAATTGGAAGGGACCAAATTTTCATAATAAACAAACATTATAGCTCAATCTTCACAAAAACTATGTTTTTTTCGACAAAAATGTGTACACTTGTTATGAATCACCCTTTAGTACATAGTTTCAGCCAAAAGTCGATATTAAAAGTGTTGGAGTGGTTACTGAAAAATTATAATCCGGAACTTTCAGAGATCGTTGTTAATTTTTATTTAATTTGCTCAGATATAACTAGCTTGAAAAGCTGAATAGTATAGAGAAGCAGATTTATCGACATCTTCTATAGAATGGAATCAAACGATGTTTGATGCGATATTAGTTCGATGTCAACACGGGCAAACGTCGATACTGATAGTATATTGTCTGGATGATGTTTAAATGGTTTTAAATGACATTAGTTTTTATAATGCGATGTTAGCTTTCTTTTCCAGTTGTAAGCGCTTCTAATAGCAAAAATCTTTTAAAGTACATGTAACTTTGCTTAATGATCATCATATTTTTTGTATTCATTGAAAGATATTAATCAATCAGGATAACATTACTTTAAATAAAATTAAATGTATATTGTAATGTTCATCATTGCAATATATCCAAACGAAAACTAGTAAATTTATAAGATAATTGGCTTCTCCTATGGGTTTTATATTGTTTATTGTCGTTTTCTCAGTACAAATGGATACCACAATCTTATTGTAAATTGAAATCAATTCAAAGCTAATTCATAAAGCTTAGTTTAAATTATTTCCATGGTACTGCAGATTTGTAAGAGTAACGCAAGAAAATAAAAAAATAAAATGAGTTGCTAAAGAAAAAGTCTTCTTTCGTCGTTCGGAAGAATCGGGTGGAAGACCCGCATCGATGACGAGGAACTTCCGTAACCCAACCATTGGGTTGTGGTTTTTCTTTTCATCTCTTCGTCGAGGACGAGGTAGGTTTCTGTCAAGAATGGTAAGTATTATAAAACAAGAAACCTGTCGAGCCTGCGTCTTTCTGTTTTTGTTTTGCGCTTCGTGTTTCCACTTGAAGTGGAACTTGGTGCTAGGGGAAAGAACATGCCCCACGACAACGCAGACGCTAGCCCGCAAGCGCATACACGAGTCCCTGGATCAAAACAGTCTCAATAAAAACGAACACCTGTTTCACTGAGGCAACCCAACATCGCTGCAAGTTTTTCACGGGCAATTAAATTGAAGATGTTCATAACGTACGAGGGTCATTCAACAAGTACTGAGCCTCACCGCCCGATGGCGCTGCTATTACAAAGTACATTCTCTTAGTAGCCTACTGTCAAAGTTTCAGTCAATTCCCTTCATTAGATTTGTTTTGATGGCCTTTGGAAGCGAGCGTGTCGGTCGGTTGTACAAAAATGGAAAAAGAACAATATCGTTCAGTGATAAGATTCTTGTTTTTGGAAGGGTAAACGGGCAGCGAAATCAAAGACCGCTTGGATGCTGTGTACGGTGACTCTTCTTCTTCGATGACGACCGTCAAGAATTGGTTCAACGAGTTTGTTCGTGGCCGCCCGTCGGTTTTTCATGAGCCACGCCCAGGTGCCCCGAAAACGGCTGCTACGGAGGAAAACGTTAAGAAAATTCACGATCTCGTGTTGGCAGACCGTCGATTGAAGGTTCGCGAGATAGCTGAGACTGTGGGCATCGCAGAACGAACGGTGCATCATATTCTACACGAAGAACTGGGCATGAGAAAGCTGTCGGCGCGATGGGTGCCGTGTTTGCTCACACCGAAAACAAACGCAACCGTGAGACCACATCGGCGACGTGTTTGGCGCTGTTTAAGCGCAATCCGGCGGAGCTCTTGCGTCGTTTCGTGACTGTTGTCGAAACATGGATTCACTGGTACACACCAGAGACCAAGGAACAGTCGAAACAGCGGACTTCACCCGGCGAACGTGCTCCGAATAAGGCGACGACTGTTCGATCGGCCGGAAAGGTGATGGCCACCGTTTTCTGGGATTCACAAGGTGTGATCCACATCGATTACCTCGAGAAGGGTAAAACAATCACGGGGCGCTACTATGCAGACTTATTCGGCCGATTTGACGTCGAATTGAAGGAAAAGCGGCCCCGCTTGGCGAAGAAAAAGTGCTGTTCCACCATGACAACGCGCCAGCTCACACCTCCGCCGTCGCCATGGCCAAATTGGTCGAATTGCGCTACAAATTGCTGCCGCATCCACCGTACTGTCCAGATTTGGCCCCCTTGTACTATTTTTTGTTTCCAAACCTGAAAAAATCACTCGCCGGGAATAGATTTGTGTCGAATGAGGAGGTCATCGCCGCCACGGAGGCCTATTTTGCAGCCCTCGAGAAAATGTATTTTTTGGACGGGTTGAAAAAGTTAGAGCATCGCTGGGCCAAGTGTATCGAGCTTGAAGGAGATTATGTGGAAAAATAAATTGCTACCTTTCCAAAATTTTCTTTTTTCTTCTGTAGGCTAAGTACTTGTTGAATGACTCTCGTACTCGCTTTCTGATATTTTAGTAAAAATCTTAACAAAACCATAGTTGCGGGTCGATTTGTATTGTTATACTACAAAAGAAAGAATTATTTGTATTTATATTCATAACGACCTACATTCATGTTTTTGTCAGCAGGTGTCCAGTCGAGAGGAAGTGTACAAAAAATGTCTACACTTTACATCTAGTACACCTCAAAACAGATTATCCAATTTGAAGACCTGTTCTGAAACGATTTCGTCATGGCATTTTACCTTTCTGCTACTTAAGACGAAAAAAATGTAAGGGTCATTTCTGTATATGAATATGATATAAGTAAAGGAGAATACATATTCTACAATACACATTGTAATAAGGTGAGTCAGTCATAGAAATGTAGAAACTTCTAATTTTTAAGTTTTCTTGTCTCGTCATATCTCAATAAAAATTAATCAATCGTTTATATTTTTGATCTATGCACATCTATTGCATTATTATTTGAACAATTTTTAACTATATTCTAGTTGTTAGTAATTATAATCAAATTTTACATTTGTATACTTATTGAAATCAGTGTACACGCAATTTTAAATGTGGCAAGAAGTACTTAGAGTTATTGCATCTCTCGTCTTCGTACATTAAGTGCAGAATGTTGTATCATAATACACTTTTTTCTTAATAGTCATTTAATTTATAAGCAAGCACAAACGATCACATAATAACTTACTAGAGTTTAAACTAAATAAACGGTATACTTTTAAAATAACACTACTTTAATTACGTTATGAACACAAAATTTAATTCTAATTTGATGCAGGTAAGAATTAAAAGAAACTTGCTTACTTTATCAAGGAATTTAACAGAATAAATTAAATACTTTTTTTCTACATACGCGTCTCGATAACATATGCCTTCTATTCTAATCAGTCAATGTCAGTGTCTATTGAAAATAAATCTATTATCTTTGTTGGTCGTTCTCTCAAAATTATCTATTGCGTCCACTGTGATTAATGCTTATGAAAAAATGTTTCTACTAAAACTCAATATTGGGGATTTATTATCATATCTACATATCGCGAATACTCGCGAGAGTCCCGCATTTTGATAGCACAATTAAAAGTTTACCGATTTGGTAACATTTGATAATAAAATACAAAGCCCTATTAAAATCATAACCTATGTCCATCTGTCCGTCTTGTCCGTCTGTATGTCATAGGAGTCTTTCTTCGAAACTATAGAAGCTACAACCATGAAACTGACTTTTTGAAACTTTTAGGGTGAAAAAATTATTCATACAGTTTTAAGGGGGGGAGGGGTCTCTCCATATAGGGGATCAAAGGTAGTTGAGTGGGGTGTTATATGAAAGGCTCAATAAAGATCTTTTCAAAACAGGTCTTTAAAGAAACTAGTCTGCGTCGAAGGGGTAGGAAAGAGGAATATGTACTAAATTTCCGCGTACTTCCCCTCGCGATTGGACATCTTTGATATGAAAAATCTGAAAAAAAAACATGGAAATAGGCCTTTATGAGACTAACAACAATCAATACGCCAGAAGTCGAAATTTACTCAACTTTGTTAGTAATACTCGTAGTATGATTTATCAAGTTTACATTTTCTTGAATAAAGTCGTAAATTCTATAAAACTTCATAAGCAGATTGTTACTTATAAGATTGAGCTACACCGAAAATTTCAGAAGGATGGAAAATATTTATCTAAACTAGAGTGGTTTGAATTTTCTTGTATTACAACAACAACACTTTTTGTCGACTCAGACACAACGGGCTTGCTAGGATTTGCATGAGCGTTTCAATAATGATATGTGTAGTATCATGAATATCTTTTTGAGAATTTGTTCAAAGAGTGACATCATCAATCGTAAAACAAAATGGCGGCCGTTGTAAATGAGAATATTGAATAAATTTATATTATTTTTCCCCAACTTCAACACTTAAAGTGAATACTTGTATATTTGTTGTGCGTGTCGTTAAAGTTTTTCTTGAGTTAAATCATTGTATGTGTCCGCATTTCGTAGGTTAAGTACAAAAACATTCTGACATGAGCGTAGTTCTGCCTACCGAACTTGTTAGAGTTGTAAACAGTTGCATTGTGAGGAATCAAGAAGGGTGTATATGTATGAAAAAGTTAAATTAAGTGAAAAATGCTTGGATATAGAGCTCTCTAGCTAGTGATTTTAATTAATAAATAATAATCAGTTGTGTTTTCTTCTTGTTATTTATTTTTTTCTTTACCTGCGTAGCACTATAGCCCCTCTCGGGACGTCGCTTTATGGAAGAAGCGAAATCCGAGTAGCGATGACCTGTCTTGGTCGACCGAGTCAGACCGGCATATCCTCGCTATCCCCAGTGGTCTCCACCCTTCAGTTCTCCTAACGAATACATTTTTGATTATCCGTTGTTCGTCCAAACGATTCACGAGGCCAGCCCCCCATTGCAGCTTCCGCAGTTTTACAATCGTTGAGACTTCTGGCTCTTCAAAAAATTTCATATAGCTCATGGTTGTATCAAATTCCCCCATGGGTTCCGTCTAGTACCGCTCCAATTATTCGCCTCATGACCCGTCTTTCGAAGGCGTTCAATATGTTTGCGGATGCTTGGGTTAGGGTCCATGTTTCACACCCATAGCATAGCACAGGTTTTATCACAGATTTGTATATTTGGAGTTTTGTTTTCCTGGTCTTTAAGATCGTAAAAACTGAATAAAATATTTTAGTTGCCGCCTCATTTGGTCCCTTTCATTAGCGAATCTCGTTATTTTGGCGCCTAAATATACAAATTCGCCGCATTTCCTACAGTATCGAGTTTACTAAATATTTAGCTATGTTTAAGATAGTGAAGGAGTTGAAGGAAAAACCCGTATATTATTTGCAAGCGGACGGGGAATAAAGTAAGGAGAATACAATAGACAAATTCATAAGAATATCAACAATGGTCCATATAGGAAGCTTCAACGGGATACTTTTCCAGAGATTATAAGGAAAGTGGAAAAACAATCAACGAATGTAAGCATGCATTGGACAACGCCAGAAGGCTAAAAGTTTCAAACACTTCACTTCCGAAAATAAAAGGGAGCCTAAAAATACACAAACCAGGAAATTCAGCCGCAACGATTGCGGCTGAAAAAACATCAACCATAAAAATAGTCTAATAACCGTGTTCGCTCACATGATTAATGCAACAAATTTCACCAACAAAAGCAGCATGGAGTTCAACGATAACCTAGCAGACGTTAAACAGCTAGAGGTAGATGAAATACTTGTATAGATCAATGTTAAAGTGCTTGTGGTAATCAAGCAGTCTGCCTAGACAAACTACTCGAGGAACCTCCACGAAAAGGACAATGGGAGAAGAGGAGAAAAGAAAAGAGACGAAATCAAAAACCTAGAAGTGCGAGATATTACTCGCAAATCTTTATGCAAAACAACACCAGGCCACCGTTAAACATCTTCTTTCTGCGACCTTTGTTTGCAAGAAAATTAAACTATCCGTTTAAATTACTTCGCAATGGGAGATAAATACTATACACAATCATTAAATAGTTCCCGCCACTTCAACACCTCATTCTACCCGCAAGAATCTCTTCCTGGTCTGCTGGTCGCGTCAACCTCGTAATATATTGGTCAGCTAAAAGAGAGTCGTTTACCTGTTCGATATTTCAGCAAGCAAAGCTGCAATATGAACATAAAGGTCTCGAATATGTTCGCCGCAATCAAGTCGCATGGGACCGGTCAAAATCAATGGGGATATCGTAGCCAATTTAAAACTACGGAGGTTACGGTTAACGCCATCAATACGCACCTTATTACACGAGCAGTGCCTCTAACGCAAGTGTAGTCAGCAGTTCGCAGTATTCGCATCAATTGAATGTGCCATTCTATGGAGCGCCGTGCTCAACATCTTCATCTGGATCTGGTCCAGCATCTGTCTATTATGCTCCATCTGGACAATCTGATTCATCGATGATGACCAATTGTAGTTCAAGCAGTGAAGTAACGCAAGTTCATTGAGTAGTAGCGGCGGCGAACAGATCAATCAGCCTGTTACATCGCAGATTAATAATTTCGATTGTTCTTTGAATGAGGACAGTTTGAGACATTTCCTCTCGAGCCAACTAAGACCCATTACGCCTATTGTTGCGTTGGGTCTTAAGGGAAATTTTTATGCAAAAGTATCTGTTCCGGACGCTCATCTTGCGAAACAGGTCATCTCGAATCTGCATCGAAAAATGATTCGGCAACAAACGCATGACAGCCAAAATATTGATTACTATCATCGTTGCCGCGACAAACTATCAACAAATAAAATGTCTGATAAAGATTTGGAATATGCAACCAATAGGAAAATTAAGTTGTGTCGAAATAATTTCCAAAGTTTACAGCACAACAGCAGCAATGGAATGCTCGATAATCGGCTCGTGATTGCCACTACCAGGGGAACCCTATATCAGCAAAAATTACGCACTCTAACATCGGAAGCACTATTGAAAGAGATATTTCCAATGAAATTGGGATGATCTCGTTCCGGCGCGAGAACGAGAGGTCAGAGTTGGGTTTCGTCGACGACATGTGGCTTGGCGGTTGGCGGGAACGTGGAACCGCGACGATGGTTGAACAAAGAAAAGAAATTTCGCGTGACGGAGAGTGGAAGCGGAATAAGCGCTTTTTGTGAACGGTTGTTCAAGTGGAAGTGAAAAATAGAAATTTCCTTGGTTTTCGCACCGCGTAAATTTGTAGCGATACACAAATCAATGATTTACAACCACGATTAAATGTGAATTCGTCCGCGACTGTGATCAAAGTAACTTCTCATCGTAATCGCGCGCTCATTAATCGAATTTCTTTCGAGTTATTGCAATTCATATCGTAATGTGGACAAAAGCCTTCAAAAATTTGCATTGTACAGCGGCACGACGGGAAAATTTGGACCTATTACTGTAAACATCGTAATTGGAACTCATTTTCGAACATAACCTCATGCTCGGTGTTTTTCAAGGATTTAATGTTTGTCGGTTAATAATTGTGAAGTAAAAGTTTATTTCTTCAATCCGGATATACATTTTGGGTGGGTCGAGTTCTAATAGTCAAAAATTTGTCTAAGTCTGACGCTCGAGTCCCGCTTGCGTACAATCAGCGAAAAATTTTGTTGCGTAGTTCTTTCCATCTCTCATGTGTCGGGAGTAGCCTGGCCAAATTACATAACGAAGCAAAAAATTATCGGAGAGGATGGAGTAGCTCGAGCAGAGCCAGTATTCTGTCACATCGCAAAAACCGATGTCGCTGTGAGAAGGGAATTATGTCAGTCTTGTCGCGTGAAAGCGACTGGAAAGTGGAAAATGTTGTCGGCATTTTTCTCGTAGTACATGGGAAAAAGGCGACAGTCGACTTAAGATCAATTTGTGCGGGAAAAGTATCGAAATATAAACAACAAATTTAGTTAATTGAGATTCAGACTTCTACAGGACAGTTTGTGTTGTTGTAAATGTACATTGAACACAGATGATGTGTATCAATAGGTGCTGCTGATCGAGTGTCATGAGTTTAAAATATAGTTTGAAATATGAAACAAACACCTGTGATTTGTGAAAGATTAACGCACGCCATGAACCATTTGTTACAGTTACACGCACCACTATTGTTCAAACAAGTACTTAGTTGTGATTATATTAGTACAATGCTCACGATGTGTGAAGCTAAAGAAGATACAGTTAATGCTTGAACCGAGCAATGAAAAGAATATTTCTTGAACAAAATTGCTACTGCATAAATATTAACCCCTTGAAGTGAATTAAGATGTCTTTGCTAAACTAAAATATGTGGGTGGAAGCCTAGTGATAAAAATTCAAATGAAGATGCTTTCATAATTTCTGTCGAAGTATCTAGCAGCTAACTTGCTCGCAGTTGTATGATGGTGAGATGTTTATGGCTAAGGATGCTACACACCTTGCTTTTTCTTATGGCTAAGGATGCTACACTTTCAACTAGACAGGAATTCGTTCAATCTGATTTATTCAGCAATTATCAGCGTTGGAAGTTGACCTTTTAATTGGTATGCAAGTAGGTCGCGGATTTACTTGATTATCAACATTTTAAATTTTATGGTTCTAGACAGACCCTGTTTTGATTGTGCTACGATTTCTTTTAATCAACAGTGACTGTAAAAAGTCTAGTGCTTTGCATGGCTAAAAATATTTTTTTTGTCATCGGGAACGTTAGCTATAACTGTTCCAAGTTTTCATGCATTCTTACCCTCACCAACCACGAGCGCTCGTGGAAAGAGTGGGTAAAGTACCTTGCTTTTTCTTTGTATATATTGTAAAAGAAAAATATTTATTGAATTTAAATATTTTTTTACAATAATATTATAAATTAAGCATATTTATTGAATTATGATATTCTAATTTAAACATATTTTTTGAACTTAAACAATTTTCTTTATGATAATGTTGTAAAGGAAGAATGTTTGTTGAATTCAAACAATTTTATATTGTTGTATATATATTATATTTGTTGAATTAGAAGAAAAAAAGGGAAAATAAAAATGAGTAGGTAAACGAAGGTAAAAATTCAGTCTTTCCGTTTGGACCGTGAACCGGAATGGGATCCGCCACGTTGGCTGGTCCCTGCGCTCATGAGCTAGCCATCGGGTGAGCTTTCCCCTCTTTGCAGCTGTTACAGGTGCTCTCGCAGAGTTGCTTGGCCTTCCTCACCCGATGTGGGTCAAGGCATCCGATTTTGAATTTCGATCCGGTTGGGAGGAGTGCTCTTATTTTTGGGGCGTGACCGTCTCCCGTAAGGACGAAATTGCCTTACGTCTCGCGCGCGGTTAACCCGTTATTTGTCGTCGCGTTTTTCCTTGTAATCCCTTTCGGTAGGTTACTTCGGCCATTGGCACCTTTCCACTAGCCATCGGTTCAGTTTCGACACTGGTCACCACAAGAAATCATAAGTGCGAAAAATAGTTTATAGTGGGCCCTTGTGCTGTGGGAAAAGAACCCGCCCCACGACACCGCAAAGCTAGCTTACCAGCGTACTTACGCTGTAATGAATCATGCGACGCCGCTGGCGACCACTACTAACAAACCTTGCTGCTAGGTGGCTTGTCATTTCACGTTGGTTGTGACGAGCGCACATCTCACGTCAATTTTGTCGTGGGATGAGAGTGTGAGTGGTGGCCGTCACGCAAGAGCGGTCGGCGATTTTCTTTGGCAATTTCGCGGCTGCTATCTACTCGTAAGCAAAATAAAGTGATTCTTGGTGTAGTTGTAAAATATAATTCCATACTTAGAACAATTGAGAAAATCGACGAAATTAATTTAAGCGGCATATTTAGTTAAGCTCAGCATACCAGAAGTAGGAAGTGTGTGCGCGGATACAAAGGTATGATGTTCAGTTCGATCCAAGTCATAATCAAATCTAAATAAATGCATCCAACACAGTCGCCATCGTCGCAAGCTGCATACCTTCAATTCCAATCACCTAAGGCATCCGATCATCACTAAATGGACGAAGATAGACCACTTTTCGCTGGATTGTTGGCCGCCTTCATCAGAGCTGCAGAGACACAATCCATCAATAACGGATTACAGTTGTGTATTGAGCCATTAAGATCTCTTGACCAAGAAAATGATGAACATTTGGACTTAGCGTTGGAAACACTTGCTAAACCTGAAGGCTTAAAGACGGTTGATACTCACGTGTTGAGATTATTTACCGGTGTTTTATTGAATCGGCTATCAGGGATACGTTGAAGATATTCGATTGTACTTTGAATGAGCAATCTGCCACCAAACTGTTGAGCATCACATCAAAATTAGATAGATTGTATGATGCATTAGCTATTGTCATCCAAGCAGTTCATACTCCTATCATACATATCATTTTACTGACAGACTTCAAAGTGCTAGAGCAGTGTTATACATTTTTTCAAAATAGCATTAATAATGTTCCTGCCCGCTTGGTGAGGGCTCAACTGTTATATTTGGGAATTGCCAGAAAATTCAACAAAAAAGTCATTGATACCATTTTAAATAACATTCATATATTTGTACATAAAAATGACATAAACTATGACGATATTAATCCATTATTTCTGGGTTTATGCTCCGTTGGAAAGTTTATAGCTCTCGTGGATGTTAAAACAACTGCCGACACTTGGAAGTGCATTTCAGAACTAAGGACCGAGTGTTGCACTTTCGTCAAAAACAATAATATTCCAATTCCATGGATTAGTTTCGCTGTTGATTTCCTTTGCGATGAAATTTATCAGAGGATTTTGATAATTTTAGAAAACACAACAGATGATGATTTGCAATCTTATACCAAGATTGAAAGGATACTTAAAATCAATTCCTTCTACTTGAAAGTTTTAACGAAATTCACTTCTGACTTTACGCATCAATTTTTCGATGGATATGGATATGCGTTCTTTTAACGAGTTTGCCAGAAAACGTCATAAACTCAAAAGTAGGACAAAACTTCAAGCAGTACCTGACAGTAGGGGTGAATGCTCTTCTCACTGAAATATTCAAAAGTACTGGCTTTGGAAATGCCCTCTGTAAATTCGAAATAGTGGATTCTCAGATATTCCATGCATTTTGCTTACTTTCAATGGAAGTTTTCGAACAAATAATTATATCACCTGAATTATCAGTTGCCGAAGTATATTTTCACAGCAAGAAAGTTACAATTGTCAGCAAATTTTTGAAAGAAATCGGGCTTTTACGAATTCCCTTCAATAAGACCAACAAATTTCAATTCTATCCTCATTTTAATTCAGAGGTAATCAGTACGTATACGTGAAATAAAAAGCATATAAATATTAAATATTGTACACCAAAACAACGCAAAAAGAACTTACTAAACGAAAAAACACGATAAATTTTAAAATCCAGTCAAATATACTTAATTATGAGATAGAATTATTAAAATAAAGTATTGGGGATATTTATGTATATTAAAAGGATATAAATAACTATAAGCAATTTATCAATCCTATCCGACATAAATTAAGGACTATTTGTTAATCCGAATTTTTGGTTTTATTTATTCTCATGATGAGTTAAAATTAACAAACGCCATTGATTCAAGCAAGCTTACTTTAATCAACACGGAATTGAAAATTGAAAAGAATAAACTTCCCATTGATGAGTTACTTACTTTACCCAACATTAACTTTGACTTTTGGATAAATTTGACTCCACAAGTAAATAAGAAAGAAACAATTCATTTCAGCTGGGAAAATTTTAGTTACTTGTTAAACTTATTTATTTTCCTATCCAAACAATTAATATCTAAACATAAAACTTATTAATCGCATTGAAAACACGCAAATGATTCTTTTATTTTTTTTATTGCGAAATTTTTGTAAATTCGGATTTGGAAGTATCTAAAGGTTATAACAATCACAAACTTTGTGTAAGGTACTTAATTTTTTTCCTTAGAACAATAGTGTTAAATGAATATGGGAAAATTAAAAGCAATCGATTAAGAAGAAATTAAAATATAACAAAGAACATTTATACAAGTAGAGGTCTAATGCTTTTTGAAAAACAAAAGAGGTTAACAATAAAATGAATTGCTAAAACATTAAAACACTATTTTCCTTTCCAGTGGTCCTTCCTTTCAGCGGGAAATAGAGTGCATGGTAAGTATGCCGTCGCGAGGGTAGGGTTTAAGAAAATCCGCTGAGGTTTCGCGTCGCGCGGTACCTTTGTTGGTTTTGCCTTTTTATTAGCGTAGCTTTCGTCGAGTTGAGTTAGCGTAGTATATTTTTCGGTACCGCATCGGAAATTCGGGAACGCGAAGTAAAGATTAGATTTTTGTCCTTTGACTGGTTGTATGAAGAAATACGGAGTAACGTAAAGTAGGTTTCCTCTCCGTATGATTGTGTTTTGTGACGCGTTTGGAAACGGGCATTTATTGGTGGCTGAAAATTGTAGATGAGCGTAATCCATTTGGAGACCCGCGACCGAAATCCTCTCCGATCTAGCTGGCCGACAAGCAGCCACCGCGAAAATGGATTACGGTGCACGGATTGGTTGACCGATTGGTACCATCCGTTGGCACTACTCAGACTTAACGTCTAGAACCGATGAGAGGTCGGTTCCTCGTTCGGATCAAGACTTTAAAATCATTACAACGCGTCCCCAGACAATGCCATTTCCAGCGTAGCACTAATTTCGCTCGCAGAGGCGGCAGAACACCGCTGTAGTCCTTTACGGAAAAATAACCACCCACTAAAATGCTTAATTCAAGTTTTCCAATCAAGCAAGCGGTTAAAAAACCTGAAAGATTGACTTCTAAACAAGGAAGACCCATGCAGAAGGAATGCAACTAGCAAGATTATGCGTGGAAGAGAATTACTTTGTCTTCAGGGGACAATTTTATAAACAAATAGGAGGTGCGCCGATGGGTCTTACATAAGCGATCTTTTCATGAACTCCATTGAATACAAACTGAAGGAAGAAGGGAAACTACCAAAGAACAGGGTTGGATACGTAGACGATTGTTTTGAAGTTGTCATAAAAGACCAAATACACCGGACATTGCAGGATCTAAACCCAGCGCACAAGAATATTGAATTCACGGTTGAAGTAGAAAAAGAAGAAAAGCTATAATTTCTGAATGTGCTGGTCAGAAGGGAAGACATTAGAAAAGTGAAGATATACCGGAAAGCAACGGACATAATGCGAATTATTCCAATCATATCGAATCATAGTGACCACATAAAATGGCAGCATTCAACCATTTAGCTAATAGGATGTTTACGATGCCACTCAGTGAAGAAGGAATGAAAAATGAGTGAAATTACATCATGAGGCTAGCTAAAGTGAATGGTCATGAAAAACGCAGGATTGAAGAACTCATTAGGAAAAAAACAGCAGAAGGTAACACAAAACGATATAAACGAAGCCCCGGATGCCAATAGAATACGAAAACACAAAAAAGATAAAAACAGTAGAAGTTGTTTTTAGCAGCCGAAATAACCAATTGAAGAACAAACTGGTGACAACGAAAGATCGTGTTGATAAAATGGAAAAAAGAGGAATATATAGAATTGGCTGCAAGGATTGTGACAAGAAGTACATCGGTCAGATGAAACGGTCAATGAGGGTACGGGTCGACGAGCACATTAGCGAAGCCGGCAGAACTAGATAAAATATCTGATCTGGCAAAACAGCGGAGAAAGGCCAAAAATAGCGAAACATATGTTATGTTAGCGGAAAACAACAGATTTGACACCGACAATGCGGAAATCATATGTAGCATACGAGAGTTCAGGAAATTGGACTGTGGAGGAGAACGTCCCAATCTATAAAAATGGAAGAGGAGACCTACACAACGCGGACCAAGGGAACCGCTATACCTGCAGATTTAGTACCCGTGACGCATACGGGGGCCATAAAAATGGTAGGATTAGATTTAAGAATAAATTGCGATAAATACCTGTTATTAGACTAATTATCATTTGGGTATAAAAAGAATAGATTTGACAAAAAATTCTTTTTGTGTAGTCACTGATGAAGGCTGCAAGAAACAGTCGAAATATACATATATTTGCAAAAATAAATCAATAAATAGCTAGCAGTAAACACAAATGATTATTAGTAATTAAGTTAAGTAATTTATTCGAATTAGAATATGTCGATACTTTTAATTATTCAAAGTTATGTTTTGATATGCGCGTTATTCTAGTAATATAGCCCAATATTTTTCATATTTACCAATTTTATGATCTGTAACTTTAGCAAAATCATGCAGAAATAATTCTTGGGTTTGAGATGAGAAACTCATTAAGGGAACACTCACTAATGCGATTCGTTTTGCTGGGGTTTAAGAGCAGGGAGCTCCACCAGTGTCGCGATTGTGGAGGTGATGAGCGCGGTTCAAAAAGTGGAGGCCAGTCTACATGGATTGTGTTGCTAGTGACGATTGATAACAGAAATGCCTTCAATTCCGCTAGATTGGCGAATATTCTCGAAGCATTGAAAAACTCTTTCCATGTTCCGGAACCGGACTACCTGATGGATGGGAGCCTGCTTTACGTTGGCGAAGTAGTTCTGATAAAGAAAAAAAATGCCAGAGTAAGGACGATCAGCATTGGGAAAGTGCTAGTTTAATCGAAACTAACTGTGAAGTTTCTGTACGCAAATCAGGGCAATGGCTGATAAGACTGCAGCGGAAGTATCCGCACTCAGTCGGCTGATGGCCAACGTAAGGGGACCTATCTCATAAAGAGGGCGACTTCTACAGCCTGTTCTACTATATGGATTGAAAATATGGAGCGGCACTCTCAAGAAGTAGTTCTACCTAAAACGCCTGGTACAGATGCAGTGACGAGGAGCGCTGAGGATTGCAACTCCGTATCGGCAGTTTCGCACGAAAAGAGAAAACACACTGGGTGAACGATATCGAGAGAAGATGGACCGATCTAATGCCATGGCTCAATCGAAGGCATGCTGAGGCTAACTTCTATTTGATCCAGCTCTTGAGCGGACATGTAAGTTTTTAGTCTTACCTGTACAAATTTGGCAAGCCTCGGTCTTCTGAGTGCATAAATTTATTTGTTTATTTATATTTCAGGCATTATTTAGGCCTAATGTAATAACATTCCACTTGAATGTTTAGGCAGTTAGGATTATTACGTCACTTGAGAATCACATTTGAATGGTTTCCGTCGGAATGAGTTTTTCCCTGTCTTCTGGATCATTTCTTTTGATCCTAGACACTTTCATTATTTTTATTTTTTTAACATGAGATCCATATGAGTTACTAGGAATTCCATTTTTTTCTAATTCTTCTTCAGTTATGTTGAGATGTACTATTTTCTAAGTATTCGATGTCTCATTATGAAATTGTAAGGTATGAATGCTCTTACGCCAAAATTTTTGTTTTTATCATTTGTGACAATATCATTAGCATCTTCAGGCTTGTTAAAGGCTAAATTAATTTTGTTACAGCCAATTTGTTTCATGTCTTTAATGTTTTTAATATCTATGTTTTTGTTGTGTCATCGGAGTCAGCCTTGTTTTTTATTTTGTTTTTTTTTTTTTCGTAGATAGATCCATTAAAACAAAGAAGTTTTTCCTATGATCATTTTGTGATGTTTATTTATATTTTGGATGGCTTTCATTTTTTCTGCGTTTGAACTATGGCAGTCATTTATTTCAACCATATGGTTTTTAGGGCTTTGTAATTTTTTTTACAAAGACCTACTAGTTTTGCGTTCCATCTGTCCGTCTGTCCTTGCGTCACAGAAACTCCTCAGAAACTATAGCAGCTAGAAAGCTTTAACTTTGTGAATATCAGAAGTGGTGGTCTTTCAAAAGTTTAGGTCATCAAATTTTTTAACTTATAACTCTGTAGCCCTTAAAATTTTTTTTTATTAAACATAGTCGAGTGGGATACCAAATGAAAGATCTTAATTAGAGATTTTAGAAACTGAAACAAAAACGTCATTTTGTGCATTAAGGGGTCCAATTATGAAAAATGTTGAACCCCCCTCCTATAAACAGAAAAATCTGAAAAAAACCGCGGAGGTAGGTCTTTATTACAAGAGCAACAAATATCTCAGAAATCAAAATTCTATCAACTTTGTTAATAATAGTATGACATGTAAATTTTACGTTCATTCCTATAAAATCAAAACGGTACCCTTAAACTACTACAAATTTCGTAAATATATAGATTGATATAAGGTCCTTATGCTCACAAAATTCGATATCAGATCATAATCAAGTGAGTTATGTTGTTGTTGTACAGCCCCTTTTGGGCCTTCACTTAGAGATAGTTAGAGTACCTCATTATCTTGATCATATATATCAGCACTCTAGAATGTGGAATGGTCAATACCACACTTTTTCCGTGTGTCCGTCCATCCTGCTACGATACGTTCTCATTTTAAACCAGTACGTTACATAACTAAATGGGCTTAAAGTCCGTCCGAAGAATGACTCGAAACGAATCTCATTGTCACCAATAGGATTTGAACCAGGTACCTTGGACTTACGGGGTGAGTAACTCTAATCACCACACCACACGGACTAGAAGTGAGTTATAGCCATTTCAATTGAATGGAATTATAGCAACAATAACACTTGTTGATAGTTGATACATACATATTTCAAGCCGGTCTAGGCACTCTTTATTTTCTTCGGATCTCCATGAAAATTACAGGAATGCTGTTTAATTTGAATATGTTCAATTGGCCGAACATTCAGAAAAATTTTTAAGATGGAAGAACATTGCGGCGGTTATGTACTTATGAAAGAAACTCAGCGTTTTTTGGATAAATTTGAACGATTTCTTATAAAAGTATTGGACGAATAATTCAAGTAATCGATTCACGCTATCAGAAAGTTTGTTGCGAACACTTCTGCCTACTTAACTTGTTTAATACTTGTTCTATTGTATTCTTTGGTTTTATTCTTTCGGTCATGGTGGCGGACATAAAGGCTTCAATTTCGTCCATAGAGGTAAATAGACTTTTCATTGATTCTATGTGGTTTGTTTTTCATTTTTTATTAGAAGGTATAGAATTTACATTGTTTGTGAAGTCATTAACTTTTTCCGTATCCAAGGTGTCCATGGCTTCACTATTTTCACGGATGGTGTTGAATTTAAATTATGCGGCGTGCATGGGCTATCGTTTTTGTTGTTCCTTTTTATTCTTTTTGATTTGACTTCATCTTTATTTTTACTTATATTAGTTTCCTTTCCTTCCCCAGGGTCAGGAGGGACCTTCTTTTTATTAAAATGGTCTTCCATTAAAGCATAGATAAAACTCTTTACCTGTTGAAACTCTAAAATTACACATTAACTACTGTTTAAGAAGTGTGGAATTAAATGCACCTGTTATAGGGCAAATTACATATAAAAAAGGGAGATTATGAATCTACTAGAATTTTAATCTTTTTTATGAGTAAACTTCGACTGTTCAAATACTTGCGAAAGCTCTGCATTTAGATGGTTGGATGAGGAGTGGCCAACTTTGATGTGTGTTTCGGGTCGTTATCGTGTGGAAACTCCCATCGAAGTGGCATTTCCCATTCGGCATATAGTAGCATATGGTTGGTGGCTAAAATGTTTCTATGCAACACGAAACGATCCATTTTTGTAGGCATTTCGACAAAAGAGCCAACCCATCTTGCTGAAAAGCAGGGCCACACCATCGCTTTCCCACCTCCATGCTTTATTGTGTTTGTACAATTATGCGGATTTAGTCGCTTATTTTGGGTCTTTTACATCTGAATTCAATTCAATTACATCTGAATTCAACAAATAAATTTAGATTCATCACTAAATAAAACTGGTTTCTATTTTCGGAAGTCCACTTTAGTTGAGCCATTTCGATATCTCGCATAAATTTATTAAATTTATAAAAGCATTAAAAATTATTTTAAAAATTCTAACTTTTAAGGCAAACCTTTTTTCAAATTTTTATTGTAAGAATTGGTTCCTTAAATGGCATGAAACTTCTCAAGCCATTTTCCAATGTGCATTTTCGGACAGTGCTCGAACTTATAGCAAGGTTCCCCTTTTTTACCACTTGTTTCGAAGAAATAAGTGGATCTTTTTTAAATCAATGAACTATTTGTTTATCTGTTTGATACGAGGTTTTTCTGGTCCGTCACGCCAGAATTGACATTTTGCACTGTTCCAGTAGATTTGTATTATTTTTTAATTAGTCGAAAAAATATTTATTTATTAATTTTAAGTTTATTATCTATTGAAATTTGTGATTCATCGTTACTAAAAAATTCAATAATTTTTAGCTTGAACGCTGCCCCGTAATATGAACTGCCATTGCCAGACTTATGACTAAATATTACTAAATGCACAGAAACAACTAACATGAGAACTACTTTGTCAGAGGAAATGAGACTAAAATAACTGTTTCGCAAATACATATTGCCTGTTTGTTTGTTTATGAAATGTAAACAAATGAGAAAACTAAAAGTTGCTTAGATTTCGAACTGCAACCTATTGAGTTATTTTGGTTTTTATTTTTGTATTACATGTTATGAATTAGAATTTAATTTTAATTTTTATTGCAAGAAAGTAGATACATACCTAAATAAAAACAAAACAAACTATTTTGAATTTATTGATTTTGAAAGAATATATTGGACCTTTACCACTTCCATGGAAAAAGTTGCTTAGGTTTCGAACAATACTGTACATATGTTTTGTCTGACCATAAAGATCTTTTAAGAGTTTTGATACTCAATATTTCACTTTGGTCGGTGGTTTAAGGAAGTTCTCTTCTCCCACGGACGTTTACATAATATCTAATTTTTTGGACATCACTTTTTAATTTCAATTTTTTTAAACACTGGGAGAATTATACAAGTACTAGTGACAAACTTTTTCCGTTTCACCTTAAGTACCGATAACCACCCTGAGATCTATACCCTAATCTTTGTCTCTCAAAGAGGAGCATTATCTGAGTCTGGAGCCACCTTCAAAACACTTCTCACAGCACCTACAACAACTACTGGAAAATCAGCCTTGCGATTTATGAAACGAAAACTAAATCCATGACACAGATAAAGAAAGATATAGTATACCAATCCCATAAAAAACTGACCTTGAGAGGCAACAACCTTGAAAATATTTACGGTTTTCAATCCATCTTGATACAAAAGGGTTTGGAAAAGAAGATATTTGAAGGAGACTAAACACTGCAAATAAAGCCTAATTATCGACCCTTTCTAGTCTAGGGATTCGCACGGGGAAAATAAGTTTTGAATACAAAAATCACTTATAAAGCCTCTACTGCTATATAGCAAGCGATAGCCTGGACGTATTTGAATTGGATTTGATTAAAAATTTCCTTGGAAATTTTGATCAAGTTCTTAGCATATTGCGAATAGAGTAAGAGGATGTATTTTTTTGGTACTTCAATATTTGCTTCCTATATATTTTAGCCTGTTCATTTAATACGACATGCATTTGAAGGACAATATGTGCAGACAAAAAGTTTAGTTTCCATGCAAAGCTAAAAACTTTCTAAGACAAATAAACTAGCAGATTAAAAATCTACTCCTTTCCTTATTGAATAAAAGTATGTTGACAAGAAACGCAGAAAATACGAACAGAGTTTTGTTCACAATTTAACCCGGAAATCTATTTGCAAATGTGAAAACAAATTCCATCTACGTTCTACTATTCTCTGTGCTACGACATACACATAAATAAACAAATGCTAATTAATAAATAAATTCGCTCTCACCGGCCCCAACGGTTTCGGTTCTTGGAAATGATGATCGTCCTGCTGTTTTGACGATAACCTATTTGAAATGCTTGCACTAGGACTAATTGTTGATGGTGTTGTGCTTTGAATGGGAGTGCCGTCACCACCATCATCGCTGCTACATTTCATCGACTGCTGTTGTTGTTGCTGTAGTGCTATCATCGGCTCGGGAAATTGGAATTCATTTTCGTTATTGGAGCGTGCCGATCCGTGCCTGCAATTATAAGCAAAACAAAAACATACAACCAATTTAGCTTACACACTGGCCATACATGCGATCATGTGGGCGCTCCGTCATACCATCCATTCGCTACGACAGATTGTGCATTTGCATACTTACTTGCTTAGCTTTGGTGTTGTGTCTTCGGCATCGAAAAATTCCTCCGAACTCTCTGAATCACTATCAATTTTCATTTTTCAGCTTAGCAATTTTGTTGATTAAACCCGTCTGATGAAGAAGCAGTGACTTTCAATTTGCCAGCAGGCTAAAAGCGATGAAGGGTGGGTTGCATTGGATTAAAAACCCTGGAAAAAGTAACTCGAAGAAAATCGTGACAGACCGAATACTTCGTTGCACTTTCGCTGGTTCACGTCAAAACAAATGTCACTTTCGATTTTGACATTTCAAATGTGTGAAAAAGTTGAAGGGGAAATGTTGAAAGGGCTTTTCTTGTTAAGCCTTAAACGGACATCTTTGGTTGAAAATAGAACTTATTTGGTTAGGATCTCGAGTAGGCAAATAAGAATAATAAAAGGAAAAATTTAAGAAAATGTGAAGAAGATTAACTTTTCGCAAAAAAGCCGATATGATGCTATAAGACAAACCAACTCATAGTACGTACCTCTTGTAAGGAAAGATCCAATAAAAATCTATGGTACAACTGAATAAATAACAATCTTCGAAACTTGTGTTTTTCGCTCGAAATCGCGAAAATAATCATCTCAATTTGATCGAACGTTTATTCGCACGTTTTCGTCATGAATAAAATTTTGTTTGTTCTCTTGTAATATGGTGGACGTCTCAGAAGAAGCCAACACAAGAAAGCCTTTACTTCATGTGGCAAACGAAAAATTTAGTAGAGTTGCAGAGGGATCGTAATGGTGAAAAAGCCGTGCGGCGGTAGTGAATTTGAACGGAAAACCGAGAAATTAGGAGTGAAAAATAGTGAAAAGCGTGTAATGTTTTTCTTTTAAAATTGTTTCATCTGAACGGTTGGTCGACTAAGTTCAGAAAGAAATCTGTAGCATACGTTTTTCTTAGCCACTGTTTGGTATGCCTCAATATATATACTATAATCGCAATACTCTAAAATTTTCTTCTTATTTTATTTTTCCGTGACTACTCCGTAAAACTTATACCTGATCTACCTTCAGTTGCCTTAATCTAAATTATCTTGAAGATTTAATTTAATATATCCAATATATCTAGTGGTGTCGCACAAAAGGGACACTGCTTGAAACCCATCGTACAATAAGTACATCGTTAGAAATTGATTTGTTGAATTTTCGCTAGTAATTATGAACTCTTCTACGATTTCAACGTTATAAATGGAAGCACAGCTTCGTTGGTTAGCCACTGATGGTTTTAAATATTATAAATCTAAGGCCTTCTTCACCACCTCTTTTACACTATTATTAATTAGATCACTAGATCACTATTATTAATTAGATTGAAATTTGGAATAGTCAATTTGTGTATACTGCGGAATTTCGATAATTTGGTCAATATGTCGGTTGCCGCTTCTTTTTCGTAACAGAAATTGCTAGCTATTTGAAGAGTTTCAAGATCATTCCGATGATAATGCACTAATTCATCAAGTAACTTTAATAGCGCGATAAGTTGTTTACTACATTCCCAAATTTCTATTTTCCGTAAACTCTTCAGACCGCCCACTGCCTCCAAGTTATTGTAAGCATAATTATTACTAATAATTAGTTCTTCTAAATCAATTTGAGTCCGACACATGATTAATCATCCAGTAAACGGCACCCAGCCAAATTAAGCCTTTTTAATTTCACCACTTCGCACAAACGAATAGAATATTCCGATTCCACTGTTTCACAGCACTCTAAGCTAAGCTCTACTAAATTTACCAAATTCATTAAGTGCATTCCTTTTATATCATAATCTAATAGTCCTTAGGATCTTAGTGAACACGTATGACGAGAATATCGTCCAGACGGTCATGCCCGAGACCTTTTTGTAAGCTATAAATTTTCAAACCCTTACATATTTCTAAATACGTTGGGAAATCAGGGTTCCATGGATAATAAATTCAAATTTCTTTGATGTTATGACAATAACAAGAAACTAAATGAAAATGTTCATTGCACTGTATTTCGTCTATTGGATCGGGCCAAGGACTAACACGCTTGATTTGCTCACCAAAGCGTTTCAATATTTCTTCAACTTCGGCTAATGTGAAGTTTTGAGATAGTTCATCTTCTTTCAAACGGTATTTAACACCACCACATGTGATTTGTGATGTTCCATCTCTTTGAATAGCTATCATCTACCCTAACTTTTGGAAACAGCTTCCAAAACTAGATTTAATTTTTAATGGCGAGGTTGAATGCAAACCATATCTTGCTCCGGAACTTATTTCGTTAAATTGATGATGTGAGCACTGCGGATATTTCATCGTAAAACTTACTTGCAAACCTCCAAATCCTTCTATATATTTATCTATAACTATGTCACTTTCCTCGAAAAGATATCCTCCATCACTTGTTTGTCGTGGGGCTTCATGTTTCGTTCAATGTCCTTTACTAACGCCAGCCCTATTTCTGAAATAAACACCTTTAAGATTTATAGCCAAATTGAAGCAAGGATAAGACTTACAAGTTGAACTCCAACTGCACTCCTGAAAACGATGCTTCCTTGTTTTTTGCCGTGCTTGTCGAGGTGGACTGTAAGTCAATTCTTTTAGGACAATAAAATGACTGGTGAGCACGTGGATTATCTAAAGATGTATTCTTACCTACCACAGGCCGCACAAATGATGTTGCGATCTCTGCATTCGCACGGCTTTGTCTGACAGAATATGGGAACTTTTTCCTGATTCGTGACTTCAGAATTTAGCGAACTCGGACACAAAATTTTCCTCCTGTCTTCCTTTTCTGCGCTCGACTTTTCACACACAGTGACCTTTCCTCTTGGAACGCACCTTGTGAAGGTTAACCATTCATCCGAAACATGACATCCTCCACCCTCCAGACGGGTAAACGCAGGGTAGGGTAGATTCATTACGAGTGTCCTGAGTTCGGGCGGTGAAATGTAAAAAGCGCTGATCATATGGAAAAGTGTGTAAGAAAACGGGGGGATTTTGTACGCCTCCAAATTAATCATCAGCATCCATTTGATCCTACGGCACCTCATTTCCATCGAGAATGTCGCGTAAATAAGTGTCGGAAACTTATTGTCATTCTGGAGCACCTGCACTATTTGAGAAAGGTTGACGACGGGAAAAAGAAAGAAGTTGGGTAAGTGCATTGCCAAGAAACAGACGAGCAGTTAAAAACAATCTGTACATAGAGTTGAAACGAAATTTGGTTTGTGGAAATATTGCACTGATGCCTGCCAACTTGCTGTTGATGCTCCCGTTGTTTGCCTGAAGGGTTTCTGTTTCTTGTGTTCTGTTACATGTCGTGATTCAGAGTGACTCTTGCATAAATCAAATTAGAAAATGTGTTAAGGAAGGTATTTGATCGTTTGTTTGTTCGATTTGATAAAACATTAACTGAGCGAATGACAACCAAACCATACGAGCTATTCAAAAAGCAAATATCACCATTTTAAGCGCGGATAATTTGAACGCAGGTTTATCAACTCAGGAATAACCAAAGTAAAGTGTTGGCACGACAATTCACTATTTCATACAGACTGTAAAAAGTAATAGTATTTCGGCCGGGATTGATACACTTTTTGGAGGAAGCTTTTGTTCCGTATTTATACCACCCGATGGATCTACTTTCTACGTGAATTGTCATATATTTCCAATTACCTATGAACAGCCGTTGTTGGTGGTTTTTAAATCAGCAAATGAACTCAAAGGATGTCGCGATGTAGAGGAGCATTATTTTTTTAAATTTACTGTACCCCAGAGGGGAACGAGATTTTTATGATTACTGACGGGATCAGCGGAACACCCGTACTCCAAAGAGCTCATTTGTCTCCGCTGATTAGAAGGAAAGAGTCAAACCAACGAATCGGCTATATGCAATAAACACTGCTAATACTTTTTCCTAAATCCATCAATACCGAAAACAAAATTAAAGATAAGGTTCGATTGAAGTATAATTCCAATTTGTTTATATAAAACGCTATCTTTTCACATATATAACATTGTCAAGGTAAAAATTAGAAATTTAGTGTGCATGCCATTAGGTCAATGGTTTCAAAAGCATTGACCACTCGTTGACATCATTGTTACTCGCCTACACCATCTACGAGCTGTTGGGTAAGTACCCTTTTGGTTCTTTTTTTCTTGTAAATGCATTGTGTATTGTAGTATTGAATATTCATTTTATTTTTAATAATGAGCCACTATGATGACATACCATTTCTAGGAGGTTTTTGCTGGAAAATAGAATAGATTTTACACAATCATTCATTAAATCGCTTGTGTCTCATACATTTCTTTTCTTCCCGTAACTGAAAAAGAAACGCATTTTTATAATTTTTGATGAATTAACATGAAATATTAAAGTAAGTTAATTATCGGAAAGTCAAGAAATAAAAATGTTTTGTAATTAAATTTAAAACTCGGTTTTTCCATTTGGTTGGATATATACCAACTCTTTGCATTCTTTAAGCAGATAGTGTCAACAGAAATGGGGTGTACAAAATAATACTTGACATTGACGCCTCAACAAAACTAGTCTATATGATCAAAGTCACGACGCTTAACACAAAGTGCCTGGTTATGCCAAACAGTGAACAAACAGACAGCTTCAAAATGGAATCAGGCTTAAAACAAGGGGATAGGCTTGCGTCAATGATCTGGAACACATCGTCAGGAAGACAACAGCTTAAACCTCTGATATCCTCATGTTCAAGTCCACATAATTGGTAGCGTATGCTGATGATGTCAACATTATGGACGGGTTAATCTCATATTCTAAAGGAGCCTTCCTGAGTCTAGAATCTGAAACAAACCAAATTAAACTACAAGTAAACGAAACGAAAACTAAATTCACGATTCAAACGAGGAAGAACACCTAAGCCCGACTAAACGTAACCGTAGGAGACTATAACATTGAAAGTGTGGATAAATTTGTGTATTTTGGAGCCAACTTGAATTAAAGAGGCGCCAAAAAGGATGAGATTGGAGGCCACATAAATACCGCAAATATAGCCTTTTGCTCCGTACTTCCCGTTTTAAATTCTAGAGTTGTGCACATGCAAAGTAAGCTTCGTATTTACAAATCACTAGTGAAACCTGTGCTGTTTTATAAAAGTAAAACATGGACCCTGACGATCGAATCCAAAAAGGCAGTGGACATATTGGAACGCAAAGGGCTCCGGAAAATCAAAGGTCCAGTGACACAAGGAACAGAGAGAAGACTGCGTTTCAACGATGAGATGTACGAACGTTTTGATCAAAAACCTATAATATAGTATCTGAGAGCGTTTTGACCTGATCATGGAGAAACTTGAAGAGAAAGCTGTCGCTTTCAAACTTAGAATTTTTTAGTGTTGAACTATAACATATGAATATTTTTGTATTTCTGAAAATTAATCACAACTTAGGCAACATATGATTAAAAAAATAATCTTGTATTCAATTATGTGCTTCTCTTGAACCAACATATTGAAAAAAATAGCATGGAGACGAGGAGGAATATCATGAAACCTAGAAAAATAAAATCCCACAAACCATGATCTAAAGTCTATCAGACACGACTTTTGCGATATAGGAAATGGAGCTGATAAATAAGGCACCGAAGCACATTTTACATAACATAAACCGTAAAAAAGACCTTGCACAATTAGCAATTGACACTGAACAAGCCATTAACAAACTACCGCAGCAACAACAGAAACATGCAAGACATACTGCAGTAGTTATACTATAAAAAATTCACTAGCATAATTTAAAACGAATTTTCACGAAGACCATAAGATATTAAGATTCAGGAAAAACTTGCGGCCAACCTACTGACAGTGACAAAGGCTGATAAATGATATATAAAGCGTACGTATGAAAACAACAGACATCATTAACACAGACTTACGTATTGCTATTTTACATACAAACTCCACTAATTTTTCCTCCTAATAATAAGCACCACTACATTAACCCAAATCCATCCACACCATCCCTCAAACCCCAACATAAACTCCATAAGTCTAATATCCCTATTTGAACTGTTGTCAATTACCGCTCAGTTCCTGCATACCAATTAACACGGCACTTGGCAACGATGCTGGCTGATTCCATGCACCCTGATGACAAATACACATTAAAGAACAACCGCAATTCAACGAACTCAATCACCTCTCTAGTATTGATTGGCACTTGTCGACTTTTATCTCTAGACATCACCAACCTCTTCACATCTATACCCGTCGATGAAACACTGACCATGATAAAAGAATAACTTTCATTCAATAACAGCCAGCGGTTTACATATCAACAACTCAATCTTCTAAAGACCATAATCAAGGAGAACCATTTTATGTTCAGTAATAAAACATAAGTTGCCAAGGACGGTTTGGGTATGGGACATCCAATTTCCTCAATTATATCAGAAATATTTTTACAATTTCTGAAAAAAGTCTTTATACCCAAAATTATCAAAAGCGTCAATGTGATATTTTACAAAACAATATGCACTTGAATCACAAGATCATAAACAAGACGAACTGCTTACCTACATGGGTGAAATATACTCGAATATAAATTTCATTATTGAAACAACTATATGGACGGGGACAAACATGACTAGACTACGAAACTTACAGAATTTTAAAACTCTGTTCCCACGAAAAATATATGCCTTTAATAAATGATTTAGTGTGAACTTACCTGCAAGAGTATCTACCAACATTGTAAGAAGAAAGTTGATGTCGACGTTTTGACATCTGTAAATGAAGTTCGTTTGACGGGTGAAGGCGGGTTGTTTTACAGCTTGACAGGAATTAAAAGTGTAGTTAGTAGTTAATATTAAATATAAAAATTTGTATTAGTTGGTGACGATGGCGAAGCGGAAATCTGATAATGCGATTCCGGCGGAAGAAAACGATCTCCTCTTAATAAGACCTCTGTAAGAAATTTGTTTAAGTGTTACACATGATAAGTTCACCCAATCCTCAATTTTTAAATTAATTGTACTTTCACAATATTTTAAGCGGCTTACATTGTATGATGTTTTGCTTTCATGAGAAATATTAAAGCAACTGATAATTTTATCCCAACATTTATTGAATTCTCTTTGGGGAACAGCCACCTTGTCAGCTAACCTATGTTTGAGTTAATTTTGTTTACATTCGACTTGGAGGTAAATAAGCCGCAATGCAGTCTGCTGCTTTTGTATAGTTAATTATTTACTTCAACTTAGGTTTACAAATTAAATACAAAGCTTAAAAAAATAGTTATTGGTCTTGAGCACTTACAATAGCTTTATATGGTCAAAATTTCGAAAAAATGGAAAATTATAATACAAACAAATTCAGTATATGATTATTGCACTCAAAAGGGTATTCGCAATTCGTAGTATGCAAATATTAATCCTTATCACGTCCGAACGCTTGATAGACTTGTTAATATAATGGTAAGCCACTTAAGCTGAGGGTCCACTGGTTCGGTAATCGTTAAATAAAATTTTAGAGTATCTTTTAAACTAAATTGGGTGGTAGACCAGATAATAATCCGGCCAAAGAAATAGCCGGGCTAAGTAAAACGCACTGCCCAGCGGGTGCGATGCTTTGCCCTGACTACTGCGGGACTGATTCACATGTTGTGCACAAAAACGGGCGTACAAAAAAAATTTTTAGTAGTAAGGGTAAGGCTAGAGTGATGTTAGTATAAATATTTAGAGGAACAGGCAAAGAAAGGACCGTGATCCTCTTTTAAGTGTGTACAAGATCGAAACAAATATAATTTACTGGGCGAAAAGCCTGTGTCAAATACATGCTTAAAAATACATGAGCCTTAGTATCGTAAGCTATCATAACTAAACGATATGTGTGCGAACCGTGAAAAAAACATATTGTGTAATGAATACACTTATAAAGCCTATGAAGTGAGCACCCTTTGTGTCTACCTATTAGTGTGACTTCATTCTGATAAAAAAAGAAAGAATTCCCTATTATCGAAGAGCATAACTCTATTGTATGTCAGAGAGTTAGAGTTTAAAAAGACAGTGAGAGCTGGTTCCTTTAGCGGGAAAATGTCAAAAAACTAAAAAAAAAAAAAAAAAAAAAAAAAATAATAAACCTCAATGAGCTCTCCGTCTTTCAATTCTGTATTCTGTTATGCGCTGATACCAAAAATCGTGCCGTTTTTTATATCTTAATATTTGCACTGTCAATGAAGGTACCAAACTCAATTACCAAATTTCTGTAATTTTTGACCAGGATATCCATTACGGTGGCAACAGGGTTTGCTTTAGTTAGCCACAGGGAAGACTAATGAGGACCCGATTGGGTTTTCGAGATGGGTCGTAAATAGCACCACTCGCCCCATTCCTCCGGATCTCCCCAGGCGCTGCGGGACGAGGTACAACTTACGGTAACTAACAATCCGAGAGATAGAGAGTAACACTCGGATAGTGCGCACATTCTGTTTAATTTGTTTAAAAATAAGTATTTCCCGGTGTGGCGATATTTGTGAATTAATATTGATAAAAAACACAAAAAAAGGCTTTAACTGACTATACCTCTTTCCTTTCTCTGATAATTTAATTTAGTTATAGTTTTCAATAATGAAAAGTTCAGTAGTTATCAATAATGAATTTAATATTATAGTATTCTGTTCGGAACCGTATAAAAAAAACATCAACTTGAAGTAAAATTCACAACACTTTATTCCTCGGTCAATGCAGACTAACTAATGACCTCTTACATTCGCTTAAGTTTAACATTGATTCTGTTCTTACTACTTTATTGGCAATATTGCTTGGCAATATTGCGATATCGTGAATTGCACATTCTGACCTAGATACATTTGTACTATTATCGATGGGTTTTGCAACATATGATATTGCACCAATAGCTGAATTCGCTTGAACTGTATCTAGGCTACCTTCAGTTGCCTGTAAATGACCTTTATTTGGAGTGCAATGAAATTTAGCATTGCTTGGGGCATTATCATATCGTCGTTGCTACGCCTAAGTCACCTAAGTGCAAAATCTTCTTTTTGAGAACACATCAATCAAACATTGTGAGATATCTGAAAAATCGTATTTTGTATAATGTTGGTTCAGATTATTGTCAAATATGCGTAAAAGGCCTTCTTTCACTATTCTACTATAAGATTTAGATTATGGTTGACCATGGTGTCAGAAATGTCTCTTGGAGTTACACTTCGATGCACAAGTAAATTTGAAAACAACACGTTCAATGTAAAAGTTGTATTTTATTTTTCTTATTGAACATTCCGAATTTGAAAAAAAAAATATAAATTAGGGTTTAAATTTGGCTACGGTCATTTTTAGTCATCTACGTCCTTATGTTAGTGCTTAGTCATGTTCGTACCTGAATTCCTCTTTTTGATGGGGCTCAGCCACGTTGTCCCTCTGGCCAGACGAACCTGTTATACCGGTATAGTATGTGTGAAATGGCTTTGGGGTGGTCAGCCCCTTGCACATTTTTATCAGATCCGTTTTTTTCACTGTTGAAATCGGAAGCCGTTGGGTGTCGCCCGTGGTGGGGCTTGATTGCTGGGTCTTCCTTTAAAAGTCCTTAGATTTACAGGTACCAATTCATTTTTATAGTCTTCTGTGTAGAATACAGCTACTCCATCGTCAGTCTTCCTATACTCAAGGCAGCAAACCTTTTTCCAAGGAACAACTCCTTTGTGAAATTTTTTTGCCAACTCGGTGAAATCGAAAAAATCGTCGTATTCCATTGTTGTCACATGGAATGGTTTAGGATTGTTACGAGCACTTCTAACAATTTGAAACCAACCTTCTGGAACATAAACTGGAATGTTTTTGGATTTCCTTTCCACTTTCGAGTGAATCGAATCACATTTCAACTCAGAATGTCCTGGCTCGAAGAAAGAATGTTTGATTAGGTGCAATGTGGTAGTTTTTAGTAGCAACCAGCGAGTTTTTATTCTGTCCAAAACAAGAATCAGACATCGTGCTTATTTGGCGAATTTCTGAGTCAGCTCCTAATTTCATTTGAACGTACTTCATTAGACAAGAGGCTTTTTCATTAGCATCTCTTTTACCATTCGTTTCATCCCACATAAAACAATTGCCGTCATTCATGTGAATTGACATCGAACATTGTAAAGTTATACACGGCTAGCTTGCGGAGATAAAATATTTGAACCCCACTGCCCTTGGGAACATTAAGAACGGCCTCTAAATCAAAGTTAAATGACAAGCCGTGATTATTTGCTATTGATGATAAATTTCTGTCGTTATTTCTAGACTCCTGAGCTGCATCCTTCCTCTCAATGTGCTTATTATATTCAACCTCTAATGCCTCTCTGTCACCTATAGATGCCGCTCGATACACCAAACATTTATAGCACAGATCCTTCTTTGGACGAAAAAATCCAACATTAAACCCTCGGAATATTTTTCTAAATTTATCAAACGAAACTTTTTCCTTTCCATCCTGTACACAGCGTTCCACAAACAGTCTGTACATAATAGAGATGTTCAATGTTGCATCTAAATATTTTTTACTAGAAGATTTGCGGCAATAGTGTGACTCCATTGTTGAAAAAAACAAATGAACTCCCGAATGTACCCGAATGTACTTTTCAGCTTCAGAGGATAGTTTGTTGGATGGAGTATGACGCCCTCTCATGTCTGGTTCTACTATTCCCGTGTCCGTAATTTTTTTCAATGTACTACGTACTAAAGCTTCTGTGATGTTCAGGGTGGCTAGGAAAAATTCACGACATACCTTAATTTTATCATTGCCAACAGTCAGAATATAAACACGAGTAAATACTCTCTGTGTAGTATGAGCCCTAGTTGAACGCTTCTTGGCTGTATTACTCACATGTTGAGCAAGAAAGGATCTTTGATGATCTATTGATGGGGACATTCTAAAACCGTCATAGATTTTTCGCCTATTAGCTTCGCTAACGAGTGAACTGCATTGGTGATTAATCTTTCCAATACAAGGAGATGGTAGCATGGGACGGGCGGCATATTCTACACCTCTGAATCCAGAATATGACTCAACCTTCAATCTCTTCTCAAGACGAATTTGCTTCTTCCATTTTCTTTTAACCTCGTTTTTCAGGCAGTCCACCATTGATTTCTCCATGCTCTTCGTTGTTTGAACCTGAAGGTCCTGGTTGAGGTGAATTCCAAGAGACCTCACCTTGGTCATTCCTGTTCGATGCTGAAAGAAAAAGATGGAGAGTACAATGATTATTCCTCAGAATAATCCAAAGAAAAAAAGAATAATGAACAAAAAGAGTGCTTTATTGAGATTACCTCTTATAAGTTGACTTTTGTGGAATACTGAAGATGGAGTACCAGGAAACAAGCTGCTGCTGTCACTGTCAGATGATTCATTTTCAGGGAAATAAGTTTCATCAGAATCTGAAAACGTTTCCTCTCTCTCCCTATTAGCGCACGTTGTAATAATTTTTCTCGGCCTGGTTGAATACATTTTCAAATCTCAAAAATCTGCTTCCAGAACATCAAAATTACAGAAACACGACTAGTACCGAAGCGCAGGCGATAATGATTAAACTGAAAATCTGCGTTGGTCAGAAGCAGTTGAATAAATACCACATAACCAGGTTACTATGGAAACTACTTCTCGTCACATTGAAAGTGAACATCGGCGAACCATTTCAGAGAAGAACAAATGAAGTACGCTTTGCTAGACTCACCCAAGTGGTAGATAAGTTACTTTGTCGAAGTATAAAATGACAATTTTGTAGATCTGTGAAACGTTGAATCATAATTTAACCTATTTGGGATTGAAATTCAAATGCATACCTTTGTCATATTGTAGAGTGACACCTAACAATTATGAGAATCAACTTAGCTAAAAATATATATAAATGCACTTAGGTGACTTTAGCGTATCATCGACGATATGTTACTCCTCCCCAATTAAAATAAAGATTCGCCTGAATCTTCTTATTTACTTTTGGAGACAATTTTATCTTCAAAATAATCGTTAACAAAATTATTGCAAGTGCTATTATTGTAACAATACCTAAATTTATTCCACAAGAGATGTTTTTGTGTATTTTCAGTTCATTGACTTCCTTAATATTATCGAAATGACTGGTCATTAAATTATCAAATGATACTGATTTAAGAAATTTAACAGATTATTCTGATAGAAATATTTATCTTATTGTAAAAAGTTTCTTGACCTATTGTAATTGAACAATTATTAAATTTTATAAGATAGTTATTTTTTAATACAATTTTCCTATCATCGCATTTATGCTTTAATTCCTCCTCATTTGCGTTTTTTATTAAAATCATTTCTTCATCAATAACACATATTTTTGTTTGGTTCTCATATTTCAAAATACTATTTCTTTTTATGACACAATGTAGACTTAACTTGCGTTCCCGTAAACTCAATTCTGGGTCATATATGTTACATATGCTTTATCATCAATTTCTACAATGAATTTTTCTTCATTATTTATTTCAAAATTGCTTTCGTCAGTTAGTGGAGTGATTAATTTTAATTCAACGGATACAAAATCTTTGGATATTTTAATTGCAATAATAATGTATTTGCCTTTGTATTCCAAAATTCCTATTTTTGCTAATTTTAATTTATAAAAGTCAATATGAAATTCATTAATTTCATTCGCCGTGAGAATACTAGGATGAATCAGATTGTATTTAGCTCATTGTTTTATTTGGATCTGGTCAACTTTGTTGTCTAGAAATTTTAATTTAATCGACTGATCTGTGAACAACTGTTGTTGCATCAATTTTTTGTGACCCCCTATTCCTTCAAAGGCATTGAAAAATTTTCTCCTATCCCTACTTATAACTTGACTTTTTTCTTCCACAACTTGTAAATGCTCTAAAATTTCTTCTCTATCAGTATTATCCATAGTACCAAAAAGCCATTTCTGTGTAGTATCAACAATATTTAACAATCCTCGCTTTTGTCTGGTACCAGCAATAATGAAATGTACCTTTGCCTCTATTGTTTTTATTTGTATTATATATTTTTATCTAGATTATTTATATCCAAATGTTTTAAATTCACTTTTATGTTAGGAATGGTTTCTAAAATACTATCTGGATTAATCATATGTAATATTGTATTGGTTTGATTGATTATTTGCACCTCTCTTACTTTAATTTTCACATACCCATTCTGCTCCCTAATTGGTGTCATCTGTAGGACTCCTAGCGCTGTTCGTTTCATCATCAACATTATGATCAGTATTATCTGCAAACATTATATGGTCTTTTTACATGTCTTTGATGAACATTATCCAATTTTTTTATCTTGTACCTAGTTTCTTCTTTGTGTTTGCCATGCCTGTAATTTTTTATAGGACCTTCCTGCCTTCGTTCTACGTAATTTTCTCTTTTCTCATCAAGTTTGTTAATCTTATTTTTTCTTGCTTCTTGAACTAACCTTCTCAGTTTGCTATCCTCTACTTCTTCTTCTTTTCCAGGCATGTTCGAATGATCGAATGATATCTATCATTATAATTACCAACAACCAACTGAATTTTCGCCTCAACCAATAAGTCTATACCTGTAATTTTTTCTAAAATTGTAGAATGCTGCCTCTCAACATCCGCATTACCCGCATGGTTATTCGGTTTGGTCCAATGTACCTCGACATCACTTTTACTAAGAAATTCCTTTATTTGCTCAGATTTGAATTTATTGTCCATTATAATTGTTTTAGGTTTTCCGTACTTAGAGGAGTGTTCTACTAAAATTGTCTTTTTAAGTAACCAGTTCCTGTCATTGATAGCATAAGCTACTGCAAACTTTGTCAGTTTATATATTATAGTCACGAATGATTTTTTTTGTAAATGTAAAATATCTAGATGAATTATCTCATTTTTTTCGGTAGGTGTTTCTGTGATCTGAAATTTTGGTTTGATAGGGTTCCTATCGTATTTGATCTCCTTACACTGACTGCAATTTTTAATCACTAATTGAATGTGTGCCTGAAGCTTTGGATAGTATATTTTGGATTTCAGTATGTAGTACGTTTCATTGATGCCAATGTGCATTGATTTCTGAGTGTGATACAGTGAGATCTGTTTATGGGCTTCTTCTACAGTTTCTATTTCATTAGCTCAATTTAAACACCTTATAAAATTCACTGCGAAAATAATTCTATAATAACTTGTTGTACCCGGTTATAATCATGATCCTCAACTTCTGAAAATATTCCCGTTTTACCCTTTTTAATAAATCGAATTAATACATCTTTAATTTTATCGATTCCTTCGAGTTGATTTAAGTAAATTATTCTTCTTCCGTCTAAAATTTTTATCTCTTTTCGAATACTATATGTTAATATAAGTTGGGTCCGATATTTATTAACAATTTTGTCCTTAATACCTATATGGTCCAATTGCTGTTCGTCTGTAGAATGAACAGTAGCAGTTAAAGCTAAATTAGAATCGCTATCGTTATCATCTTCAATTTTTGGCGTATTTTCTAACCTACTAAGGAAATCTGCGACCACATTCTCTTTACCTTTTAAATATTCGATTTCAAAATTATACTCTTGAAGTTTCAAAATCCACCTCTGATTCCGCTGACAAGATTCCTTGCTTTTATATTACTGTTCAAATATTTAATAGGCAAATGATCAGTTACAATTTTGAATTTGTGTCCATATAAATATGGACGAAAATGTGTTACAGAATAAACAATCGCTAAGAATTCCTTATCAGTGATACTGTAATTCTGATCGTATTTATTGAGCGTTCGAGAAACAAAACACATTGGATGACCATCTTGCGATAAAACGGCCCCAATTGCGTAGTTACTTGCATCTGTGGTTAACACAAATTTCTTATCAAACTCTGAATACTCCATAATTAACCGCTTCAGAGTTTCAAACGCTGATATGTATTGTGAGTCACGGACATTAATTTTCTCATCCTTTTTTAAATACTTTATCATTGTATACGCCACCTTGGCATAATCCCTAATAAACTTCCTATAAAACCCTGTCTTAGGCAAAGAAGGTTCTTCAATTTCTTTTATCTTATTTGGATTTGGACTTATGCCCTCTCGACTTAAAATATGTCCTAAGAATTCTGTATGTCGTTTCATAAAACTACATTTATCACCTTGGATTTTCAAATTGTGCTGTTGTAGAATTTTAAGTATGACTTCTAAAGACTTGAGATTTTCTTGTTAACTAGTGGAAAAAATTAAGATATCATCCAAATAAACGACGCAAATCACATTTATCTGGTCCCGCAAACGTCAAACATCATTCTTTGGAACATACGAGGAGCATTCTTTAAGCCGAATCTTTATATATTCAAACAAACCCATAGGTGTAACAAAGGCTGTCTTTTCAATATCTTCTTCAGCAATAAAGATCTGATGGTACCGTGTTGCAAGATCTAGTGTACTAAAATACTGCGCCTTCCCCAACTTATCCCATATTCCTTCAATATTTGGCAATGGATGTTGATCATCAACTGTTACCTCATTCAATTTTCGATGATCCATTACTATCCTGTACTTCTGAACACCCAAATTATGCTGTTTCTTTAGAACTACAATTATGGGTGAGCTATAGCGGCTATTGCTTTTGCGAATTATGCCTTGGCTCTCCATTTCTTCAATCTGTCTTTTCGCTTTAGCCTCATGTTTAGGTGGATACCTGTATAGCTTTGAATTAATGGCTTGATCAGTAATTGTCTTAATACGATTTACCACCGAATTCGTATTTGTGAGTTGGTCGCCATCTTTAAATATTAAACCCTCATACTTCCAAAGTATCTTTCCCATTCCTGTCCATTCTTCATCATTTAAATGCTCCAAACAAATTTGCTTAGTGTCGGTTGTCTCCAAGACATTCACCTCCTCTGTTGATTTTGAAATAAACAGAATTTCCTCTCCATTTGACAAAGTAATTCCTTTACAGCCTATGTCTATCGATTTTACATTTTTTCTAATCCAACCCATTCCAATAAGGAAGTCATATTCCATATCAAGTGCAATTTTCACCCATTTCATTCTAGCATTACTTGGCTGTTTGAATTGAAATGGACACTTTGTTTTAATCTGTTCAGTAAATTTTTCGACAACACCCCTAATTGTATTAATTTGCATCGATTTCGAATAAATCTTTTAGTAAAAATGGCATGATACTCTATTAGAATTTAACAAACTGATCGTTGACCTCGTATCTATCATTGCTACGAAATCATCACTATCAAACGAAATTCTAATAAACATTTTTCTATTATTCGAGGCTAGTTTATAAAAAACTCTTCAGATCCTAACTGATTCAAATCTTCTTTGTTAATATTATCAACATCCATTTGTTCTACCCCATTTCGTTCTATTCTCCTCTGCCCGGAATTTCTATTGTCACTAAACTGTTGTCTCACTTGAACCGTTCGATTTGAAAAATTCTGCCTACCCGGTGTGAATTCATGTCTTCTAACTTGATTCGAGTCACTTTTCCGAAACTGACCGGATTCATTTAACTTCAAGTTTTTCGATGTATCACCACTATTTCTGATGGCACTACTTGATTCATTTTTAACAAAATGTTTCGAACTATTAAAATTTAAATTTTTCTAGGCCATTTTTTTTTTATCAATATTTAAATTAAATCTGTTCTGCCCAATGTATCGGTGTAAATTGGTTCTGATTGTTGAAAGCGAAAATTGATTAAGAATTTTTGCCGCTAATGACCCGGCTACGATTTCGTTTGTTTTCAGAATTAAGGCACTACTTACGCATGTTATAATTTCTTCTTTGTTATCACTAAAGCTAGCACATTCCGTAATATTGTCGACGAATTGTTGTATTCTATTTAATAATTCATGAATGGTAAATACCTTGAGATAGCTGATTTCCGTGGCTATCGTTATCTGAGCCTTTGTCGGTCTGTAATGGGCACGTAATTTCTGCTTACATTGTTCCGACGATCGCGGTACCTCCATAGCAAGATCATTTTTCGCCTCTCCGATAACCTTTTCATTATAGATGACCTCATAAGCTATACCAGCCTGTTCGCCAAACTCCTCAAAAATGCGATCCACTCTTTCAGTAAAAGATGCGAGTGTTCCCGGCTCACCTTTGAAGCTCTGAATATGTTTAACCCTTTTTTCTACCGCAGCCTGAATACTCACTGGTGGAATCTGCCTCAGTAGAAGCTCCGTCAGGGCCACCAGGCACTTTTCAATCTGGGGTTGATTAGCCATCTTGATGTTCTGATGGATAAAATCGTCTTTGTCACCCTTTCCGCTACTGTTGTACTGCGTTTTTTTTCGTATAGTGGTAAATTTCTGTTCTTACTGCTTTATTGTCAATATTGCTTGGCAATATTACAATATCGTGAATTGCACATTCTGACCTAGATACACTTGTGCTATTATCGATGGGTGTTGCAACATATGATATTGCACCAACAGCTGAATTCGCTTGAACTGTATCTAAGCTACCTTCAGTTGCCTGTAAATGACATTTATTTGGAATGCAATGAAATTTAGCGTTGTTTGAGGCATTATCATATGTTACTCGCGTTTTCCATTTTATCGATTTATAATCACCTTTCTCCGAATGTTTTAATCTTCACATAACTTCCTACGTTACCAATTATATATTTTTATTTCGTAACTATCACATCGCCGTTCCACTGCCCAATATGGTACACGATTTTCGATCACTTTCGGAGGGAGTTCGCTCGTCCAAGGCAAAAATTTTCACGAATAATGTCACTATCGGTGCTGGACGCTTCCAATTAAATGAGAATCTTCACTAGGGCATTGTCCGCCTAATTTTCATGAAATTTAATTTTATTAACTGGTTCCTTGCCCATTGTATATTTTTATTTCATATCTATCACATGCGTTTGCCAAGTTTTCACAGGGTTTGCTTTTCACTTTTAAGGATATACTAGCCTTTTTTCCAAGTTTTCTTCGCTGCGCTTTGGCCGTCAACTTCAACCACCTTCGCTCGTGCTTTGAAAAACAATTAATCCAATCAGAAGATTTATTATGCATTTGATACCTGCCTGTGAGGAACATTCACTTCATTTTCCCTTCACCAATTGACTATTTTTACTAAAATCGCGTCCTGTCTGTCCGTCTGTTCGTCCGTTCGTGTGTCACAACACTTTTTCTCGCAAACTACTTAAGCTAGAAACATAAAATTTTGTATGCAGGTGTAAAGTGGTGCTCTCTTCAAAATTCAACTACAAAAAATTTGTATAAGGTATTTGAAACGGGTCTCCCCACGCAGGGGAGTGGCGCCCGAAAAAAAATTTCATCAAAGGTAGCCCATATGGGTATCAAATGCAAGGTCTTGATGATAACTTTTCAAAACGGTTCTTAATTTGACACTTTTTGCTTCGTAAAGCGCACAGGGAGGGGAAATACACGCGATTGGACACCTGTGATCCCATAAATCTGAAAAAATCATAGAGGTAGGTGTTTATGAGTACAACAACAAAAAATACCTTAGAAGTCAAAATTCGCTCAACTTTGTTAATAATAGTATGATATTCGAATTTCATATTTTCCCCAATAAAATCGTATAGGTATCCTGAACAAAATTCGATATTTAAGTAATCCTACAAAGTGTTCTTAAATTTTGTAAGTTTGAAAAAAATCGAATGCTACACACGGAAGTTATAGCTATTTGAAATTTCTCCAATTACAACAACAATAACACATGATTTTGGTATTTTATGGACTTTCCATCGAATCAGTCACTGCAGTTTTGATTTGATTTTCTTGAAATTTCAATGACATTCATATTTTTGGGAATTCATGATTTGAGTGTTTTTTGTAATTTTGAAACAAAATGGCGACCGTTGAAAATAGAGAAACAATGGATTTTCTTTTAAACCTGCACATTTTTTTTTACATTTCAGAGAAGTTGGGTACAAAACCTTTCTGATATGAACGTAGGTCTGTCTACCCAACTTGTTTACATTTTTTTCGATTCCTTTAATTTTTGCTACCTTGATTTTATATTTTTACATTTTCACTTTTAAATAACATGAATAATTTACTTTGAAATCAACCAATATTACATGAACGTTATTAATAATAATGAAAATTGGTAAGCAGTCCGCTTTATTAAAATAAATAAACAATTTTTAAATCAATCAACTACCTCCACACCATCGAAATTACTAAATTGTCATTAAACTATTATTTCTAAGCTGTGTTCGCACCACCTAAACGTAGTCCCGTGATAACCCTTTGAAGTTATTAAAGAAACCTAATTCGACTCTATTTGTTTTTCATGTATTACATCTTAAAAAATTTGTGATCGAAATCAACCACTTCATTGCAATGCCTACATATTTCTGAATCTACGCGTTTTGCTTTAAACAGTCTCAAGTTGGTGTAACCTTTGTTGACCAGGATTCTTTTAATAGACTTGATTGTAGGACGTCTAATCGCCAGAGTGTGGAAACTCTCAAATGGTGGGCGCTTTTCAAGATATACTCTGTGAGCCCTAGTCCTTTGTCTAGGCAACGATTCCTCCGTTTAATTCTTGGCGCGATAATATCCATGATGTCATCATACTCCACGTGGGTGTGTATCTTACTTTGAGCAATTCGGCTCTATCCTTGGTAATGAGTTCTTCAGTAATTTCGTATGCCTGAACATTGGCGGTTCAAGCCAGAGCTTTAGGACATTTGCTTTGACGGCGTCGATTTGTCGAAAAAATAGTTAAACACAAAATAAGAAACTTTAGCATACTCGTATATCAATGACAAGTTTCAATCTGGATCTCCATTTTCGGATTAATACTGCCTAAAAAAATGAAAGATTAAATACGCTCTTTAACAAGCACTATTTTTATTTATCTTTTCTGCCAGATACCGATATTTCGGGGACTAATTGTCTCCTTCCTCAGTGGCGATATTCTGATACTACATCCTCTTTACATTGGCTTTTATAAAAAAGGTTTTGTTCAGGTCTACATAATGTAATTAAAGGACTTTTTTAGCAGTGATTATTTCAAGGGTAATTAAGGTGTTTAACCTAAAGGATTTAACAGAAAACTGACTTATTACACTTACACAATTATCTTATGACAACTACACTAATTTCATTAAGTCACTGTAGCCGTTACCAATGTTGGTGTTCGTCCTATTTTCTTCCGGGGCTCGCTATATCCATAAACTTTCGCATGCATCTCCTCCTTCTTGCGCAATATCCCGATTCTCCCACGTGATTTTATGTTTTTCTTTAATCAAATGCCTCGCTACCCCAGATCTTGCTGTTTCCGTTGAACCTCGTTTGGTAATTTGTTCCGTTTTTTGATGTGTTCTTGCCACCTGATTTTCGCTAATCGTTTTGTTTGACCGATATAAATCATGTTGCACTCCGGGATAGTGATCTTATAGATACCTCTTTTTCTTCCTTGTTCCTCGTATTCTTTGTTTATCCTAACGATACTTCTAGGCTATATCTTCTGCTGGTGTAGGCCGTGCGTGTGCGTAAGAAGAATCTTTATTGCCTGTTGTTCCTGTTTGGACAATGCCTTCAGCTGATTTTTTCGTTGCTCCTGTTATTTATCCGTTGCTCGATTGTTTTCCTGCTGTACCCATTTTTAATCGCTGTATCAATGATGTATTCGTTCTCTAATTGTAATTGCTCGAGGTTCAATGGAAACAGCAAGATCTGCTGTAGCGAGGCATATGATTGAAGAAAAATATAAAATCACATGGGAGAGTCTGGAAATAGCGCAAGAAGTAGGAGATTGGAAGAAACGAGATACATCCAAAAGTTTATGGATATTGCGAGTCTCGGAAGAAAAAAAGATGAACACGCACATTGGCAACGGCTACAGTGACTTAATGAAATTGTGTGGTTGTCTTAGATAATTTTGTAATTTTAATAAGTCAGTTTTCTGTAAAATCCTTTAGGTTAATCACCCTAATTACCCTTGAAATAATTACATTATGTAGGCCTTCATAAAACCTTTGTTATAGATGTAAAAAGGATGTAGTTTAAGAATATCGCCACTGAGGAAGGAGACAATTAGTCCCCGAAATATCGGTATCAGGCAGAAAAGAAAAATAAAAATGGTGCTTGTTAAGGAACATTTTTAATCTTTCAAAGCCCCTTATGCCATGATAATTAGTTAAAAGATAGCTCGGTTGATTCCACGCATCTTTCGTAGCAAAAAATTCATGCAGTCAGTAGAAATTTGCAGCGATATCTAAACGATTTAGAAAGTGGTAAACGATCTAATCACGGATACCGTTCAGGCTTCGAATTGAAAAAGAGCGGAATGACCAATTTGATGTTTTTTTCGGGACGCATCTAATAAGGAAATAGAGCCTGACACGACTCATCTAGTCTACGTGATGTAGTACTAGTCCACGTGGTGTAGTGGTTAGAGCGCTCTCCCCGTAAGCGGAAAGTGCCTATCTCACACCCAGTGGTGACCGCAAGATTTGTTTCGAGTGATTTATCAGATAGTGATTATTCTTTAAGGTGTTGTTCCCACCAATCCGAAGACATATGTCTATCGAACTAGTGTCTGTTTTTCTCAATATCATTTAAATAAAGTCCGTTAAAGACAAGTGAGTACCCTCAGTTATTTTTACTGATTGGTGTAACCTACGAGTACAAGAAATAATTTCTGATGAGCAAATGCACGATCCATCTGCTGTCAGTAAAAAAATGAAAATTAAAAAAGGAAGACGGACTAATGCAGGGCACTTACGAGTTCCAAGGAAAGGGGAAAAACGATTTTAGAATCCCTTCCAAAACAACAGACTTAAGCTTCAATTTTACACCGCCAGCGCCTATTGTTAACCAGAAAAAGACAACAAGCAACATGGAGACGGATCTGCCCAAAGAAAAGTTAAACTTATCAGTTCAGGGTTAAATTAAAAAATACTAATATACCTGGAATGTGAAGAAATAATCTTCCCAGTAATTATAGAGTAGAAAATCAAAAGTAAACCTGTAAGGCTGACACCGATGAGATTCATAAAACATAAAATCTATATCTATAGGCATGGTGTGATTCGTGATGTCGAAATAGATTTTTGACCTGAATGAGCTTATAGAAATAGCAAAGCCATGCAATAAGATGATAATGTTACTTACCGATATTAAGTTAATTAATGTTATAAAGCTTAACCCTAGAGATCCTCAAAATGCTGACAACTTTGTTCCGACAAATTCGGTTCAGATAACGGTTTCGGATAATACCCTTCCAGACAATCTTAAAATTGCATACTTCAATGCTAAAGTCGAATAGTTCAGACTCCAACTCAGACAGTGCAGGAACTGTGACAGGTTAGGCCACTCCGCCACCATCTGTAAAGAGAAAATATAGCAACAGAACTTGCAACAAAATGCAATGCTTTTTGTGTAACACCAACGAGAATGTAGCCAAAATTTTCCTAAATGAATTAAATAGAAGCATGACGTAGAAGTCAGCTCCATATTAAATGTCGCCAATAGAGAAGCACGGGCGATTATCAACAAAAACAGATATGTAGGACATGATCTTGAAGATATAGCTCAAATAGAATTAAAGAGGGACAAATTCACGAATAAAAGAAACCAAGTAGGAATGTCAGGAAAGTCTTAGCGAAACACACATATGATCAAATGGTGGCCTCTCGAGAGACAACCAACATGAGAAGCAACCAAACAAAATAAAATGTTTTTCCAACCGTGAAAACTGCCAACGCCCCGGCAAGCCTATAACCCAAATTCCTAACAATACAGACGTTGAAAGAATAATACATGAATCACGAAAAAATCTTCCGTCACTAGCGACATGTTCTTATTAGACAACCTGTCTAAATACCTTACTCAAGTTCAAAACAAAAGGAAAGAACATGTCACACATTTATAGATTTCTAGGGACTCCGCCAAGTCTAACTTCCAGGTGATAGTGTTGATTACTGTTCTTTTTCTTTTTATTTGCTTCGAATTTCAGATCCAAGGTAGCTTAGCGTATGGTACGAGAAAACCACGAAATTACACCGGAGCACGTCACAGTAATCTGTAATGATTTTCCGCTTTTCAGATCGAACGCGGAACCGACCTCTCATCGGTTCTAGACGTTAAGTCTGAGTAGTGCCAACGGATGGTACCAACAGGTCAACCAATCCGTGCACCGTAACCCATTCACGCGGTGACTGCTTGTCGGCCAGCTAGTTCGGAGAGGATTTCGGTCGCGGGTCTCCGACTGGGTTACGCTCAATTACAATATTTCAGTCACCTGAACATGCCCGTTTTCCAAACGCGTCAACAATTACTCATCCAGAACGGGAAACCTACGTTACGTTAATTCTGGATGTGATCTCTCCACAGATCTCAAATCAAAAACGCTACAAAATCCCATAGGCGCGTTACCGAATCACCGACGCGGTACCGAAAAATATGCTACTCGAAATTAAACCGACGAAAACTACTCTAATGAAATGACGAAACAATCAAAGGTACCGCGTACCGCGCGCGACGCGGAACCGACTTCAGCGGATTTGTCGAAACCCTATCCTCGCGACGGCATACCTACCCTACACTCTCTGTTCCCACTGAAAAAGAACGAGCCACTGAAAAGGAAAGTCGTGGTTAAAGTTTTAGCAATCCATTTTTAATTATTTCTAATTTCGATACAATCTGATCATATAGATATTCAAGATAATTTTAAATAATATTAGAGTACATTACAGAAATCATACTTGAGAATATTTAATGTTTAAATTTTGTCTTTGTATGATATAGTTTCCTTTTGTTTCATAATAGCGTAATAGCAATATATAGTTTTGGCTTAGTAATTTTTCTGGTTTATTTTACTTTATTTTATAAAAAAAAATGTTGTACTAAAAATAACGGAACAACTAATGATCGAATAATTAACAGGATTTTTGTTTTTTTTCTTCCCCAGATAGTTATTTTTCAATGCCTTAGATTCTTTCATTTCTTGGAATTTTTCTTATATTTTATTCTTTGAATTCAAGGATATATGTTGAAAACCTAAATTTGCATTTACCAAACCGATAAGAAATTCATGCTTCGAACAATACTAAAAAGAAGCATATGAGCATTTAAACTACATCGTTTTCTTAAAAACTAAATTATTATTTGCAATAATAGAATATGGATCGAAAACAAAAGACAAAAGGAACCTTCTAGTAGAAAATTTTGTTTGAAAAATTAAATACATTGTATATGCATGTATGTGTGTTAAGGTTATGTGTGTATTAAAAATTAAACAAAAACGCTTTAATAAAAAACTATTATCCCTAAAAATGTGTTCACATTTCTTTATTACTTTTATACCCTACTTATTTTATTATTATTAGGGTCACCCGAATTAAACGCGAAAAACGCGACGCGACCAAATTCCCGTGAATTTGGTTTAGGTACATACGAAATCACGATTGACCTTTTGTTTGTTTCAATTAATTTTAAGCAAACTTATGTTTTCATTTTAAAGGACTATTGTTCTTAACCTGCTAACATAAAATGGGAACTTTCGTCAAAATACAAATCAATCATTCACTACTATTGGTTACCCTCATCATAATCACATGTACATAAATCATTCCAGAATATCACGAATCTTGGCTTATATATGAAAAAAAATTTCAATTATAAGAATTGTGCCGTTTTGACTAGATTCCCATAGTATGATTTATGGTCGGTAGGCCGAAAGCGAACGAACGACGAGATTACCCGAGCGGATCTTAGTGCGGAGATCCAAATGCACGCGACGAAAAAAAACCGACGATCACAACGAGTTTTTATTTCCCCGAAAATTTTATTTATTAACGTATCAGTTATTTGTTCTACTTGCTATCGAGTTCTTTTATTTTTACCACTTCCATTACATGCTGCTCTAATTTAAAGATTTTTCCCAAGAAATAATCAAATGTAGATCTTCTGTCAATGGACTCCATACAATTGTAAGTACAAGTCGACTGGATTAGGAAAAAAAATAATTTTTAAGAACTTCTTCAGTTTTATCGGCAAGACTGAACGATAGGCTGCGTTAGTTTCTATTGGCTCTTTAAGTTTTTAATTTCCACTGGATAAGATCAACTCAACGCTTGTTTCTTGCATTGTATTGAGCATTTGACAATCTCCTACTAGATCGCAACAAAGAATGAATAATATCATGACCATTACTTTGTTCTATACAAGCCTATGTTTTCAAGTTAATGAAAGGTAACATTTTTAGAATTTAACTATTAGATATAATACAAGGACTGTTTACATTATTATAAAACAATAGTTTTAAAACAATACCGTATGCGCGTCAAGCGCTATCAATAGGCACATAAAGGTGTTGGTAATTTTACATACAAAAGTCCAATAGTCTAAGATGTCGACTTAGATTTATACATTTCTATTTAACTCATCACGAAAAATTTATTCTTTATTGCGCTCACATGTTTCAGTTCTTTTGATTCTTTGATCGCCTCGAATTATAGCACCGCTTTGAACTATAACTTTCCCACTCAAGACAATGTTCTGAGATCCACAGAGGACAGTTTGCCGACTTAATTTATTACCCGAAGCCGTTTCAACATATTCATCGCGACTGTAATACAAATCAGGAACTTCCATGATATGTGGCGCCGAACGATTGGACCGCCGAAAACTTGCTTTGGAAATGAAGTCTTTGAGGAATGGTTTTATTCTCAAAGAATCAAATATATACTTTCGCTTTCAGTCGGTAAAATACGCCGGGCGGAATATAAACACTGCCCAATGAATACCGATATTTGACCCGGTCTGCAGAACTGACACAAATACTAATCACACAACTAGGCAATCATGGATGTCCAAGAGATATTTCTTGCTAGGCCATCGAGTCTACTTGTGCTAGACAACCCAGCAACCCCATATGCCTCATTTCCTATAATTAATCCCGATACTTAGCTGGGCAAATTGGGATCCTCCACAGCCTCCTTGAGCAGTAACAATTTGTCCTGTCAGCGCCTGATTGTGTGATGGTGTTGTTGATGGCGAACTACCATCATTAATAGATTGATTCGACACCTTTGTCGCGACAATTGTTGCTTCAGCACCGACTGTGGCTGCTACGACATCTTGCGCGTTATGTATAACCTTGAAATTCTGATAGTAACTGCTGTTGTGGTTCCGAAGGGACTAGGTGTATTTCCACTCAATAGGTGGGTAGATTGTTAGGCGGGTCGAAGGCTGAGGCGCTTCGACGACGAGGGGGCGATGAACTGTAATCAGAACATGGTAAGGCATTTGTCGACGTAAGCCGAACGAAAAAATATTACCTCTTACTAGTTTTTCATCACATCTAGGACCGCGCCAAGTCGCTACCGACACCACACCATGACACGTTCTGGACGACGTCGAAGAAAAACGTTTTATGTCGCGCGCACAGTTTTGCAATAATAACGAAATTGTCTACTTGTACGCCTTCGCCTCCATGTGGCTGTCAAATGCACCGGTTGTCACATCGGACAAAACAGCTGTGTGTGGAATGGCACGCCACATGGCGGCAATGTGCCTCTCCATTTGTCGCCAGTGGCATAGTTTTTCGATGGCCACGGTGGAGGGGCATTTCCAGATGGATATGTCTCGAAATGTGTCGGGGTTTGGATTAATTTTATATTTCGAATATTTATATCCACAGATCTAAATATTTGGACAGAAAAAAAAATATTTTCTGCGCAACGATATCCGTACGACAGATGAAGTCCGCTGGCACTTCGAGGACATATCCATCTGGCCGGTTGCAAGGGTTCGGGATCGGAATCACTTCGATTCCCGGGCGTAGGCGTCACATTACACATTCCCCCCCCCCAAAATCGAAGTAATTACGATCCCGTCTCCTATATAAAAGGTCTTGGTTAGGGCCGTGGCGGGTCGAAGGTCGGTTCCGAGGAATAGGCTACACCCATGTTCGTGAAGACTCGACAGTGACTATATAGTAGGGAGTCAGGTGTCATTCGGAGGTCTTCGCCTAAGCAAAGATTGGGGTAAGCCAAGGTTTCTCGTGGGAAATAGTTGCACTTCATCGTCCAAGGTCTTTTGCGTGGTAAATTCCCAGGGTTTTACCAGTCATGTCTGCGATGAGGTATCGGGTGGGGCTTATTACTTGTAGGACTCGACATTTCACGAATTTCTTGTCTAATTTGGCATTGTAATGTCGGGTGGCATCGCTCTGCCGGAAGTTTCGACGATATATTTCGTCGCCTATCTTAAAGCCAGAAGGATGAGATCGCAAGTTGTACCGCTCCTCTCCCATCCGTCTACTTTCTTCAATCTTCTCCCGCAGTTGATCTCGCAGAAGTTGGAGCTTTTCGTGCGGTTCCAGAACCACGATTGGGTCCTCTAGCGATTTCAGCTGCCGCAATAGCCGGTAAGCGCTCCCATGACAGATCATGTACTGCCCGAACAATGCGAAATACGGCGAAATGCCGGTAGTGGCGTGGTACGACGAGCGCAGCGCACTAGTGATGGCGGACAATTTGCGATCCCAGTCCTTCTGATCCGGGTGGACATAGGCGCGGATGGCCGCTATGAGCGTACGGTTCAGTCGCTCGGATGCGTTGGCTTGTGGTGAATAGACGGCAGTTCGTTGGTGGATGATGCCGTATTTGGACATTAGGTCTCGGAACTTGCTGGAGGTGAACTGGACCCCATTGTCGGAGACAAATTTCTCCGGCACTCCAAACATGTGAAAGACTCGGTTCTCCAAGAAGCTGATTATAGGTCCAGTGTGCATGTTACGTAGTGGTTCTATGATAGGGAATTTAGAGATCTGGTCCAGGACCACGACAGCTCCCGTATGACCAGAAGCAGATCGAGGGTAAGGACCGATAAGATCAATGTACAAGCGCTGGAACACGCGTTCGGGGACCTCAACCTTGCCCATGGGTGGCCGAAGAATAGTGTTGGGCGCTTTGGTGCACTTGCATAGCTCACAAGAGGCTACATACGCTTTTATCTGTTGTGCCATCTTAGGCCAAAAGAAACAAGTTTTCAACCGCCTAAGTGTACGACCGTATCCGCCGTGCGCACTTGATGGGTGGTCATGAGCCCGTCTGATAAGATCAGTGGTTAATTCTTCGGGCACCCACAACTTCCACTGTTCTTCTTCTTGTATGGGGTCTCCGGATGCGTGTCCCCTCCGCTTATAAATAAATCCATCCGTCAACCGCAGTTCAGGAAGCTGGAGCAGTTGATTCTGGATAGTGTGAATCAGTTGTGTGTAGGTTGCTGACTTGAAGGCAGGATGGTCCAGATCGATCAATTGGGGGCTGTCGTCCTCTTGGACCAACTCGGCTCCTTCAGGGGCGAACATTCTGGATAGGGTGTCGGGGACTACATGCTGGCTTCCTTTTCGGTGGCGGATTGTGAAGTCAAATGCCTGTAATTTCAGTGCCCACCTGGCCAATCTGCCGTTGAGATCAGTCTGGCTCATGAGCCATTTCAGAGAAGCGTGATCCGTAACGATTTCAAAGGTGTGTGTACCTCCACATAGGCTCGGAAGCGTTTCACTGCCAACACCGCAGCTAGACATTCCTGCTCGGAGACCGTGTAATTTCGCTGGGCTGGGTTCAGCTTGTGAGACATGAAGGCTATAGGTCTCTCTTCGCCATCCTGTGCAACCTGGACTAAGACTGCTCCCACCCCATGTTGACTCGCGTCACAATGGATTGAGAACGGTTTGTCAAAGTCCGGGCTGTGCAGTACGGGGGCTGTAGTCAGACTCTTCTTTAGCTCTTCAAAGGCTCGCAAGCTGGACTCTTCCCAGACGAATTTACGTCCCTTACGCAGCATGTCGGTCAAAGGAGTGGTAATGGTGGCATAGTCACGTACAAAACGCTGGTACCATCCGCATAAGCCTAAGAATCGGCGTAACTGTTTGGTGGTCTTGGGTAGTGGAAAAACGTCAATCGCTTGAGTCTTTTCCGGATCGGTCTTGATATGGCCATGCCCAATGATGTGACCTAAATACTTCACCTCCGTCATCACGAACTGACTCTTCCTTATGTTGATGGTTAATCTTGCCCTCCGGATGTGTAGAGCCACCTCCTGAAGCAGGTCGATGTGTTCGTCAAAGGTCTCGGTTATAAGCAACAGATCGTCCAAGTAAACGAAAACTTGGTGCCGCAAATGAGGTGGTATCACCTTATCCATAAGGCGCGTCATTGTTTGGGGGGCATTGCACAATCCGAATGGCATGGTCACGAATTGATATAGGGGCCGACCTGGGACTGTGAAGGCTGTTTTCTCCTTTGAACCGGGGTCTAAAGGAATTTGCCAGAAGGCGTCCTTGAGGTCTAAGCTCGTGATGAAGTGGGCTTTAGGCAACCGACTCAAAATGCCTTCGATCAACGGTAGAGGATATGCGTCCTTGACTGTGACGGCGTTCAAGCGTCTGGCATCTAAGCATAACCGGACCTTGTTCGGCTTGACAACTAAGGTGACTGGGGAAGCCCACGCGCTCTGTGATTCTTCGATTACGCCTAATGCTAGCATTCGATCCACTTCGGCATATAACGATTTTTCCTTCGCCGGAGATATGGCGAAATGTCTCTGTTTTATGGGTTTAGCATCCCCCACATCTATAGTGTGGAACACCAGGGCAGTCCGCCCGAGACCTTCTTTCTCGTGCGATGGAAAAGCCGATATAGCCGAGTCAAGACGCAGTTGCTGAGTTACATCCAGTGTATGCCGTAATAAGTTAGTGGGTTGAGATTGGTCAGGAACGGTGGTGACGGACTCCAGGGTCGAACCGGAAAATAGTGCCGGGGCCAAGTTAAATTTTCGAACGAAATCCACTCCTAAATAAAGATTCTGGGTTAACTGAGGTATGATGAAAAATTCCATAGGTTTAGTTACTCCTTTAAAGGTGACATCCGTCATAATTTTTCCCACTACAGAGTGACGAGTTCCGTCCGCCGTGCTTAACCAGGAGGTGAAATGACGGATTTGGTCCGCGTGCTTTGCCAGTACCTCCCCTGCAAACTCGGCAGATATGCAATTCACACTGGCTCCCGTATCGACTAAACCTGATACTCGTTTTTGCAGGAGGTGTACTGACGCATATGGCCGAACATCATCCCTCAATAATTCGTCTAAGTATATGTCCTTCAACACTTTCCTCGACTGCCTGACTTTTCTCCAGAAGCTCCGCATCCGACGCGTGGCTCGCTTGCTTCGCGGTGGGACAGTTGTGGCCAATTCCTCATGGAAGATGCGCTGTCGAGTAGCCAAATAATTCCGCAGCCTGACATGAAAAGGTTTTACATGCCAAGGAACTTTCGCCTCGCTATCATTTCCCTGCGCGTTGGCCTCGGCGAAGGACGGCGTCGGTTGTGGAACTTCGGGAGAACTGTGGTTAGCGGTGCGAGTCAACAGAGGGAGTCATGTTGGGAGCTTGGTCATAGCTAGTGATAGGGTCAAAATTGGTTCGTCCGGGGTTTAGGAGTGCCGACGGGTGGTCGCGGCACTCGGTGGCAAGTTTTTTCGCCCTTTGCAATTTGCACAGTCAGGTGCGTATGTGTCGGCCTTCCCGCAGCGGTAGCAGAAAAGCGTCGGCTCCGCTGGACATGCATAGAAACGATGTCCCGGTTGTCGGCAGTTCCAACAGACCGTCGGGCTTGTAATTGCTTCAAGGGAGGGTCGATCAATCAAGGCTGGGTCCTCAAGCTCCGGTGGTGCTCCGCTCCTCGGTACTGGTACTGGATCAGCAAGCAGGTGGTCAGCTGCCATCAACTCCGCGGTGTGATGATTTCGGGGATTTGGTCCCGTTATGCGAGGTTGTGGACGGAAGGTACCACGCCGCTCATCCAAGTGTTCTTGTCTCCGGGCATGGAGGCGCAATCCCTGTATGGTGTTGATGGGAAAATGCAGAAGGCTGTTCTGGAGATCCCAGCGCATATTCTCTCTGATAATTTCTACCAGTTCGTCCTCGGGCATGGTATTTCGCAAGCGAGTGCTCAATCTCACTATACTTGTGTAGTACTGGTCGAACGGTTCGTGAGCGCCTTGTTTCCGTTTCTTTATTAGCTCCCTTAGCTCTCTCTCAGTGAAGCCATCCTCAAATCGATTGCGGAAGGCTGCACTGAAAGAGTGCCAAGTGGGACGTGGCGTTGATTCTTTAAAGCTCCAGTACCAGTCGGCAGCGTCGCCGCTGAACAAAAGATGTGCATGCCGGAGGAAGGCCGAGGAATCACCTCCCAGGGTGCTGGATACCAACGCCTGAATCCGGAAAAGGAATCGGTCCGCCGATATCATATCGTTGAACCCTGTAAAGTTCAGGCGCCAACTCTCCATGATACGAGGCGTCGGGTCTCGAAAAAGTGTCAGTGCGTTCCCGGGGGGAATCACATCCTCGTTTGACCTGTTGTACTGAACTGCCTCGGGGGCTGGAGGTACCAACGGAGGTCCGGTACTGTGTCGTGGTCTATATTCGGGAGCTCTGGGATCCATTCCTGAGTTCCTTGGAGGTGGGACCCATTGCTCGGATTGTCGGGAGGGGGGCATCGCCACACTGGGATTGGGCTCCCAGCCAAGCGGAGTTCTCACGCGACTGGGTGGTTGGCTCATAGGGAGATTCTGGAGCTTTCCCTCCAGGTTGCCAATTCTCTCCGACATATCCCTCATCAACGCCACGAGGGTGTCAATGGAGTGGGCGGAAGGCATGGGTGTCACCTCGGACACGACACTTGCGGCCGGAACTTCACCGCCTACGGCTCCTTGCAGGTCTAAAAGTGGTTGGGACTGTTCGGCCTCTGGAACTCCTTTCGCCACTGCTCCGCGCGTTGGTAGGGGCGTTCCGATGGGGACGTCTAGGGCAGACCGCTCGATGGGTCGCCGACATAATGGGCAACTCTCTGACGTGAGGAGGAGCTGTTGTACACAGGCACGATGGAATAGATGTCCACAATCCAATCGCACGCTGTGTACGCCCTCCACTACGTCTTCGAAGCAGATCCCGCAGTTCGCGGGTTGGACCGTTTTGGATCGGGTCCACCGCTTATCGGGGGTCCGCTTCGTTGCCATTTTTGTTCTTGCTGGGTGTGTTTGATCCTAGATTTTACTGAAATGGAGAAAGAGAAAAAAAAAAAGTAAATGTAACTATTCCTAACTTATAAGTACTTTAGTGGCCGATAGTGGCGAGCTATTACAATAAGATATAAAAAAATTTATTTGATATACACTTTCCTTTCCAGCGGTCGACTCCTCCAACGGGAAAAGAGAGTGCGTGGTAATCTGCCGAAGAAAGGGTGCTTTTGGTCGATTTACGAAATTTAACCCCATACCCACATACATTACAAAAAAACCGTCTCTAAACTACGTTAAAGTGACTCGACGAGACAAGTGGTAGAGCTACCGTAACGACTTTGTACGCGGTCAAAATTCCCGACGCGTGGAAGCATTCCGGGCTTCGCAACTCCAGCATACGCCACCGAACGTTGAACCGATACCACTCGTCTATCACGCATACGAAATAATTAGAATCCTTCCGCGACATAAAGGCAAGGTAGCCTTCTATTTTCTTGAGAGTCCATGCTGATAGGTAAACCCATCAGACTGGCAGTTCCATCAAGAAAATAGAAGGTCCTTACAGGGGTTAGCCTAGGACAACACATCGGAAGGATTCTGTCGCGAGAAAAAAAAAAAATCAAACAAAGGAGAGCGGAAGCTACAACTCACGTGAAGCGACTTCTAATGTGTATCACACAACTCCACTGCTCCTGATAGTGGGACTCGAGTACCAAAGTACCTTACATCCTCCGTAAAGGACCAACTCGTCAGAAGACGCGAAGTTCTTTCCCCCTTAGGATGTTTTTGGCCCCACGTTGGGCGCCATTTGTAATGATTTTCCGCTTTTCAGATCGAACGCGGAACCGACCTCTCATCGGTTCTAGACGTTAAGTCTGAGTAGTGCCAACGGATGGTACCAACAGGTCAACCAATCCGTGCACCGTAACCCATTCACGCGGTGACTGCTTGTCGGCCAGCTAGTTCGGAGAGGATTTCGGTCGCGGGTCTCCGAATGGGTTACGCTCAATTACAATATTTCAGTCACCTGAACATGCCCGGTTTCCAAACGCGTCAACAATTACTCATCCAGAACGGGACACCTACGTTACGTTAATTCTGGATGTGATCTCTCCACAGATCTCAAATCAAAAACGCTACAAAATCCCATAGGCGCGTTACCGAATCACCGACGCGGTACCGAAAAATATGCTACTCGAAATTAAACCGACGAAAACTACTCTAATGAAATGACGAAACAATCAAAGGTACCGCGTACCGCGCGCGACGCGGAACCGACTTCAGCGGATTTGTCGAAACCCTATCCTCGCGACGGCATACCTACCCTACACTCTCTGTTCCCACTGAAAAAGAACGAGCCACTGAAAAGGAAAGTCGTGGTTAAAGTTTTAGCAATCCATTTTTAATTATTTCTAATTTCGATACAATCTGATCATATAGATATTCAAGATAATTTTAAATAATATTAGAGTACATTACAGAAATCATACTTGAGAATATTTAATGTTTAAATTTTGTCTTTGTATGATATAGTTTCCTTTTGTTTCATAATAGCGTAATAGCAATATATAGTTTTGGCTTAGTAATTTTTCTGGTTTATTTTACTTTATTTTATAAAAAAAAAAGTTGTACTAAAAATAACGGAACAACTAATGATCGAATAATTAACAGGATTTTTGTTTTTTTTCTTCCCCAGATAGTTATTTTTCAATGCCTTAGATTCTTTCATTTCTTGGAATTTTTCTTATATTTTATTCTTTGAATTCAAGGATATATGTTGAAAACCTAAATTTGCATTTACCAAACCGATAAGAAATTCATGCTTCGAACAATACTAAAAAGAAGCATATGAGCATTTAAACTAAATCGTTTTCTTAAAAACTAAATTATTATTTGCAATAATAGAATATGGATCGAAAACAAAAGACAAAAGGAACCTTCTAGTAGAAAATTTTGTTTGAAAAATTAAATACATTGTATATGCATGTATGTGTGTTAAGGTTATGTGTGTATTAAAAATTAAACAAAAACGCTTTAATAAAAAACTATTATCCCTAAAAATGTGTTCACATTTCTTTATTACTTTTATACCCTACTTATTTTATTATTATTAGGGTCACCCGAATTAAACGCGAAAAACGCGACGCGACCAAATTCCCGTGAATTTGGTTTAGGTACATACGAAATCACGATTGACCTTTTGTTTGTTTCAATTAATTTTAAGCAAACTTATGTTTTCATTTTAAAGGACTATTGTTCTTAACCTGCTAACATAAAATGGGAACTTTCGTCAAAATACAAATCAATCATTCACTACTATTGGTTACCCTCATCATAATCACATGTACATAAATCATTCCAGAATATCACGAATCTTGGCTTATATATGAAAAAAAATTTCAATTATAAGAATTGTGCCGTTTTGACTAGATTCCCATAGTATGATTTATGGTCGGTAGGCCGAAAGCGAACGAACGACGAGATTACCCGAGCGGATCTTAGTGCGGAGATCCAAATGCACGCGACGAAAAAAAACCGACGATCACAACGAGTTTTTATTTCCCCGAAAATTTTATTTATTAACGTATCAGTTATTTGTTCTACTTGCTATCGAGTTCTTTTATTTTTACCACTTCCATTACATGCTGCTCTAATTTAAAGATTTTTCCCAAGAAATAATCAAATGTAGATCTTCTGTCAATGGACTCCATACAATTGTAAGTACAAGTCGACTGGATTAGGAAAAAAAATAATTTTTAAGAACTTCTTCAGTTTTATCGGCAAGACTGAACGATAGGCTGCATTAGTTTCTATTGGCTCTTTAAGTTTTTAATTTCCACTGGATAAGATCAACTCAACGCTTGTTTCTTGCATTGTATTGAGCATTTGACAATCTCCTACTAGATCGCAACAAAGAATGAATAATATCATGACCATTACTTTGTTCTATACAAGCCTATGTTTTCAAGTTAATGAAAGGTAACATTTTTAGAATTTAACTATTAGATATAATACAAGGACTGTTTACATTATTATAAAACAATAGTTTTAAAACAATACCGTATGCGCGTCAAGCGCTATCAATAGGCACATAAAGGTGTTGGTAATTTTACATACAAAAGTCCAATAGTCTAAGATGTCGACTTAGATTTATACATTTCTATTTAACTCATCACGAAAAATTTATTCTTTATTGCGCTCACATGTTTCAGTTCTTTTGATTCTTTGATCGCCTCGAATTATAGCACCGCTTTGAACTATAACTTTCCCACTCAAGACAATGTTCTGAGATCCACAGAGGACAGTTTGCCGACTTAATTTATTACCCGAAGCCGTTTCAACATATTCATCGCGACTGTAATACAAATCAGGAACTTCCATGATATGTGGCGCCGAACGATTGGACCGCCGGAAACTTGCTTTGGAAATGAAGTCTTTGAGGAATGGTTTTATTCTCAAAGAATCAAATATATACTTTCGCTTTCAGTCGGTAAAATACGCCGGGCGGAATATAAACACTGCCCAATGAATACCGATATTTGACCCGGTCTGCAGAACTGACACAAATACTAATCACACAACTAGGCAATCATGGATGTCCAAGAGATATTTCTTGCTAGGCCATCGAGTCTACTTGTGCTAGACAACCCAGCAACCCCATATGCCTCATTTCCTATAATTAATCCCGATACTTAGCTGGGCAAATTGGGATCCTCCACAGCCTCCTTGAGCAGTAACAATTTGTCCTGTCAGCGCCTGATTGTGTGATGGTGTTGTTGATGGCGAACTACCATCATTAATAGATTGATTCGACATCTTTGTCGCGACAATTGTTGCTTCAGCACCGACTGTGGCTGCTACGACATCTTGCGCGTTATGTATAACCTTGAAATTCCGATAGTAACTGCTGTTGTGGTTCCGAAGGGACTAGGTGTATTTCCACTCAATAGGTGGGTAGATTGTTAGGCGGGCCGAAGGCTGAGGCGCTTCGACGACGAGGGGGCGATGAACTGTAATCAGAACATGGTAAGGCATTTGTCGACGTAAGCCGAACGAAAAAATATTACCTCTTACTAGTTTTTCATCACATCTAGGACCGCGCCAAGTCGCTACCGACACCACACCATGACACGTTCTGGACGACGTCGAAGAAAAACGTTTTATGTCGCGCGCACAGTTTTGCAATAATAACGAAATTGTCTACTTGTACGCCTTCGCCTCCATGTGGCTGTCAAATGCACCGGTTGTCACATCGGACAAAACAGCTGTGTGTGGAATGGCACGCCACATGGCGGCAATGTGCCTCTCCATTTGTCGCCAGTGGCATAGTTTTTCGATGGCCACGGTGGAGGGGCATTTCCAGATGGATATGTCTCGAAATGTGTCGGGGTTTGGATTAATTTTATATTTCGAATATTTATATCCACAGATCTAAATATTTGGACAGAAAAAAAAATATTTTCTGCGCAACGATATCCGTACGACAGATGAAGTCCGCTGGCACTTCGAGGACATATCCATCTGGCCGGTTGCAAGGGTTCGGGATCGGAATCACTTCGATTCCCGGGCGTAGGCGTCACATTACAAATCAACACTTTTACGAACACCTGGAAGTTAGACACGGCGGAGTCCCTCGAAATCCATAAATCTAGGGGTCAGGAACTTTGGAATCGTGACCCAGGTAATGGAAACTGGTGGCTATTTGAACTCATGAAGTAAATATCCGTATAATGAATAGACCCGTTACATAACCAGTTTACCCTATGTATACTGGTATGAACTGGTAGCTCGATTTGATGTGTATCCTATATACATCATCAAGGCTCCCGGGGAGATATCTCGCTGTACGACACTTACCTGATACTCTATCGATCTAAATCAAATCAACAAAGGCAAACGTTTATTTTATTAATGGTTTTATTTTTTTTCCAACATTACATTTCACATATTAAATTATTGAAAACCTATATTAATACTGAGTTAAGCGCTTTTTACTTTTACCCTGACTTGTCACGCTTCACAGGTGAGCCAGCCTGTAGAGGGAATCATTTTGACGTGCAAATGGATTGGGGGTCACACGGCGTGGAACTCCAAAAGGCGGATTGAGGATCGCGGCGCAAGCCAAAACCTCACCCCTCACCATTTTATTGAACACTGGATAATCCGTCTAAAACTTAAACCGCAAATACTGTGTAGATAATAATTGTAAATGGGTAGCAGCACGCTCCCTACTGGACTTGAACAAGACCGCTTCCCAACAGTTCCTCCACGACTATAAATATTAACTCAACTCGAGCTTTTGTTCTACTTCGCCGTCAAAATCGCTGAGGTGATGAGTACGTATGTTCTCCTCTCCGTTACGCCTTATTTATTTGTAGATGATGAGAGCTATTCTACGATATTTACGATATTATCGTAGGCAGCTTGGGGGAAATATCTTACATATGAGCGAGGAAAGCTTTCGCCCCCGTATTCGCCGCAGCTCTCAGTTGGCTGGCGAAAGCTTTTACATTTGATCGCTATAAGCTCCATTAACTTGCTCATACATAGAGCTTCTCGCTTGTGATCTATCGCCGACGTGTACGCCTCATCCATTATGCTGAAGCTTAATAGCGGCATGTTGGCCGCAACGTACATACATAGTTATCATTTGCAGGCGCTTATCAGTGCTAACTCCTAGGTTGAACGGTGTTGTTCATCTGCTGCAATGTACATTGCCGTCATTTGCCGGGCTTATCAGCGCTGAACGGTAGGCGGGAGTTCCACTCGCTCGTTTATAACATTTAGCCTTCATTCGCTGGCGCTAATCAGTGCTAAACGGTAGGCGGGAGTTTCCTTCGCTCGTTCATAACACGCCTTTGGTTTTCGTAATTAAAATTTGGTTAGGGAAATAGCTTGGGGAAAAAACTTTTGTGTATACAAAGATAGGTTTTCAGGCGTATAGAAATTAGTACTGAAGAAGTTTCCAAGTAGGAAACGAAATAATTGTATACTCAAAATACAAATTATATTGTGGAAATAAAGTGAAAACAATTTTTTAGAAACATTTCTTTATCCTTTGATTGTGTAGTTCCACTTAAAAAGCGGTTTCTCTGTAACATAGATTGTTTGTTGGTACAGGTTGAGTTGGATGATCGATATCCTGATACGTTCGTTGTTGAGTTGTTGGGAAAATCGTTCCTGAAATCAACGAACCCCCGCACTCATTGAACTTGCGATAAAGGAGTAACCTCGAAAATGGACGCATGAGATTAATAATGGCACATGCCAATGTCCATTTTATCAGATAATAAAATGAAATGATGTATATCAAATTAAACACAAGACTACAAGCGTCTATTAATACGGCCGTGTGTACTGCATCCACTGTCTCCTTGCTGTGGATTGTCCAAATCAGCGAGACCATAAATAAAATAAAATGACGAAAAGTTGATGGCGTCCACGCAATCGATGTTTCTGTACGTTTCGATGCTATTTGGATGCAATTCTATCATGTGAGTTGGGCAGTGAGAATCTTGCTCGATGAAACCGCACCGCACCTGCAGAATATTCTGCGTGGACGCCCAATTGTGGATACTGTGGCTTTAAATTCTTCCGGTGCAACTCAAGAAACGAAACTCGATGGAAATTCGGAATTAAATCGATCGCTGAGGCCAAATCTGAGATTGCAAAAGAAAAACATATTGACAGCTGAGTAGAGATCATTGTTCATATTAATTACTTTAACTTGCGGAAAAGGTAAATTTGACACTCGCCGAGCCACGTGGAAGCCTGTTAACAGGGGTCGATTAGATAAAATTACACCTAGTAAGTTATAAATAAAGCGAGTACTCACCAAATCGGGAATAATATCGAACTCTTATAGTTTTCCTTGTTTGCGTTCGTACTTTGATCATGAATTCCACGACAAAACTGATTGCTTCCGAAACCTCCTAACGCGTACAACTCATCCGGAAACTCTCATACACTTTACAACCTGCATAATTGGTAAAACTATACCATTTCTTGGAAGCTAATGCAACAATTACTCACTTCTTTGCAGGAAACACAGACATTTCAAGATTTTTGCGATTCACGACAATGAACAAGATTAGCAGACAACAGCACCGAAAAACGAAGCCGCAAACGCTCACGGCGGTTCCCGGACAGAAATCAGTCATTCCGGCAGAAGCGTTCCTAGTAACCACTTGTAGTGATAGAAGGTATTAAGATGTCCGTAAAGGACTGCAGCGATGGTCTGCTGTCTTGGCGGAAGAATATGTTAAGATTAGCCGAGAATGGCCTTGTCTGGGGACGCGTGAATGCGCTGGCAGGCTAGCGTTGCGGTGTCGTGGGGTGGGTTCATTCCCCCAGCACCAGGACCCACTACAAAAGAATTTCGCATTCACCAATTCTTGGGTCTCAGAAAAAGGTCGATCGAAGTCGAAAAAATGGAGGTAACTACTGAAGGGGAAAATTGCTTGATCAAAGAACAAGTCGAAACGAGTCAAAACAGACGGACTTGGGGAGACTTCGTCGTTACCCGACGATTCTTATGGCCCACAAATAAGAGTGGGGCAACCGGATGGATGTGGTGCCCCTCGTACCCCCCTAACCGGATCAAGATTCAAATGTTGACGTGGCTGTACATCTCCCGTTTGATCGGAAAACTCACACCAACCTCCTTTGTATGAGCCCTCCCATCAACGGGAAATATGGATGTGACCGATTTATGTCATAGAATTATGTGATCGGGTCACATAACTCTATGTCATAAAACGGCAGGTGAGTGGAAGGCCGCTCAACTCGGCAAGAGCCCCTGAAAACGACAAAATAGAAGGAGCGCAACCGATGGCTAGCCCATGTCATGCGGAAAGCCTTCCATAGTGGCGGGTCCTATACCCGGTCAGGCAGGACAAAATGGAAAGACCGAAGGGTATATTTAACAATCCATTTTTATTCCCTAAAAGCATTTAACAAAAGTTAGCAATAAGCTTTTCTAATTTTCTTTCGTTGTATAAAAGTACAAAAAAAAATTCGTTTTTGTATTTTACTTATATTAATTTTACTTTATCTTTATTTAAATATGTACTTTAACATAGAATGCGATGTGGTTGTGTCTTGCTGTAATATTTTGGTCTAAATCACGTTTTTCTACAACTCCACGAGCGCTATCAAGTGATATGTGGCGTTTTAATTTGATAGGTTTGTATGAAACAAAAACCTATGCGCAAACTTACAAAGCTTTTTAATCAAAAAATAGAAAAAAAGTAACCTACTTTTCGCTACTAATACCTTTCAATTACATACTTGCAATCTATATGGGATAAAATTGGAAACCGATTTTTATATCAAATTTTTTCCTTTGTGGAAATAAAAAAAAGTTTTTTTTTGGGTCCCAAACAAGAATAACATTTATGATGTCTTCCGGATAATCAATATCCATGTACATCGCCGCATATAATTAACGGTGCTTCCAAAACTATCCTATACGATTCCGTGGTCCAGTAAATTATACGACGGTAGAGCTTCAACTGTTCGAAACTCCCGCAAAACAAAGTAAAGTTCGGATTGAGATTTGTCGCCGTGTATAGCACCACTTCGCACACCAAAGCTCCGAATATAACGCGAAATGTGATCTACTCGACGTTTAGTTTCCCTGAAAATAATAACTTTAAACGATGCATGAATCATTAGGTATTAGCAATCAGTTAGCGTTTCTGAAGCTCTTGCGCATGATTTATGCGAGAAAACTGAACTAAACCCCTCAAACGAACTCAGCTTTAACACACAACACAAGCGTACATTGCTGGCGGGCAATGTACAATCCATACACCCCAATATTTATTTTCCTTATAAATTCCTTTCACTTTCGAAAAGCACCATTAGGTAAGAATCATCACTCTTTTTTTCCGCTTTAATTTTGCAACGCCCGGCGGAAACTCTCGAATCCAAATTCTCCCCGAAAACTTTCTTTCTTTCCCGTCGCGAAGTGACCGTCGTGAGGGTGAATAGCAGACTCCCCGATCCGTCACCAAAGCTCGTCTCTCCTCTTTTCCCCGTGTCGCTACCGGTGAAATTCCATCAGCTGCCTACTCAGCTGAACTCGAATGTATTTTTTTCATGTAATGCACCGTTGGCCTGCACTAAATCAGTGTTTCCACATCCTAAATTGTAATGGGCAGATTTAAATTTTTTAAGACCAAAATTTAACTGAAGTAGGGAAATTTTAAATGAACTAAAGAAATTGAAATGAAGTAAAGAAATTTAAATAAAGTGAAGAAAATTTACATGTAGTGAAGAAATTTACATGAAGTAAAGAAATTAACATTTTAAATAGTCATGAAAATTTAATTTCATGGAAAATATAATTAAAGGAAAACATTTAAATTTTGATATAGAGGAAAATTTGATAAAAGTTACAATTAATATGAAAATAAGAAGAAAAATTATTCTACAAATTACAACTACAATGGAAATAATTATATATTTAAAAAAAAAATCTGCCATTACAATTTTGGATAGGAGATAGGAGGGTTTTCGAGCAGTTTGCTTGTATGACTGCTCGATTACTATATACACAGTGTTGCTGCATCTGTATTTGGTATTTTCTCCTGTTCGTTTTCTGGGAACTACATGCCATTATCATGATCTTCTTCGGGGCTCATTCTCTAATTTTTTCTAGGGTCGCTTATAGTGGTAGACCTTATCAAGGACTTCTTCCAGCTTACAAACACCGTTCTTAAGGTTTTTGCTCATGTTCTTCTTGGGTAAGCATGCATTTGTTCCAGTTTCGCTTAGCATTTTTTCATGACACACTCTTGCTTTGTCCAATGTTTTATTGTGGCTTCCGCTACTCTGAGCAGTTTTTCTTCATTTCCACTATCTGACAACGTTTTGGCGTACGCGTAGTTTGTGCTGTTTCGAGTGATTCTTCGGACGGGATTATAAGCTCGTCCATTTATGATACGTACTGGTTTAAAATGAGAACGTACCGCAGCTGGATATACGTACCTGACACACGGCCCAAGTGGCACTGAGCATATCACATCCTCGAGTGCCGATATATTCGATCAAGATAATGAGCTACTCTAACTATCGCTAAGCGAAGGCTCAAAAGGGGTTATAGTTCTAAAGCAAAAGCAAAAAAGTTTGTGCTACTGTTCCAACATTTTGTGACTGTCTGCGGTCGTTCTGGTGAGCAACTTGTCTTGTCACTAAGTCCGAATTTATCAAGTTCTTATTCTTTATTATTGACTACTGAACCATCGATTTAGATATCATTTTTTCTATGCCTGTCATATCCCTTTAGACAATTGTACTTGTTATATTTGTTTTCAGAGGTCATTGCTGTTGGGTCCCGCCTCAGAATTGTAGTGAAGTGAGGTATATTATTCTGTCTGTTAAGGACTGCGGCGATGGTCTGCTGCCTCGGCGAAAGAGGAAGCTGAGATCCGCCGAGATTGGCCTTGTCGAGGACGCGTGAATGCGCTGGCAGGCTAGCGTTGCGGTGTCGTGGGGCGGGTTCTTTTCCCCAGCACAAGGACCCACTACAAAAAAATATCGCATCCTCGAATTTCGAGGGTCAAAGAATTATCGATCAAAGTCGAGAAGGAGGTAACTTAATAAGGGTCAAAGAAAATTGCTGTATCAAAGGACAAACTGGGCCTGGAGAAAGCAGACTTATGGCCCACAAATAAGAGTGGGGCATCCAGATGGTAGCGGTGCCCCCTCGCATCCTCTAAACAGGACCAGGATCCAATGTAAGCGTGGCCATATTTTTCATTTAAGTGAAAAACTCATACAAACATAATTTGAATGAATTTTTGTCATAGTATTATGTGAGGGAATCACATAACACTATGCCATAAATAGGCACGCGAACGGAAGGCCACCTTACCTGGTAAAGGAAAAGAGCGCGCCCGATAACTAGCCTATTCTAGAAGAGGAGCCTGCCATCGATGCTGGTTCTATACCCGATCAGGTCAAAGGAAATGGAAATACCGAAGGTGTAAATTTAAGAATTCATCGTATTCATGTCTTTTTTGTTGCAACTAATATTAACAGAAGAAGATTTACAATTTTTCGATATTTGACCTGACCTGACGTTAAATTATGTGCATGTGAAATGTAATCGCTATTATGTACGATAAGAAAAACGTTTTTCTTGCTTAACAGACTTTGCTAATATGTAACAACAACTATTTATTCACATATAAATACATTAATTTTTATTCTTTTATTCTTCTCGCTCTTTTATCACCTCGTGAATATATCCGCCAACAAGTCGAATATTTTTTAATTTCCTTTTTTTTCTGTGTATTTTTCAATATATTTCAAACGAAACGGCTTAACATTATAGTATTATCGTAATGTTTCTTTTAATATTGTATACAAACTAGTAGATTAAATTAAAGTTTGCTCTGGTTAAAAAATTAACATTTACAAATGAATAATTAGAACAGAGAAAGAAACATCGAACGATTCCAAAAATATCATGAGCAAGATAGTGACTTAAATGTGTGATACGAATTCATAAAACGAAACAATAATAATCCTATTGACGCATTTGAAAAGTAATTATATTTTTAAAACCTTTTCTGGTATTGTACACGGGAAGGAAAGCTAAGCTAAGCAATAACCAAACACTTATTTTTGTATGATCATATGTGACGTGATTAACATTTCTCTATAACTGAGTACTTTCAACAATAATCACCGCTATATATTAGTTATTTGATAAAACTGTGTTCAATATCCTCTTAATTTTCGATGAAAACATATATTTTATTTACTTAAAATCAGCTAGTTCACGTCCCATTTAAGTGTTGTATTTTTAAAGCCACGGATTATATTTTGCATAAGCATTTGGTTGATAGCCTCTTCAATATTTGAAGAATATTTATTTTACTAACTGAAGGAGTGAATTTGCTTTTTTGTACTATTTTTTCCTGGTGCAAATACATCAAGCCTGTATCTCTTTAATTACCCTCCCAGTAATATTTACCCTGGATATGAAAAACTGCCAATATATCAGATTTTTTGTCTAGCCTACTAATCAATATAATCAGTTCACAAATTTAACTTAATAAGTATTTCAATTTCCTTTTGAAACGTTGTTCAGAGTAGGGCCACTTCTCCCTAGAAATTGAACCCCTTCATCAAATATTCGCCCATATATTTCCATTCGCTAAGAATTTCGGGTTTCACATTATATTTGCGGATTAATTGTGAAGGAACGATGTTAGACAATTACTTCAATGCATTTGGCTCCTCCTACGCACCTCCAATCATTTTCCTGCTCATGTTCCCAAGAAAAAATTATTTGTAAGCATTTACTTGAGAATTCATAGGGTTAATACCAGTAAATACGGTTAATGCTAATAGGTTTTTCGATTCGCTATTCTAGCGACACTTTTTGTTTACCGCACGTTGACTTTACTTGTAATTGTTGTTGACTTTACTTGTAATTGTCCACAAAAGTCCACAGGTCGAAATTCATTAGCAATAGCTTGGGAATGCACGAATCAGATGTGGAGCAAAGTACGGAGATTAGGCTTTTCGTCTCCACCCAAATCACCACCAATTGCAAACTTTCAAAGGCGATTGTTAATAAGAATGGGGCACGGTGATTCTCGTTCTTGGCTCACACTTCACGGTAAAAATACCGAAATCAGTACGGACTGATGAAGAGGAAACGATGGCGACTGCTCAAGAAACAAAAACCATTGGTGCGAAATGGGAAACTGGAGCCTGCACATAAGGTTTGGTGAAATTTCGGAAATTTCCGCACACTTTTGGCACGATTGGTGCACGCTCGAAACGTTACCAGTCAGCTGGGGAATAATTCCGTCCTCTCATCTAGAATCTGGAGCCAATGATTCAGTGCCAGAGCTAGTTTGGCCCGGAATTGATTTGTAAATTCACTCCCCGCGTCACAGAACAAACTCAACAATTCCAATAAATACCGACGGCACGACAGTCAACATTTACACACACTCGTATAGTAGGCGGTCGGGAAACGTTGGTCGCTGGTTGTGTCGTGAAACAGTACGATTCACTCCACTCAATTTCGCTCCACTATGTTTTGCGTGGAGAATTACACCCATGCGTCGGCCGTCAAAGATTCATTTCCTTTATCCAGGAAAATTGATCATATTGCGATAACTCCGAAGATTTATGCTAAATCTTTAGTTGAAGGGCGAAGTATTGGGGTTCCTGCGAGTTTTACGGCGACCGTCAGGGACTTTGCGTGCAGGTTGGAGCTTTAAAATAGCGAAAACCACTGAGCTTGACGCGACCACGGGTCAACCTTTACACACATTTCTATGGAAGGCACTCAGAAAACGTTGGTCGTTTCTGTGTCTTGAATCCGTACGATTCACTGCACCGCAGTTGCCTTTATGAAATCTTAACTTTTAAATAATTGGTAAAAGTTTCCCAACAATTATTAACTAAGATGGCACTGAACCAAATGGCGACAAAACTTATCGATTTACAAAAGGTTTTACGAAGAAAAATTTGCCAATTTCCCTGTGGTTCTTCACGATCACCCATGAACTAACTCATCCGTCCAAAAATCTCTTCTTTTTCTTTTCTCCCGTGTCGCCACCGATAAATCCAATCAGCTGCTCGCTCAGCCGAGTTCGATTGCATTCGATAATGCAATACACCGTTGAGATGCACTAAATCAGTGCTCCCATGTCCGAAATTTTTATTTGCAGCTTTAAAATTTTTCAAAAGATTAACTGAAGTAAAGAAGAATTAAAAAGATTTTAAATAGTAATAAAAGTTAATCTCGTGAAGAATATAATTAAAGGGAAACGTTTAAATTTAATATAAAGGAAAATTGATATAAAATTACGTTTAATAACAATAATAAAAACAAAAATTTATAATTAATAACTGGGAATGGAAGTAATGAATCTTTTTTTCCTTAAATATGCAATTAAAGTTTTGGATAAGGGTTGGGAAGGTTTTCGAGCAGTGTGCTTGTGTGACTGTTCGATTACTACAGAATCGCTATCTTGCGTTATTTGTTCCTGGTTATCTATGCAGAGCAGGGGACCATGTGAAGGTTGGCAATAGGCTTTATGGAGACAGACGCTCAAAGCTACACCAGCGCTAATCAGGAGTCCGTCTCATCTGAACCTACATCATCAGTTCTATGGTACAAAGTTTGAACTTACTCCGAACTCTGCCAAGGTTTTACCCGGACGGAAGCGATATGAAGCTTAAATTAGAGCCGTTTACTCATAAGTGTTATCTCGTTGGTACCGTGCTATGCAACTAGGTACAAAACATTATTTCCGCCTGCCCAAAACGACAATTCAAGATCCCTAATCGAACCGTGGTCCAGATATTATTCGGGGTCATGATTTGCATAGTCCAGGAAACAACCTTACGCCAAACCTCCACTTCGTCGGGTATGTGGGACGCGCTCTCTCCAGAGAATACTAGCTTCACAAAACACTCCTGTCGATCAGCATTCCCCCTGCGCAGAGCCTGTTTGACGGTAAAAGAAAGCTCCTTTTGAAAAACGGATGATAAGCATTTGATGTTTGCTGTTTTCTTTATATAAAAAAAATTTACTTGAAATAAAGAAAAAAAAAAAAACTAACATTTTAAGTTTGCGACTAAAACCTTAAATAATTTGCAAATCGTACATTTTTTAATAATCAAAATTACTCATAAACCGGAATACAGAGGCGCTGGTCAAGAGGTTGGACGGTCGTGCATTATGCTTGAATTTAAAGGCAAGAAGATAATGGTAATTAAAATATTATCCTCCTTTATGTGCTTATAAAACTATATACTTCTATATCCAGTTGGATTGCGGTATACATCCTGGTTTAACAGGAATGGATGCTCTGCCATTCGTCGATCTAATTGAAGCTGACGAGGTTGACCTTCTATTCATCTCACAGTAAGTTATTTTCAGTAGCTTAATCAATCGGCACGGTTTATTTTGCTCATATTACAGCTTCCATCTAGATCACTGCGGTGCCCTTCCATGGTTTCTACAAAAAACTAGTTTCCGTGGTCGTTGCTTCATGACGCATGCGACAAAGGCTATCTACAGGTGGATGTTATCAGATTATATCAAAGTCAGTAATATAGCAGCAGAGCAAATGTTATACACCGAAGCGGATCTTGAAGCTAGTATGGAAAAAATTGAAACTATTAACTTTCATGAAGAGCGAGATGTGATGGGCGTGCGATTTTGGGCGTACAATGCCGGACATGTGTTAGGAGCTGCAATGTTTATGATCGAAATTGCTGGTGTGAAAATACTGTACACTGGTGATTTTTCACGACAGGAAGATAGGCATTTAATGGCAGCTGAAATCCCATCAATGACCCCTGACGTACTTATTACGGAATCGACTTACGGAACACATATCCATGAAAAGCGTGAAGATCGTGAAACCCGTTTCACATCTTTAGTTCAGAAGATTGTTCAGCAGGGTGGAAGATGTTTAATACCGGTATTCGCATTGGGTCGAGCCCAAGAATTATTATTGATATTGGATGAGTTTTGGAGTCAGAATCCTGAATTACATGATATTCCAATTTACTACGCCTCATCTCTGGCGAAAAAATGTATGGCTGTGTATCAAACTTACATTAACGCAATGAATGATAAAATTCGAAGACAGATTGCTGTTAATAATCCATTTGTATTCCGACATATTTCTAATTTAAAGGTAAATATATTGTTTTTGTTTGGATGGGGAAATCTAAGAGTAATCATCCGCTTACCAGGGAATGGATCATTTTGAAGACATTGGACCATGCGTAGTAATGGCTTCTCCTGGTATGATGCAGAGCGGTCTGTCAAGAGAACTCTTTGAAATGTGGTGCACAGATTCGAAAAACGGAGTCATTATAGCTGGCTACTGCGTAGAAGGAACGTTAGCAAAAACAATTCTTTCTGAACCAGAAGAGATCACAACAATGTCTGGACAGAAACTACCTCTCAACATGTCGGTTGACTATATTTCATTTTCCGCGCACACGGATTACCAACAAACAAGTGAATTCATTCGACTTTTAAAACCGTCACACGTTGTAAGTTATAATAATTAATTTGTTTGGAATTTGATTCTGAACATTTGATCCCAGATTTTAGTTCATGGTGAACAGAATGAGATGAGCAGGTTAAAATCGGCACTGCAGCGTGAATATGAAACAGATCCAAACACAAATATTGCATTTTATAACCCGCGTAACACACAAACGGTAGAGCTCACATTCAGAGGCGAAAAGACAGCCAAAGTAATGGGAACGTTAGCTGCTGCAAAACCAGAACCTGCTAAGCGCCTCTCTGGAGTGCTAGTAAAGCGTGATTTTAAATATCATCTTTTAGCTGCATCTGATCTATCCAGTAAGTTGTAGAAGTCTGCTATTGCAAAATATTCTAATAAGCTTTTGGATTGTTTTAGAATACACGGACATGAGTATGTCAGTTGTTTCACAACGTCAAAGTGTTGCTTGGACTGGTTCTCTAAACACTCTAAAAATTCTGCTAGATCGAGTAGGGGGTACAGGGACTGTTGAAGTGGTAGAACCCGATAAGAAGTTAAAGGCATTCGAATGCATTGAAATTTCTGTTGAAGGAAAAATTATCATAATGGAATGGCAGGCGACACCGGTGAATGACATGTTTGCTGACACTGTACTTACGTGCATTATGCAGACTGAGATGGGTGGTACGAATATCAAAGGAACGACGACTGGCTCAAAATCTGATCGAACACACTTCCGCGAATGTCTAATCGAAACATTCCAAGATATTTACGGAGAGAGCTCTGTGCCCAAGTTGTTTAAAGGCGATTTACTTCCGGTAACGGTTGCTAAGAAAGTGGCGCATGTTGACTTAAATACTTTGGTGAGAACATAATGTATGACTGCCAACGATTGAAAACTAAAAATCGTTTAAATTTCAGACTGTGACTTGCGAAGACGATGAAATATTGCGCCAGATGGTGCATACAGCTGTTCAGAAACTTTATCAATCTCTTGTTAATTAAATTATGATAATTTCGTGTACTATGTTTTTTTTTTTTAAATAAAGACAGTATAAAAGATAGAAACACAATTTATTAACCGAAACAATTCAACGTACAGTTTTTGGCTTATTGTTTTTTGCATTCTCTATGTACTTTAAGTTTTTCTATTAATTTATTAGTACCACCGGTTTTTATTCTGTGTTCATATTAGCTAAACCGATCAGTTAGCCCAATTGAACGTCTTTGTTTTTGGGAGGAATGTCAATGCAAGGAAAATTCAAGCTGTAAACCTCTCCGGATAATATTTTTAGTATTAAGTCAAAGCACAAATGAAGTGACCCTGTAGTTAAATTAATTTCACGAACTTTAACGCAAATGTTTACAGGATTTACTACTGGAATGCAGAACAATGATTCCGCCGTGTTTAATTTGTACACAGCTAGCTGATCTTGATTGTGATAAATACCAAGCTCCCATTCTTGTGCAGCATTGTTAAAGCTTGCGTTTGCGCATACTGATAAAGATGATACATTATTTCTTAAAGAATTCTAATCAAAGATTTTCGTCCTTACCCTTTTCATTCCACCCAATCGCAGAAATTTGTGCTCCCACACAACAGCCACACTTCGAATCCTGGCATTCACAAAGATATTGGTAAAAAGGTGAACTAAACTCAGAACTTTGATTTATATTCGTAACTGGTTGTGCTAAGATACTCTTGTTTGTATGAAGTTCGTAAAAAATGACTCGACTATTGGTAATTGTCGTTGCCGCCATGGCCGAGGATATTGCAAAAGAGAAGAGGACTGCTACTAGAATCATTTTTCTGGATAATCCAAAAACTTTTTATAAGACTACAAATGAGGTAAGAACACTGAAGTTCACTTTGAGACTGTATTATTTTTTTATTAGAATCAAGTATTTAAACAGATGAAAATAAAAAAAAATGCATACATGTTCGAGGTCAAAAGTGCATGATACGTTTACAGTATAATTTGTAGGAAAATATGTTTTTACATGTTAATTTGTTAAATAGCATTACTAACAACGAGTTCATTTATATTTCATGCATATCGATGCATACATTTGTGATGGATTTCATCGAATTGAATTCAAAACATGACTTACATTTCATGTTAACATCAGACTGGGTAAAAGATTGCAGAATCTATATACTGATTCGTTTTCTCGACACACTGATGACGAGTTTTCTCCAGATGAGCAGTAAGTCTACTTCTATTAGAAGATCCATCAATGCTATAATTGCCGACTTTGAAAAGATATTAGGTTGAAAATATTTGAGATTTTCATTTGGTGTAACCGGAAACAGATGTTTTGGGTTGGTTTTACAGTATGCTCACACACAGTTATTTTTCTGTAGGAATATATACTTTGGTATTCATAGAGACCAGAAGTTATGGGTAAAAATGCCATTCCAAGAGAATGCATTTAAACTAAAGTGGAATACCATATTTTTCCTGTTTTCATTATTTTGTTTTTTCCGACAAATATATATTCCGGGAGTAAGTTGCTTCCTTCTTCAGTTTCAATTATTTTCTGAGATTACAAGGCCTTTTCGAGGATATTTATTTAATTGCTTAATGTCGAATTGCTTAAGGTCTAATTGCTATTGGGTTTTATTACCTTTATATCTTAATATTATTCTTAGCTTAATTATTTGGTCTTTTTTTATTATTTTATTATTGCTTAAGGTCTAATTATTATTATTTATTGCATGAGTAATGAGTATCCATTTCCTAGGTCATGGTTGAGTCTCGTTTCGGTTGGCTGCCTCATGATGCACAATGATTCGTACACGTCCAGTTTTCGCATGTTTCTTACTTCCTTCACGGATATGAAGCAGAGATGATCTCAGGTATGTTATGATGAAGAAAATTGAACAAAGGAGAGCACGAGATAGCTTTACTACGCTCTACACGCAAAATAGAACGCAACAACAAAGAGCAGCGGTCGTAAACTCAGAACTAACCGGAGACTTGAGCAGATTACTCAAGCAAGTTAACATCCAGCTAATTTCAAGCAGCGTTCAGTTTCAACTTAAAAGTAGGCTCACAAATCCAAAGGATAGCAAGAAGAAAGATGAGAAGTGCGGTGTATACAAAATTAAATGCAAACACTGAGATAAAGCATACATTGGACAAACAAAACGTACGTTTAAAATAAGATTTGAGGAGTACACTAAGGAGGCACAATCGGCGATGAAGCGAGGAACCACAAGCAACGTTAAATCTTCAGTAGCGAAACACATTTGCGAATGACATCGAATAGAATAGGACAATCTAACGGTAGTGAAGGAAGTAAGAAACATGCGAAAACTGGACGTGTACGAATCATTGTGGATCATGAGGCAGCCAACAGAACCGAGACTCAACGATGACCTAGGAAATGGATACTCTAGGCTCCTGGATATGGTGAAATAGCGTTAGATTGTTTTCTATTGTACTAATAATAATTAAAATTACTCATGCAATAAATAATAATAATTAGACCTAAAACAATAATAAAATAATAAAAAAAGACCAAATAATTAAGCTAAGAATAATATTAAGATATAAAGGCAATAAAACCCAATAGCAATTAGACCTTAAGCAATTCGACATTAAGCAATTAGACCTTAGGTAATTAGAATTTGGTTAGTATAAATATCCTCGAAAAAGCCTTGTAATCTCAGAAAATAATTGACACTGAAGAAGGGAGCAACTTACTCCCGGAATATATATTTGTCGGAAAAAACAAAATAATGAAAACACAGGAAAAATATGGTATTCCACTTTAGTTTAGTCGGAAAAAACAAAATAATAGCGTTTAAATGAAAAGGTGAAAACACAGGATAGTCTGGAATCGCTAAACATGAGAAAATACACAGACCATATTTTTATCACTCATTTCCTGATGAAAAGTAGACAAAGAAAATGATTCTATAATTTGAGCACTGACCAGCGTTCATCAAACCAGCTAAAAATTACTTAGCTATTCAGTGATTACTAATTTTTAAATCTTCTTTTTGGCTATACTGTGTCAAAAACGCACGCGAATGGGTCCAATTTTAGTATCATCGGTCTAGGTTAAACTGTAGCAGGCCTTTTTGTGGTGGGTCGGTGAAGGCTATATATGCCCTGAGTTTGGGGCTCCCAAGGCTACAAGACATCGCTACCCACCAAACGCCTCCCCTGTCAGCTGAGAACCTAGCTTGGAACCGTTTAATACATTACTTCGGACTAGGCCTCATTTTCCTACGTCTAGAGGCGCCTTCTGGATACAGGAATCTCCTTACTAGAGGGAAGACGGGCAAGAGAAGAGGTTGTTATAAAAGAAACTCCTTACCCTTGACGTCTTCGGTCGCCGAAGTATGCCTTTTTTATCCTCCATGACAGCCCGGACATAATGTGCAACGCGGTTTGGTTTGTCAACCGATGTAAGCACTTTTCCGATCACAGTCTCCGGGGAGAGAGATCCAACTTCATTAAAGTCGCTATGCAGCCTATCCCATCTTTTGCAGGCAAAAAATGTGGTAGGTATCATCCACCTCTCTTACGCAAGACAAGCTGTCGGGGGACCGTGAAATACCAAGCTTGTGCATGTAAAACCGAAAACATTCATACCCACTCAAGAGCTGGGTCAAGTAGAACTCAGTCTCACCGTGCCTTCGAGCGAGCCACAGATTAGCGCTCATTGTCTTTGCACTTGTGCCAATCGCTTTCGGCGCACTTCCTTGTTGAGAGCGTCGCCCCATAGTTCTGGTCCGCAGAGTAGTGCAGACTGTAAGGAGCTAATCAGGAGCCGTTTCCTTGATGAGGTGGGTCCGCCTATGTTGGCCATCAACCGTGCGAGTTATATTACCCCTCCTTTCGCCATATCAGCTACTGTCTTGATTTGTTCGGAAAAACTCATCTTCGAGTCTATCAACATGCCCAAGTATTTTACTACTGGTTTTCATTCGACTACCATCTCCCCGATGCTGTTGGTCTTGACTTGAGGGATTCTTTTCTTTGTCAGGATAATCACTTCGGGTTTTTCCAGTGGAAGACTGAAGCTGTGAAGCAGCCATCCAGTCCCTCACTTGGCGCATTAGCATAACTAGTCTATGCTGCGCAAGTTCGACGTTTGTGTCCAGCGACAAGTGGCGCAACATCATCCGCATGGCCGATCAAACGTGACTCATCCGGCAGCTCGAACCTCAGTAGCTCACCATACAGACGGAACCGAGCATTAACGATTTATTGCAAGTGGAATTTACACATTGGTTTAATAGTAAATCTATTACCAAATATTTCCAATCCCCTAACTGCTCACCGCTTTATTGGGGCCGCAGAATAACTCACACGAAGACGGGCGTGGGCGACACTCGTTTGTTTCTTCGAGCCTCTCAAGGGGTCGTCCGAACGAGAAGACGACCGTCCGGAGCGAAATTACAATCAGGAAAGTTTTTGGGCTCGCCGCCACTTAGCCGCGAGAATCACCTGCAAAGAAAATTCCCCGCGAACGAGTTAAGGTGTTCCGCCGCGACACAAAGTCGTGTTTTCCCACTACGAGGGAACCGAAGCTACCCAGATCGTCACTAAGTTCAATTGCACACACAAACACTACCACTTGAATTAAATTCTCCAGGTCTTCCGGCCTGGTCAACGCCCCGGGAAAAGAATTCCCGAGCCACATTTTTTACAGCTGGAAAGGAAGGTTTATTTATCGAATTGTAGCGAGAAAAGGAAAATGAACAATTATCTCATTCGACTTAGTACGTTACTTTATTTAAAAGAATAATTCCACCGATATGTGCTAACATGAAAGCCACTTACATTTATTCCCTATTCTAGTAAGGGGGCCCCTTGCTTCCGTTTGCATGATTTTCGCCACGGTTGTCTCGTCTCAGTTTAATGTTTCGATATCCAATGTGCGGTTCCAATTCCTCGTCAGAAAAAAAACGGTCGCTGATCATTTGTTCGATGATATCTCGTTCGGTTATCACTTGTTGGAGTATATCTCGTTCGTATCTCACTTGTTGAATTACATCTCGTTCGAATATCACTTGCCGGATTATATCTCGTTCGCTTATCACTTGTTCGAAAAGAAACTCCCCAAAAGAAGAAAAGAGAAAGCGCCCCAATCTTCCCGGGCTTAAATGACCTCCGGGTTGACGTTTTTTCCTCCCATCCACCGGGAAAATATTGTTTTGGAGTGCTTTTCTTTCGCTGGTGTGAGTAATTCCCCTCGCTTGATTTCACTATAATAAGTTCTACTCGGTGGCGACGTTAGTGGGAATTAAGTGTATTACGCGCTGAATGCATTTGAGTTTGGGAGTTTCGCAGTAGTCCTCGTTTTTTCCCCTCTTTCCCTTGAGCCGGCGCTAAGGTTTCTAGCTTTTTTTATCCCCGCCGGTAGTTTAATCGCCGGGCCAACGCGTGAAGTGTCGTTTATGTGTAATTATCTACCATTTTCCATTAATTTCGGCCGTCGAATCTCTTCTCGGAAATGTCGCGATTTCCTTCATTTCGATTTCCGTGGTGGAATAAAGTGAGTTTAGTGCGATTGAGTGAATATTACGCTTTGCCACGATGTCGGCAGTCTGCAGTTGAGAATTTCAACAATTATATCCGTGTTTCTTGGGTGTGGTTTAGTGGATTTGTCAGCTTTCTTTCGTTTGAGCTTGGCGTAATTGGCGGTCATTTGTTGATGTGCCAAAGTGAGTTTGGTTTGATATTTTTGGAGTCATTCATAGCCTCTGCTTTGGCTGAAATTTCCTACGATAACTTCATTCTGACTTCATGTTGTGAGCTCAACAAAGGGCATTCGCCTGAGTCCTTTCCATACTCAAAAACGTTTTATTTGGGTCTGTTTGTAACGCCTCCAGATTCGGACATTTTGTGCGATATTTTTAGCTTCCGGTTTAATTTTGCTGCAATATATCGAGCCGCAGTGAATTCCTTCTTCCTGGTCTCGATACCTGGTGATTTTTGATCGTAGTTAACGGTCAATTCTTCTAGACCTTGAAGTACTCCTTTCACCTCCTCCTTAGCACTTTCGTTTTCTTGTTGCTGCTTCTTTTAATTACGTTACGCCTCAAATTCAGCACTCAGGTTCGAATTTGAATTAGTCGAATTATATAATGCATCGAAATTCATAGGGAGTCTATGCCGGAACGTAGAATCAATGAAACCACAGGTAGTATGAAACCTTGATTCGAGGAAGTGATGTAAATGCTCGCAGATTATCGCGCATAACACAAACAGCTCTTGTCGCGTGACGGGAGCAACGATTCAACTTCGGATCTCCTCCCAGCGTTGCTGTTATTTCGTTTGCGATGCAATTTGATTGGTTCGAGGGGTTATATGTTTTATGTTGCCGCTGGTTGCGTTGTCCATAATTGTGGCGTGTAAATCGGAAGCAACCTAGCTACTTGAGTTTAGTTACATAAAGTTACAAAGCAAAAATTATTATGTGGCTTTCTTTCCGTAATCTAACCAGCAGTCCTTTTATGAATGAAAATCTGAATTACTTGCTGTTAGTTACATCATTAGGTTACCAAAAAACTTAATAAAGTGCGGCTCGGTATTGCGTAGGTTAAACTTTTACGAAATCGCGTATGGTAGAGTTCTCAATGTTCACCCGTAACAAATTTTTCGATTGGGTCGACGAACTTACGTGCAAAGTTGTCATCGAAAAAGTGCAGCAATACGGGAACAAGTGGAAAGGGTCTTCGCATTGAAATTTTAAGGTGTTGCTATCAGCCGATATACGAAGTACATTAATATACAAGTCAAGCCAAGTAGTAACCTATGCGGACGACATCAACATTTTGTCACAGTCATTAACAACTGCCAAAGAACTCTTCCTGAAACTCGACAGCGAAGCAAAACTAGTAGGGCTACCAATCAATGAAAATAAAACGAAGTTCATGACGCAGTCGATGAAAAATACCTTAAGTACACACTTGACGAATACAGTATCCAAAAAGTGAGTGAGTTTGTGTATTCAGGCGCCAAAATAATGAAAATGGGTAATGAAAGAGACGAAATACGCCGAAGAATACAGCTCGTAAATGGAATGTTTTATTCAGTTTTGACGATATTGAAGACCAGCCGCATATACAGGAAAACCAAGCTTCAAATATACAAATCTGTGATAAGACCTGTGTTATGCTATGGGTGTGAAACATGGACCCTAACCCAAGCATCCGCAAATATATTGAACGCCTTTGTGCGACGGGTCCTGAGGCGAAAAATCGGAGTGAAGCTAGACGGGGACCATTGGCGAGTTCGACACAACCATGAGCTGTATGAAGATTTTGACGAGCCAGAGGTCTCAACGATTGTGAGACTGCGGAAGCTGCAATGGGCTGGCCACATGAATCGTATGAACGATCAACGGATACCCACAAAGGTATTCGTTGGGAGAGCTGAAGGCCGGCGGCCAGTGGGGAAACCGAGGAAACGCTGGTCTGACTCGGTCGACGAAGACAGTTCATCGCTGCTCGGAATTCGGCATTAGAGGACGCGGTCAATGGACGGAGGCAGATGGAGGCGCTATTTGCAGGAAGCGAAGGCCCGAGGGGCTGTAGTGCTACGAAGAAGAAGATCAGTCGACAACGTTTTTTCATATAATGCTATCACCTATCTCTTGAGAATGTGCCGTGGTAGATGTGGTGACTATGCTAGTTGTTTTCCTTTCCCGTGTAGGTGTTTAGGGTACAGTGTTCGTTACATTTTCGCAACTTTTGATCACGTATGGACTGAATTGTACTTTTTTGCACAAAAGCGTTGGAAAAAAAAATGTAATTGACCCACCAATGATGAATGAACATGGCTCGAAAAGGAAAATCGATCATATCTTAGTATTCACCCCAAATGATATCCAGGATTTGACTTGGCGTTACACAAAATATAAAAACTGAACAACATCAAATGATGACATTAGAAAATGAAAGGACAAAATTATAGAAGCAGTTTTCTTTTGTTCCGAGATGAGTGTCAAGTCATTTTAGCTACGAATTCTAGTGTGACATCAAAAGCATAAAGTGTATTGTAGATAGTTTTTTATCTGGGTTTTGACATATCAGATAAAGCCTGCTTATGTTTTGAACTCTCCAATCCGACTAAAAAAATTAGAAGGGAGTTCATCAATACTGCACACTATGGAGAAAAAACATAGGAACAGCCTCGAATTCAAGAAAAAAAAAACGTTTCCGTGTCAATCAACAAAAAGTTAAACTTTTTCGTGCAAATGAGCCTATTATAAGCATTTCCACGTTGGGTATTAATCACACAATAAACGAACTTAGTCACATAAATCTTCCTGTAATGTTATTCCAGATGACTTCCGAGCATACTCAACGATTAAAGTCGATAAAAATTTGTTCAATAAGTTTCAGGCACTCCCCAATAACGAGCGCTCGTCGAAGGAGTGGGTGAGAAACCGGTTTTGTTTTAAAATTTTAATCACACGTATTTACTAGATTAGATCTATATAAATATTTTTTTTTTTAAATTTTTAACAATGAAATGTGAGAAAAACATCTTTAAAGTTTTATACTTTTAATTTTTGGCAGTTTAAAGAAACTAAGATCTACAACAAAATACAAAATCTACAAAATCCAAAATGCATCGAATGTGAAAATACCTTGAGAAAAAATAGGGTTTTCATTAATATGGTACTTGTTGGTGTTTCGTTTTTTTTTCAATAGCAGAACGGAAGTAATAATTTCTGAAAGAGAATAAAGATTAAATACACAGTTTTAGAATATATATGAGTAACGAAGTTTTGTTACGTTCAAGATATAAAATAGTGGAATGTATTTTGAATTTTTAAACGACAAAATAAACGAGAAAAATAATGTCAACTTAAACATTAACACTCGGTCTTTCCATTTTTGAGCTACAACCGGGTTATGGGACCCGCCACGATGGCTGGCCCCTCCGCTCATGAGCTAGCCATCGGGTGAGCTCTTCCTTTTTTTTTCTTACAGGTACTCTCGCTGGGATGCTTGGCTTTCCACAACCAATATGGGCCAAGGCAGCATTTTTTCGATTTCGATCCGGCTGGGAGGGTACGTAGGGGCACCGCCACCACCTGGATACCCCACTCTTGTTTGTGGGCCATGATCGTCGACGTCGCGTTTTTCTCTTTCGTCAGGTTACTTCGGCCATTGGCAGCTTTTCACCAGCCAATCGGTTTTGCCCTTTTGGCTCCGGTCACCTACTAATTCGTAAGTGGGAGAATATTTTGTAGTGGGCCCTTGAGCTGTGGGAAAAGAAGCCACCACACGACACCGTTAAACTAGCTTGCCAGCACACTTACTCGTCCCCAGACAAGGCCATTTCCAGCGCAGCACTGATTTCACTCGCTGAGGAAGTAGTCTGCCACTGCGGTCCTGCATGGATATATACCATCCACCATTATACACTGCACATCTTACGGCTCTTAAACGTCCTCAACCTCCACAATCATCACTCCCTACGCCTTCAGCGCATCGTTGACCCTTTCTACTTTGTCCCGGCGGTTCGTTTAATTTTACTTCTCATTTCGGCCACCATGATTTACCAGTCGCTCATGTCTGCAGGTACATCGCTTCCCTTTTCTACCAGGCCTCAGTTATTTAACTGCTTCCACGTCTCTTTTGGCCCCCCATGCACCAATCACCCGCGCCATCTGGTCTATAGTACTATGTACTTGCTTCACCCTTATGACTACTCGCACATTGGTATTATATAAGCTGCGGCATCGTGGGATTTGATTTGATGGGATAATTTGACACTCGTGAATTAATCCATATCGTAGTAAGTTCAAGCCATTTAAGAATAGCGGATTGGTTCAGGAATATAATGAAAGACAACTTTTTTTTAAATACTTTATAAATAAACTATAGCAAAAAAACATCAATATATTATTTAAAGCATTTTTTTTTGTGGTAGGGAGGTGAAGGCATTTACGCCCGCCGAGTCTGGCTGTGTGGGACTCCCATGGAGGATACCCTTGGACTACCCACTAAACACCTCCCCTGTCAATCTCAGAACCTAGCCTGGAACCGTTTGACACATTACTTCGGGCCAGATCTCGTTTTGTTACGCCGTGGGGCGCCTTCAAGCTGGGGAGTCCCTTTCCTAGCGGGAGGGGAGAGAGGAAGAGGAAATGCCAGAAGAGCGATCCCCCAGCCCCACCACCTCCGGCTGCTGCGAGTCCCTTTTATCTTTTAGGACTGCCCGAGCATAATGTGCCACCTGGTTCCATTTGTCAACCGATTCGAGCATCACCGCAACTATATTATCCGGGGTGAGCTCTCCCGTCCCCTATAGAGTTCCCTTCGCAGCCTGGCCCATTTGGTACACGCAAAAATGTGTGACAGGCATTGTCCTCCTCTCGTGAACAAAACCGACAATCGGGAGACCGTGACTTACCGATCTTGTGCAGGTAAGACTGAAAACACCCGTGCCCGCTCAAAAGCTGGGTTGGATAGAAGTCAGTCTCACCATGCCTTCGATTTAGCCACGGTCTCATATCCGGGATGAGGCGCGCAATCCACCTTCCCTTCGTGCAATTCCCCCAAGACTGCTGCCAATCGTTGAGCGAGCGTTGTCTCTCCTCACGGACAACCATCTCCCTCGCATCCTCGTTTCGGCGCAGGTAAATAGCGCGGCGCTCTCTAGCAAGGAGGGCGACAGGTATCACGCCTGCAATCACTCTCACCGCCGAGTCGGAGACTGTTGGATACGAAGATGCAATTCTCAGTGCTCCTCTTCTCTGTACCTGTGCCAATCGTTTTCGGTATACCTCCTTGCTGAGAGCGTCGCCCCATACCTCTGCTCCGTACAGTAGCACTGACCCTACAGCACTCATCAAGAGGCGTCTTCTTGATGGGCTACGTTGGCCATAAGTCGACTCAGGGCTGATATTCCCGAAGCAGCCTTCTCAGCCGTTGCCCTGATTTGCTCAGAGAAACTCATCTTCGAGTCGATCAGTAGCCCCAGGTACTTCACCGCTGGCTTCGATTCGATTGGTATATCTCCAATACTGATCATCCTTACTCTAGGGATTCTCTTTTTTGTCAAGATGACCACTTCGGTTTTCTCCAGTGCTAAATTGAGCCCGCGAGCAGTCATCCAGTCCCTCACTCGGCGCATTAGCATACCTAGCCTAAGTTGCGCTTGTTCAACGGTGCGTCCGGCGACCAGACCCGCAACATCATCCGCATAGCCGACCAAGCGCGACTCATCTGGCATCTCAAGTCTCAGTAGCCCGTCGTAAGACACGTTCCACAGGTCCGGACCAAGGATAGATCCCTGGGCAACACCCGATGTAATTTCCATCCTTCGTTGGCCCTGTGTCGTGTCGTAGAGCAGGCTTCGGTCCTTTAGGTAGTTCCTCAAAAGCCGCATTAGATATTCTGGAACTTGAAAGTTTTCCAGCGTGTCCAGAATATCCACCCATCTAGCGGAGTTGAAGGCATTCCTGACGTCGAGTGTTACCAACAGGACGATCCGTCGCTTTGTGCGACTATATGCCTCTGCTTTTTGGACCGCGTTCACCACCTCTGCAATCACATCAATGGTAGAACGTCCTGCTCTAAAGCCGTACTGCCGAGGAGATAGGTCCCCAGCAGCACGAATCGCGTCAGTGAGTCTTCCCTTGATGAGTTTCTCTAGCACTTTCCCAGCCGTGTCTAGCATGCATAATAGGCGGTATGCAGACGGTGATTCGGGATTTCCCTTCCCCTTGCTGACCAGCACGAGCCTCGCCACCTTCCATCGTACCGGGAAAACCCCGTCCCGTAGGCAAGCGTTGACTGTGCTGAGCAGCAAGTCAGGACAATGGTGATGGACGAGCTGCAAAACCTCAGCTGGAACACCATCTGGACCTGGAGCTATCCTCATTTTCAGGGAGAGGACTGCCTCCTCCAGTTCCAGCTGTGTGAAGAGTGGGCACTCGACTGCTGTTTCTCCATGGACAGCGTCAACACGGACGGGATGGGCGGGGAAGAGTCCCCGCACTATCGCGTCCATCTTTTCCGCGTCATGTATACAAGGCTTCCGTAGGGCACCAAGTTTCCCCATGACCAGCTTGTAGCCAAGGCCCCACGGATCCCTATTTACATCGTCCACGAGGTCTTGCCAGCATCGGGCCTTGCTCTTGTTAATAAGCCTGCGAAGATATTTCCTGCCGGACCTGTATGCTGCTAGCCTAGTATCTGCCTCCTCCCGTGTTCGCGCCCGCTGGGCCTCTCGCCGAAGTTTGTGACACTCGCTTCTTTGTTCGGCGATCTCGTTTGACCACCAGTATACTGGAGGCTTACCGTGTCGGGGTCTCCGACGGGGCATGGAAAACTCGCAAGCAGCTATGATGGTACTCATAGTTGAGTTCACCAAGTCCTTGGCTGTGGGCCCTTCACTCCCTGGCGGAGCTCCCAGCAACGGTGCGCCTGCCGTAAGCGCGTCAGCGAACCTCTCAACGTCCATCCTCCCAGCCATCTATCCGAGGATTGAAGTGTGGGCATATGCACGCAGAGTGGCACTGTCGTGAATCTCAACCGCTATATACTGGTGATCACTAGCCGAGTAGTCCTCTAGTACTCGCCAGTTGTGTACTCTAGGTACCAGGGACTCCGAAGCGAGTGTCACATCGGGTATGGTTCCTACGCAACCCCAGCGGCGGAAAGTAGGGGTGTTACCAGTATTTAGGACAAAAAGCGCTGTTCTGGCCGCCATGTCCAAGATTTGCTTTCCCCTTGGGTCGGATTGTGGCATACCCCATTCAATGGCTCTAGCGTTGAAGTCTCCCCCGACCAGCATGTGGCCCTCTGTGTTCGAGACAGCGTCCTCCAGGGCATCGAGTTTGGTTCGAAAAGGTCGCATTGCCTCGTTAGGCGTCAGATAAACACTGAAATATGTTATCCCTGAACACCGTCCATGGCCCTGCACCTGAAGGCGGGCGCTGTCTCGAACCCAGATGGCCGAGGTACTAGATTTGTCAGGGTACCACGCTTGCGAGTCCTTGTTACGATGTTGCTCGCTCAGCAACAGGAGGTCAGCTTTCTTATCCCTCGCAAACTGCTCAAGTAGGTCCTGGGCGTTTGCAGGATACGGATCATTTGAGTATCGATTTGGCTTTAGTTAGGGCCTCCTTGAAAACCCAGCATCTCCCTGTCCCCGGCTCATGTTTGAGGTCGCCGGGTGCTGGCTTAGCATCCTTGCAAAGAATGCATTTTGCCTCGTTCATGCATTCCTTCCTTTTGTGCCCCGTTTCACCACATTTGTAGCACAGAGATCTCCTGTCGGGTCCCCTACAGCCATACGTGGTGTGTCCGTATTCGAGGCATCTGAAGCAGCGGATAGGGATCGCTCTTCTCCGTATCCTGCAGATCACCCAACCTATCTTAATTTTGCCCTTCGCCAGGATTTGCTGGGCGTCTTTATCAGCTAGTTCGACAATAGCTATGCGTTGCCCCCTTGTGTTTTCACGTGTCAATCTTGCCTTGACTTCACTTAAGCTGGGGAACTCCCTCCTAATGGCATCCTCTACTTCAGCTTTGTCCGTGACGCAGTCGAGGTCCCTGATTTCCAGGGTGGCCATTGGTTCGAGCGAGGCAACCGTTGCCGCATCTCCAAGAACCTTTTGAGCCGCGTCACGGAATGCATCCTTGTTTGTGGCCTCTGGCCCGAATTCCACCAGCAGGCCACCGGTCCGGCTTGGTCGAACTGCTTTGATGGCAGTTTTGGTGTCGTCTGGCTTGACCGCTCCTTTAATTTCACGGAGGACATCTGCGTAGGTTCGGCCCTTAGTGGGTTTAATAAGCAGTGCCTCTCGCAAGGGTTTGCGCCGCGGTTTGCTTTTTGTTTTCTGCGGTATATCGGGGGGTTCTTTGTTCTTTTCGTGGTTGAGCTCTTTGTCTGTTTTTTCTAGGAGTAACTTTTTGGCCGCTTTTTTCGCTGCCTTGTTTCGCACCACATGAAACTCCTCGCCTGGAGTGTCAACTTCGTTTATAGTCTCGTCCTTCCTCCTTTTCTCACGGTCGCCTTCAATTGGGCTACCGGACATTCTTTTGCTGCTGCTTGGACCCACTGATGCCTCGAGGAGAGCGTGTCTTTTTGGTGCTTTTCGGTTGCAAGCCACCTCCGCCTTTAGTGCATTATGCGGCCAAAAAGCTCCCCCAGTTCAAGAATGCCATTCTTGACACTCTTGCCTATGTTTTTCTGCACTTCGCAGGCAGCCCTCAGTTGTTTGACGATAGTCCCCCCTTTCCGAGTAAGCCGCTCCTCTTTGGCGCGGTCAAGGGCGATTGTGTTATTTGGCGCCACCTCTTGGGAGAGGCCCCCGTTTCCTAGTCCTTTTGCTTCTATCGCTTGGGTCGCGTTTGAAGTGGCGTCGGCCAACGGAAAAACTTCTCCCTCCCCCAGTCTTACACTGGCCTCTGTTGGTGTCGCAGCTTGATCCGGATTGTGTACGCCTTGCACTGGACGCTCCGGGGTGCGCATTGTCCTTCTACTGCGCCCAAAGGCCGTAATGATGCCAGGTTGCACAACGCACTCTGCCTTCTTTCGTTCGTTAGTCCATCTGTGGTCTGTCTCTGATGATTTAACCTATGATGTTGACTTTGACAGTGTTTCTGGGGTTTGCTGCCTCCCCCCGCAATCGGTGACTTGTTTTATCGGTGTTCTTGCCAACAGCGGTTTTTACCTGAAAGGGTTCTCCGTGCTAGCATCCTGTTTGCTTGTAGTTATATCTGTTACAGAAGCCAAGTTCACCACTTCTATAACATTGCAGTCGCTGGATGACGACGGCCGGGAGCCTGCTCGCTCACTACCCTCTGCCGCCGGTACTGGGGATCCGACCCCATGCACCGTAATTTGGGTCCCCTTGTGGACCTGCATAGTTTGCTTTTCTGTCTGGGTTTCCGTTCCGATAGCATTTTACGTACTGCCAGGATATATGGATAATTGATGACGCCATATATTTCGTCATGTCACAGTGAAGATCATTGACACTCAGGTATTTGTCCTGAGACTCTCCCTTCACTGCCGACCAATGTCCGCGGCTGCTTATTGGTTATTCGCAGCGAACCTTTCGAGAAAGGTCTTCCCCTATCCGCAACCCTGGGGACGCGTTTGGTTCCCCGGTCTGAGGGCACTATCGATAAAAAGCACTAAAAGATTTATTTAAGAATAACTTCATCATTACTATAAACCTATTTGTTTAAAAGTTCTGATAACTTAATTTGTATTAGTTAGCAGTTCATTCGTTGCCGTGAAATTGTTATTTAAAGGAATTATAGATAGTAAGAATTTGTATAACCTATCCCAGTTATTCTTCGAAGATCAAAGTTCTTGTAAAAATTACTGGAATTTTTTTTTTATTTTCCGCACTTCCTTTGGCATTAGCATACATTGAGGAAAGTGGTACCGAATTCAGTTTTTCGGTACCGAATTCAGTTTTTCGATTTTCTCCTCCATGTTTCATGAAAAAAAACAGTGAATTAATAATGATATTATATATGTTGGAAAAGTATTCAGTCACTATCATATTTGTAAATCCATCTTCTGTAGTATTTTTATTCCCATCTATTGCGTTGTATTTAAATATATAAATTTTTTAAACAAACTATTAAAAAAACTTCTTTCCGCTGCTTAACAGTCTTACAACTATCAACAGATAACTTTGCGGATAATGTCAGCTCTTTCCACTTAGCAATGGCGTCAGCATTTCTCATTTGTAAATTTTACAGGAGCACCTTATATCACTTTTCTAGTGATTTTCCAGTCAAATTGTGTTTCTGCAAGTTTCTCGCTAAATTTGTTTTATAGAGACTAGATATATGTAGTGATATGGGTATGGTATATGTCCGTAAAGGACTGCAGCGATGGTCTGCTGCCATGGCGAAAGAGGATGGTAAGATCTGCCGAGATTGGCCGTGTCTGGGGACGCGTGAATGCGCTGGCACGCTAGTGTTGAGGAGTCGTGGGGCAGGTTTTTCCCCCTAGCACAAGGACCCACTACAAAAGAATTTCGCATTCACGAATTAAACATGGTCGAGTGCCGATCGACTGGTGCCGAGGCCGAGGTATTCCTACTAAAGGCTAGGAAATTGAGCATTATGTGATGGAATCACATAACTCTATACCATAAAAAGGCACGCGAACGGAAGGCCACTCTACCCGGTAAGAGCCCCTGTTAACAAAAAAGGGGGAGCGCGCCCGATGGCAAGCCCATGATACAGGAGGAGCCTGCCATCGTTGTGAGTCCTATACCCGGTCAGGTCAGCCGAAATGGAAAGACCGAGTTTTAATATTTAACAATCCATGGTTCTATCTATTATTAGATCGTGTACTCTATCAGAATATATAATAACATCTCATTCTATCAATTAAACGAAAACAAAAGAAAACATAAACTTATTTGTTTGAAACTGGGGTTTTTTTTGACTTGGCCAGCTATCACCTTTAATGTTGAAATATAAGGATTATATAACTGTTGATTAAATACCATTCACAAAAACTATAAAAGTTATAGCGTCATTTGTTTGTGATAATTGTTTCATATGTGCAAAAAAACTATTGGTACTACTTGAATATATTAGGGACAAAAATACTAGCCATCTTCCAAGTTATTTTTAAGAAAGACGTTAAGACAATTAATATAGAAATAATATCTTTTGCAGTGGACAAACCATTGAAAAACCTTCCACTTTGCTTTTAATTCTGCGAAATGAAATGTCGTTGTCAAAAAGTGATTGTAGCGCAGGTTCGACCAATGATGATTTTCATAGGAAGAGTAGGAACTTAATTCCCTATGGAAGCCTGAGTAAGAATTTCCACACGGCAAATACAATTCGGATGTATAATTAGTAATTCACTGCCTGAGAGTTTACTTTTACCAACTGTTCGCAATCCGTGGTTTTAACGCCACTGAGTTTCATTTAAAAATAAGTCTATTCGGGCACCACCGCATATACGCAGATGCACGCTTCCGAGTTGACAACTTCGAACATGAACACCCTCGGCTAAGGACTTTTTCCAATGATATCCTACCGCAAAATCGAATTAGAAACGATCACCCACCAATTCTCGTTGAAAGTGCGACTGTGACTCCGATGCATTCCATCGTGTTCCATTTACGTCAAAACTCACCGAATTTGAAGAGCTATTTGCAAAGGAACTTTATATGGTTCCGTCAAAAGTTTCTAATGAATTGCCCCCCAGTGCTGTATACTCGGACACTTCAATTTCGGTATTCCTGTCTTAATCGCAGCAACCACAGTACTGTACTTCGTTCATTAAAGGGGAAAATTTACTTTTCAAGTGCAATAAGAAATTGACTTCGATTTGTTTTGTTAATTCACTGCCCGTGTTCACAGAAGAAATTCCACAATTCCAATAAATAAGGACGGCATGACAGGCACCCTCTACACACACACTCTTATGGAAGGCGCTCGAGAAACGTTTCGTCGTTAGTTGTGTCTTGAAACCGTACGATTCACTGCACTGCTGTTGCCTTTATGGAAACTCAACCTTCCATCAATTCGGAAAAACTTGCCAACAAGTATTAACTAAAACGCAATGTTAATATTGCACACGGCTTGATCTCTATAACGCGATTTTAGCTTTTCTTTCCGTTTCTTCTTATTCGTGTTACTGAACAACGCTCAGAATTCGCGACTGACAGTCAGTAATCTCCCTTTCAACTCGTTACAATTATATCCGCTCGATCAGCATTCTGCCTCTGTCATGAGAATGAATTTAACCCGCTAATTTGATTATTCGACCGCTGAAGACAACACTGATTCGGAATCTCTATTCTGACACATACAAGGTTGAAGCACTCTCCTTTATTCGATTATTGTAAAGCAGTTTCTCACATGTAAATGCTTTTGGGCTTGTAAACAACCAGGTTTCACTGTATACATAATCACAACCAAGCTGAAAAAATCAATTGCTCCCGAAAATAGCTCGACTCGGACAAATTTTGCAATATACTCGCTAACTAAAGCGTTACACACGAATGTAATTGCTAACACTCAAATATTATTCATTATTCACCTTAGATATCCAAGCTCATCTCTAGTTGTTCGGGCAATCAGCATTCAACTCTTTCGCTCCCTCGAATTTCCCCCGATCCAATGCTTGTGTGCAATTAATCCTTGCGAAAAATTCGTTTTTTTTTTGTTGGCTACGAATCAAGCTCCAAGGATGGAATGAAAATTGCAAACACGATCAGCATGGGGAATTACACTTCGCGATCAAGTTGCACAGTTATTATGAATCCCATCGATTTCTATATTCTCTGCTTTTAAGGCTTTTCCGTCGTATTGTGATTTAGCCGACATATCTAACGATGGGAAATTACACTTCGCGATCGAAGATTTATTTTACTTCAAGTAATTTATGTTCTTGCCGTCCGTTCTCCGTGTGCTCGCCGCGTCGCGGTCGTAAGTCAACTCTCTGCTATTCTTCTTTTCATTCTCATGGCTACGGTAAATCGCCTCAGCTGAGCTCAGAATAGTCAGCTTGTCTTCGGTAATGTAATACACCGTTGGGGTGCACTAAAACAGTGTTCCCATATTCAAAGTTTTAATTGGCAGATTTAAAAATTTTTTTAGGAAAAATTTCCTGAATTAAAGGTAAACGAAAAAAAAAAAATTCTAAATAGTAATAAAAGTGAAATCTCATAAAGAATATAATTAAAGGAAAACGTTTAAATTTAATATAGAGGATAATTGATATAAAGTTACATTTAATAATAATAATGAGAAAGAAAACTATTTTACAAATTACGATTATGAATAGAAATAATTCAATAGTTTTTCTAAATCTGCCATTTAAATTTTGAATAGGAGATAGGAAGGTTTTCGAGGAGTTTGCTCTCGCATATTATCGACAAATTTATCATAGTAAGAGTTGCAGGAACGGATTGTTCACCGACTTGGGCTAACTTTAATGAAAGGGTTTTTTACGATTGAATCAACTTTGCCCTAACAATATCAAAATTTACATTTAAGGAGGTTAATAAATAAAATAAATATATTTAATTATTAAAAATAAAACATACAAAAAATTCACTTGTATCTGAATAAATTATTTGTTCTTTGATAAATATTTAAAAACTCTTCTAAATGATCGCTACTATTTTTCAGACTTCGATCTAATAGGACAGGATCATAAACATCACCATTGAGTTGTTCGTCAGTAATTGAAAGTCCAGGTGGTGTCGTCACTCCGGGCAATATATTTATACCTCCAGTTCCAAGTCGGAAACAAGTAAATCGGAGACGATATATTTCAAACGTAAAAATTTGTACAATCCAATCTAGACACATTTGTAGCATATTGTTAACAAACATTATTTCTCGTACTTGCAGACACATTCTGATTGGAATTGGTAATGGCAGTGGCAACGGAATACAAAATGGTGGCGGAGTAAATGATGATAATTTGTACATAACGAATTCGTTTTCATTTCTATATAGTCTAAGAACCCATTCCTGTGGTTTTTTAGAACTCGTCACATTAGCACAGACTGAAAATATAAAAATAAGTGTGTTAAACATTTAAAAATGAGCAGTTCACATTTAAAATTATTTCAAATCAGCAATTCAATAAACAAAATGCAAGGAATTTGAGTCCTTTTATTTCTCTGGCGTCCATAATGCATTTGTTATATTTTTGATGAAAGCAATGCTTGTTATGTTGGAATTTTGGTACGCATTCATACTCTAGATTACAGGGGCATGTTGGAATGATGCTGAGGATTCAAGGTGGCTATCGAGCAGAGCGGGCACGAAATACGTCCGCTCCGCGCAATTGCCACCTTGAATCTCCAGCATCATTGCAACATGTCCTTCTAATGTAGAGTATGAGTAACGGGATTGAATTCATAGGAATGTCAGAGTTCCTCAACATTAAAGCATCGTGTTAAGAAAATTAAATTTCGTAATAATGGCGAAGTTCCTAAAAAAGTTCAAGCACTGTGTTAAACATAAATTGAATATCATAGTAATGGCAAAGTGCTTGAAAATTAAAAGTAATGTTTTCAAATCATGAGTCTGTGTAGTCTAGTGGTTAGAGCATGAACGCATAAGCCGAAGGCTCCAGGTTCAAATCTCGTTGGGAGCAACGTGATTTAGTTCAGGGGATTTTTCGGACAGACTACGAGTGTTCACTCAGTGGTGATATGTGCTGCTTTATCAGATCATATCATAGCTGAGCAGGCACACGGAAGCATGGTACTGGCCAAATCAACTTCCGAAAAAATCAATACGGTCATGAAAATGAGATACTCTAACTTTCTCTAAGCGAAGGCCCGAGAGGGGCTGTGGTGCTACAAAGAAGATGAAGAAGAAGTTTTCAAATCATGGTAAATGTAGTAGTTAGAGGTGTGGTTATAAAAGTCCGTAAAGGACAGTAGCGATGTTTACTGCCTCAGCGAGCTATGATTTGGGCTTACTGGAATGATTTTGCCTGACGACGCGTACGCACGCTGGAAGCTATCTGCTGCGGTGTCATTGGGTGCCATTTTTTTCGCCAGCGTAAAGCACAATGCAAAGAATTTATTCGTGCTTACGATTTCAGACCTATTCGGCTTGACATAAATCGAAGGAGGTCTATTAAGGCTGCCTACTCTGCTGATAACACGTCGTTCCTCCGTTTTCAACAGAGAAGCTAACGAATACCTGAAAATTCGGCAACCGGATGGATTTGTTCCCCCACACACCCTCCCATCTTTAGGGATGTATCAACCTATGGCCTGAAAGCCTCTAGCACCAATGAACATCAGAAGGTGTATCTCCTCACGTGGCGATTACTTACCCATTTTAGGGATAAAAAAGAAAACCCAGTTTTGCTTCTCTCAATACTTCATTTTAATTTATTCCACTAATACATACATATCTACGAACTTTTCTATATACTAATTGGCGCTGATATAACTTACACATTCCATATGAAAATCATTTGATTGACTAAAATTTGGGTGTTTTTAATATTTTGATTTATCCGCTTCACACTTGCTTCAACAGATTCTAAATATACATAATTAACGAAAATGAACTACTTGACGGGGATACTAAGCGAACAACAATAATTGAATTTATGTAGGTCGTTATCAATGCGTGTTGTTCTGGAAAGTAAGAATAAATGAAACGAACTTGTTGAAATATCTTACTAGAATGCTTTTATTGTTCTACTATTTACATATTTAATATATACGAGTACACGTTATTGTTACTTTTAACTTGAAGTTTAAGTATTTTGCTGACTTGGAATGTGGATGAAATTAATTGGCACGATCGGAAAATTTGATGATCGTTGCAGCTCGTGCGGAATTGATGCATTTGGCGCTTATGAACATGCTGACACGCGTACTCGTGCGAAGTTCAATCATCCTAAAGGTTATTGACTCAGAACAATAAGAAATGGAGGGGCTACACGCAAGCTAGCTTCCTGAAAACACCCCCATCGACGGTGAAAGCGCAGCTCCCAGCAAAAGTAAACAATATTTTATACTAAGAACAAGGGCGTTGAGGAAATGGTAAAACGTTGTAGCCGTGTTTGGCGCCAAAGTTTAAAATTTTATGCATGTGAACAAGATTTTATGTTTGAATATTGAATTAAACTTTGTTAATTCATTCCGTTTTCGTTTTGATAATAGGTAGCTTATTTGGCCCAGTTGATTGAATGAATTTTAATTTCGAAATGCAGTTTTATTTGATGATTATAAATACAATCAGTTCGACCCTATAGCTTCTAGGAAATTCTATAAAAACATGAGTTAAATTTGAAAGTCTAGTTTACATATATTGCCATAGGATAATATTAGAATAAGGTGAAATTTTTTTGGTGAAATTCCATTAGAATTAGGTTCATACAATACAATTTTGCTGTGCTTTCTGTACAGCCTGACAGCCCGACCCGAAATGTTGCTCTCATCTCTTCCCATATACTTTGTATGGGACTGTCCCCGCCATTTTCTTATTGCTCTGAGGCTATTGATGTTTGTCGCTGATGGCTATGCTGACATGCGTAATCGTGCGAAGTTCAATAATCCAATACTCCGATGCAGGTGTCTGGTGTTGGGTCAAGGTGATTTGGGTTTGTGAATTTGGAAATAATGTGGTGAGTGGATTTGCAAATTATAGAAGATCATGCGCATACATGAGATTTAAGTATAGTTTCGGATGTATCTTGCACACGTGTTTATAAATAAACAATATTTTCCTCGCCTGAAACTAATCTAACGTTTACCTTTCTTTTGTAAATTTTGATTTTGTTTCCGTGCTTGCTTTATTAATTTAATCTATTGCCTTTTTACTTTAAATACATTATTGGACACTTGAAATTCATCTTCATATTTCTATTTGAAGAGTTTCATTCAAATCGGATTTTCATTTTTTTAAGGTGCTCAATTACAATGTCTGTGACACAAGCTGACTAGAGTCTTACATGGGTACACAAAATTTTTCAAGGCTCTTACAAGTTCTGTCATTTTCAAACAATTTTTCGCCCCGCAGCCGTTTCTTGGAATCACAGAAACGATCGATTCCATGGCACCACGACCAAACTCTGATCTTCACGCGTCTTTTCGCTCGCTTGTCAATTACTCTAGGTTCAAATCACTACAACATATGAACAACACAAATTGTTTTCGATTTCTTCACATTTTGATTGAACGCCTTCATCTCCGCTAGATGGGTGGAACCCTTTTCAAGCTCCTGAAGGACCGAAGCCTGCTTTACGACACGACATAGGGCCAATGGAGGATGGAAGTTACATCGGGTGTTGCCCAAGGCTCTATCCTTCGCCCAGAAGCAATATTTAGTACAGTACGTTACGATCAATACTGTCGTATGCTTGCTTAAAGTCAACGAAAATTTGGTGTACGTCTATGTTGAACTCCCAGCATTTTTCAATTACCTGCTTGACGGTGAATAATTGGTCTATTGTTGATCTACCTGCCGTAAAACCTACTTGATACTCCCCAGTAATACTGTTGGCATATGATACGATTTTATTTTCTTAGATTTTTGGAAATATTTTGTAGGCCGTACAAAGAAGTGATATGCCTCTATAATTTTCACCTTTTTTGTGGATGGGGAATATAATTGATTGGCCATACAGCACATTTGGAAAGAAGAGCATATGCCGAAAGAGTGGTCTTTCGGCATTTGTTATTCTTTCCAAATGTGCTCGATGACTTTGTGAATAGCTTTATGAAAAATGCTGCCACCGTATTTGATGAGCTCCACTGGAATCTCATCGATACCCGGCGCTTTATTATTCTTTTGGGCTTTGATGATGGAATACACTTCATCCAGAATTGGTAGGGCCAATGCAACCTCTCCGTAGACATCTATAGGCTCCGATGTTGTGGAGCTGTGTGTAGGATTAAGGAGGTTCTTGAAATATGATGCCCATCTTTCCTTAATCTGGGTTTCATCAGTGATAATATGGGCGATGGCATCACGACAGAGCGTGGTCTTGGGCTGATAACCACGTTTCAGGCTTTTCACTACTTTGTATGCTTGTCTTGTGTTGTTGCTTGCTACATCTATACTTTTCAATTGGTCGTCATAGTATTTTCTTTTCTTAACTCTAATAATCTTATTCGCTACTCTACTGAGATTTTCATAGTGTTCTCTCTTCATCCTAGTTTTCCTACTTACATATTCCTTGTAGGCCTGATTCTTTTTGTCTAACGCGTTCTGGCACTCATCATCGAACCATTTATTTCTTTTGCCCTGGGCAGGATGTTCGATCAACTTTTCTGCTACGGTCTTAAGAAACGCTTTCACTTCCATCCAGAGCTTGTTGCTTGTCTTTAACGATGCGTCTGATAAGATGGGAGCCAGCTGGTTGTTGAGGGTTTCCGGGAAATTTTTGGGCACAGACGCCGGTTAGAGCCTTTCGATGTCAAATTTTTGTAGCGGGCTGGTCTTCGCTGAACATGCCTTTGACATACGACATCGATAGGTTAATTTGATCAAGCGATGATCTGAGTTACAATTGGCTCCTTGGTGCGTACGGACGTCAAGTGTGCTTGAGGCCCATCGGTGTTGTATCAGAATATGGTCGATCTGGTTTTGTGTGTTGCCATCCAGTGATACCCAGGCCATGAAAACGTCGATGTGGGAAGCAAGTTGAACGTATGACTAGATCGCTGCTACATGTAAAGTTGATCACGCGCTGGCCGTTGTCATTTGTTTCATTGTGGAGGCTATATCCTCCAGGGTGGCCCTCATTCTTTGTTTGATTTAGGGGCTTCCACGCCAAGGGATAATAGGCCCCTGAATATGCACCTAGTCATCTGGGCTTCGTCCTGTTGGGAGAATGCATGGGGGCACCAAATTCACCCAGTTGCCCATTTTCTAATATTAACTAGCTTCCCCGTTGAAAACGGAAGGATGTCTTGTGTCATTAGTAAGTTAAGCAGGAAACTACAAGACCCCCTTCGGTTTCTATAAGGCGTACGGGTGAAAATTAATTTTGTAGTGTAGATTTCACGCTGATGGATAGGACCCGCCCCACGACACCACAGAAAGCTAGTTGCCAGCGCGCGTACACATCGTTAGGCAACCTCATTCCAGCGAACCTCGAACTCTCAGCTTGCTAAGGCAGTCAACATTGCTGCTGTCCTTCACGGACCAGTAACCACTGATAAATTCACTACAGACTCTATGGTGGTAGCATCAAGTAGCTGAAAAGCGTCGATCAATAAGAATAGAAGGACATCAGGGATTCCAGATGGTAACCATGAACCAGGACCCTTAGAATTCCGAGGTTCAGGAGATCAGACTCACTCTAAGGTGTTAAACTTGACATGTGGTAACTACGCAGAATCTGCTGCAAAGTCATTAGTTGGATTTAGCGACGGAGGTCAATTTGATGTTGTGTAGGAGAGAGTATTTTCTGAACACTTATTTAAAATCTCGGGAAATATCACTGTCTCATACAGAATGAATAGTGGTCTTGCATACTTAATGCTCGGACAAACAAACCAAAGAATGGTTCACTAAAGTGGTAGTCTCCAGTGGTAGGATTCTGAATTTATTCTTAACCCAAATTAATTTGCAGCACGCAATTACCGCTTCATTTTTAATATATTTGGCAGCACGCTATGTTGTTGACAAAATCATCACAACCGTTCAAGGGGGCCATAGATGAGGAACAAACGTATCTTTGTACTCAACATATATGGCATGAGAATCTTCTGTAATAGAGGATCTGGCCGCTCGCGGGTATGCTTGGTAGCACCTACAAATATGGAAGCATCGTAAATTCAAACCACCGGACTTTGATGGCATTGTTCCTGCTATGATCAATGTGAAACCCAACAAGTTGATGCTGTGTCTGAGGAAGATCTTAACATCAAGCCTAACAATAGCAAACATACTCATACCTTGGCACATAGTCAGAGTTACGTTTACTCCAAAACCCGGAAATAGTGAATACTCTGAACTTAAAAGTTTCCGCCCTATCAGTCTTATTTCGCTGAAGGTACTGGAAAAACTTGTAGAACAACACATATGATGTATGATATTGAGAAGGAATCGTCTTTGCATTATGCAATACGTATATCAATTTAGAAAAAGCTGCGAAACAGCTCTTTATTCCCTAGTGGAGAAAATTAAGGAGGTGATAGATGGAAAAGCGTATGCAATAAGTGTGTTTATTGATATTGAGAGAAGGTTCAATCTTGTAACTTACAACTCTTTGTGTAAAGCAGCAAGAGCTCATGAGGTTTAACCAGAGATTGTGAACTGGATTAGCAACATGCTCGAGCACAGACTGCTCTCCCAAAGACAAAGGGTGGACATTGTGTTGTAGCCAAGGTGGAGCAAGGATGCACTCAAGGTTGTGTCCTTTCACCACTGCTGTGGAAGTATTTGTCAACACTCATTTACTTGGACTGGAGGAGCATGAAGTCTTTTCGCAAGCATATGCAGATGAAATAGTCCATCTTAGGGGTCTTTGAAGGAAGGCTCTGAACACGCTGCAGCAGTGGTGTCAGGACAATGGGCTTTTACTTAGCCCGCACAACACTATTGCGGCTCTTTTCATGAAGAAAAGGAAAATTGATGGTCTTACTCTACCCCGACTAGTGAATGTCACTATGCAGCTGCGATCAGAAGTCAAATATCTTAGGGTCACTTTAGATAGAAAACTTCTTTGGATGGAGTATATACTTGCAAACACCAAACAGGCCAGCAGAATGTTTGGTCACTGCAGAAATGCTTTTGGCAAGCTATGGGGCTTGAAGCTCAAGCAGACCTTATGGCTGTATACATCGATTATCAGGCCACTGATTGCTGTGCATCTTAGTCTGGTGGCATAAAGTAGATCGCTCTTGGGCGTCGTTTTGCTTGGCCAGGCTGCAAAGAACCTGGGAATTACCGGAGCATTCAGCACAACACCAGGTAAGACCTCAAATGGCATATTAAACTTCTCTCCCGTTGAGAGGCCTTAGAATTTGCCCCGAGACTTGCCTTAGCAAGATATACAGGAAGATCTTCAGGAGGTCATAGCAGCATCGTCAAACTATTGTCGGAATATGTCCCTAGTTATGCCAACCGGTAGAATGGGTGCTGTTCCCAATTTTTATGGACAGGCTTAGTGGTTACACTCGGAGTCGCTATTTAGTGAGGCAGATATAAACTTCTACATGGATGGCCCTCGAACTAAAGAGGGAACTGGAGCAGAATAGTTCATAAATCAAGACATCGAGAAATCGATACTAGAAGTTCTAGCTTCTGTGTGCTATACTAGACATCTGTGGATCTGTGTGGTATACTGGACGTGGTGTCATGGATCAAGGATAATAGATGGAAGGGAGGCAAATCGACATTTTCAATAATAATCAGGTGGCGCTGCTTGTCCTGTCAGGATGAAAAGTAAGATCAAAAATTGCCCATAAATGCTTGAATGAACTAAAATCTGTTGGGAGATACGATTTACTCAGGGGTTTTGCGTTCTAGGGTTTAGAGGGTACGAAATCAATAAGAAATCTGACACTTTAGCGAAAGAGGACGTTGAGACTTTGTGCTACAGTCTGAAACCCTGTATAGGAGTTTCCAGCTCTCATGTTATGCATAAGAGAAACTGCTGGCTGAAGACTCAGTCGGCGGAGTCTTGGTGGAGATGTGACGACTGTAGACTTGGTAAATCCTTAGTAAAAGATCCAAATCAAGAGGTTAACAGATTTCATACTTAAATTAAGTAGCAAAGAATGTAGAACTCTATTTGAACTGATTACAGGGCACAATTCCCTTCGTGCTCATCTGCGAAGAGTAGATATTGCTGAAGACCCTATTTGCTAACGTTGCTTAGAAGAGAGTGAGACAACCATGCGCTATGTAGTTGAATGCCAAGGCTCTGCCTATGCCAGGCTGCAGATATTTGGTGTCACAGCAACGAGCAGGAATATGCCCACGGATGAAAATCTATCAAATCTACTTCGTTACTACAATATAAAATAACAAGTAGGGTCTTATAGAAAGGGTTGTCGAGTGCAATGGACCAAGGTCTGAGCGCCAAAGAGTGGTTGAAACAGCAATCTTGCTCCAACATAAAGCAACAAAAGGGATAGAATGGATTAAAGGCAGAGGCTACAAAGCTCAAATAAGGATATATTAAAACTTGGTGAGATCAAAGCGAACGGGTAAATGCTGGGCAAACTCTATGTCTCCGAAAAAAAATAAGGAAAGAATATTTTCAAACTTTAAGAGATAGAAGTAATCGGGTGAATGGTGGGCAAACCCCATCAAGTTTAGTATCATGGATTGTTTTAAGCTTGTTTACTGGGTGAGATCGGGAAGATGGTGGGTAAAGCCTAAAGGATTGTTAACAGAATTATTTAAAATTTGGTGAGACCTAAGAGTTTGGGTTGATGATTGGCGAAGCCTTTAAAGTTTAACAAGAATATTTTCAAATTTGGGGAGGTAAAAGTGATCACATAAATGGTATTTTTTGAACTCGGTGATATTTAAGATATCGGTTGGATGCTGGGCTATAAGACTCAAGCGCAAGTTGTTATAAAATTGATCGAAGTGATCCGGTAGATGGTTAGCAACGCTTTTAAGGCAAACAATCACAAAAAATGTAGCGGTTTATTGTGGGAATTAAATTAATTCATTAGTTCACCTGTACACAATTGATACATAAAAGGAAATAGGAACTGATCCGCAGCTATAATCCTAAATACTGTTTTAACCCGTCGTTTTTACTAGCATTATTGATTTGTGAAATTGAATATCAGAGGTATGACAATTCATTTCTTTGAAGATCTTTTCATTGTATAACACATAATGCCCATTCTTAGTGCCAATGAAGGACTGATCGATTTAAGCCCAGTTGAATTTATCACGGTAATTTTTCTTGCTGGGATAGTACCATATGGTTTGGTTAGTTAAATTTTTGGTAGTTGCACGTGATTTCCTTTAAACAAGATTATAAGTAACGTTCACAGAATTTAATCTATTTACTGAAGCAAAACATAACATTTTGCTTACTGAACTTGAATTCTTTAAATTTTACTTATGTAATAGCAAAAACGAGAGATCAACTATAACTTTTCACTCACCCTTTTCATTGAAATTTACAGCTGGTAAGTTCATGCCTACGCAACATCCACATCCCTTTTTTCGGCAGTCACAAGGTTGCCCAACGGGAGGCATATTCATGTTTGTATTATTCCTTGATGACGTTATAATCGGCGGTAGAATTTTAACATTTGTTGTAGGATCATAGAAAATTAATCCTCCATCATACGCGGAAGCTATAGGAATCTTGGCAAATCCGATCATCCCAAAGATTATTAACAAGGATATTTGGATTCCTTTCATTTTTTCCAGTTCAAATAATTAGAATCAAACTTAGATCACAAACAATTTTTATTTCTCTGGCCGTAAATAATTATTACTTTCACTGATGATTGAATAATTGTACGTTATCCACTACCGGCCACTTAGGAAAGTTACTAAACGCTACAGGAACGACTTGAATACTAACTACAGACTGCACCGTTAAACTCTAAGTTGACGGAGTTGGTGGCGAACTGTTTGCAAACTTAAGAGAAGTGCGCTCGTACACCTACGTTATCGCGAAACATATCGAATCTTTAATCATCATTATCACCGATCATACGTTGTTTATATTGGCCGGCAAAGAGGTACTTATGTGCATATCAACGCATGATTGGTGTTACAGCAAAAAGTGGATGTGATGGACGGCAAATTACAGGTATCGGCGAAGAAGTGAATTTTGTAAGTTTATTTGTTGAACCGAATTTGTAAAAATAATAAATTTTGTTCGCATTCCGGATATGCATTTTGCACAGATTTGACTATTTATTATTTCTGACTTTTTTAAGCGCTTCTCAGAACTCATAGTCTTTAAAAAATTCAATCTTATTAATTTCAGTCTTTTTAAATCCAAGGAAAAAAGCGTTTGCTTATTCACCCCCGTTTTCTAAATCAATTTTATTTGGCCGAATTTAAAATAGAGAAAAATGTTGGCATAAGCACTAATAATTTTATTTATTGTGCACATATTAATTTCAAGATGTGGGATAAAGTTGGCACGGCCAATTCCGCGATTTATATTCACGAGTATGAAAATTATATCGATTTGGATAGAAATTATACAGAAAAAACTTCAACAATTTTCTATGTAAACAAGTGTCCAAAGCAACCCGACTAACAAGTGAATTCAGGCAGTCATTCAGCGTACAGTTTTGCTTTAGGGCATTCGTTTAGAGATACATAGTTAGAGAATCTCTTTATCTTGATCGAATGTATCGGCACTCGAGACGGTGATATGGTCCAATACGTTCTGCTTTTAAACCAGTACGTTTCATAACTGAAAGGGCTTATAGTCCGTCCTAAGAATCACTCGCAACAAATCTTGTTGTCACCAACGGGACTCGAACCAAGGACCTTTGGCTTACGCAGCGAGTATTCTAACCACTATACTACGCGTCCACATTAGGAATATCCTATTCCACATGCCAAACTAGCTTAAGTTCCGAGAAATGAAAAAAATGAAAACCCGTTTAAAGAACAAAAATAAGTACTTGCAATTTTCCACTTCTTAATAAATCTACCAATTTTTCCGAGAAACTCATTTTCTCGATATAGCTTCATATATAAACATGGCAACACAATATTGGTACAAATTATGTCAAGTGAAATGTTTTGATGCTTGTTGTTGTTTTTCAAATGAAGTATGCCGTATTAAGCGAGCCTAGCTTAGGCAGGCCATATTTGGTCTCTATTAGGCCCACACTGAGTACAACTAACGTAGGAGAAAGTGAAGAATTTCTAATTTGGAAAGTGTTATGTTGGGCATTTCTCTCGGTTTCCATATTAGGTTAAATATTTTAAAAGATTCGTACGCTGCGGGAAAAGTCAATAGTGATAAATATAGTATACTCACATAGTATCTACACTCAATCTACCCTCCGAACACAAGACGAAGAGTGAACCATAAATCGTCGGCAGCAGGTAGGTAGGTAAATGCTAACACGAGGATAGGCGCGAATATAAACTGTGCTTCGATGAGGGATTCCAGGATTACCAGATGTCAAAAATTAATAAATTTGCAGAAAAACAAATTCTTTCCATGCAATCTTTTAGTTTTTTATTAGGATCTGGCAGCACTCCCATGTTCTGAAATGCGTAGAAGAACACGTGCGTTGGAAATTTTATTTGCTTTTTGTTTTGTTTTTTGAGTACGACCGGCCTCGGCTCGGCTGACGTATCCTGATTCAGCTGACCGGCCCCTGGGAAAATTCAGAAAGTGTGCAACACAGAGTAAATGGAAGGTGTGGATACTATGTGAATGTACTATGGTGATAAATCAGGCCCATCGACTTGCATGTGTGTGCGTGAGAAACCTCTCCGCATTCATATGTGTGCGTGAGAAGCTTCCCCGCATTTATATGTGCGTGTTGTGTACGAACACAAAATGAAAGCAGATCAAAGCCATATAAATAAATGGACGAGCAGCGAGAATCTGTGTACTCGACCATGTGGGAAACAAGTTTTACACATAAATATCTTACGCTCTCGAAACTATATGATTCCCTCTGTTTCTCCTTCCCCTTTGCTTAACGAGAGCTTTTTCTTTTCTCCCTTCAGAAGAATCACTTCCTTCACCCCGCGCGGACAATTCGGCGGCCAATTTGGCGACCCATTTGTACCAGTCAACTTGACAGCTTGATTTAATCCAGTGACTTTCTGGAATAAGAAAGTGAGCGCCAAGAGACAGGCGGAGAGGAAATGACAGACTGATCCCTGGGAAGAGAACAGGAACCGGTTGCATGTTCTCCTATGCATTTCATATGGGCTTAGCCCATCGAGTTCTTATTCATCTGAGATCTTAATAGGGAATAAACCTCAGATAAACAAGGCCTGGATGGGCTAAGCTCATATAAAATGCATAGAAGAGCATGCGACCAGTTTGTGCTCTCTTCCAAGGTATCAGCCAGTCATTTGTTCCCCGGCATGCCTAGCTGTTGGTCCTGCAGCACCCTTAAACTTCTTCGCTTTTCTGTTTTAGTATTCATGTCGCTCTACCGAAATCCAATGGTATTTAGCTTCAATGGTGCAGTAACAAGCAATGACCAATTAAATTTGACGTTTGAAAAAAAGTTTTAATTAATTTTTAAATTAGTGACATGAGCTATTAGAAACCTGTCTGTACGCACCAAATGCAGAAACCTGTCTGTACGCACGTAATGCACAGTTTTACATTTGAGCATCTGGTTTTAGAATAAATCATAGGAATCATCGAGTCGGCCCAACTCCCACAAAGATGTATCTACGCCAAGTTAATGTGCCAATTTCAAACGTTCATTGATCGAGTACAGAGTAGATAAAAGATGTAATGACGCCCAGAAGAGTTCCCAGAAACAAAAAACATGAATTGACTTATTTGCCCCCAAATCAATGCCAACTTACTTTAATTAAAAGAAATTCTCCATATCACTTTCCGATAATGCGTGGGGAAACTGAAATCATATAGACATGTTAAATTTGGATAGAATTAATATACATATAAAAGGGTTTCTTACTTTTCAAGTTGTTGTGGCCATTGCGTTTGACCACTTTCAGCCAATCCGCATCAACATCGTGCGTTCCGTGAATTTCGTAGCTATTGCCAAACTGGTGAAATTATGTTAAATTTTTAGCCCAAATTTTTGCCACATCGTAACCATGATTGTTCCATTACAATGGAAGTAAGGCAAAAAGGAGTAATGCCAAGAGAACAAAGGAAATGTCCTCAGCCAGATTAAATTCGATTTGAAATACTGAGGAAGTAGCATAAAAATCGCTTACCCGAGCCACATAACCTAGAGGAGGACCCTCAAATAGTCTTCTTCGCGTATTTTTATAATAGGCAACATTTTCTCTTATAATGCCAACTGGAGTCAGTTCATCATCCATCAACTCTTGATCGAAGACATTTTTATCAACAGGATCCGTCTTGATATCTATGGACCGTTTCTTTTTACTTTTGCCTTTTTTACCCGGATATTGTGCGCCGTTGACAAGGAATGTTATAATTAACAATACGAACACTAAATGAACGTACTTTCTTCACATTATTGGCCCGAAATTTGTGTCTACCGGCAATTGTGACACGTAAATAGAAGCAATGCCACGTGGTAAACAATTAAACTTGTTAACTGCAATGACATTTGTCAGATTGACAGTTGAATATAGAGAGACATTTTTCTTCGTTAAATATACTCAGCTAATTTTAACGAAATCGTTATATTCAATTCGATTTTATATCTCTTTCACTCTTGTGGGATAAAATACATACGATATTGTTACATGTCCAAACATTTCTACGAGTTACTGTCGCAATTGTTTTCACAACCATTAAGAACATCATGGTCAACAAAACACACGTACTCAAAAGCAGAAAAACCTACCAAGCATGATCAACATCTGAAAGTGACGTCACTGCACCATTGCTCGAATACTCCAGGTAGTTTGCCACTGTACGAGAAATAGATTGAATGACTAGAGACCCTATATAAAGCCCAGCTTTAAAAACCACGATAGTAAAACTGCGGAGTCCGAATTAAAAAACGATATTAAATGAGTAATAGTGAAGTGATTTTCGTGATATAGACAGCGGAAATATAAAGTTGATAGACAAGTGAAAGTAAGATCATAAAGTAAAATTGTAAAATAGTAAAATTAATAACTGTGCATTTTTTTAAATAAACTCTTTCAACTTAATTTAATAGACAGTGCGTTTTCACTTTTCCGGAACATTGAAATTATTGGCCGCGAACCATAACACGCGACAATATTTTTGTCCTTATCTGACCTTGTTTCTCCCAGGTTTCTCCTAAATACGCGCGTACCCCAATACTAACTCGCGGCCGCGGATCCAATGCAAACTACCGTTAGGTGAGCACTTTGTTCTAGGTGCGCTAGCTTCGTAGTATATAAGGTCTACTTTCGCTTAGAGATAGTTACAGTATCTTATTAACTCGATCGAATGCATTGGTACTTGAGAGCAGCCGCCTAGGCATTGCTCGAAAGACCTTTGCGAAGACAAAACCATATTTATGAAAATAACAACGCAGTAAGTGTGGAAAAATTTTATGCGCAACTTATTGACATTGTTATTTTCTAGCCTGCACTAAACCCCAGCACTACCATTGCTACCATCACCAGAAAATTTTTTCCAAAGAAACAAATGAAAAAATTTTAAAAAAACTACAGAAAAAATTGATGACGGCTACCCCGTTTACAACGCCGTTACCGCCGTGAAGAGGCTCGTCGAGATAAGTGGAAAGATTGATACGAAGCGGAAATGCATTTTAAACGAGTGGGATAGACGTCGCGTGAGTAGTACTATGAGTTTCATTTTGAATGTGGGGAAAAACAATTTTCTGGATCTTCTTTGTATGACTTGTGCCAGCGAGTCAAATTTGTTAATTTGTGGAGATTGTGATGATTTTCTGTATTTTAAAACTATTCCGCATTTGATAGATCGTTAAAGAGTGCAAATACCAGCACGGAGATGGGTTCAAGAGACCGTTCTTGGTTGTGGTATTTTTCACTTCAAGCGTACAGTGGAAAAAGTGATTGTGTCTGGTTCGATTTTAATACGTCCAAATCATACGGAAAAGTATCCATATTATTATTAGTGTTCAACCCTACGAATAAATTTGCAATATAGCAATTACTCGTACAAAGTGGATTAAGTGTTGAAATACCCACCCGTAAAACTTTCCAAGTCCGACAAATCTTTATGAGAATGCAAGTGCAAATTTAATTTCCCCATATCATTGAAAATCTGCAGTGTTATCTTATTCACATTGAGTGCATGTTGGCAGAATCTGAAATATCTGAAATATTATTGAATGAGAGTGAATGCCACTGTAGCAGTTGGTTTGGCTATGTGAAATTTGCAAAGACATATATGTTAAATAAATGGACGAGCAACGAGAATCTGTGTATTCGTCCATGTGGGAAGCAAATTTGAAACATAAATAACTTATATTTAACTTATGCTCTTGAAACTATATGATTCCCTCTACTTCTTCTTCCCTTTTGTTTCCAGACAGATTTTTCTTTCCTCTCTTCAGAAGAATTACTTCCCCCACTGACTCCCGCGCACACATACAAAATTTCATTTCACGTGCACACGATTGCGCCTTCGTTATCATTCGTTGAACAGTTTGAGTACAACATAACAAACGTTCTCTCAGAGAAAACTTCAGCCTCAAAGCTGAACAAATTCGTAGAGGCGAGAAAACTCATGTGTCAAAGCCGATGCAAAATTCGTAAGTTTTTAATAAAAAAATAGAACTAAAGTGTCGATTTCGTACAAGCGATCTTCAAAACGAAAAATTTTATAAACGTGAACGTGTTTCGGAGTGAATTAAGTGCAAAAACATATCACTTCAAACCTCAACTTCACACAACTTTAGCGAAGGTTGCTAATTGCTTCGGCTCTTGCGACCGGTTACGGATCCAGTACTCTCTATATGTATGGAAATTTGATTTTCATTGTTAGCCTAGAAATTTTCCCGAGTAATTTAACCGTGTTTGACGCAAGAATTTGCAGATGTTCATTTGAATAGGGTGTTGTTTTGGGGTTAAGCAGAGGGTTTTATAGCAACGGACGTGTGTCGACGTACTGGAATCGCAATTACTGAATGACCTGGGTGCGGAGCATTCAAGTCAACTTTTCTCATCGTCGGCCATTCCTGTGAAAAAAAAGACAGATTCGTGCACGATTTTCGATAAACAATCGTCTTCGCCGACGGATACACCACCATCGACGACAATTCGCACAGAATGGATGTGATCGAGATGGCAATCGGCTAGTGGCAGTTGCAAGTGGAGCTACCTCTGTGGATAGTGTTGGCTATTACGAAAAAATATAGTGAAAAAAATAAACAAAGAATACGACCGATAATAGATAGGACATTTCTTAAAATTTTAATTTTTGAATGCATCTTTGAAGTAGAAGTAACAGTTCAGTTAAACAAATTATTTAAATATACTTGAAATTGGATGTCCACGCGTTGTTTGTTCCTATACATGTAATGCAAAAAAAAACCATCGTAATTTTGTAAAAATTTGTGTCTCATCAATCTCGAGGTCTAATGCTGTTGGAAGGATTTTTGCATTGATTACAGGCCTTACCTACCCCATCAACGAGCGCTCATCAGAGGAGAACTGGTAAGTACGCTCTCTTAACGTTTTAAAAATCGAATTCGAATTCGTGGAAACCATATTATTTAACATATTATATATCTTAACGTTAATTCACTTTTCGTTTCAAATCATTCACGAGAGTATACAAATATAAAGTTAAATATGCATTTGAATTTAAATAAATTCAAATATATATATGTATTTGCAAGACTTAAAACTAGAATAAAGAAACTAAACTCATTAAAAAAAAAAAAAGAAAATAAATAAATTAACTAGACTTAAAACCAAATATTTAACAAAAATTTGTTAGTCTATCCATGAAAACAATGAATTTCTAAAAACCTAAAAATCTCGGTCTTGGCTGGCACCTCCACTCATAAGCTAGCCATCGGGTGAGCTCACACATTTTTCTTTGTCGTTGCAGGTGCTCTCGTAGGGTAGAGTGGCCTTCCGCTTGAGTTTCCTATTTATGTTAAAGTGTTATGTGGTTCAATCATATCGAACTTTAACATAAATTTGAAACGTTCATATTTTTCATTTAAAGGAAAAATTCATGCGAATTATGTTTGAATGGGTTTTTCATTTAAATAGAAAATAAACGGCCACGTCTATGACGGATCTCAATCCGGATGGGGACGTGCACCGCTTCCACCTGGATACTTCACTCTTATTTGGGGGTCATAAGTATAAATAGTAAAAACGATATCCTCTCGAGTCTCGCAGATATGACTGACTGAAAAATGATTTGAACAAACAATTGTTGATTTAAATTGCAAGTGTAGCAACACGTACCAAAAGGGCTACTTATGCTGGTCAGTGTCTACTGCGATCGAATATCGTCTGCCAATTTGTAGGTGTCATTAGATATGTCCAAGGTGAAAGCGCTATACATGGAAAGCATTATGTTTGCATATGGGAGCCGTCTGTAACTCCTCCCCCCTTGGCTTGAAGTGTCGGCCACAAGAATTAAGTAGAATGTTGTTTTCCGAGATTACGAATGATTTTGATCGTTGATGAAATAATAGGCACAGGATGGTGATAGTGATGGTAACTGCGCAATTTGTTGCGAGCACCATTTTAAGTAAGTATTGTTCTCCAAAATAGGTTTCTTTGATGCCAACAGCGGTATTTTTTGAAAACTGGTAGTTCCCAAGGTTTTTCAGTTTTATAGAGTTGTCATCCGCGAATGTAAAGTTGATTTCGTTGAATATTGTAGGATATATATCTATTTCATCCCAGTAGGTAAGTTTTTGGGTATTGTAGATAATCTCGTTTACAGTGATTTGGCAGTCTTCGAATCAGATAAGGATCGCTCCTTTTACTTTTATCTTGTTTGGTCCGCATGTTGGGTTGATGTACTATATAATTGTGGAACGTTGAAAAAGATAAGGTGGTTGGGCCTGGTTGGAAGACTTCCATATCTTTAGCACGTTATGAAGCTCACAATGGACTGGTTCATTTCTTATTATCCTTACAATGCACTTGGATTGTTGTATTGGTTTCCAGTGCTCGTTTCTTAGCAGTAGAAAGTCCTTTCGACGCTATGGCATTCTTCGTTTAGATTTTGGATGTGGTGGGAATTCATGATAAAGTAAGGTTTGGTCTGGATTATTTTGATTTTTTGGATTGATAGGGCAATTATATGGAAAAGAGAGTAGGATTCTTCTGATATAATGGGAATTTTAATGTTAAAAATAATATTTGTACCGTTGGAATAGACTTGGAGACGTAACAACTCGTAAATCTGTTCTGTTAAAGAAATGTTCATATTTTGGCTTTCGAATATGTGGTATAATTCAGTAAGTCCTCGTGGATTCAATATCATCTTTGAGATTACGTTTAATTTTGCCAAAAGGATAGCTTCGGAAATTCCTGTTAAATGGTCGTTCAATAAGTCGATATTGTAATTTATTTGGTTTAGGTACTGGGCGTATTTTAGGGTTTTATATTCCTTTTTAAGTTGGTTTTTTGGAATATTCATTAATGTGTGTAATTAAGGTAGCTTGTTATAACTGTTTGTTGTTGATTTATATGGTTTGTTATATTCTTGAATCTTTTCATCATTTGCCCGTTTAATTTTGATTGTTGTGCTATCTCTGTGTGAAGTTTATTTTCATTATTTATAATTTTACTTATTTCGTTATTAATTTCAACAGCATCATTTGCATCTAAGGTGCCCGGTTGTACACATGGTTATTATTCCTAAACTATTTATGAGTCCTCTTTTCATGCGTTTTTGAGGCATTAGTGAGTACAGTTTGTTACTAACTTCTTTAAGTTTGTTTTTAGTTACTTCTAAAGAATCGATTAATTTGGTGTCTTCAAAATTTTGAAGTGAATCAGATATTTTATTTATATTGTTTTTGTAACCATCCAGTTGAATTATGTGTATCAGACCACTATGGGATGTTATTTGTAATGATTTTCCGTCTAAAATCGTTCGAACGAAATCGGAACCGACCCCTCATCGGTTCTAGACGTAAAGTCTGAGCCGTGCCAACGAACGGTACCAACCGTTTAACCTGTCCGTGCACCTGTAATCCATTTTGCGGTGACTGTTTGTCGGTCAGCTAGTTCTTAGAGGATTTCGGTCGCAGGTCTTAAAATGGATTACGCTCAATTACGTGTTTCAGCCACCATTAAATGCCCGTTTCAAACGCGGCAAAAATTAACACATACGGAAAAGAAACCTACTTTACTTTATTCCGTATTCTCTTCATTCTTCCAGTCAAACACAAAAAACTAAATCCCATTTCGCGCTCCTGAATTTCACCCACGTGCTACCGAAAAATATACTACGTTAAGTCAATCTCGAAGAACTCTACACTAAGAAAAAGACAAGGCAAATGAGGGTACCATGTACCGCACGCGACGCGAAGCGGCCATCCGTGGATTTCTGAAAACCCTGTCCTTTTAGCGGCATACTTACCGTTCATTCCCCCTCCTGCCGAAAAAATTGGGTGGGCTGGAAAGGAAAGTCTGGGTATGATTTAGCAATCCATGTTATATATTTTTGAATAAAAAAAATAATCGCAATATGGAGTATCTATTTTTTTTTGTTTATGGTTTGTACAAGTCCTACTGGGTTTAATATGAAAATCATAAAAAAAAAAATATCACAATACATCAATATTTTTTCTAATTTTCGTTATTAAATGTAAATATACGATGGTAATCGTTGTCTTTGCTTTTATGTTTTGCTTTTATTAGACTTCAAAAGATATATTAATTCGTTAGTGATATGTGTTAGCCGCTAAAACATTTTAAATTAAACAAGTTGGGTAAACAGACCTACGCTCATGTCAGAAGGGTTTTGTATTCAATTTACAAAATGCAGTCACCAGATCGAATCACATCAAGAAACATGTCAAAGACGATTTCATTGGAGAATTTCGACTTCTGAGTTTTTTGTTATTGTTATACTCATAGATATCTCCCTTGATAATTATTTCAGATGTCCATCCGCGACGGAGGAAACACAATTTGTTCGAATCCTAGAATGGTTACAAAGCCCTTTTGCTAGGGGCTCGCTCCCGCCTCCTTGACTTGTTTCACTTATGAGTATTTATTGTAGGTACTCATCTTCAGTCATTCATTAAATTGAATCAAATGTTCAAAGCATTCACCTTAAACGTTGAAGTTGGGAAATAATAACTCAAAATTATCCAATCTTCGCATTTAAAACAGCCACTATTTTATTTTACGATTACTGATACCACTAGCTGAACCGATTCTCAAAGATCTACATGACACCTATCATCCCTGAAATTTTCATGCAAATCCTAGCAAAACTGTAGTGTCTGAGTCGTTAAAAAGCGCATGTTGTTCCATAGCCATATGTTTCCATAGTAATACAGGGCACCGCATATTGTTCCATAGTAATACAGCAAAATTCAAACCGCTATAACTTCGCTAAATATGATTTAATCTTTATGAAACTTTAAGGATAGATCAATCTTATAAATAGTTATCTGTGTACTGAATTTCATAGAATTTAAGGGTACCGATAAGATTTTATTCAAGAAAACATAAAATCGATAAATCATACTATCACTAACAAAGTTGAGTGAATTCCGACTTCTCACGTATTTGTTGTTGTTGTACACTAAGGCCTACATTCCTGATTTTTTTCAGATTTTTCGGATGTATTTCCCCTCCCTGTGCGCCCCTCCAATCAAACTTTGCCAAACAAAGACCTGTTTTGAAAAGTTCTCATCAAGACCTTTCATTTGATACCCATATCGGCTACTTTCAATGAAGTTTTTTTTTCGGGGGGTCACTCCCCTATATGGGGAGACCCCCCTTAAATAAGTTATAAAATTTTTTTGTAGTTGAACTTTGAAGAGAACACCACTTTACACCTGCATACAAAATTTAATGTTTCTAGCTTAAGTAGTTTCCGAGAAAAACTGCTGTGACACACGGACGGACGGACGGACGGACGTACGGACGGACAGACAGACGGACAGACAGGACGCGATTTTAGTAGGGTTTTGTAAAATTATTTTACAAAACCCTAAAAAGGGGGTTAACGTTTCTTATAAATGTAAATACGCAATCCGAATGGATTCTGATTACATTTCTTTTCCGCTGAAATATTATCAGCGCTTTCATTTATTTTAATTTTTGTTGTTTTAATATGTGGCAATACGTTCAATTGGCTACTCTTCCTTTTTGTGTTTACAGTTTGCATCTATACTTGGAGAATTCTGTGTATTGTTTTTATTTTTGTAACATATTCCAAAAACGTTCTCTGTTTTATGTATGCTACAGATATAGATTATCTCTACGAATGAGCATTGAAATTTATTTACAGTTTCAATTCGGAATATTTGTGAGTGTAAATGAATTTAATGAGTTTAAAAAAATGCATACCTAACGGAATGTCATGTTAGATATTGACTAAATATTATTAGTCATTTTAACATGTACTCATACATATGTTGATCTAGCGTTTTTGTCTATTTTGACTATCGAAAGCAATTTGTAATTTGGTGAAAAATATTCTTGAACTATATATATATATATATATATATATATATATATATATATATATATATATATATATATATATATATATATATACATATATATACATATATATATATATATATATATTATATATATATATATATATATATATATATATATATATATATATATATATATATATATATATAAGTGACGTACGATCCACTTGTAAATACTTACCGTATTGCATCATTCATTATGTATTCAAAGCAAGATGCAACATTGTATTTTTATACTGCAACTTTGTATGCAATTCGCAAGAAAAGAATCTCATATCAAAATTGTTTTGCAAACAACATCCGGCTCACTATCGCATCTTAAAAGATGACACGTTCGCTAAAGAATTTTCTTTGTAAACCGAGATTACGTTTTAAGTTGAAACGAAATTGTAAGTCAGTTCTAAGCTGAGATTCCATCAATAAAGTTTTTAAAGAAAACTTAACTGGCGCAGTCGGCGTTCGTATTGCGAAACTAATTTAATAAAAGTTTCTAAAATACGCTCGAAAGTAGTGTCGCGAAAAGTAAAAATCTGCGATCGAAATAGCTGGCTTTAGAAGTGCAATAGGCCGGAATAGTGCATTTTGTGAGCCGCACGGACTTGGCAAGCAAAATAAAGTGAAAATACTCGTAAAGTGAACAGTTAATAGTGCAGTGATAATAAAAACGCACGTAATTAACGAAAGTTCTTAACAAAACGAGTGAAGTGAACCTTTTGGAGATTCCGATAAGCCTTTAAAAAAGGAATCTTAAAAGACTACATTGAGTCTCCCGTAAGAAATCCAAAAGCTAGCTTATAACCAGTTAAAACTAACAAACTGAGAAGCCTGCAATAACTCAGAATAAAAAAAATCGGCAGCGTAGAAAAAACTGAAAGTGAAAACTAAAAGTGATACAATACAAAAAGTGAAAAATGGAAGCAATCAGGCAACAAATTCAAAACCTAAACATTGAAGCAGCAAATCAAGTGAATCAAGCGAATCAAGCCAACGGAGCAGCAAACATGCATACAGTAGCAGATACGACAGCGAGATTCATGGCAGCGGTAAAACCCTTTACAGGAAAGGAAGATGTGAGTACTTTTATTAGACAAATCGACTTAGTGTATAGAGGCATAGGGAACCCAGAAGATACAGAATTCGTCGAAAATTTCTATATTTTCCCCAAAATCCTTGGATACGCTGGAGACGTCATATCAAACATCCCACAAAATCAAAGGACATGGCCCCTAGTTCGAGAATTGTTACTAAAAGCATTTACATCGCAGCAGTCATATGAAAGACTCATTGAAAAAGCAACGAGAGCATCATCGAAGAAACCTGTCAGTGAAATTTACAATCAGATATTTTAAGTAAAACAAATAGTAAGCAAAGTGCCGTATATAATGAAAACAGTATACCTGATCTTATTAATGATATTTTCAAACAAAAAGTACCAAAAATAATGTCTGTAGCTCTAAAGAATACTGAATCAAATAATATTACAGAGTCATATCTATATTTAATCAAACAAAATATGATCAATAACCCCAAATACGACAATATATCTTCCGATAAGTCGAACGAAAAATCTCAAACCTATCGCCAAAGCAGACCAAATGATTCAAATCCCCTCCAAAATAGAAATCCTTTTTATAATAATTTTCAGCGTTCTAATTTCGTACCACATAGGAGAGAATCTCGAATGGACAAAACAGGAATATGGCTAATAACAGATTAAACAATTTCAGGAACAACCAAAGGAACAGACAGGACAATGTCAGCCAAAATTCACAAAGACCGGAACCAATGGAAATCAACTACACACAGGATAGAAACATCGAACCGGATACAAGTCGGGCACAAAACCAGGGTTTTTGCGTAGACCCGCCTCAAGAAATTTACCCATAATAGATATTACTATAGGAACAGAAGTTGTGAGAACATTTATTGATACTGGAAGCACCTTATCAGTTATTGACTCATCTAAAATACAAAATTTTAAAAGACGACAAATGCAGAATAAATTAAATATAAACACGCTTTCAGGAAATCTTAAACTATCCCACGAAATAATAACTCCTCTACCAGAAGAATTCAGAAGCCCAAAATTCCGAAAATACGTGACTTGGAAATAAACGGAAATTAAAGATATGGATTACGAAGCAATTCTTGGTAATAACATATTAGAACCATTAGGAGCCTCAATAAACATGCGTGAAAAATTCATTTTAGTGGATAATAACAAAATTCCTTTTATATTCCCAACCATTCTATCAAATGAAATATCTCATCTTGAAGACAACGGAGAAAACATCAAAACTGACCATTTAAATGCTGAAGAAAAAAGCAAATTAAATAAAATCCTTACAAAATTTCAGGAATTATTTTACAGGGAAGGCGACATTCTAAAGCCAACAAATAAAATCACCCATAAAATATATACGAAGGACGAAAAACCAATCTTCTCAAAAATATATCAATACTCCGATATCCATGAAAAAGAAGTAGAATCTCAAATAAAACAAATGCTAAAGGATGGCATAATAAGAAAATTTAAGTCCCCATATAATTCCCCTCTTTGGATCATCCCTAAAAAAATAGATAGTTCTGGTCAACAAAAATGGAGATTAGTTATCGATTACAGGAAACTTAATGAACACACCGTCGAAGATAAATTCCCAATCCCTAATATTGAAAGCATATTGGGCAAATTAGGCGAAGCTCAATACTTTACAACACTGGATTTAGCAAAAGGATTCCATCAAATTCCTGTCCACGAAAATGATCGACCGAAAACAGCATTTTCAACCCCATATGGACACTACGAATTTAATTAAACGCCTTTTGGTTTAAAAAATGCTCTGGCATCATTTCAAAGGATCATGAACGAAGTATTAGACGGGCTAATAAATAAAATTTGTATAGTGTACCTGGACGATATACTGATTTTTTCAACATCTCTTGATGAACATATCCAAAATCTGACGAAAGTTTTAAATAGACTTAAAGAAAACGGATTGAAATTACAGACAGATAAATGTAACTTTATGAAAAGCGAATCAGAATTTCTAGGACATATATTAACGGACAAAGGCATAAAACCAAATCCTTAATTAATCAAGAAAATCCTCGGAGTAGAAATCCCAAAAACACCGAAAGAAATTAAATCATTCCTTGGAATTACAGGATATTACAGGAAATTTATTAAAGACTATGGAAAATTAGCGTTACCTCTTACTAAATGCCTGAAAAAAGGAAACAAAATCAATATTGAAGACCCTGAATATAGAAACGCATTCGAAATATTGAAGAAATGTCTAATTAACCCATCTGTGCTAAAATATGCGGAAATGGATAAGGAATTCGAAGTAACAACAGATGCATCAGACTACGCTATAGGAGCAGTGCTTACACAAAAAGGACATCCAGTTTGGTATGCAAGCAGAACCCTCAACGAACATGAGAGAAATTACGCTACAGTGGAAAAAGAACTCCTAGCAATCGTCTGGGGAGTTAAAAAATTTCGAAGATACCTATATGGAAAAGAATTTACTTTAAACACTGATCATCAACCATTAAAATGGCTTCAAGTCAAACATAAAGGAAAAGATATCAGTCCCCAATTACAAAGATGGCTAATGGAATTTGTAATAAACATAAGCAGTCGAGCAGCCCCGTGGTGATCAGGAGTGGCTGCTCCTGAAGAGATAAGGTGGTCACCCCGTCGAAACTGCTTAGTTTGTTGTTTTACTAGTGTAAAGTAAACTGCATCCGTCAAGTTTCCATCCTTTAGGCAGAGATGAGTGGTTCACTACAGCCACTTTAACATCATTAGGTTTGACATTCCCCTTGTAATGCAACGACCTTCTTCTGTGAAAGTAACGGTTGCTTTTGTGTAATGTTTGCGTTTGTCTCAAGCCTCCACCTAATAGAACTTTTCTAAAGATAATAAAAATTGATCGGTGCGTCTTGTAGAGTAGAGTACGCGTGATAAGTATTTTATAGTATAGCTTCGCGGCTTGACAAGAACCCGCCTCATATGATCCCGCAAATGCTAGTCGTCAAGCACGCGTACGCGGTCGTTAAGCGAAGCTAGTTAGCTGAGCTCGCTGTTGTTTATAGCTCGCTGACACTTATACCAGACCATCGGCACCCGTGTCTTACACGGGCATTAAAAAAATCATTACAATGGCGCCCAACGTGGGGTCCGAAGGGGAAACAACATCACTCTCCTTCGAGTTCTCACATTTTTAATTTTGCTGTCGGCAGATGAACCGATTCAATTTTTATTGTCGCCCTCACCATTTGATATTAACGTAGCATACTTTGGAGGGTTCCGTAAAGTAAAGATATGTAGTGAGGAGATTTTCAAATAAGTCCGTAAAGGACTGCAGCGATGTTCTGCTGCCTCGGCAGAGGAAGGTGTTGATTCCTGCCGAGAATGCCCTCGTCCGGAGACGCGTGAATGCACTGGCATTCTGGGTTCGTTTCCCCGGCACGAGGACTCACTACAAAACATTTCGCATTCACGAATTGCTTGCAGAGTTCAAGGGGACGACCGAAGTCGCAAATCTGTAGATAACCTCCACGAAGGAATTACAACTTGTTGCGAGAACAAGTGCAACCTGACAAGAAAGACTAATTTGGGGTTGACCTCGTCTTTACCCACATACATTCAGGGCCCACAAATGAAAGAGGGGCAACCGGGTGGTGGTGGAGCCCCTTCATGCCCACCCAACCGGAATAAATCCAATGTTAAATCGTTGAGGTGGCCAGGTATTCCTCTTCTGAGTGGAAAACTCATACAACTTGAATTATATGAGCTTTCCCATCAGAGGGGGAGTACCCCGGTGACCAATTTATGTCATAGAATTATACAATTGAATTGCATAACTCTATGCCATAAAAAGGCACTTGGCTTGGGCCACTCAACCCATAAAGTCACCTGAAACAAAAGATTAGATGAGATGATTAATGCCCGATAGCTGGCTCATTTGTAAGGGGGAGAGCCTACCATCGTACCGGGTCCTATACCCGGTCAGAATTAGTGAAAGGAAAGACCGTGTATTGTAAGATTTAAATAGATATGATCATCTTTACTGTACTGTTTCCAAGAAAAACTCACAAATTACATTTCATTCCTACTCTATACAGCATTCAAATTATTCAAAAAAACAAGAACGATCCATCTATTTTGAATTGCGATATTCACAAGGAAAAATTATTTGTAATAATAGTAGTTAAAAAAAATATATATATATAATTATATGTAAAAAGTAATGTGATGACAAATTTTAAAATAAAACTGGGTACTTACCCACATGGTACGTCGAGCGCTCGATGACGATGTAGGTACCTTAGTAGATGAAACTTTATAAAAATTAGCTTACTAAATGGAACTTTAATATTAAATATGCACATTCCCGATGCAATTATGAAATAAATGTACAACAATCTCCTAATTTGTATCGCACTACACTTGAGAATTTTCCTCCCCGCACTGATTGGTATCTTTTACCTTGCCACAATTTGTACAAAAAACTTTATGAATGAATCTAAACACGAAGGCTGCGTATAATGTTCGTATGTCACTTTCTCCAGTAGTAAATTTTCGGACTATAGCAGACACAAGGAGATTCCTAGGTTTTCTTTAAGAAACTTGTTTAATGATGTTCGACAGTAGAATTGAGCAAAAATTATCTCGTATTCATCGTCACTAAACTGGATTGTCGCGTTTTAAAAATTGAACTGAGTCGCTTCGACGCGATTTTATCAAATTTATACGTGAATGAGTGATATGGGTACGCCGCCGACTTGCTTGTCGCTGTTCCCCACCATACATCATATGAATTCAGTCCAAAATTGTGGTTTAATTCTCCTATCATCAAACGTATCTACTCGTAGCCTCAATATCTTACGAGCTTGTAGGTGCTGGAAACAAAGCATCCATAGCAGGACTCATGATCTGACACGTGGTCACGTTTTATCCACTTCACAATTTATTAGCCATTCACGCACCCAATTTCTAGTTCCCTACACAGGCTTTTAATTCGCACTCCCCGTAAATGGTTTGTTTCAAAAGACAATATTTATATCCCCTCAAAAGGCGTACAATATTCTTTACTTTTTGGTTATTTAGACCCCGCGAATTTAAAGTACTTTGAACTTCACTGCTTCTGTTTTTCCTCATTCACAGTTCAATATAAATTATATGCTAATTTATTCCAAAACTTCGATTTGCGACATGCAAAATTATTTCCATCTTGGCATACGAATTATTTTGCAAGCAATTTGCTCGATGCCTATTTATTCCACCTTATTCTCAAAAAAAAAAAGAAAGATGTCGGAATCTCATTAAATTTATGTGCCAACCGGGACCTATCAAACTTTCCTCATTATGACCTGTTATAACTGCACCCGCGACCACGATTCCAATTCACTTTTCTTGCAAAAACCAACGGCACTTCTCCTCCGCTACGCTTTTGGGGCCTCGAGTTGCTTCGCATTGAATTCACGGAGGATAAAAATTAAGCACTTCAGGGATTTGCTTGTTTGGAGCAAATATTGTAATTTGAAGAACACTGATCACACGAAAAGTGGCACGTATCGTATCAAAATTTTTCACTCATCGTCACACATGTGCTTCGACGCCGAATCTCCAGCCTCCCGAAAAACTCACATCGCATTCCCGCGCGACTACACGGTCTCACGATCTCCAGCTGACTCCCCTCTCATACTTTCATTGCAATAACGACACCATTGCATTATCATTGAATAGCTCAAACAACTTCGAACGTACACTATCAAGTGCGATTACATTATTTACAAAATACAATGTGATAACTGTTTTCAATGCGATTCCACTCCCGAACATCTCTGTTTTATTATGTTGGCTCCCCTCCCCGCGAGCGTAGTTTGTCTTCGCCTCTTGCACCCCGTTCGCAGCCAACGCCGCACTTCGCGCAAACAGCCTCGAATTCGTCAAACGACTCTTTCGTCGTCATTCTAGTCGACGCGAAGCTTGTCTTAAGCTTACATACAATTGAATAAGAAAAATAAACTTGTGCTGATTCTCACTCTGAACAATAAATAAAGAATCAACTGACCTGCGAGCTCCGAATGAGGCCAATTTGCGGCGTAAAATCGACACACAGATAGCGAGCACTAATTGTGGCTGTGCTACGTACATACATATACGAGTACATTTATTGAAGAGAACTGCTTTCGATGCAAAATGTTGGAAAAATCATGACATTGAGTGAAAAGTGAAGAGGACGAGATTGCATTTCTTTCTGATTTTATTTTTACAAATCCACGAGGTGTTTTTGCTCACACATGTTCATACGCGCACAATGATTTTTTCTATGATGATGCTATGACACCACCGATACCACCATCTGCATTGCCTGTGACAGCTACTGGGCCAGAAAACCCAGAAAGTGTTTCTTGGGTAAACAACACTTGTAAGGTATGCCTTCAGGTGCTGTATTTGGTACTGTGGTGTTTTCCACGTCGCCGTAATTTCGTTACTGCTCGCTCGCTCATATGTTTGTTTGCATAACTTCCATAGATTGTAGGCTCAACAAACAAAGTTTCATTAATCATTGCAAGTTGGAATCCGTTCTGCTGTTGCTTTTGTTGTTGTACGAAGAATTTCCCATAACTAATGAAATAAGCTCAAACTTCCGTCGATACTTTTAGTTTCATGCTTTATTCGTTGTTAACATAATATAATTCTTGTGAGCTGATAATGTTCCTGGTAATGTTTGCTGGTGGAATTTATCAACGGTAATTATGGTTGTATATGTTGAATAATGCTTTCAAACTTTATGTGTATCATTGACTTAACGAAGCTTGTACATAAAAATGTCGATGAGTTGATGATTTAAGTTTAGTCCGAGTTTTAATGAGAACTTTTTCCTGTTCGTTATTCATCAAACTGTCATTGATGCCTGAGACTTACATTTCGGACAATCATCGGGCAAAGAAAATTGATTTTAAGTTCGAAATAACGCGTACAATCATGGCAAAAGAAAATACAAAACGAGAGGCTAATTCACTAAAACAATTCTGACAAGGCGTTCCTCAGTATATTCTGTAATTTTTTACTACACCGGCATTTGTTGCAAGAACATTCAGGGAAAAATATTTACAAACTAACATGCGCGAGCACTCTTCCAATGCCGCCGTTCTTCGCGTGCTTACCGGGTGAAGGTCGTAAGTAGACTCCTTGTTAAATTGAGTTTGGGCTGTGTGCCTGTAGCAGCGCTGGCTTTTAGAGCCATAGTTCTTAGATTACTACAGATAGAGTCACCGATAAACTTTCTTTTGGTGTTGTTTGTCTATTCTTCGGTATAATAAGGTCTATAGCATCTTCTGGAGTTCTTCGTTCGTGGTGACTCTGCCGCCTGAACATGCCGATGATGTTATAGAGTAGTTCGTCCCTTAATGTTACCAAAAGAAAGGTTTGTGCATTTTTATAAAGTTTGCAATCGGACACTTCTAATTTTGAACAAACTGATGGTGCCAGGGGTTTTCAAATACACTGCTTGGAGTTGCGTCAGTTTCTGTTGGGAGCTAATCTGATGACCGGCAGTGATAAAATCCGCATCATCAATTAGTCCTGACCGACACCCGATTTGTTTTTATGATTGGTTAGCGGTTTTTATTAGCATACTTTCGTTGAAGACAGGGACTTGTATTCAAAGAGAGGGGCCTAAAATTATAACAACCATCTCTTCACTGCGGAAACAATTGTTTCTTTACTAAAGAAGAGCGAAACCCTTCAGTCTCTCCATGGCTGGTTCGGCATCGAAGAGACTGTCCTGTAATAAACATAAGCAGTCGAGCAGCCCCGTGGTGATCAGGAGTGGCTGCTCCTGAAGAGATAAGGTGGTCACCCCGTCGAAACTGCTCAGTTTGTTGTTTTACTAGTGTAAAGTAAACTGCATCCGTCAAGTTTCCATCCTTTAGGCAGAGATGAGTGGTTCACTTCAGCCACTTTAACATCTTTAGGTTTGACATTCCCCTTGTAATGCAACGACCTTCTTCTGTGAAAGCAACGGTTGCTTTTGTTGTAATGTTTGCGTTTGTCTCAAGCCTCCGTGTCCGCTAACTTTAACGAGGTAAAAAAATATTGAATTACTGTAGAGTAGCTTAATTGACACCTAATAGAACTTTTCTAAAGACAATAAAAATTGATCGGTGCGTCTTGTAGAGTAGAGTACGCGTAATAAATATTTTGTAGTAAAGCTTCGTGGCTCGACAAGAACCCGCCTCATATGATCCCACAAATGCTAGTCGTCAAGCACGCGTACGCGGCCGTTAAGCGAAGCTAGTTAGCTGAGCTCGCTGTTGTTTATAGCTCGCTGACACTTATGCCAGACCATCGGCACCCGTGTCCTACACGGGCATTAAAAAAATCATTACAAATTAGGAGAATATAACATCAAAGTGAAGTACATCAAAGGAAAAGATAATGTTCCAGCAGACTTCCTTTCACGGATAGTCAGAAATGAAGAAATGAATCCTTTGGATGATGAAGATCAAGATAGCTTAGTACCAACCATTCATACACAAGCCGAAAGTCTCAAAGATCACTTTGAAATTCATGAAACTATCATAAATTCCCTAAAAAACCAAATAATTTTCACGAATAAAACAAATATTACAAACGCTATTTTCTCAAGACGAAGACTGATAATCAACGAAAATGAAGTCAATGGAGATGAATCAACCCTCTTTGGAAAACTAAAGAAATTTATCAGACCCAAAAAAATAGGTATTTACTAAGAACTAAATGATAATCTTTATAATAAAATACAACAACTCATTATCAAACATTTTGACACAAGAAATATAAAATTCATTACATGTTCATACATGGCTAAAGACATGAAAGATGTGGAAGAAACAGTCAAAAACATAAAATATTATCATTTAAAGGAAACAGGACGTATAAACGAAAACTATAATGGATTAAGAAAACAAATATTTTACCCAAACCTTAAAGAAATAATTCAGAAATACATCAATACATGCGAAACATGCACAAGGGCAAAATATGACAGAAATCCTATCAAAGCCAAATTTAAAGACACTGAAACACCATCGAATATAGGAGAAATCATACATATTGATATATTATCAATAAAAGGCAACAAAATATTTACGAGCATTGACAAGTTTTCTAGATACGCTTCAGTACTAAACCTTACAGCAACTGACGATTTCAGCCTGAAAGAAGCACTGGCAAATTTTTTCGCAAATCATGGAAAACCGAAGAAAATTATAGCAGATAACCAATTCAGTAGATTCCTCATCAAGCAAACAATACTCGAAAAGGATATTGAAGTACATTATACTCCGCCTGATTTTCATACTGGAAATGCAGATATTGAAAGATTGCATAGCACGATTCGGGAAAAACTAAGGACAATGCATGATATTACACAGAAACCTATCATCGAGAAAACCTATGAAGCAGTAGAATTCTATAACAGACAAGTACATTCAACAACTCTAGAAAGGCCAATAGATATATTATATGGCAAATCAAATAAGGAGAAAATCTTCAACTTAATGAAGCAGACAAAAGAAAAAACGATTGATAAAAGGAATAGGAATCGAGAAGATTATGAAGAGACTAGAAAAATTGGATTTATTAAAGATTTCAAAGCCAATTGAGATAAAATTCATCCTAAATACAAGAAGGCATCATTACAAGGAGTAGATCTTACTAACATTAGACGACCTTTCTTTACAGAAACATAACATTAGACGACCTTTCTTTACAGAAATGGCGCAAAACGCAGAACGTAATGCGAGTAACAATGATGATAATCGCACTGAGCCTGATACATCGAGCAGAAACCAGAATATCGATAGAGGAAATTAAAGAAGAAGCAGGATTCACGGAAATTACATTAAGACAAGTGAAAATCCCAATTGACCATACTTTAATCCTACATACAATGAATTTGGAAGTATTAGAGCAAACTCTAGACATGATCGAATTCAATGTAAATTTGGTATCTGGCAAGATAAATCAAAGCGGAAATACGCAATCAACAAAAGCAATTTGTAGAAGGAGAATTTCGAAAACAAGAACTTTCAACAGTATAAATGAGAAACAAAGGAAGAATATCCTCAAAAACGAGTGTAACAACCGAACTTTGGCTGAACTTATTCTTAATGATAATACCCATGCATTAGAAACCTACCTTTACGCTAAATATAAGAATAAATCAGATAATACTAACCCAAATATAACTTTCATAGATGTTGAAAGTAAAAGAGAAGTAATCATAAACAAAGAAATCGAACAACAATTAATTGCACAAATATCAATAATCAGACACAAAATATCCACATTAATTCCCCATAGAGCTAAACGCGGATTATTCAATTTCGTAGGAAAAGCATATAAATATTTATTTGGAACCCTAGACTCTGAGGATAAGGAAGAACTAGAAACTTATTTTAAGGAAACAAACAAAAATCAAGTCAAAATCGCAAATACTTTCAATCAGCAAATAAGAATAAACGAAAACTTTAACAAATCTATAGAAACCCTTCAAGACATAATTAGCCAGGATCAAAAGAAAATTTCAATTTGAGCAGAAGAAGTAGATTCGGAATTAATAAATCTTAGAGCAGATATAACGCATATAGCCTTACTCACCCAACTTAATACCTTACAGGACCTCAGCTAGATTAGGATTAATGGTAGACAATGTATTAACAACCGAAGAAATAACTGAATACGATATAGACTTTCATAAACTATCCCTAATAAGATTGGGGCTAGCAACTTTCAATAATTATAACATTATTTTTATAATAAAAATCCCTAATAATACCATAACCACAAACACAATCCTATTTTATCCTATCCCAAATAGTGAAAATGTCGAATTACTGGAAGATAAACGCGAACTTGTTAAATATGAAAATAAAACACATAAATATGACCCTGAATTAGAATTGAAAAAGATGAAAAGATACTATTATTGTAATATTTCAAATACTTGCACCTATGTAACCATGAAAGATGAATCAATAGAATTAATTGATGATGGATTAATAATTTTTAAAAATTGCAAAAATTGTATACTCTCCTCTACATGCGATGAAAGAAAAACTGTATTAAACGAAAATTATCTATTGAATTTTAACAATTGTACAATAAAAATCAATGAGAAAGAATTTTCAAACATCAAAAGAGAATTTATACAAAGAGTAATTATACCAAAAACAAATGTATATCCCATAAAAGCCAATCGAATTAATTTTGAAGATATTAAATTGAATTTTACAAAGAATCTTGAAAAAACAGAATTATTAGAACATAAAACATTCGATCATTTGACATCAGATTTAATATTTTGTACAATAATTATAACTCTCGGAGTAGTAACATTCTTAGCAATTTATAGAAAAATGGTTAGAAATAAAATTAAAATTTTGAGTTTAATTGGTAATGAATTAATTCCAAAAATGTCGAGTTTCAGGGGTAATTCGAATCTTAGCGGAGAGGAGTGACGTAAGATCCACTTGTAAATACTTACCGTATTGCATCATTCATTATGTATTCAAAGCAAGAAGCATCATTGTATTTTTATACTGCAACTTTGTATGCAATTCGCAAGAAAAGAATCTCATATCAAAATTGTTTTGCAAACAACATCCAGGCTCACTATCGCATCTTAAAAGATGACACGTTCGCTAAAGAATTTTCTTTGTAAACCGAGATTACGTTTTAAGTTGAAACGAAATTGTAAGTCAGTTCTAAGCTGAGATTCCATCAATAAAGTTCTTAAAGAATAAAATTACTCGCGTTTTATTTTTTTCGAACAACCGCTTAGACTCAAACTTAACTTATATATATATATATATATATATATATATATATATATATATATATATATATATATATATATATATATATATATATATATATATATATGTATATATATTTATTCGTGTATGTTCTCGCCGTAGTTCATGAGAAAACGTAGAGCGGAATACGCTGCCAAATAAAAGCTCAGTTTAGGGCGTTGCCCAGCGACGAGTTGATCATGTTAAACGCATTAAAACTTTCAAATGTTTGAAGACATGGATTTTTAGCTCTTAGCTGTCCGATTTCTTAATTGTATTAATTTTTACTAATGGATGTCATTGGGTTGAACTGCATTCGTATAATGAAATTGAAACATTATTCCCAAGTTTTACCGAATTTCCAGGAATTTAAAAAAAAAACCTTCTTGCAAACATATCCACAAGCAGAAAAGAGGATTTAAGTACAATGTATGACTGTTTTTTGATTGGAAGTAACTTCCTCTTTACCACATTTTTTCAATAGTTAGCCCCCTCCAATATTTCAGATTATGATGACAATACAACGGCATCCGAGTAACAATTGATATAGAATGTTGATACGGGCAGAATATAGACTTTGCATTCCAATTTTCGTTAATGCAAAATTATTTAAATTACATACACAGCCTACAGTTAAATGAACTCAATTTAAAGTAATCAATTTAAACATATTGTCCCTGTATGAACATTTCTGTGTTTTTCAAAGAAATTTAGAATAATAGAACGAAAAATGGTATTGAAAAATCCTCGTTCCCTCTTATTTTCTAAACAGAGATCATTTTTTAAGCGTAATGTTGTTTCGAATTTCACAATTTGAATGTGTAAGTGTTAACATTAAACAAATTTCCTTTTAATCAAACAAAATTAGTAGAATTTTATCACAAAAAAAAGTTATTGTTTCCAAATAAATTTTAGTCAGAATGTTCGTCCCGTTCAACAGAACTTGGCTCGCAGTAGATAACTTACAATACATTTTAGCAACTAAAGTCACACTATCATGACGCCTCGTTTCCTAAAGGAATTATTCTAACTTAATTTCGAGAAACTAATTTTATCTATGCTACGAATTAGTGAAGGGCGAACTCGGGTTTACGTTAAATCGAGTTAACTCGGGTTACAATTTAGCTAACCCGAGTTCAAACCGAGTTGACTAAATCGAGTTAGATAGAAAGAATGTAGTGATGGGTGAGCTCGGGTTTACACCAAATCGAATTAACCGAGTTAAAATTTGCCTCAACCGAGTTCAAGAAGTTAGCCAAACCGATATAAATAGGAAAAATCTAATGCTTGCGTGGTTGGAAAATCGGTTTAAGTTGAATGGATGTTTGGGTAATGGGTAGGATGGATAGTGTAATGATGAGTTCAACACTCTCTCTTTTGTTGTGTGTTTTGTGTTACACTAGGCAATGATTAACAAAATAGTTATTACCGTAGGGAAAAATAAAACAAACTATGATTCAGAAAAGAGTTAATTTTACTTGACTTTCAATTACAAACTATACAGTCAAAGTCTTGAGACACAATGAGATTTATACTTAATCCAGTAATCAGTCTTTTCAAGTTTAAGAAAAAATAAACTATATTAATTCATTATTACTCCGCGCTTCAAATTTTTTCGCTAGGTACGAACGCGCATTAAACAAAGCAAAAACTATATGCAACGACTTCTCCCCAAAAACCAGAACGATAACGTAAACACAACTCGAGTTAGAAATAGCCTAACACGGGTTGACCCGATTTAACCGCAACTCGAGCTTTCTTGGTCCTAAATCAAATGCAACGAATTTGGCCAAAGTGCAGAGCGATGACTTAGAAATACAACTTGAGTTGGAAATAGCCTAACACGAGTTGACTCGATTTAACCGCAACTCGAGCTGTCTTGGTCACAAATCATATGCTACGAATTTGCCCAGAGTAAGAGCGATGACTTAGAAACACAACTCGATTTGGCAGTAGCCTAACTCGAGTTGACTCGATTTAAGTGCAACTCGAGTTAACTCGGTATGTTAAATCGAGTTGACCCATCTCTACTACGAATACTAGAAAGCTTAAGGGACGTTACTACGACTTACTGATAATATTTACATGAGGAAAATGGTTGAAATTCTGATCTCATCTTACAATGGCTCTTAAGAACAGCATTTATATACTCAAACGCAGGGGTATCGTGAATGAGCAAAAAAATTGAGGCTTACATTTGAACGTACCTACTTGTAGTGAAAGTAGAATGTTCAATAAGTCCGTAAAGGACTGCAGCGATGTTCTGCTGCCTCGGCAGAAGAAGGTGTCGGTATCTGCCGAGAATGCCCTCGTCTGGAGACGCGTGAATGCGCTGGCAGGCTAGCATTGCGGTGTCGTGGGGCGGGTTCATTTCCCCAGCACGAGGACCCACTACAAAAAAATTTCGCACTCACGAATTTGACTGCTGGAGATTGCTCAAGAGGCGACCGAAGTCGCAATAAGTGTAGATAACTACGTCGAGGGAGATAGTACTTTTTTCGAGAACAAGAGGAACCTGAGAAGAAAGGCGGACTTGGGGTAACCTCGTCATTACCCGACGAAGTTTATGGCCCACAAATGAAAGAGGGGCAAACGGGTAATGGTGGAGCCCCATCGCGCCCACCCAACCGGAATAAATCCATATATATTTTGTTGCAGTGGCCAGGTACTCCTCTTCTGAGTGGAAAACTCATACAACTTGAATTGCATGAACTTTCCCATCAGAAGGGAAGTACCCCGGTGACCAATTTATGCCATAGAATTATACAATTTGATTGCATAACTCTATGCCATAAAGAGGCACTCTGCTTGGGCCACTCAACCTGTGACGTCGCCTGAAACGAGAAGGATTAATTTGTACCCGGCGGCTGGCTCATGGTTTTAGGGGCAGCCTGCCACCGTACCGAGTCCTATACCCGGTCAGATCCGGAAGAAAGGAAAGACCGAAGGGTATGATATTAGTTCATGATTTTAATTTCTCGTAATTATTTTCAACAAGAACATAGTGAATTTGTAAATTAAAATTTGACAAAACAATAAGCATTCCAGTATGAATAAAATAAAGTATAACAGGTGAAATTGCTTTTATCTGTCACGTGAATCGTAGATTCCCTATCACATTTAACAAATTAAATATGAATTTCAATTGTAAAAACAAATACATAACTAAATTTTGTTGCAATATTTTTATCGTTCAAATTATTTGACGATTATAATATATTTTATTATAAAATCGTAATAAAGCTATGATTTCTTTAGAAAAAGGATTTATATGTGGTAATAAGCATTTTTAAAATTGGTTAATTTTTAAGGGATTATATATTCTAGGACAAAAAAAATATTCGAGAAAGGAATTAAAAATTACCTATTTTTTGATAAAAGTATTTAAATGTGAATTCATAATTTCTTTATTATATTTTTTATTGAATGACGTAGTCGTGAAATTTCTCAATCTTATCTCTTTCGTCCGAAACAAAGTGCCGTTAAATATGTCGTAAATAATTATTGTAACTAGTAAGAAATTCTTTTAAATATTTATTAAAAATTAATAAATACCTAACTATTTCTGTTTATTTTTTTTAGGTTTGTTTGCCTTTTTCTTGTTTTCAAATATGACTTCTTAAAATTTAATCGCTATTTGTTAACAATTTCGTATTCTTTTATCATTTGCAGTTTTAATCGACGTCTTCACGAGCGGCTTTTTGGGATTTAAACAAAAGTTCTATTTTTTTGCGCAATCGAATTGTAATATTTAAAAAAAAATGTAAAAAATACATGCAAAAAATATATGTATTAATAACATCATAATAGGGTACTCACCTGCATGGTCCTCCGAGCGCTCGATGACGATGCAGATGGTCCGGAAATTTCGATTCTGTAACAAAGGTATTACTTCCTATTAACAAGTCTCGATCAATGTGATGGTTGCTTCGCTTGTTGATAACAATTGAAAAGCTTCCAGCACTAGCAACAAAATATTCGTCGATTAAAGAACTGAGTACGTATCTAGTGGCAGGAGAATTTTCCTGATAAATACTTTCTTTCCAACTGCTAATGCACATATTATTCTCGCGTCAGCAATATAACCGCACACCGTTACGATCATGCACACAATCACTTGAAAAACTCTTAGCCTCTGCATTTAGCTTTTGATCAGTGACATACAACACCAAATGCTCCATTTCACAATATCTAACAACGGGATGCCCATGACGAGACAGCTGTTTCGTTTTATTTCCGCACAAGAATCTCGTTCCACAATAATTAGTTCTCCACACTTGCAAACTAAATCTAAGAAACCAAAGGGACGACCATGACAAGACAGCTGTTTCCGTTCTTTCTCCCCTTTGTTGCTCCACTCATATGCGGGATAAGTACACACCTTTCTCTCAAGCACAAAAAGACCATTCAATCGCCTTCGCTAGTAATTGTTGTAAGAATTTGCATAATGATGGATATGCAAAGTGTAATACGTGTACTTGTATATACAACACCTAATTATTTTGGATGAATGCAAACTCGTCCAAGCAGACACAGTTTATCCGGCAATATTGTTTTTTCACCCCTTAGTGCAAAATCTCCGTAACCTCTCGAATGATAATTCCCTCCTCGCAGAGTTATCACCTCACTGTTCGCGAAGCCAACTGATGTTGGTACAATTGACTTAGGAAATTAACACAGTCACTACTCCCATCACAACCTGTTCAACTTTGGCTGATGTTGTTCGACTGCATGCATGGAAACAAGATCGGCTGCAAATCAATTTCTCCTGCAGAATCACTTGGGAGGTTAACTTTGTCTGTTTTATGTTTTACATGACTGTGGAGAACAAACCTGCACTAAGGTGATAACCACGACGTGACAGCCGTTTTTCTTTTATACCGGCACTTTTCGTTTCTGAGACTTCACACGGTTGCGGGCAGGTAAGCCCGAAGACTCTTGTCGAGGTGAAGAGGACGCAAGCCACTAGGAAGTTCAACGATGGCAATATTGGGTTCAAACGAATTTCCTTGTGGTTCGTGGCCGCAGTACTATGAAGAAATTTTTCTATTTTTTTTACCGTCGCGTGAACACGTTTCTTTCACGGTGTTCAGGATTGCATTGAACTCAGAAAACGCGTCGAATTATTGCACGGTTGTTGGTTGCACAAGTTCCGACTATTTTCAACTATTTTAGGAGGGATGGAAGTTCTTTTACGCAGTTTTCTGTACGAACTCCATCGCGAAAGGAACTTCACCAACGGCGGGCAATTTCTCACTTGCTGGTGACTTGAAGGTGTCGCATTCCGTGTGGAAATGGATTATAAACAGACACTCAAACGATTTGAGACTGGGAAACTCACGACCCGTAATTGCTATTTAATCCCAAAGGCTAGTTGTTGCATAAACGTCTGAAATCTGGTTGCTACTCTTATTTCCTTGCATCAGTCCACAACGAGCTAGTGCAACTGTGCCATAAAAATAATTGTCCCGTTTGATCCACTGGAACTACACTTTCCTTGTCGTAGGTGAATGTCATTTCACGTTGTAATTTGCCTGCCTTGCAGAGAAACAATCGTCTTGGTCGGTGGAATTTTGGTTGAAAATATCGATTTTGCTCGTGATCGGGCCTATTTTATTCTTATTCCTTCGTCTTGTCTTTGTCAATTTCGCTATCGATTTCTTGTTCCTTTCGATTATACGCAACGCAGAGACAAGAGATTCAGTCTGTTGATGGTGTTAAGACTATCTTCCCAATTACGGCACTTTCCGTTCCCGTTCATAGGAGTGCAATCTACTGGCTCCATAATTTCACGTTAGCCCCCGCATAAATAACAGTTTGTATAGTAACAGGTTGATGGGAGTGGGACACTTTGTTGTAGGGATATGAGAAAAGATAGATTCGATCACCTTCGACTTCTTTTTCTGTTGACCCCTGTACAGGCGATTTGTTGGCCTGTACAGGGGTAAACGAGATATTCCTATGGATTTCCAATTATGGGGAACTCGATCCGCCGTGATCACTGTAGCGACTAAAAGCAGACTCCTCCATCCGCCCAAGCAAAACTGTTCGCTTCTTCTCTTCCTCTCCTACTTGATGTGGGTTTTTCTAACGTTCCTGAATTATAGCCAGTACTGCACTAATTCCCACACGTGTCTCTTCGCCAGTCTCCTTCACTCAAAATGTCAACTGCCCTGTCCAAGCTATTTCGTCGTACCAGATCAATCTCAAACCGGTTCGATTGCAAATTGTTCTAGGTCAATCGGAAATCGTTCCAATTAAATCTGCAATCGTACTGGTTCGATCGTTTCGATTGATCTGGGACATTTTGAGGTTTTCTTTAACCCTTTAACTGCTCGATTATAACATACTTCGTAGCTGAAGCTATTCAAAATTGCCTCAAACACAGCCAAGCTGTTGAGCCAAATTGCACTGCAAACGATGCAAGGTGATCGCAATTGCAACGCATTCGATATTTGATTTTTTGCGCCATCTACTGTTGCTTGCCTGGCTTATTTCCACTCCTTTCTTAATGGACCAAATTTACTGAGTGTGTTTCCGATTCCCTACTTTGCTGGCTTTTTAATGGCTTTTAAGTCTCCACGACACTACATGCACCTTTATTGGTTCCTCATACAAACTCGCTTATAATCTTCAAATGAAAGATGGGGACATAAAGCACATGAATGTTCAATTATGTTTAACGTGCTTCTGCTACCTTCTTTGCCTTTATATTTCTTATAACACATTTTGCCACAACTGAATATTCTTCCACCAGCTCAGCAAGATAGTACAGTCCGGCAGCGACCGATATGGTTCCAAAGATTATATGAACTACTAATATAATTATTTAATATAAATAGCAGTGACATGCGTATTTCTTTAAATTAAACGCTTCTAAAAGGAAACTAACTTCAACTTTGTTAATTCTATGTGAATCCATACCACGGGCCAAGTGACGACCAATATCCAACGCTGGAGGTTATCTTTTGACTTCTCCTATCCATATGGCTGCGTCGAACTGCGAATTTGACATCCTCCGACAAAACAGACGTGGAATGGTAAATTGTCGCAACTGACGGGAGATGGCAAGCTACAAGGCAGCAAGGTGCATAAGTATTGGTCGCCAGTGGCTAGGGGCGATTCATTACATATTTATCTCGCCGTCACTAGTTTAATCGGTAATAACACAGTATTATAAATATATAGCATTATTATATAGTATGTAGCTATTACCTCATTCAAAATATCTTCAGAGTCCTTATCTTTATTGTTGGATATTATTATATTATTTTATTGTACTATAATATTGGATATTATTGTAACATGTATTACTATTGTGAATTATCTATAATATTTGACATAATGACATTTGTAATGTCAATTGTAATAAACGTGTGCTCGGCCTCTCCCGCTTGCGACCACCAAGGAGTAAAGACGTCTTTTCATCCCCTCCGATATATTACAAATTGGCGACGAGGATGGGATCTCAAGGTTAACGGGTTGTGTTATATTATAACATTTAACAATGCCGAACGACGATTTAAATATCAGCCAGGTAATTAGCCCAGTGGTCAGGGCATCGAATATGCCGGAATTTTCCGTTCATGAAAATTTTCAATTGTGGAACGAACGACTCGAGATGCACTTCATCGAAGTCGGCTGCACCACATCAGAGGGGAAAGTTTCAACATTGTTGAAAATGATTGGATCGGAAGCATACTGCATTATATATTGTATATGAAGCCCAACTTTACCAAGCGCGAAAACGTATAAGGAACTGGTTGAAATATTAAAAAGGCATTTTATGCCACCAGTAATCGTATTTCGGGAACGAAAGAATTTTTATTCTGCGAAAAAGTTGGACAGTGAAACGGTGGCCGCGTGGTTTGCTCGGGTTAAGAAACTGTCTATGAACTGCAAATTCGGAAGCGGAATGGAGCAGAAAGTTCTAGATAAGTTCATCACAGAACTACCAACGAAAATTTTTGAGAAATTATGCGAGGCAGATGAAACTCTGTCCCTCAGCAGTGCGCTAAAGACAGCGTTAATATACGAGACGAAATATGCCGAAAAGTGTCAACAAGTGAATTTTGTTCAAAAGTTCAGGAATAAGCTGAAAAAGACGAACAACGAGGGAAACAATAGTTCAACGAACAATTCTCAACCTAAGAAAGTGTGTCGACATTGTGGTTGGAAGAACTACTTGTCAGATAAATGCAAGTTCCGCACAGCGAAGTGTCATTCATGTGGAAAGCAGGGGCATTTAGCGAGCATATGCCGAAACAAGGGAAGTCGTAGAGAAGATAATGAAGTTAAATACATTCAGAATGATGATGGTTTCCATTTATAGTGTAATTGAAGATGTTAGTTCGGACTTCTCGGTTTTTGCCATCAACGGTTGAAGTAGTGCATCGAATTGTTACGAGCTATCGGTGGAAATCGAAGGCCAATCAATGTTGGCAATGTGTGATACAGGAGCGCCATGTTCGCTGATGTCTATCAATGTATTTGATCGCAATTACGACAGACGGATTCTTCGATCATGCACATCATCATTCACCGGCTATGGAGGCGAGACTTTGAAATTGTATGGACAATTCGAGGCAACTGTAAACATAAACGGCCAGAAAATAAGAGGTAACATAATCGTAACTGACACAAACAGACCAACATTATTGGGTCGGGATTTTTTGCGCGGATTTAATTTTGAGTTAGACCAAAAATCTACAGTTAACTTGGTTATTAACGAAACTTCTCAAATCTCGGATGATTATAGTGAAATTAGTGAGTCGCTTAAAAGTGAGTTTTCGGATGTTTTTAAGAGTGGCTTAGGTAAATACAAGTTAGCCGAAATCAATTTAGCAATCATGCCTGATTGCCAACCTATATTTTGTAAGCCGCGCCCTATCCCTTTTGCGTGGAAAGAGGAAATTGAAAACCAATTGGACCAGTTAGTGAGTTCCAGGATGCTTGTTCCAACTAATGATTCTGAATGGGGCACACCTCTTGTTCCAATCTTCAAGCCAAACGGCAAGCTTCGAATTTGTGGTGACTATAAGACAACCATAAATAAATTTCTTCAGGACTTTAAATATCCTCTGCCACGTATTGAACAAATGTTTGCTTCAATGCAAGGTGGCAAGCTCTTTACAAAGCTCGATACGTCCAACGCTTATAATCAGCTTGTTTTGAACACACAATCTCTGAAAATTTGTACCTGGAGCACTCACAAAGGAATTTTTTAATGACCATGTTACCTATTGGAGTCAAAACAGCGGCTGCAATATTTCAAAAGAAAGACGATTGAAGGTCTTTTATCACAATTTGAAAACGCATTTTGCTACCAGAATGATATTGTCATCACTAGACCAAACTTGTCAGTCCATCTCAAAACATTAAGAGATGTACTGCAACGTCTCAGAGAAGCTGGATTGAGGTTAAATTCTGATCAGTGCGAATTTTTTTAAAAGAAAATTTCGTACTTAGGTTTTGATATTGACGCAACAGGTCTTTCCAATAATAAGTTGTTTTGAATGCACCCGAACCATCCAATGTTTCCGAATTGAGAGCTTTTATTGGTCTGGTTAACCACCATTCAAATTTTATTCAGAATTTTGCTGATAAAATGACTCCTTTGTAGGACTTATTAAAAAAGGGTGTTGAGCTTAACTGGACAAACCAGCATCAGAAAGCTTATGAACAAATGAAGATGGAAATCTGTTCGAGTAAAACGTTTGTTCACTTTGATCCTAAACTACCGACAGTTTTGTCGACTGACGTATCTAATTTTGCAATCGCTGGAGTTTTACTGCATGTGTTTGATGACGGAAGTGAAAAGCCCGTTGCCTTTGTATTAAGAGCAATAAACAGCGCTGAAAAAAGATACAGTACAATTGAAAAAATGCACTCGCAATAATATTTAGCGTAACGAAGTTGAAACAATAAAACCGATCACATGCCACTTTTGGCTATTTTCAGTCAACATTAGGGCATTCCCGTAATGGCTGCATCACGAATGCAACGATAGGCCTTTACACTTTCGGGATTCGATTACAATATCAAATATGTAAAGGGCTCCTCAAATAAGGCGGACAGTTGTCTAGGATGCCTCAATCAGAAATTACTGAAGAAAAACCAGAACCAAATTACATAGATTATGTAGGGTTTATTAATCCGTTAAATTTAAATTATAAAACCATAGGAATTGAAACAAAAAGGGATAGAATTCTGTCAAAGGTATTAAGTTGTATTCAAGATGGAACTTTGGGAAAATTGGACGGCAAAGATTTTGAGCCATTTAGAACCAGGCATTCAGAGCTAACAGTAGAGAGAGATTGCATTTTGTGGGGATATCGCACAGTGATTCCTACTAAATTAAGGAGCGGTGTCTTAGATTTACTACTTCAGTCACACTTCGGTATAGTAAAAACTAAATCTTTGGCGTGCTCATACATTTGGTGGCCAAAAATAGAGCACGAAATTGAAAATTTGGTAAGAAATTGTAGTCCATGTCAAAAATATCAGGCTAGCCCAGAAAAGGCATCGTTAATTCCGTGGGCGCCAACATTCTCTCCATGGCAAATAATTCATGTTGTCCAATCAAAGGTTATTACATTTTATTAATAGTGGAAAACTTTGTTAAAACTTTGAAGAAATCATTATATGCAGCACTCCAACATGATCAATCCGATTTTCAAGTGACTTTAAACCGATTTTTATTTGACTATCGCATCATGAAGCACTGTACAACAGGGGAGTCTCCTGCAAAACTACTTTTTCATAGAGAACTCAGGTCTCGGTTTAGTTTGCTAAAACCGCCACTATTAAAGCAAAACATTCAAAAAGCTCAACATGTTGCAATTAAAAATTTTCGAGGCAATCGAAATGTACAATTTTCAGTTGGACAAAAAGTCCATATTCGAAATTATAGCGACCCCAATAAACCGAGTTGGTCGTCTGCTGTTGTCAAAAATAAAATTGGCCCGCGAAATTACACTTGTCAACTGATTAATAATAATAATCTTCCTATAAAAAGACATATTAATCAAATTCGACCAGCCAATGAAAACGATGTGCCGATCGAGGAATCCAATGATTCTTCAAATAATCCTTCAAATTCACCCAACATTTCCGAGATTTCCTACGATGGCGAAGAACAGCACGTGGATCACTCGATGACAACCGCAGTTGCCGAAAAAGACGTAAGAGAGGGAGATGATAGAGCCCGTAGAGTAGCATTATTAGAAGCCATAGAGAAAATGAAAGGTCAAAAATAAAATACTAGTTATGATTTTCGAATAAATGAAATAGATCTAAACTTTTATTATTGAAATGAAACATGTAATTAGAATTGAAATCAGTTAAAGTAATTATGGTAAAATGTATGTATGGAGATTAATTTACACTTTGAAATTTATTTTGTAAACTTTGTATATTTCCTCATCACTCTGAAAATAGTGTATGGATTGATGTAAACAATTCAAGGAAGAGGTTGTTGAATATTATTATATTATTTTATTGTACTATAATATTGGATATTATTGTAACATGTATTACTATTGTGAATTATCTATAATATTTGACATAATAACATTTGTAATGTCAATTGTAATAAACGTGTGCTCGGCCTCTTCCGCTTGCGACCACCAAGGAGTAAAGACGTCTTTTCACCCCCTCTGATAGATTACATTTATACTTACAGTAGATTATTCTATATGTTTCAGTAAGTGTGAAGTGGACTCTTTCCACGGGGTCGTTACTAGTTGATTGTTGGTGTGAAGTTGTATTATGGTTGATGTTATTTGATTACACAAGTCACCAAATATGGTGGAGGTGAATTCAGTACCTTTTTTTTGTGGGAGTCCCACACTGCCGAGTCTGGCAGTGTGGGACTCCCATGGAGGATACCCTTGGACTACCCACTAAACACCTCCCTGTCAATCTGAGAACCTAGCCTGGAACCGTTTGACACATTACTTCGGGCCAGGTCTCGTTTTGTTACGCCGTGGGGTGCCATCAAGCTGGGGAGTCCCTTTCCTAGCGGGAGGGGAGGGGGGAAGAGGAAATGCCAGAAGAGCGATCCCCCAGCCCCAGCACCTCCGGCTGCTGCGAGTCCCTTTTATCTTTTAGGACTGCCCGAGCATAATGTGCCACCTGGTTCCATTTGTCAACCGATTCGAGCACCACCGCAACTATATTATCCGGGGTGAGCTCTCCCGTCTCCCTGTAGAGTTCCCTTCGCAGCCTGGCCCATTTTGTACACGCAAAAAATGTGTGATAGGCATTGTCCTCTTCTCCTGGGCAAAGCCGACAATCGGGAGACCGTGACTTACCGATCTTGTGCAGGTAAGACTGAAAACACCCGTGCCCGCTCAAAAGCTGGGTCAGATAGAAGTCAGTCTCACCATGCCTTTGATTTAGCCATGGTCTCACATCCGGGATGAGGCGCGCAGTCCACCTTCCCTTCGTGCAATTCCTCCAAGACTGCTGCCAATCGTTGAGCGAGCGTTGTCTCTCCTCGCGAACAACCATTTCCCTCGCATCCTCGTTTCGGCGCAGGTAAATAGCGCGGCGCTCTCTAGCAAGGAGGGCGATAGGTATCACGCCTGCAATCACTCTCACGGCCGAGTCGGGGACTGTTGGATACGAAGATGCAATTCTCAGTGCTCCTCTTCTCTGTACCTGTGCCAATCGGTTTCGGTATACCTCCTTGCTGAGAGCGTCGCCCCATACCTCTGCTCCGTACAGTAGCACTGACCCTACAGCACTCATCAAGAGGCGTCTTCTTGATGGGCTGGGTCCCCCTACGTTGGCCATAAGTCGACTCAGGGCCGATATTCCCGAAGCAGCCTTCTCAGCCGTTGCCCTGATTTGCTCAGAGAAACTCATCTTCGAGTCGATCAGTAGCCCCAGGTACTTCACCGCTGGCTTCGATTCGACCTGTATATCTCCAATACTGATCATCCTTACTCTAGGGATTCTCTTTCTTGTCAAGATGACCACTTCAGTTTTCTCCAGTGCTAAACTGAGCCCGCGAGCAGTCATCCAGTCCCTCACTCGGCGCATTAGCATACCTAGCCTAAGTTGCGCTTGTTCAACGGTGCGTCCGGTGACCAGAGCCGCAACATCATCCGCATAGCTGACCAAGCGCGACTCATCTGGCATCTCAAGTCTCAGTAGCCCGTCGTAAGACACGTTCCACAGGTCCGGACCAAGGATAGATCCCTGGGCAACACCCGATGTAATTTCCATCCTTCGTTGGCCCTGTGTCGTGTCGTAGAGCAGGCTTCGGTCTTTTAGGTAGTTCCTCAAAAGCCGCATTAGATATTCTGGAACTTGAAAAGAGTTTTCCAGCGTGTCCAGAATATCCACCCATCTAGCGGAGTTGAAGGCATTCCTGACGTCGAGTGTCACCAACAGGACGATCCGTCGCTTGGTGCGACTACATGCCTCTGCCTTTTGGACCGCGTTCATCACCTCTGCAATCGCATCAATGGTAGAACGTCCTGCTCTAAAGCCATACTGCCGAGGAGATAGGTCCCCAGCAGCACGAATCGCGTCAGTGAGTCTTCCCTTGCTGAGTTTCTCTAGCACTTTCCCAGCCGTGTCTAGCATGAATAACGGGCGGTATGCAAACGGCGATTCGGGATTTCCCTTCCCCTTGCTGATCAGCACGAGCCTCGCCACCTTCCATCGTACCGGGAAAACCCCGTCCCGTAGGCAAGCGTTTAATGTGTTGAGGAGCAAGTCAGGACAATGGTGATAGACGAGCTGCAAAACCTCAGCTGGAACACCATCTGGAGCCTTCCTCGCTTTCAGGGAGAGGACTGCCTCCTCCAGTTCCAGCTGTGTGAAGAGTGGGCACTCGACCGCTGTTTCACCACGGACAGCGTCAACATGGACGGGGTGGGCGGGGAAGAGTCCCCGCACTATCGCGTCCATCTTTTCCGCGTCATGTATACAAGGCTTCCGTAGGGCACCAAGTTTCCCCATGACCAGCTTGTAGCCAAGGCCCCACGGATCCCTATTTACATCATCCACGAGGTCTTGCCAGCATCGGGCCTTGCTCTTGTTAATAAGCCTGCGAAGATATTTCCTGCCAGACCTGTATGCTGCTAGCCTAGTGTCTGCCTCCTCCCGTGTTCGCGCCCGCTGGGCCTCTCGCCCACCAGTATACTGGAGGCTTACCGTGTCGGGGTCTCCGACGGGGCATGGAAGACTCGCAAGCAGCTATGATGGTACTCATAGTTGAGTTCACCAAGTCCTTGGCTGTGGGCCCTTCACTCCCTGGCGGAGCTCCCAGCAACGGTGTGCCTGTCGACCAGCATGTGGCCCTCTGTGTTCGAGACAACGTCCTCCAGGGCATCGAGTTTGGTTCGAAAAGATTGCATTGCCTCGTTAGGCATCAGATAGACACTGAAATATGTTATCCCTGAACACCGCACCCATACAAAACCATCCCCGCGTCCATGGCCCTGCACCTGAAGGCGGGCGCTGATGGCCGAGGTACTAGATTCGTTAGGGTACCACGCTTGCGAGTCCTTGTTATGATGTTGCTCGCTCAGCAACAGGAGGTCAGCTTTCTTATCCCTCGCAAACTGCTCAAGTAGGTCCTGGGCGTTTGTGCTTCGGTGCAAATTGACCTGCAGGATACGGATCATTTGTGTATCGATTTGGCTTTAGTTAGGGGCCTCCTTGAAAACCCAGCATCTCCCTGTCCCCGGCTCATGTTTGAGGTCGCCGGGTGCTAGCTTAGCATCCTTGCAAAGAATGCACTTTGCCTCGTTCGTGCACTCCTTCCTTTTGTGCCCCGTTTCACCACATTTGTAGCACAGAGATCTCCTGTCGGGTCCCCTACAGCCATACGCGGTGTGTCCGTATTCGAAGCATCTGAAGCAGCGGATAGGGATCGCTCTTCCCCGTATCCTGCAGATCACCCAACCTATCTTAATTTTGCCCTTCGCCAGGATTTGCTGGGCGTCTTTATCAGCTAGTTCGACAATAGCCATGCGTTGCCCTCTTGTGTTTTCACGTGTCAATCTTGCCTTGACTTCACTTAAGCTGGGGAATGGCATCCTCTACTTCAGCTTTGTCCGTGACGCAGTCGAGGTCCCTGATTTCCAGGGTGGCCATTAGTTCGAGCGAGGTAACCGTTGCCGCATCTCCAAGAACCTTTTGAACCGCGTCACGGAATGCATCTTTATTTGTGGCCTCTGGCCCGAATTCCACCAGCAGGCCACAGGTCCGGGTTGGTCGCACTGCTTTGATGGCAGTTTTGGTGTCGTCTGGCTTGACCGCTCCTTTAATTTCACGGAGGACATCTGCGTAGATTCGGCCCTTAGTGGGTTTAATAAGCAGTGCCTCTCGCAAGGGTTTGCGCCGCGGTTCAGTACCTTGGTCTGTTACTACAGTCACAATATTTTCAGGGGTAACGTGGAGGCTGATGAAGTGTTTTCATGATTTTATGATTGCTAAAATATTTCTAGCAGGTAAAACGTAAGCTGCTGCAAATTTAGAAAATTTATCAATAATGGTGAAAAAATATTGTGTTACCAAAATGACAATGACGTCGACGACCTTCCAAGTCCGCATCAATAACCAGCTTACCGATGTCTTTGACACAAATATCGGACTAAAGCAGGGAGATAAGCTGGCCCCAATGCTATTAAATTTAGCTCTATAGTACGTCATACGGAAGCTACCTGTCGATACGCGAGGTACATTACTATACCAGTCGAGCCAAGTAGTAGCATATGCGGATGATATCAACATTTTGTCACGGTTGTTAACAACTGCCAAATAACTTTTCCTGAAACTCGACAGCGATGCAAAACTAGTAGGGCTACAAATCAATGAAAATAAAACAAAGCTCATGACGCAGTCGAGAAGTAATACCTCAAATATGCAAAATATCACACTTGGCGAATACAGTATCGGGAATGTTAGCAAATTTTTGTATTTAGGTGCCAAAATAATGAAAACGGGCAATGAAAGAAACGAAATACGCCGTAGAATACAGCTCGTAAATAAAATATTTTATTCAGTATTGACGATCCAGACCAGCTGCATACACAGGAGAACAAAGTTCCAAGTATACAAATCTGTGATAAGACCTGTGTTATGCTATCAGTGTGAAACATGGACCCTAACCCAAGCATTCGCAAATATATTGAACGCCTTTGCGCGACGAGTCCTGAGGCAAATAATCGGTGCAAATATGATGGGGACCAATGGCGAAATTTTTGACTAACTGGAGTTCTCAAGGATTGTAAGACTGCGGAAGCCGCAATGGGCTGGACACATGAATCTGTGATAAGACCTGTGTTATGCTATCAGTGTGAAACATGGACCCTAACCCAAGCATTCGCAAATATATTGAACGCCTTTGCGCGACGAGTCCTGAGGCAAATAATCGGTGCAAATATGATGGGGACCAATGGCGAAATTTTTGACTAACTGGAGTTCTCAAGGATTGTAAGACTGCGGAAGCCGCAATGGGCTGGACACATGAATCGTATGGACGAACAACGGATACCCAAGAAGGTATTCGTTGGGAGAACTTAAGGCCGGAGGCTAAGAAGAAGAAGAATATTGTTTATCAATTGTATAGGTATCCGTATGTATAGCATCAAGTAGCTTTTTAGGGGCTTCGGGAGCTTGAAATTTAGGTTTTTGTGGACGTCTATCATATTTTAAAGTCTGGAATTATTCGCGGTTGCTAACAATTTGAGTGATCTTTGTTTTCATATGGGGGAAATAGTATTTTCTTTTAAGATATAGTAGGCTTTCGTTTATGCCACGGTGATTATTTTTCTGATGGTAATCATTTATGAGGGAATCCTGCTCATCACTTTCGGTGATGTCCTTGACTATTTCTTTGAACCTAATTAATTTAAGATTATTAGACTCTGTAAAATGTTTTGAATACACTTCTTGAATTATCTTGAAGATTTCGTCTGTACTGTAGATAGCAGTTAGACGATTAGGGAGAATGAACCTATTAATCGATTCGATAACATTCTGTTCGGAGAATTCTTGCATTTGGAAAGTGTGGCGCTGTTTATTTCTGAAAGAGCTCTGTACATTTGTTTGAGGTCGTCTGTTTATTCCAATATAATTTGTAAGGAAAACTCATTCAAAGGCTAGTCGGAGGTGGGAACTCCATTGTTTAGGTTTTCTTCCGTGAAGTGTACAGTAGTATCTCCAGTGGTTCGCATTGATGCGTCTTCCATGTTATCAGTTTCGTTGATATTGACTTCCTTAAATTTTCCGATCACGAGGGAGTGAGCTGAGTTTTTCGGAGTTCAACTCAATGCATCTGCATTAAAATTTTGTATTCCCTGTTTGTAAACAATCTCATAGTCGAACTCTTCCAATTTTAGTCTCCAATCCACTAACTTGAAGTTTGGATCTTTTAAGTTCATAAGCCAAGTGAGAGGTTTATGATCTGTTACGATCTTGAGTTTTTGGCTGAAGAGATATGGCCTAAAGTACTTCGTGGACCAAAGTATCGCTAAGAGTTCTTTCTCTATAATAGAGTAATTAATTTCCGAGCCTGTTAACGTCCTGCTTGCATAATAGATGGGTTTATTGCTACCAGTGGGGCCTTGGGATAAAATAGCATCAAGCGCGAAGTTGATGGCATCTGTCGTTAAGACAAAGGGTTTGTTGAAGTCTGGACGCTGAAGAAGAGGATCGTGCATTAATAATGCTTTAACATATTTGCCAGTCAATTCAATTTTCTGTTCCTTTTTTAGACATTGTGTGAGGAGTTTCGTGAGTCTCAAATAAATTTCCTGAAATAGCCGAAAAGTCCGAGAATGGATTTAATTTTTTGGGGGTTTTAAGCAATGGAAAGTCTAAGATCGCTTGGATCTTATCCGGGTACGGTTTTATCTCTTCAGTTGTAATAAGGTGGCCTAGGAAAGCTGCTTATTTTTTGAGAAATTCAGACTTGTCGAGTTGTACTTTAAGATTACTGTCTCGTAATCTTAGGAAAACCTTCTTGAGATTCTCGACATGTAATTGTAGAGAGGTAGTCCGCGTGGCTTAGTGGTTAGAGCACTAAGCCCGTAAGCCAATAGTCTCTGGTTCAAGTCTCGTTGTCGTCAACGACATTTAGTTCGAGTGATTCTTCGGACGGACTATAAGCTTGTTCAGTTATGATATGTGCTGGTTTAAAATCTGAACGTATCGCAGCTGGGTGGACGGACACACGGCCAAAGCGTGATAATGATCATATCACCTTGTGGAGTGTTGATATACATTCGATCATGACAAAGAGATACTCCAACTATTTCTAAGCGAAGACCCGAAAGAGGCTGTAGGGCTACAAAGAAGAAGAATTGTAGAGAGGTAGAGTAGATGATTATATCATCCAAATAGACCAAGCAGATAGTGCCTTGCAGTTCCTTTAAAACGTTATCCATGCCTCTTTGGAATGTTGAAAGCGAGTTTTTAAGCCCGAAAGGCATGCGCACGTATTAACGGTGAAGGCGTCCTTTAACGGTGAAGGCTGTTCTAGGAATATCCCTGGGATCCATCTCATTTGATGAAAACTGCTTGCGAGGTCTTTAATTGAAAAATATATGGATTTCCCAAGTTTATCGAGAATGTCATTGATATTGGGAACTGGATATCGGTCGCTCACTGTTTTTTCGTTCAGTTTGTGATAATCAATGACCAGTCTCCATATTTGCCTCCCAGTTGCGTCCAGTTCTTTCGGCACTATCCACACAGGGGATTTCCATGGGGAATAACAAGGGCGAATTATACCCTGTGCAAGCATCTCTGATATTTGTTTACGAACCTCCTCTTTGTCGACAAATGGATACCTGTATGGCTTTGAATATACGGGGAGTTCATCATCCGTCCTAATACGGTGTTTAACTTGGTTGGAAAAAGTGAGGTTTTGCCCTTCTCGAAGGAAAATATCGTCAAATTCACGACAAACCTTGAACAATTCCTTCCGTTCCTCTTGATTTCGATGTTCGGCTCACAGAAGAGTAAGAGGTGAAGAGGTGACCTCCCTTGTCATAGCTTACCTTAAGATTGTTTACTTGCTGATAATTCCTGTGAAAATTTTCAACCATGAGTGGTTGTTCGAGAAGTAGTATCTGGTCGGTTTGAGAACAATTAACTATTTCGACCAATGCCTGCCAGTCATGAGCAGTGTATATTACTTCCGAGATAAACAGTGTTTGGGTTATTCTAGTAGGTTTGATGTAAATATCGCCATTTTCTAGATCCACTGGTAATTTGACAATTAATTTAGAATTAGAAGGGATAGTGTACCTCGGTGACATTAGGTCAGGTTTGGAAATTAAAGGTAATATGGCATTTTTAGTGATTAGGATCTTATTGCCGACATCCACTTTAGCGTCTAAAGCACTAAGTGTGTCTATCCCTAGTAACCCGTCAAAGTATCCATGTAATTTAAATACCAAAAACTTCAAGAAGCCGTTTTTTGGAATTCGGTGAAATTCGGTACAGTGACTTCCTGTTCTACCTTGTGTTTTGAAAGAACTGTATTAATTATAATTGGATTAATTGTTCCTAAAGTCGTGGGAGTTCATATATTCGGGATTAATAAACGACGAGGATGCTCCTTTATCGATTAAGAACTTAAGTGGTCGTCGAAAAGGGGATATATGGGAGTGTATTACCATGTGTATTGACGTCTAGGTATCTGATGGGTTGTTGGAGGCTAGATAACCAAAATTTCCATCGTCTATTTCAAGGTTTTTATTACATCATGGTGGTTTGATGTGTCCGCCGGACCAGGGGAATAGTACTGATTAGGGTAGTATTGTTGAGGTTGAGATGTATAAATCGAGTCAGTGAATTGTTCGGCAAATTGGTTGGAATTTTCGTAATGGTTTTCTGAGTAGGGTATATAATTCATTGGAGAAGCTTGTTCCATTCGCGGGATGTTATCTGGATAACTCTTTTCCGAAATATTGAATAATTCCTTAGATACGACTCTTGGTGGCCCTGTTGATCTGAAAAAGTTATCTTGAGGACGGTTTTATTGTGGTTGAATGCGTTTAACTAAAGTTGAACCAAGTTCCATAGGTTCTTGTTTTTGGGGCTGTACATTTTTAGATCCAATCAATATTGGGGGTCTTATTTGATTGCTCTGAAAATTATTTTGTACACCAAATGGTCGTTGAATATTTTGATTAAAATAATTACTGTGTTGTGGTCTGAAATTTTGTAAAGGTTGCGGATATGTTTTGAAATTGTGTAAGGGTTGCGCATATGGATTAGTAAACGTGTAAGGCTGTGCATATGCCTGGGACAAAAGTTTCGGTGGGTTTGGTTAAACTAATCGGTTTAGGGTTCAGTATTCTTTTATTGATATCCGACTTAGAAAGAAACATTCTGCCCTTTGATACAACACGCAAAGGCAGATGCTAAATATGTCGGCTTCATTGCGTGAATTATGGAGCCTAAAGATTCTCTAGGACCACTTAAAAATGTGTTCAGGCACATTTCTGAAAAAAGCGCTTTCTTTACAGATATCACGCCTGGATCCTTTTTGTGGATATTCACATGATTAACTAAACTCGAAAGTAGTTCTATTATTTCACTGTAAAATTTTTGGCTCGAACCAGAACTTCGTTTAAGATTATGTAGTGAAGTTTCATTTTTTTTATCTGCATAGTGCAGAATCAAATTTTCCTTTATTTGGTCCCAGTTCAACTGAGTCCCATACATATTTAGGATCTCATTAGCCTCATCTACAGTTTTATTCTTTATTCACCTCAGCATGCCCGTAGGGTGTTCCACTGGCCACTTGTAGTGGATTAAGGATTTCATCGACATTGTCAATGAAATCGAACAAAAGCCTAGGATTAACGTTGTATTTTGGTAAATCCTTATTGGCATCGGGAATCCTTAACGAATTGAAAAGTTCAAGTGTGTCACTGTCATTTCATATGCACTATTGCCTGGATTTACCATGTTTAAATTTGTTTTATTATTACTTCCACTTATATTATTATTACTAATCGTATTATTATCTATTTCATCGTTATTATTCTTTCTAACCGCGTTAAAATTATTATCGTTTATGTTTATATCTAAATTATTTTTATTAAGTTCAATTAAACTTATTGAACGATACAGTGAGTTTATAAGTTCGTGCAAAGTTTCACAGAACTCCACCGAATCCCCACTACCGCTTTCGCTTTCACTATTATTTCCAATTTTCAATATATTGATAAATCTTCTAAGCCTAGAGGTTTTTGGGAGAGAGTATGGTTTTCCTGGTGTAGGAGGAGTTTTGTAGGGAGAAGACATGAATCCAAAAATCTGACTTACCAGAGAATTATTAGGATGCTTTCCATTTTCACCTTTTCCGGAACTTTGATGACGATATTCCTTCGTCGAGTCTGCTTATCGCAACGTTCAGCTTGCGTCACTCGCAAATAGTTTTAAAAAAATCAACCGCAATATTCCGTCACAAAAAACCGGTTATCTTCCGATTCACTCATTTTTTTAAACTATTCCAGAACTCCTCCGACCTTACTTTTTTCGACTGCGCAAATCACATGTATCTAGATATGTATTACAAAAAAAAAAAACGAATTAATTTAGTCAATAATTTTTATTAATCAGACTAATCACGTTAACAACTCAAATATGACCGACTGAAAAATGGTTTGAACAAACAATTGTTGATTTAAATTGCAAGTATAGCAACACGTGCCAGAAGTGCTACTTATGCTAGTCAACATCTACTGCGATCGGATATCGTCTGGCGATTTGCAGGTGTCCTCAGAGATGTTCAACGTGAATGCGCGTGAGAAGCATTATGTTTGCATGTGGTAACCGTCTGCAACTCACGCGTTCATCAGGCCCAGTCTGTCGTTTTGCTTTGGTAATCCATTCCTTCAGTAGGTTACGTCGGCCTCGACAATGTCGAACCGAGTTCTTCGATCACTTAATTCGTGAATGCGAATTTTTTTTGCGGAGGGCACTTGTGCTGGGGAAAAGAACCCGCCCCACGGCACCGCGATGCTAACCTGCCAGTGCGTTTACGCGTCCTCAGGCAAGGCCAAATTTGGTGAGTACCAACATCTTCGTTCGCCGAGGCAGCAGACCATCGGTGCAGTCCTTTACGGATATTTGTATGCGTTCATTTTACTACATATAGTAAGTACCATACTTTGGCCCTGCATCCGTCCACTCAGATGCGATACGTTCTGATTTTAAATTAGAACGTATCATAACTGAACGGGTTTATAGTCCGTCCGAACAACGCTTGCTTACTCAGGCCTAGAAGCAAAGCAATTAACGAGCACGAAGTCACAACTGGAACTGTCACAAGCCGTTCAATTTATCTAAAAGAACAGGTCAATACGTCTAAAAACCTGGTGTGCATTGTGACGTCATGCTCTCGCTTTTGGGCCTGTATGAGGAGGCATTGGTCCTAAGAATCATTCAAAATATGTATGTGAATATTTCTGCTACCAATGGGACTCGAACCAGGGACCTTCGGCTTACACAATAACATTAATTTTGCAGTGTTTGAAAAAGAAACTTTTCCATATTTCCTTATTATCTTTTTATTTTTTTACCACACAACAGTTTACAGTAATAACATTCAACGCTCTGTAAACGACCCTGGATGGACATATCCACAACGAATTAGGGGAACTGGTACGTAAGCTGTCAAAAATTTAATACTTAATAAATGACTAATTCGTTCTGATTGAATTGGCTTACAGGTTTGCCTCTCACAATTTGTTTGGTTCATGAAACATTCATTCCCGAACAGTTGATAATTTACACCATTAAATACACAGATAGGCCCATACATAAGTGGACACATACGGCTACATTTTCCAATATCAATGAAAGTGGCATGCACCAGGAAAGCACTTAAAAATACCCCTTTAAAATGTTCAAATTTAGTGAGGAAATATCAAGAAATTGAATCACAAACCAAGTGCAACTCGAAATGATGCTGATCTACACATTTTTAACTCAATAATGAATACTTCTGCTGAACGACTTTCGCATTCGCAATTTATACACGAAAACATGAAGCAGATTTTAAAGCTTTGCTTATTTTGTCAGTTTGCTCAGTTGGAACTTTTTATTTATTCAAACTAAAGAATGCCGGAACACTATTCGCAAATATAGTGACTGTTTGGATACTTGTTGCTAAGAGGAAATTTAATAAACAAGCCAACCAAATTTTACCTAAATTTCCTAGGAATATTTGCGAAGAGAAGACTCAAAATTGACTCAAAAATTAAGTCATTTGAAACGATCATCATCAACATCTCCCGCGATACAGCAAAAGGCAATTCTTGGTCGCCAGAAAGACTCGTCTTGAATATTCGCAATTTTATGGCCTCTAACGCCAGTTAAGGATTTGATGTCGGCCTCCATTATTTTACGCCATTGTTTGCTTTAGGATCTGCATACTTTTACGCAAACGGGTACAAATGAGTCGTGATATAAATTAATATATATATTAATATATATACTTCTTCTTCTTTGCAGCACTACAGCCCCTCCCGGGACTTCGCTTTCTGCAACAAGCACCGCCAACTGTTTGAGTCCATTGAGTGCGTCCTCCGATTTCGAATCCGAACAGCGATGAACTGTCTTCGTCAACCCAGCGCTTCCTCGGTTTCCCCACTGGTCGCTGGCCTTCAGTTCTCCTAACGAATACCTTCTTAGGTATCCGTTGTTCGTCCATACGATTCATGTGCCCAGCACATTGCTGGTTCCGTAGTCTAACAATCCTTGAGATCTCCGGCTCGTAAAAAATTTCATACAGCTCATGGTTGTACCGAGTTTGCCATTGGTCCCCGGCCTCGCTCCGATTATTCGCCTCAGGACCCGTCACTCAAAGGCGTTCAATATATTTGCGGATACTTGGGGTAGTGTCCATGTTTCACACCTATAGCATAGCTGGTCTTCAAGATCGTCAAAAGTGAATAAAATATTTTATTTGCGAGCTGTATTCTTCGGCGTTATTCGTCTCTTTCATTACCGGTTCTCGTCATTTTGGCGCCTAGATACACAAATTCGCTCACATTTCCAATACTGTACTCGCCAAGTGTGATGCTTTGTGTGCTGGCATTTTTCCTCGACTGCGTCATGAGCTTTGTTTTATTTTCATTGATTTGTAGCCCTACTACTCGTAGTTTTGCTTCGCTGTCGAGTTCCAGGAAGAGTTCTTTGGCAGTTCTTAATGACCGTGACAAAATGTTGATATCTGCATTGGCTCGACTTGTGAAGTAATATACCTCGTGTATCGACAGGTTATTTCCTTATGACGGACTCCTTATGACGGACTCCAAGTCCATCTCCCAGTTTTAGTACGATATTTGTGTCAAAGGCATTGGTGTGTTGATTATTGATGCGGACTTGGGTCATTGTCATTTTGGTATGACGGACTAATTTGGCTGGGATGTCAATGCAAAGCATTATTTGGTACAGTACGTTACGGTCAATACTGTCATATGCTTACTTTAAGTCAACGAAAATTTAGTGTACGTCTATGTTGAGCTCCCAGCATTTTTCAAGTACCTGCTTGACAGTCAATAATTGGTCTATTGTCGATCTACCTGTTCGAAAACCACATTGATACTCCCCAATAATACTGTTGGCGTATGATCCAGTTTTATTTTCTAAGATCTTTGAAAATATTTTGTACGCCGTACAAAGTAGTGATATGCCTCTATAATTTTCGCACTGCAGCTTGTCACCCTTTTTGTGGATAGGGAATATAATTGATTGGCTCCACTCTTTTGGCATATGTTCTTGTTGCCAAATGTGCTGGATGACTTTGTGAATAGCTTTATGAACACTGCTGCCACCATATTTGATGAGCTTCACTGGAATCTCATCGATGCCCGGCGCTTTATTATTCTTTTGGGCTTTGATGATGGAACACACTTCATCCAGAGTTGGTGGAGCCAATGGAAGCTCTCCACAGACATCTATAGGCTTCGATGTTCTGGAACTTTGTGGAAATATGATGCCCATGTTTCCTTAATCCTTGTTTCATCAGCGATGATATTGCCGATATAATCACGACAAGTCGTGGTTTTGGGCTGATAAACACGTTTCAGGCTTTTTCCTCTTTGTATGCTTGTCTTGTGTTGTTGCTCACTAGACTTACATTGATGCTTCTCGATTGGTCGTCAAAGTGTTTTCTTTTGCAAAATTTAGTTACTTTATCTATACATTTCAATAGGTTTCCATATTATTTTCTTTTCTTAATTCTAATTATCTTTTTCACTACTCTGCTGAGTTTTCATAGTGTTCTCCCTTCGTCCGGGTTTTTCTTCCTACGTATTCTTGGTACGCCTGATTTTTTTTGTCTAATGAATTCTGACACTCATTGTCGAACCATTCATTTCTCTTGCGCCGGGCTTGATGTCCGATCTCTGTTCTGCAACGATCTTAATAGCCGCTTTCACTTCTACCCAGAGCTCATTGCTTGTTTTCAGCGATGCATCTGATAAGATGGGAGCCAGCTTTCCGTGAAACTTTTATATATATATATATATATATATATATATATATATATATATATATATATGTATATATATATATATATATATATATATATATATATATATATATATATATATATATATATATATATATATATATATATGTTTTTTTGGGTGGAATAATGCCACTTTTGGATAGAATACTGACATAATGGACGTGGAGAGGTTCATTGATGTGCTCACAGTGGGGACACTATTGTTGGGAGCTCCTCCAAGGAGTGGACGTCTGACAGTTGAGGATGTAGTTACATCAACCATGAGTATCATTACATCTGCTTATACGTCTTCTGTACCCCATCGGAGAACCTGCCTCCGGTGTTTTGGTGACCAACTAGAATCACTAAAAGAGAGGAAAACGCCACAAGCTTCGATGAGAATCTCAGTGGGTGAGGACACAGGAAGAGGTGGAAACCAGTCTTGCAGCATATAGATCGACCAAGAAGTACCTTTGTAATCTTAAAAATAGAAGTAACGCCACAAGCTTCGATGAGAATCTCAGTTGGTGAGGACACAGGAAGAGGTGGATACTAGTCTTGCAGCATATAGATCGACCAAGAAGTACCATCGTAATCTTGAAAATAGAAGTAACGCCTATGATAATAGGATGTCACAAACAACGTGAACAGTGACCTGTAAGGCCTGGAGTATAAGCTAATGCTCTATAGATTCTCTGCTTTCTTGAATCAGAAAGATGGACAAAATTGAATAGATTTTTTTCCCTTTACATCCTGTCCATGTTTATGCCATCCAAGATAAAGCACTAGTGGCATTCCCACCTCTCACGAGGATGGAACTGGTGGAGGCAGTTGTAACCATGAAGGCTAACAGGTACAAAGACGAGATGGCATTTCAGCTGAGGTATTGCAGCTAGTCTACTGCTTTTGCGCTGACTTGGTACTCAGTGCATTCAACGCTTGCCTGCGTCTTCCCAAAATGCTAGAAAGTGGCAAGGCTCATATTGATCAGCAAGGGGAAAGGAAAACGTGAGTCTGTAGTAATTGCACCGCATACACCTGGATGCCCCACTCTTATTAGGGGGCTATAAGTATCTCTAGTAAAGACGAGACCTTCTCAAGTCTCGCTTGCTTTCGCCAAGCTCAATTAGTCGTTTGCTTTAGCAAAACACATCTTTTCAGTAGGTTATCTCGGCCTTGACACCTTTCATTCCGAATTATACAACAGGTAATTCGTGAATGCGAAATTCTTTTGTAGTGGGTCTCATGCTGGGGAAAAGAACCCGCTCTACGACACCGCCTTAGACAATGCCAATTTTGGCGAGTAAAAACATCCTCGTTCGTCGAGGTAGGGGACCATCGCTGAAGCCCTTTATGGGCATTTTATATCTTCCACTTCGCTACAAGTCAGTGCATATTGTTCGCTATGTATGCTAGATACAGTGCTCGAGACACTCATCAAGGCAAGACTCACAGTAGCGATATGTTCTGCTAAGGACGTATCTTCTCGGCAGCATGGTTTTAGGTCATGGCGCTCCAACATTGGTTTCATCTTGGAAGCCGTGAGCGTGGTCCAAAGAGCGGAGATTGACAGCCGTTCTAAAGGATGAGTTTTGATGCTGGTGACACTTGGTGTCAGAAATGCCATTAATTCCGCTAGATGGGTGGATATTTTGGCAGCACTGGAAAGCTCTTTCTAGGTTCCAAAATATGTAATGCGAATCCTGAGGGACTATTTGAAGGACTGGAGCCTGCTCTTTGATATGAAAGAATGTCGGCGAAGAATGGAGGTCCCATTAGGTGTCACACAGGGCTCTATACTCGGTACTGATTTGCGGAACACCTTATATGATGGGCTACTGAGACTATAGTTGCTAGGTGAGTGGCATTTAATAGGCTATACGGATGATGTTGAGGTACTAGTCTTTGGACTTACAGCTGAACAAGCGCTACTTCGACTAGGTACGCTAATGCGCCGATTGTGGGGCGACATAACTGCTTGTAGTTTCTGCCTTGCGCTGAAGAAACTTAAGTTGTCGTTTTGACCAAGAAAATATCTCCAAGAGTAAGGACGATCTCTATTGAGGAAGTAAAGCTAACTTTAAACTATCTGTAAAATTTTTGAGTGTGCTGATTGACTCGAAGATGAGTTGCTCTGAGCAAAATAGGGCAATAGCGTCTAAAGCTGCAGCGGGTATGCCGACACACAGCTGACTGATGGAAAATGGGGGGAATCTGTTTCATCAAGATGGTTACTTATGATGAGGGCCATAAAGTCTGCGCAATTGTACGGATTGGAAATACGGAGCAACATTTTTCAGAAGGAACTATACTAAAATAGCCTGGCATAGGTGCAGTAACAAGGAATGCTGAGGACTGCATTTGCATATTGAATAGTCTCTGAGTCAGTGGTCGGCTATAGAGTGCCGTAAAATTTATTAGCTTAGGCACAACAGTGATAGAAAGGCAGCTGCACTCAAAAAGAGAAAACGCTCACTCAGCGATTAGTAATAATCCTGGTTGAATGACACAAAGTGTAGATGGATAGCGTAATTTATTTCCGGCGTGAAGTCGTGGCTGAATTGTAGACATGATGAAGCTGACTTCTATCCGACCCAGCTCTTAAGCGGGCATTGATTTTCTCAGTCTTATGTGTACAAGATTGGCAAGTCACGATCTCCTGATTGTGCATTCTGCGCTGGAGAAGTAATGATGCCCGCCATGCGTTTTTTGCGTGCAAAGAATGAGATAGGCTGCACGGTGATTTATTATGGAATTAGAAGAGCTTCCTCTAGATAATCGAGCCAGAGAGATGCTAAGATCAGATGACGAATGAAACCAGGCGATATATTACATTGGAGCGGTTTCAATTGCAAAAAAGGAATGCCTGGAGGAGTTAAAGGCGAATAGGTATCTTTTATAGGGCTCCATTTTCCTTCCATTTCTTCTGCTAGGAGAAGCATCCCTGCAATCCGATTGCACGTTGAGGCATAAAAGCAACGAGGCCTAGCCCAAATTAATGTGTCAAATATTAGGTCCTCAGGTTGCAAGGGGAGGTATTTAACGGGTAGTTCAGTCTGGGAGCCTTGTAGTAATCGAGCAGTCACATAAGCAAACTGCTCGAAAACTTTCCTAATTCCTATCCGAAATTTTAATTGCAGATTTAGAAAAAATTTAACTACTTCCATTCATAATCGTAATTTGTAGAATAGTTTTCTTTCTTATTATTATTATTATTATTAAATGTAATTTTATATCAATTTTTCTTTTTATCAAATGTAAACGTTCTCCTTTAATTATATTCTTCAAAAGATTTAACTTTTATTACTATTTAAAATTTTTTAAATTTTTCTTTACTTCAGTTAATTTTTCTTGAAAAATTTTAAATCTGGCAATTAAAATTTCGGATTTGATTTAGTACATCCCAACGGCATTTCATTACGAAATGCAATCGAACTCAGCTGATTCGATTTACAGGTGCAACACGGAAAGGGGGAAAGACAAGTTTTCGACGGATCGGGGAGTCGACTTACAGCCACTACCCGAGAAAGAGGTGAGCACACGGCCACGGTGCAAAATACGTTCGGTATGAAAAGTGTTGGTAAAAGTGCCGTCAAAATCATTTAAAGACCGGGTATTAAATTCAAAAGTTTAAATTAAAACAATTTCCAATACAGTACCATCTCCCTGCGGAATAGTGATTCCAAGGGAAATTACATTTGCTTAGGACGGGAGATTGTGAAGATCCACAGACGAATTGGTGAAATTTTGTTCGATGGGATGCTTTTGCAATTCGATAAGTTTTGTGGCCATTTGATATGGTGCCGGGTGAAGTGGATTAACATCACGTCTTAGTGATTATTTGGTGGGAAGTTCTTACGAACGAATTAAAAGTTGAAGGACCATAAAGGCAACTGCGGGGCAGTGAATCGTACGGTTTCAAGACACGGATGTTTCCTGAGTGCTTTCCATACAAGTGTGTGTAAATGCTGATTGTCATGCCTTCAGTGTTTATTGGGATTGTTGAATTGTTCGGTGAACCCGGGTAGTGGATTAACAACACAAATCGAAGAATTTCTTAGCATGACGGATTAAGCGGGAATAATATTGTTGAGAAACAATGTGACCAAGCACATAGTTCAAGTTAAAGGGAAAAACTGGTGTTTGAATGGTTGGATACTTGGTTGACTACTTGGTGTAGGTAATTAACGAGCAGTGTCGTTAGTCAGTAACTGCAGTGAACAGCGATAAATCAGTTATTTATGACGCGTTTAGTGTCTTGGTTATTCTTTCCGAGAAGTTATTGATCGATGAAGGCTTACGCATTTTAGAATTTAGTGCCCGAGTAAAGTGATCTAATCCGCACATTGGTCAACATGGAATGTATTGCGCAAGCGCGTTATAGGGAGCACAGTGTAGGTAAAAAATAGTGCCCGGGTTTTCGTGTTTGAAAATGAGGTACGAAATCGCGACAGGTTGATGTTCCATTTCATGAATCTTAATGCATGCGTCATTGAGTAGAAAGAAAAAATACGAACTTAACTCGCTGAGTCAACGAAAAGCATGCCAGCGCATTCTAATCGGCTCCAAAAAAAAAATATGTGCACAAGCCGCTTAAATAGACATTCCTATTCGTTTTACCCTAGAGTGCGGAGCACTAAAGTGATTTGAAGGGAAAGAATTTATCTCAATTTGAACCAATTCATTGAGAATTTTAAATCAACAACTAGCGCAAGCCGCATACGAACAAAAATCAAATGTAAGGTACAAAGAGGATATTAAAATACGGTCGGCATTTCAAGAACGGTAAATATTGCAAATTATATCTTTTCCGAAGACGGAAACTTATTTGAGTATTAGTGCATGTGTTGCCTTTCGTGTAGAAACGTATAGCAGTGTTATCTTTTCAATTTAATGAACGGAGTGCTTGAGAGTTTATCTAAAGATAGACAGTGAGTTAAAAAAAGGGCAGTTTAGCATCGATTCAGGTCGTCTTGTAGAGCACGCGTTGGTAGTATACGCTGAAAATCACGTGAAACCGTTTAGGAACGATGATGATGTTTGTGGCACATGGTTTTAAACTTTGTTTTTCCCTTCAATCAACCTCCACTGAGTGGCGTTGCAACTTCGGACCTCTCAACTGAGTGGCTTGACAGGACTACTCAGTGCATCAACTCCAGGCGAACACAAACTCAAGAAAAAAAAAAAAAAGAAATTGATGCGTCATTTACGTACTTGTCCATGGGAGCTTAGTTTTTGCCTGATATCGTTAACCGCCCAGGTTTTGCGGAAACCTTCTTCAAGACTGCCGGTGAAGAGCGTGAGCATGCTCGACATTTAGTTGAATATCTGTCGATGCGTGTTCAACTAACTGATTTGGTTACAAATTTAATCACGGTGTCCACGATTGAAAAGCATCTATTGAATGTTTCTCTCCCTATATATTATTGATCATCATAATCGTGTTTTGGTCTTTGCCGCAACAGTTATATTTTACATAAATTTCGGATTAGTGTATTTTGAGTCAATGCATCATATATGTATGTATAAAAAGAAGCATAACCTTAGATATTAAAACAAAACAAATAGAATATTTAAGAAAAAAGACACAGACAGGACATGTAACCTACCTATTTCACTACAAAATGGCGCCCAACGTGGAGTCATGAGCACGATACAGTCCAACGTCTCTAGGTGACCCTATGTAATGTAACGCCTACGCCCGGGAATCGGAGTGATTCCGATCCCGAACCCTGGCACCCGGCCAGATATGTATGACTTCGAAATGCACGCAGACTTTATCTTTCGTGCAGCCATCATTGCGCCGAAAATATTTTTCTTCAAATATTTATATTTGTGGAGAAATATTTTCTGTCAATATGATCCGCTGAAGTAAAACACTGATACATTTCGAAGCATATCTATCTGGCAATGCCTCCCACAGTTGCCATCCAAATGTCAGACGAGGATCGAAATAGCCGGATGGTATCAACTCGTGGCGTACGGTATAAGTTACTGAAGGAGAGCGGGTGTTGTGCTACGAACCGGATCCAACAAAGGCAAAAGTATTGTATGATTCTAAGGTTCTTGGGGTCGTGGAAACAAAAGACAAACGAGGCAAGAAACTAATTCAATATAAAATTCATTTTCAAGGCTGGAATTCATCTTGGGATCGACGAGTTAATTCGGATTTCGTTCTTAAGGATACTGAGGAAAATCGTCAACTACAAAGGGATTTGGCAGAGAAAGCGCAACTTCAGTTAGCTGCCTATCTGTATAGAAGAGAAAAGCGCAAACGAATACGATGTTCTAATAATGCATGAATCAGACCTTATGCAAGACGAATTCGATTCTGAGGCTAGTTCAATAGAAAGTGGCATTGAAGAGGAAAAAGTTTGCCTTCAAGTGGGAGTAAAGTTGATACTGTTGGTTGCGAAGGTGTTTGCAGTTAACTGTCCGTTGAGTGAGAAGTCTCGCGAGGGTAGCGGATTAGCGGTAAGTCCGAAGAAAATTAGCGTGGCGTGAATATATAACGCAAAATAAATTTATCTACAGGAGGAGGTAGTAAATGGGGGACTTGGCGAGCGGCTTGGAGGAACAGATGTCCAATCTACCGCAAGGCCTATGAATACGCGGTCATCAGTTTCAAGTGACGGATACAGCAGAGTGAAAGAGGCAGGCGACTTAATTCCAGGTTAGAGTAGACATAGTCAAAATAGTGATGTAGCACGTGTTGGAACTCAAGGTTTTGCTTCTTATTCAGAAATTTGCTGGTTCAAACAAAATAATATTTACGTACAAACGGTATACGATGTAGAAACTTGTTCGCCTTATGTTTACTCTGGACTTGAGTGGATTTCCTATGAAGACGAACGAAGTTTAGAATGTAAGACACAATTTATCAAAGACAACGGTTATGGCGGTGCAATGATCTTTTCATTGAATACCGACGATTTTGCAGCCCATTGCGTGATTAGAGACGATATGAAAACCGATGTGAATAGTGTTAACTCAACATTTCCATTGTTACGCAAAATACATTCGATCCTGTTTGAAAACCTGAATGATTAGTGCTGAAACTGTTAGTATTACGATAGACATTCCAAATAATTAACGCCATAACATGCTAATTGATCTTATGATGCGAATAATTCAGATTTAAACAGTCCACGAGCATGCGAATATGGTGCAAATTGCTTGACGCATCGTTTTATACGCTAATATTTTGGATTCCAGAACATTCTTATATCCCCCAAGGTACAGACCAAGCTTATTCCTAAGATTAGATTTAGCAATATTTCGGTAGCTTTAATTAGCTGATATTAGATAAATATTAGTGACTAAAAATGAGGTATTAACACAATAGCGTTAAATAATTAGATTTGATATCAAAAATAAAAACAATTTTATCGTGTTTTAAAGATATGGTTGAAATCTTAAATTTCGTTAAAGTCTAGATTTTCGGACTAATCGATATTTTACCTTCTGAATTGTAAAATTTTATATCTGAAAACTATTTCAGTTGCATTATGCAGTTAAGTGGAATACATAATATTGGAATGAATCCGGTGATTCCATATTCCAACATTTTATCACCTTTTCTCCAAATTTTTTATTTTCATTTGACGCATATTATTAAAATATGCATTTAGAAGTTAAGTTACGAAAATTTGTCAATCAAGAAAAAAATTTCCAGACAGTTTATAAAATACTTAAAAAACAAAAACTGAATGGGATTAATGGGTATGTATTTCCTGCACTGTACAAATAAATTTATGACTTGCCGCAACGCCACTTCAAACGCATATCCTAAGATATGAACTGTAATGAACATGTTAGAAACGCATAAAAATATATTTTTAAATTTCTAATGCATGCTATATATCAATGAAAGTATGAAATTCCTGTTGAAACGTCGCTTTTGAATGTGATACTGCAAATATTTTATATTTTTGCAAGCAAATATAAAATTGATACAAAATAAAAAAAAATATTTACGTTTCATCAGAACTTTATTATTCTGTATTCAGACTTATTCAAATTAATTAACAAAATAATTTTTCAATAAAAGCATGACATACATATGTATTAAAGTATTTTTACTAAATTTACTTCGTTATACTCGTACAATATTATCAAGCATTATCATCTATGCATACATTTTTTTTTTACACAAAACGTTTATACGTTCTGTTTATGCCTTTTTGACTTGACAAATTATCGTAGCAATGAAAAAAAATACACACACACATAAAAAATATTTAAGAGTGAGAGAATTCCCATGGGAAATAACACATTTTAATAATTGTCTTTCCTTTTTTTTTGTTATGCATGAAAACAAAAATAGAAAGAAATGAAATATTCTTGGTATGGTTTATAGGTTTGACACGATCAATAAGTTGTCATTAGTTACTATTATTACTACTTGTATGTCAGATCACTTTCAACAAATGAGATGCAGTTTTTTCTGTATGCATTCTTTGCATGTTTCAGTATCTACAGCTATTAATACCGCATTGATTTAATAGTTCTACAAAACTTGTAAATCATACTAACCTATCTATGAAAAGTATTTACACTGTCATGTAAATTTTGCATGTAATAATTACTTCAACCTCAGATTCACATAAAACGGTGCCTAATTCTAAGAGTTTCACTTAAGATAAATAGTCGTATGTTTATTCAATCGAACTGTTTTCGTTCATATCATTAAGAAGTTCAGCAGAAAAAATGTTTCAGATAGGATAAAGTTAAAAGCATTTCTCAAGCCAGCATATAAATGCACATCAATATAAAGCATTTGCTGATTTACAGATAATTTAAAACAAAAAGAAATAATAATTTAGTATAAGAAGTATTCCACTTACGAGTAGATGATGTATTTTAAAGAAATTTCAACTTCTAGTGTTTGGATGTAATGTAGATTACGCATATATTTTAGAGCTGGCTTATTTAGATCATTTGTTTTTTTTCCGTTTAGGTTATAGGTTTACTCGAAAAATTAGTAAAATATGTTCAAAAAGTTGTCAATTGTACATGAAATATTTGAAAATTAAAAATGAAGTACTAAAGGAGTTATAAGCCTTTCCGTTCCGCATGCTCTTTCTTTTGCAGCGGAAGTGATGACCGAGGGTAAGTATGTCTTGAAGAGGGTTAGGTTTTTATAATCTGCGGATGATTGATTTCGAGTCGGTTACGGTCCGCGGTACCCTTGTTTGCGCTCGTTCTTTTATTAGAGTAGGTTATTTTGGACTTGAGGTAGTTTAGCTTGTTTTCTGGTACCGCGTCGGTGATTCGGTAACGCGCCTATGGTTTTAGATTTTGTAGGATTTTGAATTGAGATCTGTGGAGAGATCACATCCAGAACTAACGTAACGTAGGTTTCCTGTTCTGGGTGAGTAGTTGTTGACGCGTTTGTAAATCGGGCATGTGAATCGGTGGCTGAGTTACGTAACTCGGACTTAGTCTGCTCGCGTAAGACCCGCGACCGAAACTCCTCTCCGAACTAGCTAGCCTACAAGCAGCCACCACGGAGTAGACTAAGTGTGACCGGACTTGTTGACCTGAAGGGTACAGTCCGTTGTCACTTCCAAGACTGCACGTCTCGAACCGATGAGAGGTCGGTTCTAATTGCGATCGAACGAGACGGAGGTAGGAAACCGTTACACCTATAAGGTACCCAGATTTTTGGCGGGATGGTAGCCCCTAAGGGATATAGCACTAATCTTGCCCCAGCATTTAATAGCTTCCGAACGTGTGTTGCCCTTGGACATCAATATCGCTTGGACCTGCTTTTGATCTATACATTGGTGGTTTACCACCATTGTATGACTAGCAAGGCCAAATGGTATTAGAGTTCTTTCGTGGATACTCAACATCATTTTTGCGGCGAGTTCTGATCTGCTCCCCAAACCAAGCGGTGCCCAAGTGCTTCCAGTACATGGATTTTGATTTCACTTGATCGGCTGCTTAGCTAGTCCGTGACTATCCATGATAAGACACGCGCTGCTTGCGGGTCAAAATTCACCCTGAGCTGACAAATTGTACTTTGTGAAAACTTGCGAACGAGAGATCACTTCCGAACCTTGTTTCTTATAGTGCCTCAAGAGAGTAGTCCTTGTAACGCAAAGGAAGAGCGTACCATTGGTGTCCTTGCCTGTGAAGGGGAAAACGAAATGGAAAGACTGAGTTAGAATTTGATACTGCGAACCTTTTTTGTTAAATTTAAAAATAAACTCACCACACTTTTAAATCTATCTATAACTACGCATTTTGATATTTATTCAACTATATTTTTTTACATTTCTAATAAAATTTATTATGTTCTTTTTAAATCCACGATATTTAGTTAATTATATTTATTCATCTGTCTTTTTTTTTGTGACGTTTTTTTATAGTTTACCACTTTCGACCACTTTGTGAAGATTTTATTCTGTTAGTACTTAAGTTTGTTTATAGCGTCCTTTTAACCCTTTAATAACACAATTGACATTCAAAATGCATGTCAACTCTGCCTGCAAATGGGCGCAGAAATGTTTCAAATGCATGATTGTTTGGTCGAAGAAGCGAGGAGAATTGGTGTCGTTAGCTTTCTGAAGGAGTACATCAAGATTAACATCACTTTTGAAGATGGCTCACCAGACCAAATCTGCGGTGACTGTTACACTGAAGTGGAATGGATATACTCCTTCATACGTCGCTGTAAATAGACCGAGACGGCACTATAGCGATTCTAATCAGCGCGAGGACCTCGAGACTCAACTATGAACGAGCCAACCCAGATTCGAAGAGCAGACTACTTTCCGTCTGAGGCTCCGGATCCACCATCTCAACCCACGCCTTGGGATTCCGGAGATCTGCCACCATCCGAAGTGGCACAGATAGTGGCTGGCTGGAAGTTGGTGTTTACAGGCCAAAATAACCCTACAACCATTGATGCGTTTCTGAGAAGGGTCGAGAATATGGCTTCCTTGAGCTTAGGGGGGAATATTAGAGCCATCACGCGCTGCGCCCAAATGCTATTTACTGGGAGCGCGCTCCATTGGTTTTGGCGGTTTGTGGATACTTCTCCAACGTTTGATTGGGAGACATTGAGGCGTGCAGCATTCCGGGAGTTCACTCCAGTCAAGGGGAATGAAATCTTGAAGCAGCAAATCCCGAACAGATACCAACAGGCGCAGGAGACCGTAGTCGTTTACTATGAAGCTCTGTGTTGCCTGTTGGAACGTCTGATGAGCCCCATGCTAGAGTCTGAGTTTCTCAGTCTCTTCTAGGAGGGAATTTGGCCTGAGCTACGAGAGCGACTGGTGTTATCCCCGCGCCACAACGTGCATGCGCTTTGGGCATCAGCGAAGGAACTAGAAGCGGTGCAATATTCCCAGTGGTCCACAATCCAAGGTAATTTTTGTCTCATTCTACCCATAGTAGACTGTGCATCACAGACCATTTCTCCATGATCCACAGAACTAGACCAACAACATCAAACCGAATTACACGAACTAGCCCTTAGGTCTTGGAACTGCCGGCAGACGGGACACCAATTTACCGCATGCCAGGCAGAGGCTAACATCTTTTGTCTCTATTGTGGGGAACTAGATACACATGCACCAGATTTTACCAATTGCATGAAGTCAAAACCCTTGCTCCCGAGTGCTCACAACAGCCAGCAGCACTCGCGGCGGACCAAGTAACGGAACGGTACTCCGTCCCGTCTACTGACAGTTCCACCACGACAAGTTCCTCACCAGTAAAACCACTAGAGTCAAACACCACGACGATACCTTTGCTAGTTCACGATGCAACAGATGCCAAATCTTCTCCGGAAGCCTCTCCAAAGACATTGTTGAAGCGACCACCTCAGGTACTGCCTGAAGAGCCCCGGCAGCCACTGACTTATGTATTGAAGCCATTACATATTAGGTTGCAGCAGTATATTGCTGCACGGCAGAGAATTTTTGCCGCAGAAGGGGTCACCCCACGCTGGCACAAAACTAAGTGGTCAACTCGTCGTTGGAGGCAGGAGAGTGCGCATCTGTCGCCAAATTTTAAACGTATGTAACATCTCGCGGGCTTCTGAGAATTACACTGGACCGTACGCAGCAATCAAAGTGTTGGGCGAAATCGCTGTTGCCCTGATTGACACGGGTGCAAGTATTAGCTCCATCACAACCCTACGGCGTTAAAACCTTGGCGCTCTGAAATCAGCAAAGCTGATGGCACCAAACATCCTCAAACTAAGAAGGAGAGGAGAACGTGTATCTTGGCGTCGGATTCCTCCTTCAATTTGGTTTAGCCCCAGACTTACTTCACTACAGCCTCACATACAGGGCGGGTGTAAATGGAGATCACCTTCTCGACCACAAAAAAGCTATATCCCAGAATTGACCAATATTTTATTATGGTCTACTACTTTTTAGTTTTTTTTGAGTCACTGCACCAATTGCTTGAACATGTGGTCTTATCGGTGTTCCCAAAATATTGAAACATTCTTTTTAGGGTTTTGTACTAAAATACAAAACCCTATTGCAATCACGACCTGTGTCCGTCTGTCCGTCTGTCCGTCCGTCCGTCCGTCCGTCCGTCCGTCCGTCCGTCCGTCTGTATGTCACAGCACTTTTTCTCCGAAACTATAAGGGCTGCAGCCATGAAACTTTGTGGAAAGGTCAGAAGTGGTGACCTCTTGAAAGTTCAAGGGTGGAATAATTTTTCAAAGGCGTTTAAGGGGGGTCTCCCCATAGAAGGGGGTGACCCCTCAAAAAAAAAAATTTCACCATTGGTAGTCGAGTAGGGTGTCATTGGAAAGGTCTCAATGAGATCTTTTCAAAACAAGTCTTAAAATTGTCTTATAAGTACCGAGGGGGGCAGGGGAAAGGGAAATGTACGAACTTTTCGCGTACCCCCCCCTCGCGATTGGACACCTTCCATCCGAAAAATCTGAAAAAAATCATGAATGTAGGCCTTTATGAGTACAACAACAACAAATACATGAGAAGTCGAAATTCACTCAACTTTGTTAGTAATAGTATGATTTATTGATTTTGTGTTTTCTTGAATAAAATCTAAACGGTACCCTTAAACTCAATAAAATTTAGCAAACAGATGACTATTTATAAGATTGATCTTTTCGGAAAGTTCCATAAAGATCGAATAGTATTTACCGAAGTTATAGCGATTTGAATTTTCGTGTATTACTATGGAGCAATATGCCCTGTATTATTATGGAAACATATTGCTATGGAGCCATATGCGCTTTTTACCGACTTAGACACTACAGCTTTGCTAGAATTTGCTTAAAAATTTCAGGAGTGATCGGTATCATGAAGATGAGTACATACAATTGAAACAAGTCGAAGAGGCAGGAGAGAGCTCCTAGCAAAAGGGCTTTGTAACCATTCTAGGATTCGAAAAAATAGGCCATGAATCGATGATTACAGTATAGAGGAGTGGCCCCTGAAAAAAAATTTCATGAAAGGTAGCCGATATGAGTATCAACTGAAAGTTCTCTATGAGAGCTTTTCAAAACAGTTCTTAAACGGACAGTTTTTGCTTCAGTGGGAGCACAGGGGGGGAAATACATGAAAAATGTGTTTCCTCCCTCGCGAATGGACACCAGTGATCTGAAAAATCTAAAAAAAATATCAAAGGAGATATTTATGGATATAACTATAACAAATACCTCAGAAGTCAAAATTCGTTCAACTTTGTTAATAATAGTATGATCCTCGAATTTCACATTTTCTCCAATAAAATCGTCTTTGACATGTTTCTTGATTTTATTCGTTGCTGGTTACTGCATTTTGTAAGTTGAGTACAAAACCCTTCTGACATGAGCATAGGTCTGTCTACCCAACTTGTTTTTTATTGAAAGTGCACCATCTCAAGATTATTAAGGTAATCTTGAGATTGTGCACTTTCAATAAAAGAAGAAGGCGGAGCATTCAAAACTTTTTCATCTACTTGTGTATAGTTTTGAACAGTAGTAGAACCACGAAGCAGCTTAGTTTTATCACTTAATCACAGTGGTATCTCTCCTCTTGTGCTTGTAGTATATTCTGCGTGAGCTGATATTTTACAATCTCCGGTAAGTAAAGAAGTTTCGATATTCCTGAGCCCACAATAGCAGAGGCAATCATTCAAAGTTGTAGGTGCCATATCACTTGTTAGAATCCTAGGATTACGTCCGTCCTGAGTCATGTCAATGATTATATGGTGCTCAACATAAATTGATAAGAATGCCAAACAACCCAAAGTTCTGAGGAAAGGACAAATAATTATTAATGTCTTGACTACTTTACTTATATTTTATTACTTTTGTAGTTTAGTCAAAGTAAATAAAAGAATACGCTAAATTATCCTGGCTGATGGTTGCACGATTTTCAACTTTTTTACTTTTTAGCTTTATTTATTGATTAATAAGAATCAAGAGCTACTGTAAATTTCTAATAATATATTTTCACCCCAAGAGCTTTTCAGCATTTAAGTTCCAGTCTAATGTATAACTTTTTAATTTTCCGTTTAAAATTTCATATCAACAGTTAAGGCGTGATATTATCGTGTGCAAAATTATAATGGATACGCTATAAGGTATAAATATTTACGTATTTCAATCGCAACCGTGTGGAAAAACTAATTTATTGGACTTTGATAGTAAGGAAGTATTTTGTATAGTTTAGTTTGATGTGCAGTAATACAAGTGTAGGTTTTAAAGAGTTGAAATTATAATAATAAAATATATTTTAGATTTACAGGACTAAGAATTATGTCATTATTTTTGTTAATCTCATTCCTACTTGGTATGTTATATTTTTATGAACAAAAGGAGAAAAGTGATTAAATGTATAATATGTTTAAGGCCTGTTCCTCCATGCAAATGCTGCTCGTCCCTCATTGTGTGATCAAAGCTGTAATCCTGACAATCCAATATGTGCTTACGACGGCCACACTGCTTACCTTAAGACAGAATGCGAAGTAAGGGATGCAGAATGTTCCCAAAATCAAAGTAAGTATTCTACAAGCAATTTTTTCATTCGTATATAGGATGTGTATAATCCCTATTTTATATTCTTATTTCAATTTCAGAATGGATGAGAATAAACATTAAAAATTGTATGAAAAGATCTCGAGTACCTGCGGCGCCATTAATGACTCGACCGGTCGATAGTCCTTAGTCCTATGTATTGATAACTTCAACAGCTAAAATTAAAGTGATTGTCCAAAACTATTTTTGTCAAGTCTTAAAAGGAAGGATAATGTGGAATAAAATATGACAGATGTGAACGTTTTAGTTATTGTTGCAAATACCTCTTGTTAAAATTTATAGACATTTCTTTTCAAATTTCAAAAAATATGTTGGATCCTATTGCTTATTGGAATCAGGATGTGAAAATCTGCCAACCATGAGCTCAGGTATTCGTAGTCAAATTATGTTGCTCTAAATCCTCAGTGTGAGCTTTTTTTTACTTTCCCTCTACAACAAAATGCCAAAGTCTGACACTTTCTCCTAAATAAACTCAAAATCTTCTCCGGAAGAATAATTTGCTTAATTTAAATCATCCTAAACATTTCACAAACGTAAAGGGAATTTAAAACATAACTATTATAAAATATAATGGCTTCAATACCACTCTAAATGTATGAACATTTGATGAAAAAATTAAATCTGAATCATTTTCTCAACAAACAAATTTCTAAAATAAATAAAGGGTTTCCCATTGACATAACATTAGATAAATAAGTTTCTATGAATCGATAGTGTGGCTAGTGGCACCGTGTTGTTGAAATCACACATCGTTGATGTCAAGTTTTTCCAATTCTGGCCACAAATAATCTTCCAACATAACACGATAGCGCTAACTATTGACGGTAACATGACGGTCATATTCATCCACGCAAAAATACAGTCCAGTCACACATACGGCATGAAACGCACCAAATAGTAGTTTCTGCGGATGCAACGGTGTCTCAAGAAGCACATGTGGTTTGTTGCTGAGCAATAACGCATATTTTGCTTATTAACAAAGTCGTTGAGCTAGAAATGAGCTTCATCACTGAAGTTGATTTTTCGATAATAGTCATAGTAATTTTTAATAATTTTCAAATTTTGATGGTTCGTGAACTTGACCATGATGAAGATCTTGACTTTAACTAACGTTTTGACATTGACAGTTCATTAAAAATGTTTAAGAGTGCGATCATGAATATACAAAATTGTTATGTCCTTAATGCAAAACGCTATATGAGTGGAAAACAGTTGAAAGAAACCAATTTTTACGTCTAACTAAAGTGTTGCACCTAAAATTTCTAAACTTAAATAGAAGTATATACTGTTACGCGGTAACGCCATGTAGGTTACATTCGCGTCGACCACGAAGGGATCTTGGCACGACTTTACGCAAACAGCCGCGGATAAACGCAAACCCCACGAGCAGAAAGGGTAAAGTAACGTACACTAAAAATGTTTTTGGTATTATGAATTGGTAGTAGGTGAACTCAAGAAATTCATCAAGTTCAACAACATGCACGACACCAAACCCAATCATCTCAACATCAACAAACTACAACCACAACAATTTTGCAAGCGGCACAACCTGGACAAGTAACCGTTAGTGAGGATTTTTTGGAGCATGCAGCCTTTAGCTCCAATTCAAATGCTGCGGGCAGCGGATATGTGATAAATTTAACATCCAATAATTTAATGAATCAACCTCAAATCCTGAAATTGGTGAGCGACAGTGATGGCGGGAATATGCTCATTGATTCATTGTCAAATGGAGACCACGCAAATGGAAATCCGAAGTTCGTCATTAGTAATGTAGCTGTTCTAGCGAAACAGTCTCCCGGAGGTAGTCAACCGATATTTAATTTCCTTCATGCAAAAGAAATATCATATTTGACAACAGCAACGAACCAATTGGCACAATCGAATGTAGTTCAACAACAATCAGTCCATCATATCTCATCAACTGGTAACAATGTGTCGAATGGTAGGTCCAACTCAGCGCCAGGGACAATGGTCCAGAAAGCTGGAGTATCGAGAAATGTGCAGGTAGTGACGAGAGTGATAAGCCAGTCGTCTCCTCATTACCAGTAGGGGTAGCATCAGCAGTTGTCACAGCAATCAAATGCTCATTTGCCGCGCACTATTCATAATAACTAGGTAGTAATGCAACAGAAATATGTACACAATGTGGTTAATGCCAACCCGGCTACTGGAAGTGTGAACGCTAAGATGAACAATGTTAGTGGAATGCTGAAGAAGCAAACAAGCTCTAACACCAGCCGCTATTCATGCTTGGTCTCTAATATATGCACCAGGAGCTCTGAGAGCTGCTGAAACGTTTGCATCAAACGATGCTCAACAGCAAGTCCAAAGAACTGTAGTAATTGAGCACGTTCTCGAAAAAGAAAACAGAGCCCCGGATGGTTGGTATCGTGTGATGTACTTAATTTTTAAATATCCTTTTTCATCAATAATGGATTCAGAACTATTAACTAATAAGCTGAATGGAGATTGCGCTGTAAATTTAAAATGTCCGAGTAGAGTAGTAAAAGAACTTTAACTTAATTCTAATGGTGATTAGCAAATGCAAGTTATTTAACATAACAAGGCAAATATAAAAAGGAAAATCTGAAAAATTATGCAGCAGTATGTACTCGTAGTAAGTTTAGGGAATAAGTTGAAAACAACCGCAAAGTAATATTTATATATATACCAAATCAAGTAAATAGACATACATATGCGTATTATTTTAGTAAACAACTAGCAAAAAAAGCATTTCTTCTACTTTGCGTAACTCTCCTTCCATTACGATTTAAATGTACATCGCTCGTTTTCGCTCTCTATTTTCAGCCTACATTTAGTATTAAATATCTTAATACAATTCGCGTGGAACAAGATCAGGAATTTCATGAATTCATTGTTTATAACAACACAGCAGCATTAGTAAAATATTAAGTTGGTCTTGTATAGTGAATTCTTTTCAAAAAACAGTCCTCATTTGTACAAAAAACGAACAAAGGTACGTTAAGTCCAAATGATTTTGTCTTAATGATAATGATATAGAATGAAAGAGAAGAATATTCAAGAAGGCAGAAGACTATTGATGAGCGTCTCACCGTTTCCCAATCACAGTGCAATCATTATGGCAACTATGAGCACTGCCTCCATGTCATCACAATTCAATTCCTCGTCTCACTTGCAACCACAATCAAACATTGTCGTGACCACGTTAGGGACAACCGAAATTTATCCACAATCACTATCTTCATCATCAACCGCAACAAAAGTGCATATTGTTTATGTCCAGCTGCCAGCAAGTGAAATACATTTACGAAATTTCTGCTAGCTGCCACCGGGAACCAGTTTACTTGCCCTCTACGGAACGTTGCATCGAGACCGGCGAGTTGCGATTTAGAATGAGTTTATGAGAAAGAGAAGCGAGAAAGGGATTGCTAAGAGGAGACTGTGATAGTGAACGGTACGAGCGATAGCGGTGGCGGTAGCGGGAGGTTAACTGGTTGGTGCTGTCGCGGAGAGATTTCGAGGAGTCTACTCGAAACTGCCACACAGCGCGGACGCCGGTATTTGAGTTCCCGCGTGCCAGCGACAAAAAACTTGTAGTGGGTGAGATTGTAGGAGAAGGAGTGGCGCAAGAAATCCACGGCGACCGCGGCGACGAAAAAACGGGACGGGGACAGCAAGAAAACGCGAAAATAATCACGGAATTTGTATACTAAATAAATAAATAAAGACCGGGAAAATCGCGAAGTGATTGGAGGGCAGTGAAGAATTACAGCACCTAGAGTTAGCGGAATCGTGGGAATGTTCCGTACGGTGAGACAATGTCCCTAGGTCAAAATGGACGTTTGCGGGATTGTGCGCGAAAAAGTGTAGACGAGTAACGAGTGGAACGAAAAAGAGTTCGGGATGACTTAGGGGATGGGATCGGAGTCATTTTGCGACAATGGCAGTGAATTTAATAAATGTTCCGTGTTTCTTGAAAATATTGAATATCGAATAAGATATCAAACATTTAAGTTGATCCAAAGTATAAAGTTTCAGTTAGTTATGAATAACCGATCGCATATGTGAAGTGTTCAGTATCCGTTGATTTCAGTTTGCGCGCAATGCTTCAAGCAATCACACTTAATTCACTCACTTAGATGTATTTGTCGTAGATCGTGTTGATCAACCTGCCGTTTTGTTTAGAGTACATCTGATCCCAGTTTTCAAGAAAAATCATTCATACTGAGGAAAAGCGTTAAGATATATTGTCAATTATTAGTTTTGATTCTAACTGTAAATTCATATCGCGGACCACGTGTTATTCCTGGTTAATGTGAAGCGCAGCAAGTGGAGAATCGAAAAATTACCGAAGAAGGAAATAATCACTGACCGTATGGTGTTCGTTGGCAATATTAAGTCAACTATAGATGGCAAATCAAACGGTGTAGAGAGAATGTCTGTTATTGGGTTTTTTTTAGAACGTTTTTATTGGAAAGTTTAATAGTAGACATGAAAGTTAGTGATCAAGTTTTCTAAGATAGAAAAAAAAGAAAAAAAAAAGAAATTCTTAAGCTTGAATATTAAAAATAATTTAACGCGATGATATAAAACAATTACAAATTAAATTTATAAGTGTTTATGTCTAAATGTTGGTGTTAAATTATGATAATTCACTCATGAATTTAAAAGAAAAAATAATACAAGTTTGCAGGCCCTTACCCGCCCCGAACACGAGCGCTCGTAGGAGGAGGTCCGGGTAAGTACCCTTTCGTTTTCAAATTTTTTGCCTGCATGTTTTTTTTTGCATTTTTGCTTTTGAAATTTGATAAAATATGTCTTGAAATTATACGTACAAATATAAAACATATGTAATGATTCTAAAAAGGGAAAAGGGAATAAGAGATCCATATATGAACGTGAAGGTTTAGATATGAATTAAGTTGATCGAAGATAATTAACCTATATTTTGTAAATTACCAAGTGAATTTCGAACAGAACAAACGATTTTTTTTGCATAGAAAGAAAAAAGAAAAAACAACCAAAAAGGAAGGAATTAGTCGTGCTCCGTTAGTAATGAATTTGTATAAAACAAAAAAAAAATCGGCCATACTCGAGTAGACATTTTTATAGAGTGATTTACCAAAGGAAATGTAAATTGTTCTTTCAGTAAGGCTGTTACAAAAGACTAAACTGAGGTCAGAATTGTAAAGAAAATTGTATTAGAAACATATTTATGATCTAATAAAGGGGCCAAAATGTGTAATTAAACAAGAACCCCGGTCTTTCTATTTTTGCTTCCTTTGGACCGAGTATAGGACACGGTACGGTGGCAGGCTTTGCTCATAAAACATGAGCCAGCCGCCGGGTACAATATAATCTTCTTTTTTTTTTCAGATGACGTCGCGGGTTGAGTGGCCCAAGCAGAGTGCCTCTTTATGACATAGAGTTATGCAATCGAATTGCATAATTCTATAGCATAAATTGGTCACCGGGGTACTTTTCTTCTGATGGGAAGACTTATGCAAGTTAAGTTGTATGAGTTTTCCACTCAGAAGAGGAATACCTGGCCACTGCAACAAATATGGACTTTAATCCGGTTGGGTGGGTGCGCAGGGGCTCCATCACCACCCAGTTGCCCTTCTCTCATTTGTGGGCCATGAGCCTCTCCGGGTAAGGATGAGGTTACCCTGCTTCCACTTCTTTTTACTTGTTACTCTTGTTCCTTTTTGCGACGTCGGTCGCCTTGTCTTTGTTCAACCCCAAGAAATTCGTGAGTGCGAAATTCTTTGTAGTGGGTCCTTGTGCTGGGGGAATGAACCCGCCCCACGACACCGCAATGCTAGCCTGCCAGCGCATTCACGCATCCCCAGACAAGGGCATTCTCGGCAGATACCGACACCTTCTTCTGCCGAGGCAGCAGACCATCGCTACAGTCCTTTACGGACATTTTGAAACTTATACATGCACTACAGATCTTATACCAATGCAAACGCTCAAAACATACAAACCTAACAAAATTTAATGACGCGTCAGCAATCCACAAATTACAACCCACGAGAGATGCGAATTCCAATAATAAACAACTGCGCTCAATCGCAACATCCTCCACCGCTAGTCCGTCCAGCAAATCCAAATCAAAACACATGTCGAATGCCACCGCTAATGTTGTTCTTCAGTGACAACAGCAACAAACCCAAGCTGTCATTAAATTGTCACAATGACATTTCTCCAAGCTCGTTTAGTAGGAGTGAGATTCCATGAACACCAAAAGCACCGTTTCTAGCTGTGGGAAACTACCTAGCCGACCACACGTGGGGAATTTTTAAGGTCCGTGACCTCCCCGAATGAGCCGTTGGCCGAGAATCTAATAAAAGTGGGCCGGAAGGATGTCCCGTGCTTCTTTCTGGCAGGAAAAATCAATGAGACTGGCAGTAAAGAGTTGAAAATAACGCAATCATCAAACAAACAGCAAAAACCAATTATTTGGGGATCCCCACGTGAGCGGCTGTGGAATAACCGTCGTAAGTGCTGGCCAACCGTTTTCTTTTTATATTAAAGTTAAAGATTAATTGTAGTGAATACATTTCGGTTGTTTCCTTCACTTTTTCTGATTTAGCTACCCGAATTGTGAACTTTCTGCTCGTGAGCGGGAAGATACCTTTTTACCCAAGAATGGAATTAACTGGCGTCGTTCTGAAGGCGCAGGATTGCCAAGCACCCATTGTGGTCAGATCGCGCATAAAGTTTCTCCCTGACTTTTCCAACGTTTTTTTCAGATGTTGTAGGGGATTACGATTTGATAGAATAGGATCTGAGGTAGGTAGGATTCTATGCTTTGTTCTCCGGGGAGCCGTAACCTCATCCAGCAGCTCCAACTGGGCTCCAAGGGTGGACGAGTGGCACCTGCGCCATCTCCGATGGAGCTATCCAGGGCCGAAAAGAGCCTGACCGGAGCACCCCTTGGTAAAACGATAATAATGCTTTAACTATATCCCTAAGCTGATACAATGTATTCTTAATTCATATTTAAACAACTTTTTTTGTGATTTAGACGTGTAAGCCATTTACGCACTGAGCGTGGGGCTCCACGCTAGCGAGTGGCTAGACTACCCACTAAATACTCCCCTGTCAGCCTGAGAACCTAGCTTGGAACCATTTGACTCATTGTTTAGGCCCAGGTCTCGATTTGCCACGCCGTGAAACGCTTTCAAGTTGGGAGAATCCCTCCTCCATTGGAAAGGGAGGGAGGAAGAGAAATCGCTAGATAAATGATCCCCCAGCCCTGAAATCTCCGGCTGCTTTGAGTTTTTTCGTCTTTTAGGACCGCCCAAACATAATATACTACATGGTTCTATTTGTAAACCAATCCAAGCATCACCGCGAACACACTCTCCAGGGGCGAGCTCTCCTGTTTCTTGTAGAGATCCTGTGGCAGCTTGTCCTATTTTTGTACACAAGAAATGTATGGCAGGCATCGTCTTCCTCTCCCGGATAAAACCGACAACCGAGAGACTGTGACTTACCAATTTTTTGCAGGTACGCCCATGCCTGCTCAAGAACTGGGTCAGAAGGAAGTCAGTCTTACTATGCCTTCGGCTCAGAATGGTCTTAGATCCAGGATCAGCCACGCAGTTCACCTTCCCTATGTACAATTTGTCCAAGACTGCAGCCGATCGTTGAGTGAGCGCTGTCTCTTTTATCGAACAATTGTCTTTTTCAAATCCTCATTTCGACGCAGGTAAATAGTGCGGTGCTCTCTAGCAAGGAGAGTGACAAGTATCGTGCCTCCAATAACTCTCAATGCTGAATCAGAGACTATCCGATATGAAGATCCAACCTTCAATGCTCTTCTTCTCTGTACCCGTGCCATGGGTTTTCAGTACACCTCCTTTCTGAGAGTGTCACGCCATATTTCTGCTACATACAGTAGCACTGATACTACGGCACTCATCAAGAGGCGTCTTCTTGATATGTTAGGTCCCCTCATAATGGCCCTAAGTTGACTCAGGTTTTCTCAGCGAAACTCACCTTTAGGTCGATCATTATGCAGTAATCGAGCAGTCACCTAAGTAAACTTGTTGTAATTGAGCAGTCACACAAGCAAACTGCTCGAAAACCTTCCTAACCCTTACCCAGATTTAGAAAAAGATTTAATTACTTCCATTCAACTAGCAACATTATAAAAAACTAATAGTTTGTTACTAAACTTTGAGGTTATATGAATTTAATTGGGATCAAAAGTGAAGTATAGCACAACAAAAGGGAAACTCAATTTTGGGCGCCTTGTTACTAAAACGAATAAGGATGGGTATATAAAAAAAATCATGTGAATATAAGACTATGGACTGAGCGACTGATAGGTCCCGCTCGCAGCAAAAAACAGGGGTCAATAGAAGTTGATTGAAATCCTCAAGGGAATAGTAAAACGTTGCATGACGGCAACCGAAAAGTTGTGTTATTTTATACCACCCGGTAGTTCACCTGCAACGGCGTGGGGGTACAATTGGAAGGCCTGAATTCAGAAAGAAAAGCAAGGCATACTAAGAGAACATGTGTCAACTCAAATTTTCAAATTTTCAATAAAAGAATTGTTTTTAAGGTAATTACAAAATTATTAGCATTCTTTATTAATCCATTAAGTTTATTTACATATTGCACTCAGTTCTATCATTCTTTGTAAACAGAAAAATCATAATTTTAGATGCATCACTAAAAACTTGACATGTTTTACTTTAACTAAAATTTCCAGTGATTGGTTTTTCCACATTTATCGATCATTATTCATTTTTGAGTAAATTTTTATGCTTAATGTTATGTTTATGTTTTGGCAGTTTAATTGCTCGACTTAGCTTTTACATAATATTTCATTTTACCAGCCAATGGCATAATGACACAGTAATAAACATTTCTAGGACATTGTTCCTTACTTCAAAATTATGCTCTTATGCATACTTAAGCCATATCTTGAAATATGAACCTATTTCTTGACAGTCAATTTCTTCGATAAGTTTTTGGTAGATTTTAATATAACAAGTATTATTCAGTGACGCACTGCGGTAAGAAAAGATAACGTCCATTATATGCACGCTCACATACATATGTTGTACATATGTGCAATGAAAGTTCCTGTTAATGAAATAATTCTGTTCAATATTTGCCAATTATTATTATACATGTGCGTATGCGAATTGTTAACTAAAAGGAGGTCTTTGTTTATCATTAAACTCATGCGTTAAAGAACTATACAAGTTCATAATTATCACCAAAAGTGAAAATTTTAATGGATTTAAATTCACTTCTCAACTTTGCTCAATGTTGTAATTTCACAAAGCTTTGCGCCTCCCCTATTCAATTACACTATAAATCAAAACTTGTTGCTCGCACCTACGAAGTGATAACTTCCTTATCAATTATTTGGAAATATTTGGGGAATTCCCCGTATAGGGGACAGGCTTTTCCACAAACTGCCAAAATAGACGTTTGAACCTAACGCATTACGGCTAAGCAAATGTGGGCTTCTAGTTAGGATAGTATGATACGTTCGAATAAATGAAGGCAATTATCGGGGAAATATATCGATCAATTCTATAGCAGCTAGTTCTACTATATTAATTAGATTTCGTAGACTTTATGTGTCACATACGTAGAACGCACCAGACTTTGTTTAGAAGTTAATCCTTTTTACTATAATCCTTGAATTTGAACGATCCCTTAGATCTTCTACACATTTAATTCCATAATTTGCAAGATCCCCGTGATACTTTTGCCATTGCAAATCCAGCTGGTGAAAACGCGCCTCTTGCACATCGTATAGAATTCTGAAATTTTAATTTAAAATGAAAACGCCAAAATCACTTGCCTCAACGAATTGCATATATTGTCGGTTGCTTCCGTTACACGGCAGAGATTAAGTGACTGTTTCAAATATTCACACATCATGGATGCCTCGGCGTTGAGCGGGCTCTCGATGATGGGCTCGGCCAATAATTATGAAATTGATTGCAAGATCGTCTGCATATCATACAGAGCACGCCATTTATCCTTGAAAATGTCTAAGCGAATCGATTTATTCAGATCCACATTCAGACGGAAGCACAGCGTGAGGAACTCCGCTAGAAGCGCTGAGTAAAGACACGAGTTAGGGAATCGAGTACATGATTATCTTTAATGGTCACGGTTTCTTTACTCTGTTTTACTCAATTCAATAATTATGGACACCAAATATATATTTTTCCGATTTTGCAACCGGAACCAAATCAAGTTTACTAACTTGTCAAGGTCTTTTCCCACTATTGAAAGTATAACTTAGTCGTGGAGTTCGTAATAGTATAAGGAATCTTTCGCCACAATAGTGTCTTATGAGTGCGCAACTAGCAATATACTTTCGACCCACATTGATCGTTGTTAAGTCACGAGCTGACCAACCGAACTCTTCACTCGGTGGCGACATTGCTATTCTCATCCTTAATATCTTCATTTATTTTAATTCTCAATGAACCTCAAAACTATGACACTAAACGTCAACTCAATTATTGGCAGAGGCCGAAGACATGAATTTAAATTCTTTCTTGACGCATACCGCGCTCAGGTTCTAGTGTTAAGTGAAATCAAACCGAACTCACGCCATAAACCACATTTTCCACTGTATACAATGCTACGAACTGACGCACCACCGCCGCTCCTTTTCCTTTTCTCGCCCAGATTATGCGCTTGAGATTATTTATTCCATGCTGGATTGCACCGTCCCTTGTGTCGTCGGTGAAGCTTCACCAACCCACAGGGGTGCATCATCCACATGTTGTGGGGCCCGTATAAGAAAAGTGTTCTTTATTTTGAATGTATGCGGGAAAGGTAATTGAAACTGTCAGTTATAAGCTAAAGATAAGATCTATTATGATATAGAAATAACTTTTTCCTAAAGCAAAAGATATGATAATGTGATTATTAATTAGAAGCTAGAGATAAAAGTAATGTAACAAAATAAAGGTAATTAGTAGAGAAATGTTAAAAGTTACTATTAATGTAATGTTATATGCGAATTATAACGATAATGATACGGTAATATGATATGATAATTATATATAGGGTGGTCCGACCAAAGCACGATGTTAATTGAAAATAAAAAAAAAAAGTTTTCAGAGAATGATGTTAATATTTTTCATTATAATAGAAGAATCTATGGCAATTACGTGTGAAATAAAATACTGCCCAAATGCTCGCCATGGCTCCAGTGGCATACTTCTATCCGATGGTCCATGTTTTCAATGACTCTGAGACATAATTGAACTTCAATGTCGTTAATGTGCTGAATTATCTCATTCTTTAGCTCTTGAACTGTTCTTGGCTTATTGATGTACACTTTTGCTTTTAAAAGAAGTCCAACGGTGTCGAATCGCATGATCATGGCGGCCAATTAACATTGCCACAACGTTAGATAGCACGGCCATTGAATTTCTCGCGCAAACAGCCATTGTTTCGTTGGCTGTGTGGCAAGCGGCGCCATCTTGTTGGAAGCACATATCGTCCAGGTCCATAGCCTCAATTTCTGGCCACGAGAAGTCCGTTACCATCTCACAATAGCGAGCACCATTCACAGTAACTGTTTGGCCGTCCTCGTTTTCGAAGAAGTAAGGCCCGATGATGTCGCCAGCCCATAAACCGCACCAAACAGTCACTCTTTGTAGATTCATTGGCTTTTCAACAATCACTCGTGGATTAGGCCAAATGCGGCAATTGCGCTTGTTAACGAATCCACTGAGGTGAAAGTGTGCCTCATTGCTGAAGATGATTTTCTTTGTAAAGTCACCATTCCCTTCTGTCTGTTCAACCAACCATTCGGCGTATTGCTGATGCTTGAAATGGTCAGTAGGCATCAGATTTTGAGTCAATTGCAAGTGCGCAAATTCAAATCTTTATTCAAAATTCGCATCAATGATGTTCGTGAGATGTTCAATTGTTGGGCACGACGACGAGTCGAGGTTGACGGCTCTTTTGCCACACTATCGCGAAGAACAGTAATGTTTTCCGCAGAACGAACTGGGTGAGGTTGCACAGAGGATTTCACATTTCCTACAGACTCAGTTTGCTGAAGTTTGCGCACGATTCTCCCGATTGTGGACACATTTGCTCAATTATGCTGATCAAAAAAATCAAAAGTGCACTAAATGTATTTTGATTTGAACGCCCATTTTCGTAAACGGTTTCAACAACCTTATCGCACTGCTCAATTGTGTACCTCTCCATGTTTACCACTGAAACAAAGAAATGTCAAATTAAGTTGGGCGAAAAGCTTGACGTTAAGGTGTGACTCATGATTAACATCATGCATTATGGTTGGACCATTAGTTTTTTAAAGTTCGGTCATTTATAAGACAAAGCTCGCAAATTGCATGATTCTTTCAGAAACAAATAATTTTGTGCTATAATTTTCTTTCACTAATTTCATCGGGCGTTTTGAAGATTTATGCAAATATACATGAAAAAAAATTTTCTGTTGAAACAGACAAAGCAATTATTGGATTAGTTGTTATCTGAATATTCCATATACAAATATTTCATATATAAATGATCAAACTGAAAGCTATCTAGCGCAGAAATAAGTTATCTATTTCAAAATGAGCATTTCAATATCAGTGCGATTTTTATTCGGTGTGTGCAAGTATTTTGGCGGAATACCTTTCCCCAATATATTTTCATATTTACTTAATCACTGCTCCAAATATAATTCAATATATATTTTGATTTCTTTAAAGCCATTCTTTTAAGTGTCCTTTTGGGAAAAGTAAAAGCCGATGACTGTCCCGAAGCATGTACAAACTCTATGAATCCTGTGTGTGGATACAATGGCGCAGTTTATACTCTGTTTAATAATTCATGTGAATTACTTGTTGCAAATTGTGATAATCCACAACGTAAGCAATTTTCTAATTTCAAAGGCATAAATATTTACTGGTGATTTTATCTTGTAGCTTTTGTAGTTGTTGCTAGAGGCCTTTGTGGCGAAAGTTGAGTCCATCCTTGAAATATGTGATTCTTTGTTGTACAGTTTAGTTCTCAAAGAGTTCAAAAATGTGCAGGAAATTAATTTCATAATCATTTGCTTTGTGATTTTCAGACTGAATAAAAAATGTGGAACACAACATGAGTTTGATAACATGTGGCTAACAAGAGTTTCAAGCAATAATTTATTGTCAAAATAGTGTGCAGAAATATTATCCAAATGATATTTTCAAATCAGCTTCAATGAAGGTTCATGTAGGTGGGTGCATAAGAATCTCTTGCGCCCGCCAAACAATGGACAATAGTAATAAAATGGGATATAATTTAGGCCAGCACTACACTACGTCATATACCCTAGATAACGCTTAATGACCTAATAGACTACGACCCTGCGAGGATTTCTGGACTATGGTTCATTTAGATAGACATCTTGGGCTTACAGAAATGATATTTTGGACCCAGCTGCATAGCACGGTAAACTTGTACGTGAACGACCCTAAACATTACACCATTGCTATTCAAGTAAAACGCTGGTAAGCCTTAGAGTATGTTCAAAGTTTGCAAAATGGAATTTGTAGCGTAGGTTAGATTAAGACGGACTCCCGATTAGTACTGGCCTGACTCTAAGCAGCTGTGCTCAAAAGGGCTGGCAACAACCTTCGCATTGCCTCTCTGCTTTGCAAATACAACAATGGAACTAATAAGGTGACTTCACATACGAACGGAGATAGCGGCTGACGCCAAGAATGCCGACGACCAAGAGAGTCAGATGTCAAATGGACGAAAGAACGAAAAAGTGTAGTGAATAATAATAGTAAGATAAAATGTCCGTAAAGGACTGCAGCGATGGACTGCTGACCAGGCAAAAGAGAATGGTGGGATTCACCGAGATTGGCCTTGTCTGAGGACGCGTGAATGCGCTGGCAGGCTAGCATTGCGGTGTCGTGAGGCGGGTTCCTTTCCCCAGCACGAGGACCCACTACAAAAGAAATTTCGCATCCACGAATTTCGAGGTTCAAACGAATATCGACCGAAGTCCGAATGAGGTAGCCTAGTAAGGGCCAAAAATCGCTGACAGAGGACAAACCAGGCCTGGAGAAAACAGACGGACTTAATAGGACTTCATCGTTACTGATGATACTTATGGCCCCCAAATAAGAGAAGGGCACCCAGATGGAAGCGCTTCCCCCTCGCAACCCCCCTCCCTCCAAATCAAGGTCCAAATGTAAGCGTGGCCATATATTTTCCATTTAAGTGAAAAAGTCATACAAACATAATTTGAATGAATTTTTCCTTGAAATGAAAAATATAAACGTGGCAAGTTTATGTCATAGTAGGCCACCTTACCCTGCAAGAACAGCTGTGAACACATAGAAAGAGGTGAGCTAGCTCATTATAGTGCAGGGGCCAGCCAACGTGCTTGGTCCCATAACCGGTCAGGTTCAGATAAAAGGAAAGACCGAAATTATTTTAGTTTAATAATTAATTTTTAGGGTTTCGTAAAATAATTTTACAAAACCCTACTAAAATCGCGACCTGTCTGTCCGTCCGTCCGTCCGTGTGTCACAGCACTTGTTCTCGCAAACTACTTAAGCTAGAAGCATCAAACTTTGTATGCAGGTGTAAAGTGGTGCTCTCTTTAAAGTTCAACTACAAAAAATTTAATAAGGTATTTAGGGGGGGTCTCTCCATATAGGGGAGTGGCTACCGAAAAAAAAATTTAATCGAAGGTAGCCGATATGGGTATCAAATGAAAGGTCTTGATGAGAACTTTTCAAAACAGGTCTTAATTTGATACTTTTTGCTTTGAGGAATGCGCAGGGAGGGAAAACACACGAAAAATTTGTGTCCGCCCCTCGTGATTGGACAGCTGTGATCCGAAAAATCTGAAAAAAATTAATTTGCTAGGTGTTTATGAGTACAACAACAAAAAAATACCTTAGAAGTCGAAATTCGCTCAGCTTTGTTAATTATACTATGATATTCGAATTTCACATTTCCCCCAATAAAATCGCATTGGTACCCTTAAACTGAACAAAATTCAATATTTACGTAGTCCTACTAAAGGTTCTTAAACTTTGTAAGTTTGATGAAAATCGAATGATATACACGGAAGTTATAGCCGTTTGAAGTTCCTCCAATTACAACAACAATAACACATGATTTTAGTATCTTATGAACTTTCCATCGAATCAGTCACTACAGTTTTGACTTGATCTTCTTGAAATTTTCCAATAAGGTCAATAACATTAATATTTTTAAGGATTCATGATTTGAGTGATTTTTGTCGGTTTGCAACAAAATGGCGACCGTTGAAAGTAGAAAAACAATGGATTTTCTTTTGAACGTGCACATCTCTTTGACATATCACTTGACGTTATTCATTGCTGGTGGCTGCATTTATGAGAAGTTGGGTACAAAACCCTTCTGACGTGAGCGTGGGTCTGTTTACCCAACTTGTTTTTTCTTCAATCAAATTTCTCGAGTTTTATCATGAAGTTTTATGCATGTTCTTACCTGTTCACTGGGTTACACGTTAGCTTATTTGCAATCAATATCGTATGTACTTTTTATTTTAATGTCCTTTTATTTTAATTCAATAAATATTATATACACAATACATAACGCATCCCCTCTGAGTATAATACACTAGCTTTCCGAGTGAAATTAACTTAAAATCCATGTTATAACGTTCACTTAAAGACTGGTTGGACTTGAATAATTTTTTATTCACACCAATTTGATTTTATAATAAATTCTTACATACTAAACAAAATCACAGGAAATAGTTTTTTGCTTCCACAATTACTCGTAGTTCATTGAACATATCAAAACATAAACAGCGTTCAATTCAAAGAAATGCAAGTAATCGATTTTAAGTTATTGAACTTGAATGGAATGTGATATGAAATTTGCTTACAATATGCAATTGCATAAATTATGAAATGTATTGAAATGTTAACGTTATGAATTTAATTCGAATGTTAATTACGAAAGACATTTTGCAATATTTGCAATTTAATAAAAGTAGGTGAAAGATAATCAACCATTTGAGTTTAAAGAATTTTAAAGAATTTTAAGTAATTAGTTCACTGATATGAACTTGTAAGTTCATTGACATGAACATTGCCGCCTCCCCTGGAATGGTGTTTTATATGTAGTTGATGTTCGCTGTACCAATTAGCGGAAGCTGTGGTGTTCCCAATTTTGGTGGCATTAGTCGATCGCTTACAGAGATGGTATATCATTAACGCGATGCATACTAAGATGCATATGGTTGCAATAGTTGTCGCAGCGGTTGTCCCGTGGTGTTGAATAGATTTCCAGTGAGAGGTTTCCATGGATGAGAGGATGTCTTCTTGTTCATCGACGAGTGCGGAAAATTCGTTGTTGTTTGGGATGATCGATGAAACGTTTAGGTGGAATTTGACCATCCAAGGTTCGGTTACATTACGTACAGCGATGAGCGGAGTGACGTAAATTGAAAATTCAAATTCTTGATGAATCTGTAGGGTGAGGATATATTCGGCTGAGGATATGGTACAATCTGGCGTGGCTCGCAAAATCCCGGTTCCGTTTAGCATGAGGTTTGTTATTCCATGACAAACACTTTGGGCTGGTGTTGGTTGGGGTGTTGCAAACAACCATGAGTTGGAACTTGTAAGCTCTTTCCAAACAGGTTTGAGCAACTTGAAGGTGTTAGTTGGACATCTAGTACCTGTGTATGAGTTATATACTTCTCCTTTGATACAATTTGGTTTCATTTTAATGTTTGTAAGTGTTGACGTAGACAAATGGTATTGATTATTATTAATTGTTTGAGCCTGAAAAACAGCATCTTCAGTAGTCTCAAAGTATAGTTCGACATCATAATTGACTCCAAGTAAGTTGGAAGTTATGTCGAAAACTGTGAAAATGTCTTGATTCTCTTGGATGGGTATTGCAGAAGCCTTGATAAGATCGTACTTGCGGTTATCAATTATGGGAAGTTGTCCGGTAATTAATAAGTGTTCTCCAGCGTAGCTAATGGAAACCTTTGATGTGGTAGCGTGCAATATTTCAAGATGTGCAGTTAGAAGGGGTTGAAGATTGTAAATTGCCTTTTCCAAATCTACCAGTTTTACGCATTCCAAAATGCCTTGTTTCGTGTAAATAGTTTGGAATATGCTGTCATATTTATGAAACACATCATTGACATAGGTTTTAGCATATTGATATAGTGCGAGAAAGCGAATATTGAGTTGATTGTGATCAATTTTGGTGAACCACTCTTTAGACTTATTGATTTCACTTAAGCTTTTCTGTAGTTTTTCCGAAAATCATGTAAGCTAATTGTTGATTTTTGAAGTTGTCGAATTTAATGTACTGGTACCTTTTAATACGATTTTGTCTTGTTTTAAGACCATCTGCTTCAATTTGTCCTGGTTGTCACTTAGGTGATCGATAACCATTATATAGGGTTATCCATTTTACGCTTGGGAAAGTAAAGCTAAAGAAAACACATAAAATATTCAGATGGAAACAAAATTTTGTATTCAATATAAAGATTAAACCTTGCCATTATACGCAAAATACAACATTATTCAAATATCTTTTACAGGACTTCTTACAGGCCTCAATCTTTTTAAGGTAATTTTCAATGACTTTTCAGCACATTTCCGGCAATATCTCGGCCATAACTTCACAAATATTGGTTTTCAATTGCTCATGATTTTGAGGATTGTTCGCGTTAACACGATCTTTTGCATAGCCCCATAAAAAGATATCCAAAGGTGTTAGGACGCAGGATCTTGCGGGCCAATTGACATCACTCAATCTCGAAATTACGCGTCCTGGAAATGTGCTCAATTAGCCTGTGTTGTGTGGCTTGTGGCTCTGTCTTGTTGGAACCACATGCTCTCCTGATCATAATGTTCAATTTCTCTCCAAGAATAATTGGTTATCATCCATCCATTCGGGTCAGAATTGACTGAAATGGCTCTTTCTTGATCGTTTTTAAAAAAAAATAGGGGCCAATAACACCACCAGGCCATAATGCACACCAAACGGTCACTTCTTCCGGATGCAAAGGCCTTTCTGCGATCACCTGAGGATTTTGAGAGCCCTATATGTGGCGATTCTGTTTATTTACGTAACCACTGAGCGAAACATGAGCCTCATCACTCAAGAAAATTTTGTTCAAAAATCGCTATCGCTTGTTGTTCAATCATCCAATTCGCACACATTCTGCGTTGTGTATGGTCTTGAGGCTTAAGTTCTTGAGTGAGTTGGATTTTATACGGATGGAGATGCAAATCCAAACGCAAAATCCACCACAATGAGCCGTAAGACAAGCCCAAATGTTGAGCACGTCGAGGAATCGACAAATTCGGGTCTTCCTCCACACTTTAAGCAACGACAGCGATATTTTCAGCAGAACGAATGTTGCGATGATGCACAGGCCTTGCAATATCAAGAACTGATCGAGTCTCTTCAAATTTTCTGACTGTGTTCGAAATTGTGTGCTGTGTAGGTCGATTATGTCGACCGTAATCGGCTCGTAAAGCCCTAAATGTTGATACAGCAGAATCACCATTTTTATAATAAAATTTAATAATTTTAACGCATTCTTCGACTGTTAAACGATCCATATTTCTAAATGGCAAACCTTCAACTAAAAAGCACGCTCTGGATGACATTTAATTCTGACAGATGTCAAATGGCAGGGTTATGCTTTCCTACCACGAAATGGATAACCCTGTATCTCGTCATTTACTCCAAATAGAGACGTTAACATTTGACCAAGCAGTTCGCGTGGCCTTTGGTGAATGTAAAAAGCGAAAAGTGTTGATTCGATCAATGGGCTCTTGACATAGCTCGGTTAAATGCTGTGAGAGACCCCAACAATGAATCTGGTAATTTGCCTGCTTTGCCGATGTACACATTGTTTGAACGCTGTGATTCATTCTCTTGATATTTTCTTCATCGAATTTGAGATCCGCAAGAGGTATTTAAAAGTTTAATTTTAGTGCTCCTCGAAGAACGTTACTCACTCCAATGTGTTCGACATATAATCCTCCTCGCAAGGGAGAAATACTAACTGCAGACAATGTGGGAGAGATGCAAGTTCCTAAAACTAATATTGTTGAAACCAAAACAGTAGACAATCGGTCTTCCTTTCTTTCGTTTTAATCTGATCCGATCTTCATGGGATATTTTCCGTTTAGTTGAAGGCGAGAATTCTTTTCCTGGATATTTAGCAGCTGTCGATTGAGATGATAAAGTCTCGTTTGGTATTTCGTGGTGATCATTGTTGAAAGGAAGACTATAAACTTTCGTTATCGCTCATTTGATAAATTTCCCGTTTAGTTTTAGAGTGCCGACTCGAACTAAACCATCCTTACCTGGGTGAGTAGTGACTACTTTTGCGAGGAGCCATTGCATGGATGGTATGTTGGCAGTTCTTACTAAAACGATGTCTCCTTCCTTAATATTTAGTCGTGGAGTCAACCATTTAGGTCTTTGTTTTAATCGGTTTAAATAATCACGTGATCATCTGTGCCAATAGGAGTGCTTCATATATTGCACTAACTTCCATCTTTTCAGGAGATTTATGTTGCTTTCACATGGGTTACCTTTCATTTCAAACTGGTTGCTGCCAGTGAGAAAACGGCCTGGTGTCAACGTACTTGCGTCTGATGGATCGCAACTTACAGCAGTTAAGGGCCTAGAATTCAAACATGCTTCTATTTGTGCTAGAAGTGTGTTGAATTCTTCGATGTTTAGAATCTGCTGGCCGATTGTTTTGTATAAGTGCCGTTTCATGGACTTAACACCGGCTTCCCAAAGTCCATCGAAGCGTGGACTTCCAGGAGGGATGAACTTCCATTCTATTTGTTCTTGTGCTAGTTCTGATGCAGCTTTCTCTGTCACCTCTCTGTATTCTTTTTGTAGAATTTTTTATGCGCCTTGGAAATTTGTGCCACAGTCACTGTAAATTGTCCGACATTTCCCTCTTCGAGCGATAAATCGTCGAATTGCTGCTAGACAAGTTGGTGTTGATAAGTCGGATGCTAGTTCGAGGTGGAAAGCCTTGGTAGCCATGCAGATGAAAATAGCTACATATGCCTTCGTAGTCTTTGAGCCACGTCCTGAACTCTAACGTATTTTTATTGGACCTGCGTAATCCATACCAGTTTCCAAGAATGGTTTTTCAAAACGGAGTCGGGCTGGAGGTAAGACTCCCATCATTTTATCATTTGGCCTGGCAGTCATTTTAAAACAAGGGATTTAACCCTTTAGAACGCTCCGAGTTAGCGTGTGTACTGAGAGGATCCAATATTTAAGGCGTAATGTACTTAGCGTCAATTGGGCTCCTCCATGTAGTGTTTGCTGATGAGCGCGTCTGATAAAAAGCTTTGCTAATGATCCCTTTGGAATGATGGCTGGATGTTTCGTTTCTTCCCCTACAAGTGCATTGTAATGATTTTCGAAATGCCCTTGTAGGACACGGGTGCGGATGGTATGGCACAAGTGTCAGCGAGCTAAAACAACACCGAGCTCAGTTAACTAGCTTTGTTTAACGACCGCGTACGCGTGCTTGACGACTAGCATTTGCGGGATCATATGAGGCGGGTTCTTGTCGAGCCACGAAGCTACGCTACAAAATACTTATCACGCGTACTCTGCTCTACAAGACGTACCGATCAATTTTTTTATCTTTAGAAATGTTCTATTAGGTGCCAATTAAGCTACTCTACAGTAATTCAATATATTTTTGCCTCGTTAAAGTCAGCGGACACGGAGGCTTGAGACAAACGCAAACATTACAAAAAAAAGCAACCGTTACTTTCTCCAAAGAAGGTCGTTGCATTACAAAGGGAATGTCAAACCTAAAGATGTTAAAGTGGCTGAAGTGAACCACTCATCTCTGCCTAAAGGATGAAAACTTGACGGAGGTAGTTTACTTTACACTACTAAAACAACAAACTGAGCAGTTTCGATGGGGTGACCACCTTATTTCTTCAGGAGCAGCCACTCCTGATCACCATGGGGCTGCTCGACTGCTTATGTTTATTACAGCATGGTAGATTCGTCCACCTACTCGCATAACACCGTCTGTGTCAAGCCACGGGGCCAGTGGTTGTAACTTGCTTGGGTTGGATATAGAGTTTGAACGTATGAACTGTTTAATTTCGTGCTTGCGCGATCCAAATGCAGAGTGCTTCTGAGTTGCTTAATTCTTCGGAAGTAAGATGGCCTAGTCGCTTGAGTGATGGCTTTCTAGTGTTGTGTCCAAAACGTAGACATAAAGCGACGACTCGTTTGAGTTTCCTGATGCATGAAAATCGTTGCAGTATCTCTGGCTCTTGTTTAGATTGTTTATGTGCAAGGGTCGCGTGGTGAATAGCACTAATTTCTTCTATATCCGTGTTAATACCGGAAGGAATTGAGATAGTTTTGAGCCAGTTTGGGCCATCCCACCATTGGGTTAAATCCAATAATTCTTTTGGATAAACTTAAAGTGATCAGTTCCCGGGTGCCATCGTAATCCAAGTGTTTTTACAGCAAATTACATTTGTGACTCTCTATCTTCGATAGGATTGTGTTGTAATGAATCATGCGACGCCGCTGGTGACCACTACCAACACACTTTGCTGCTAGGTGGCTTGTCCTTTTACGTTGGTTGCGACCAGTGCACATCCCACGTCTATTTTATCGTGGGATGCCAACAGAATTTTGACAGCCACATGGAGCAGAGTGTGTGGGTAGCGAGGGCCATCACGAGGAATTGCTTTTATCGTAGCGGGATTTTGTGTGCAAATTCCATTGTGAGTTTTGTGGATAAAGTGAAGATTCTGTGTTACAACCTAAACCCAAACTTAAACATTTCAGATCGATAAAATCAGTGCGCCGCTAATGCGTAGCCGATTCGCAAGTGAGGAAACTTTCGTGCCGAGTGGATGAAAAACCTCTTGTGAATAAGGAGACCAGCGGTTGGAAGTGATAGAGGAAAAAGAAAATCAGCAAAAGGTTAATTGCAGAACTAGCCATTGTTCATCGCCACTGTTAAAAACATCTTGGTTGAAGAATCTCCAGGTTTTGTTTGGTGCCATCGTAGGGGCTATAGACCATGCTAAGAAAATTCAGTTTATGACAGCCAATTGGGTAAATCAACTAAAAAAATCATCTTTACCGACTGCGAACAACTTCAAACTGTGGTAAGAGTGCAGATAAGTATCCTAATTACTCTAAGTATGATGTGTAGGTCGATTTTGCATAACTGCTACAATGTGATATGATCAGAACTCACAAAATTAAATATTGAACGGCCTTTAGGGTTTTCAATGAAGGGTTGTAGCTGGTAGTGACGTTTGCTCGGCGCCATATAGACCGATTTATTATTATTTACTTTAATACACATATAACAACAGATTATCATTAGCTGAACTTTTTAATTGGATCATTTCACCCTTTTCACATCAACTTAATGTAAATCTATACGACAAATTTGCTCTACATTTGAAGCTTATCTAACGTCGCGCGGATATCGATCACTCTTTCGGATGGCTCCGATAGCTTTTAAATTACTTTTTATGGAATTGTTTGCAGCTACATATAAATGAGTTGCATATTTTGAATAATAATTTTTCTGAAAAATTATTAGAGAGAGAATTTACCTTGAATATAACATGCAGATACAAAAACATATTGAGTTTGCATAAGTAGAAAAATTAAAAATTAACTCCCTCACCTCTGAGCATGGTGGTCGCCATCACCGGTGTGTATCTAAGAGTGATGGCCTGAGGAGAATTAGTGCACACGTCGAAACCACCTTCTTCTAACATTTTTCTTATCTAATAATTTTTCAGAAAAATTATTATTCAAAATATGCAACTCATTTATATGTAGCTGCAAACAATTCCATAAAAAGTAAGATTATCATTGTTTGACTAAGCGTCCTAAGTGTGCGACGCTGAACTTTGGATCAAGGCTACAGAAAGAAATTAATAAAGTTGTTCTTATCTTTTTATTTTAAGTCATTAATTATGTAAGTTTAGTTATTTTCTGATACATTACATTGTATCGGGTATGACTATTTGAGGGAATGAAATTATCTTCGGTTTTGGTAGTTTGTCTAGTTGTTAAATTAGTCATATCATTTCTTTATTATGCTAGCTATTTGTATATAGCACATTCTGGCATATCACACACATATGAGTGCTTCACCGTAAATGCTGTCCATACCAGATGGGGTGTGGTTCTGTAGATTTTGTTGTGAGGTTAGCATACTCGTATTTTAAATTGATCAATAGAATGACAACGAATTAATAGCAAATAAGACAATAAACAATTTTAAACCCACATAAACCATGAGAAATATGTAAATAATGAGAAACTTGATTCATGTATCGAATTAGACTACAAATTTTTATTAGATTTTTATAAGTTAACTATCATTTTGTTGTTTCTAATATTGGATGTACCTGAATGTTACAAATATGAAATAATTGCTGGCCGACAAGCAGCCACCGCGTGAATGGATTACGGTGCACGGATTGGTTGACTGGTTGGTACCATGGCACTACTCAGACTTAACGTCTAGAACCGATGAGAGGACGGTTCCGCGTTCGCACGTAGTCGTAAAATCATTACAGTGTTTTAAAAGATCGGGATGATTCGCTGTCCACTTCCGAAGGTGAAAACCTCCATTTCCCATTATTCGACGCAAATCAGCTTGGAGTTGCATAAGCGTGTCCAAATTTTCACTCCCTGTAAGCAAGTTGTCTACGTAAAAGTCTTTTAGTACAACTTCAGCTGCCTCAGGATATTAGTACAGTCAATCTGTCGATGTTCAAATGAAAAAACTCCAATAGTGGAAAATCTTGTTTAAGTCGTTGGAGAATGGTGTACTTAAGCTAGCTTCGCGATGGGCACGTGCAACTTTGACGCGTCTTTTTGAAAACTCAAAAAAAGTGCCATTGGAATGCATTTTTCTCGAAATATATGCATTTTACAGGAAAATTTTTCAACTAAAAAATGTAGAGGACGTTGCAATCTACAATTAATGTCATTGAAGCAATGCTGTACTGCAAAAAAATGCGCACGGTAGATGGCGCTGAAGTTTCCAAAAAAGGGGTTTTCAACTTTTTCGCCATGAAAATATTATTTTATCGCAAAAATGTAAATACAAAACTTGTTCCTTACATAATTATCAACAACTTTTATTTAAATATTTTATTCATACAACTTACCGTCTTGAAAATGGAGCTCGCAATAGTATGAAAATTCCAATAATACGGTTACACGCAACATGGCTTTACATTTTACTTGCACGTTTTAATAAAGATTTAATTATTTATACGATTCGTAGCATTTTAACACTTTTAATTTGTTACTAACATGTAGTATAGATTATTACAGCTATTGAGCAAATGTTGAATTATTTTATTGAATGAAAATCGTTGTAAAACTATGCACTAGTAATAGTTATCAATTTTTTTTTATACAATCAACATACTGACTTTAATAGTTATTGTTTAATTGATACTTTGAAAATTTGGAAAAAATGGTCGAAGGAAAAATCAGTTGACGTTATTATCTGAGTCTTTATTGCTAAGTATTGTTGCAAATTCCGGCGTTCCGACTTTCTGCCATTCGCAACTTCAAATTGCCGCCGTAATATATCCACCTTCCTTTGGGCACTCCTACCTTTTCCTCTGTAAATTTATTTATTTTATTAACATTTTTCCATTTTCCCTTTAATTTTTATTTCCCCATCATCACAATCCTACCCTTTTCCCTTATTTCCAACTACAAAAAAAATAATACATACTATAAATTTCAATTTTCCCACTAACAACATTCCATTGATTAATTCCCACTGACAAAACTTCATTCAATACCTTTTCCCTAACAAAACCGAATTCCTTTCCTTCAAACTAACTAATTCTATTCCCACTAACAAATTTTATTTTTTATACTAACAAAAATCAATTCACGTTCCCCTACTAACAAAATTCAATCTCATGCTGAATGGGAGATCGGCAATCCATGGCACCATTAGCTGCGTCGTGAGTTCTCGATCGAGGGTCTGCTGGAACCCTGAGTTCAAGGTCCCCCGGGCGCACGGAAGCACTCTTTTTGGGGTATCGGCAAAACCAATAGCTTCCGTAATGTACATGTGACACTTTGAATTCAACCAAGCGCTTCTTGGATTGTGCAAATTGCCATATGTAAAACAATGGATACTATTGAGTTTGTCGATATGGAACAAAAGATGTGTGGGTAGCGGAATCGAAGTGTAATGAACTTCGATTATGTTACCCAGATGCGGCAGCGGTAATTTGAAAATGAAAAAGGATTGCGGGATCGAATTGAATGAGGGTGAAAGATGGAATTCAGTGGTTAGGATTGGGGCAGTCAGTTTTTGGCTTGATAAGAAGCGGGAGTGTTTTTGGGCAGAGTCGGAAAAGTTATGTTAATTTTTTTTAATTCGAAAAGGAAGAAAATCTGGATTTGGACTGAAACGAAATTGAGTTCTTGGTGTCGAAGCAGAAAGCGAAAAACAGTTTTTTTTGATTGCGAAGTCTAGTGGCGGAAGTTTTGGTGTGGGAAAGGAAGAAGAACCGAAAAACTACATCGGATGTTGGACAGTGGATTATAGTGATATACGTGGCCGTTGAGTGTTCGATTGATTCTGATTGTTTATCTTCAAACTAATTTAAACTTAACTTTACAGTGGCCATACACTCTTTCTTTTGTCTTCGCCGAGCGCTCGGAGTTTCACGAGGAAAGAGTAAGTACCAATTTGGATTTTTTTATATTTAATTCTCATTATCAAGTTCATTCTTTTTTCTTTGCTATCTTCTATAAAAAATTTATTGACTGTTTGCTTTTATATAAAATTTTAAAGGGGGTTTTTCTATTGTATTAAAATTAAAATTGGTGAATTTCCTGTGTAGAATCTAATTTTTAAACTAATAAAACGGCTATGTCGAGTTAAGAGCATCATTTTTCATTTCTCAAAATGACCTTTCCCTTTCCCGTCCTTTTTATATGTAAGGTGGCTCAGCACGCGCAGAGGGTGTCCCCGAAGTCCCACGACACGACTGAGCGCTAGCCAGCCTCAGTATGCCACCCCGGGCTACGCACCCCTCTGCTAATACTTAATCTCTGCAACTGCGGTGACTTCCGTGGTTGGTACAGTATACTTATATTTCTGGTTTAATGTACATGTTTTTATGTCTTGCTGTGGAGATACGCTTCTTGTGCTTTCTGTAGATGAACTTCCGGACGGTTGTCGATCACTTCCTTGCGCCTTTGCGTTGCTCATTCTTTCATAATATAACTTTTATGAAAAGTGTACTACTTGGGAGGGAAAATCCAAATCATCATCGTCAAGGAAGGTTTCTTCTTCTATCTCCATAACTGGCACGTTACTGAATCTTCTTCGCTACAGTTTTTGCAAGCAATTGAACAAGGGACGCCTGCCTTTCTGCATCCACATCTTGAACCGCAAAACCGTTCGTTTGATTTATTGTTCGTTTGACAGGAACAACCGAGGAGATCCGTCACCTCAGATGGTGCCGGGGGATTCACTGTCGTTATTGTTGGGTACTCATTAATAGTCTTACATTTCTCAGCACGAAGTTCTTCTCTGATCCTTGCTGCTATTTTTCGAGTGTTTTTTATGTCGTCGGGATTGCTCTTCAATTTTTGCATCTTCCACACCTCCAGCAGCAATTTTCCTGAAGTACTTTTGAAACACAATATTGTCCCATCAGCTGAATAAGATCCGTGAATTACGTTGTTGTCTTTCCCATATTTGTTTACAATCCTGTCAAGAATCGTTTTAATATGAGATCGTGGTTCGTTAGGAATTAGATCACGTAGTTCAGAAACGCTGAATTGGCATTGGTCATAATTTTTATCAATATGAGCGTAGATGTATTGCATAGCTTTATCTACAGGCTCTTTGGTGCGTCCAACAGGTTTGACATTTGTATAAACTTTTTTGTTGTATTTGGTCACACAGTTCAAGCGGTACATGCTTTCATCTGAACTAAATCCATACTTCCGATCTTCGATAATAGTATTTCACTTTCAGGGTCAGTTCGAAATGCTAGGCTTTCCATCAAACGTTCCTTAACAGTAGATCCTCTTACGTAATAAGTTTTTGTAGATCTTCCGCCTATACCGCAAATGAAATATAACTTCCTTTTCACAACTGGTTCAGGGGTAGACGGTGAGCTGGATTCGCTGTCATGTTCCGGTTCATCCAGTTGACTGCTGAAAAACACCAATGTAATTCATTTGATGTTTCTATATTCATTGTATTCAGTTAAAATTTATTTGAAATGCTTATTAGATCGAACGAAATCTTATGATTGCAATGAGAAAAAAAAACAAAAAACCAAAAAAACGTTTTTCCTTTAAAAGCCGTCGGGTATAGCTTAGTTGTGTGAGCAGACGCGTTTCGACTAATTTGAGTCATCTTCAGTGTCTGAAGGATGTGTTGAAGGGAACGACTTTATATATTCGTAGGATGGGTAATTAGCGAATGGGTAATTAGCGGATGGGTAATTAGCGGATGGGTAATTAGTGGATGGGTAATGAGGTCAGGAAGTAAATTACTCAAGTGCTAAATTATACCAGGTAGAGGGATATTGTGTTTTTGTGTTTTTTTGCTTGTTGGCTGTCCGTTTGTTCTGTTTCATCTCGTTTCCATTTTCGTCCAAGAGAGAAAATTGCGTCGGAATTGGTAACAAGTTGTTCGTTGATAATGTCACCGTGTTTCTTTCTATGTTTATAAATTTCAAGCCTTTCAAGGATGTCAAGTCTCGGTCCTTTGCTTTGTTTGTGTAGCAATTTCATAAAGTTTGTCAAAGCGTCAGGCTCATGTGCGTGGTTTTGTAGGCGCGTCGCATAATTGGAGTCTGCCTTGTTGTATAAGAAAGATCGTAGGTGCTTTTTGTATCTTGTCGTTAGTTTTCGTGTTGTTTTGGTTTTAGTTTGTTTCCAATGTTGTTGTTCGTTTTGAATGCAGTTTGCAATTTGTATTTCCTAAGGAAGTTTGATAGAGACATACAAATGTCTCTTTGCCTACGTATGTTAACGAAAGCCACTGTTGGTCGTTCTTATGAGTTTCAGTCAGTTGGCGTTCCTGTTTTTGTTTGTACTGTGTGACAAGTTTGTCAATGTTGCATTGTTTGTAACCGTTAATATTAGCTATTCTGTAAATGTTGTTTAGTTCGTTGGAGTAGTTAGTAGGAGTCATGGGGATGGAGTGAAGCCTCTACACCATTGATCTGTACGCTGCTAGCTTACGTTGTGTTGGATGGTTAGATGTTTCATGTATGGTATGATCAGTTTTGGTTGGTTTTCGGTATGTTTTGTAGTCCAATCGTGTTTGTTTACGTGTCAAAGTTAGGTCCATATAGTTGAGTTATCCGTTTGTTTCTTTTTCTATAGTGAACTTTATATTCGGGTAAATTTCATTCATATAGGTAAGTCTTGTTTATTTTCTTGTAAGTCAATAACAATGAAACAGTCATCCACATATCGTCTGTAAAATATTACATTGAATGTTTTGACAACTTATGTTGTCTTATGTTTGTGTTACAAATTTACTTTCTTTTACCCATAATATTGCAGCTGCCCTCGATCAGCAACAACAAGTGGACGTTATTTTTATGGATTTTTCTAAGGCCTTTGATTCAGTGGATCACTCTCTCCTATTTGAGAAACTTTTAGTGTTCAATGTCCCTAGTTGCCTCTATTCCTGGCTTCTCTCCTATGTCCTGAAACGTCAATGTGTAGTCACTTTAAACTCTTGCTTCTCTTCTTCATTTCACCCGAGCTCGGGAGTTCCGCAAGGTTCAATACTTGGCCCCATACTATTTTTACTTTTTATCAATGATCTACCTTCTGTTATCACATCCCCCTGTCCCCTTTATGCTGATGACTTCAATATTTTTCGAGTTATTGATTCCCTTTTAGATGTGGATATCCTTCAAACCGATCTTCAGCGTCTTAGTGACTGGTGTGAATCAAACCATCTCTCCTTAAATGTTTCCAAATGCCATCAGATGACATTCTCCTGTAAAAAATGTCCTCTTCTCTCAACGTATAGGCTTGTTAGTATCCCTTTGAGCAATGTAACCTCTACATTGTTCTCTCACCCGAGCATTTTAGCTATCAACATAATAGCATTATTCGCTCGATGGACTTCAGCTGGTTCCAGCATATAGGCTGGTTCCACTAAAAATCTCGCAGTTTCGTACGAGGTGACCGATATACTCCTCAGGAGCTGCCACATCAGTCACCTCGAGGCAGCTCGACTGCGGGGTTCCAGATGACCACGAACCCATATATATATATGTTGCAGCATGGCAATTACTGCTCGATAGAGCTTGCAGCACTGCCATGCTGCAACATATATATATATATATATATATATATATATATATATATATATATATATATATATATATATATATATATATGGGTTCGTGGTCATCTGGAACCCCGCAGTCGAGCTACCCCGAGGTGACTGATGTGGCAGCTCCTGAGGAGTATGTCGGTCACCTCGTACGAAACTGCGAGATTTTTAATGGAACCAGCCTATATGCTGGAACCAGCTGAAGTCCATCGAGCGAATAATGCTATTATGTTGATAGCTAAAATGCTCGGGTGAGAGAACAATGTAGTTCTTTCACTTAGGACAACCAGCAATCCTCAAACAAAATTTTCTTATCAGTTCGCCACCACTGCGTAAATGTGGAAATTACTGCTCGATAGAACTTGCAGCACTGCCATGCTGCAACATATATATAAATGTAACCTCCTTCAAGGATCTTGGTGTGCTTTTCGATTGTAAACTGAAGTTTGATCTCCACATTGTTCTAATTATTAAGAAAGCCTCTCGCTTAACTGGATTTATTTTACGATCCGCTTCGTCATTTCAACATATTACATCCTGTATGTGTCTTTACTTCTCACTAGTACGTAGCCATTTGGAGTACTGCACCCAAATTTGGAGTCCGTACCACAGGAAGCTCATCGATGCTGTTGAGTCAGTTCAACACAGATTCACACGGTCTCTATTCTTCAAATTCAACCTTCCTTACTCCCCTTATGATGACCGACTTCATACTTTGAACCTTCCTACCCTTGAGTCCAGACGATCTTTCCTTGACAAATGTCTTTTGTTCAAGCCTTATTATTGCCTTTTACCTCAAAATGTATGCAGGCAAATAAATACATTCGACGCGGCTCGCCCTAATAGATCCTCGCTTCAATTTCAGGTTCCGTATGCACGTACTAACACCTTCTTCCACTCTCCTTTGCTACGCTTACCTCGTATGCACAACCAGCAAAGTCTTGGTCCTCTACCACAATCTCTTGGCGTATTCAAAACTTCTTTGAAAAATCAAATTTATAAATATTCATATTAATCTTAATTTTTAATACCGTATTGTGATCTTTTTTCTTTAATTTCTGCCATATTTTGAATTCACATGTTGGTATTTAAATTTTGTATTAATTGACTTGTAATTGGACTACTAGTCTGTAAGTTAATTTCTGAAATAAATAAATAAATAAATAAATAAATAAACTTTGGGCGTAAAGACTTCTTCCAAAGATTGTAAGAATATTTCTGACATTATTGAGGACATTGGATGTCCCATACCCAGCCATCTTTGGCAATGTATGTGTTGCTATTGAACTTAAAATAGTTCTGTTTGATTGTGGTCTTTATGAGATTGAGTATTCGATCTGTGAATCGTCAGCTGTTGTTGAATGAAAGTTTTTCTTTTAATATGGCCAGTGTTTCATCGACAGGGATAGACGTATAGAGGTTGGTGATGTCTAATGATAAAAGTCGACAAGTTTCAGTCAATTTTAAAGAAGTGGTAGAATTTGCTAGCTTGCGGCTGTCCTTTAATACGTATTTGTCGTCAAGGTGATATGATGTTTAAATGTTCTTCCAATTATTAAATGCCTCCCCCCGTTCTACAAGATACTGCACAGTAAAGTTTTCTTAGTTTTTATTAAAAATTATTTATCAATTACAATAAAAAGTGAATTCTAAATTCCAAAAACCTTTTTTTTGGAAAATAACAGCTGTTTAATTATATATACTATATATTCCTCCGATGCGGATGTGAACAAACATCTGAAAAAGATATAGTTTATATCGAAACAGCTGTTATGCTATATAAATAAAAGTTTTTGGAATTTAGAATTCAGTTTTTATTGTAATTAAAAATGATTATTAAAATTATTTATCGTTCGGATTCAAACTATCACTTTCATTTACGTTCGTACTCAAACTATTACTTTCATTTCATTTTCACAATTTTTTCGCTACACATTATGTGAATACTTACCAAAACAGTGATACGCCATTACTCCTTCTTTTCCCACAATAAAAGCAATTTCGAACCATTTTTATTATGTATTGTTCTGAAACTTTCGACACAAACAACAATAAATGACAACTGGTTAATAAGACAAATCCACTTTGAGAATGCTTCTATTGGAATCATATTCCCTATCCAGTGTTCAATACATATCAGCGGTTTTAACCAGCTGATAGTCGTCAGCCAATCAAAACACATAAACAATGTGGAATTTCCTCTTACAAAATGCTTCTATTGGAGCCGTTTCGCTCTACCGCGTCACCTATCCAGTGTGTTATACATATCAGTGGTTTACAATAAGAATCGCGATAAATCACTCAGCTCTACGAAGAAATCTTAAGATTTTAATTAATCCGTGACCAAAGGGATAAACAATTTTAACTTAATTTGCTAAAATCGTATCAATGAAATTGATACATTTGTAAACAGTTTAGGGAGTGGAATTTGCGTGCAAGATTAGGAAATAGTTGCGAAATAGATTTTTATAAACAAATAAGTCCTATAAAAGGGCATTGGAATTGTGAATAAAGGGCAGTTGTAAATTGTCAGTTGTTGATTACAAGTGTAAAGTAAAGTTCAGTAGTATACATATATATATATATATATATATATATATATATATATATATATATATATATATATATATATATATATACATATATTTAAAAGTATTGTAAAAGTAATATGTGCTAGTGCAGAACAAAGTGAATAAATTTTATAAAGTTGAAGTTGTGTTATATTTATTCCTTAAAGAGCCCATAACAAAGTATCAAACAAATAAAGTATTTGGACTGAAAAGCATGGGAAAATACACATATTAGTTGCAGTATACTACAATTTTTTCTTTTCTTAGAAAAAAAAGTCATTTGATATCTCTGGTTTTCACATAACAATAAAATAAAAGACTAAATATTGAAACTATTGAATTTTTCAATTGTATTACAAATTTGTTCAGTTGAGCTCACATATTGTTATTTGCGAAAACACGAATAGTTTTATTGATTTTTACCGCGAAACTATTATGCGTTATTACTGTGAGGTTTTGATATAAATACTGAATGTAATTATTCACTAAACAATAGAACGACTTCATACTAGAAGATGCTTAATTCAAAATTATCACAATTTTTATTCGGTACGGACTTAATTAGTACACAAACGATTATATTGTGCTGAAATATCACTTTGTGATTAATATGAAAAATTTTATCTTTTATAGTTTGCATTTTAGGTGCTTTTTTCGTAGAAGCTGTGAAACCGGGCGAAATAAAACCTAAACCGGAATGTGAATTTGAGTGTTTGACTGTTTACGACCCTGTTTGTGGATTTGATGGTCATACTTATGTCCTCTTCAGCAATGGTTGTTACATGTCCAAGATGAATTGTGGCAGGAGCATAAGTAGGACTGGTTAAATTTGAAATAGTAGCAAATAATAAGGAATTGTTTTTTTTCAGAGTTTGTCGAAGTTTCTCTCAGTTTCTGCGGGTATGGAATTAGTTAAAATATGAAAATTGAATTGTTCTATTTGTGGCGGGGAAAACAAAAAATATAAATATGTCGATAAGATTGTTTTGTGTCTTGCACTCTTATAAAACTACAGTAGTCTTAAAAGGTGAAAAGGTTGGTGAAGTTATCGACAAAGGGAAGATTTCTGTATAATTTTCTTTGAATATCAGCCGATTTTCATAGAAAAGAAGAAACTGATAGGTTTCATACGCATATTTTTTAAATTTTGAACGACGACAGGTAAAAGGATTCTATTAAATGCTTAGGCTATTTTTCATTAGTTCTCATCTGAAGTACATGTAAATTTAGTACCGGCAAAGGACGAAATCCGTTAGGTGAAGTTCAATTTTCCAACTTTGGCACCTATTTCTCCTTACGAGGAATCGATCCTGTGGCTGGATTCTAGTTATTTAGGTCGCATGTGTAAGGCAACATATTGTGGTATAATATGTATTTTTGGAGGTAATTCATGATAGGCTATGCCAGGGGTCACCAATTAGTTTCGCTCCGGGTCCGTTTGAAGAAATGAAATGACCATCGCGGTCCGCACAACCGTTGATAAATTTTATAGAAAAAAATCTTTATTATACAAATGTTATTACGGAAATTACAAACGTATTTTTTACATCAATGGGAAAAATGACATTTTTTGTTGCGGACTATCTGTCTGAAGTTTGGTGTATAATTGGTCCAAGATATTGACATAAAATCCTGGAGATGTTCATCAGTAAGTCGAGGTCGAAATTTATTCTTAACGAAGTTCATCTTTGAAAATGCTGCTTCACAAACATATGTTGACCCAAACAAAGTAAGAAGTCTTAAAGCTAATTTTTGTAGTTCTGGGTATTTATTACCACACACAAATTTAACCCAGAACTCTTCACTGGAAACTTCCGCATGTTTGTGCTTTAACACTGTGTTTTCTTGGAAATCGATCATTTCCATCCGCAGAGTAGCTTTATCACTCCCAAAAACTATTTCAGCTTCGTTGCTCCATTCAACATCAGGACGCAGAGAGTAAATGCTACTGAAGATTTCTACAATATTCTCAATTTTCTTAAAATCTGCGAACCTGTTTTTAAATTCCGATTTAAGATCTGTAATGAACGTCTTGTATTGGCCGACATCAATCTCGTTGCCACTGGTGATTATTTTATTTGAATTGGGGAAGTGTAAGCATTCATTACCAAGATCATTAATAAAGAGATCGAGTTTTCGCGAAAAACTTTTTACTTCTGACATGAGCTCCCATACAAGCTTTCCCTTGCCTTGAAGTTTAAGGTTCAGGCCATTGATATGTTTAAAAATATCCGTCAAGAAAGCAATGGCAGCTACATTTTCTTTTTCGTTTTAAAAACTTAAGTAGGCATTTGCTGAAGTCCGATCACTGTTGAAAATATATGTCTTCAGTGTTCTAAAATGCTGAAGAATCTTTCTAAAATGCAGCCTTTGCTTAACCATCTCACATTATTATGCAACAGTAGATCATAATATTGTGCGTCAACTTCTTCAAGAAATGATTTCAATTCACGATGTTGCAGTGATGATTTCGCACGAAGAAAATTGATTATTTTCATCACTTCTTGCATAATACGTTCAAAATCATGATTGAGTTTGCAGCAAAGCACACTTTGGTGAATAATACAGTGGTAGGAAATCAAATTTTCATTACATCTTGCATTACTACTCAACAGGTGCACTAGTCCATTTTTCCTCCCAACCATTGCTGGCGCACCATCAATAGTTACCGATAAAAGCTTTTTTAAGTCTAACTCATCTTTATCAAAATGATTAATCACTGCTTTGATCATGTCTTCTCCTTGGGTTCTTCCTAATAGTGGCAAAACAGCCAATATCTCCTCAACAAAAGTTTGTCTCGCTTGGTCCAGGTAGCGTACAAGAATAATTAACTGTGCCATACCAGTGACATCACATGATTCATCCAAAGCCAAGGCGTAAAAGTTTGCATTATTTAACTGCCGCTTGACATCACAATGATTTTCTTCTGCCAAATGTGTGTTTTTCTGGTGCTAGCAGAAGCAGAAAACGGAATCCGTCGTAGCGTCTCAACGACATCCTTTTTGTTCTCAAACAAGACATTACCCGCCTCGAGAAAGCATTCTTTAACTATGTCAGCATCAGTAAATGGTTTCATATGTTTAGCAAGAGTCCAAGAAAAACGTAAAGAAGCCTCACCACATTTTTCCTGCTCAGTCACCGAGCGACTTATGATCCAGATCGAAGACGAGTAACTTGATAGTAAACTTGCAATTTTAGACTTACGAAGATCACTACCAAGTGGAAAGTTTTCGGCAAATGATTTGTGGTTGGTATCATAATGTCGTTTTATATTTGAGCTTTTAATTAACGCCACTGTTTGATTACAAATCAAGCACATTGGTACCGCTCAAGCACGATTTGGCAGCGCGAAACAATATAAATCGGTCCAATCTGGCAAAAACTGTCTATTTTCATCTTCAACTTTTCTTTTTTTCGGTTCCATAGTAATAAAACTCGCTAATGTAAACAGGTCGGTACTTAAACTCGTAAAGTAAACAAGCAAACGTAATATTTCAAGCACGTGTGTCAACGCGGCGCTTGTCACTCAAAATTAAAACAAAACACTGGCGACCGGCGGCAGCGCGATCGCATGATTACCCCCGCCCCGTCCGCTTCACCGCCGCGCTTTTCGAATTGACGTCGACAAAGATAATGCGGATTACGTACTCTGTAGTGCGAGTTGCTGTGTTCTCGCGGTCCGCAGAAAATGGGTCGCAGTCCAGATGCGGACCGCGGTCCGCCATTTGGCGACCCCTGGGCTATGCAGATATACTAAAACACTAATATACTTGTACTTGATCGACTCGAAGATGCATTTTTCTGAGCAAATCAGGGCAACGGCTGAGAAGGCTGCTTTGGGAGTATCGATTCTGAGTCGACTTATGGTCAACGTTGGGGGACACAGCCAAAACTGACGTTAGATAGGAAGCCATATGGCAGCAGTGCTTACTACCACACACATGACCATTAGTAGGCCGACTTTGCTGGCTGACTTAAATGGCGGTATATGAAGAATTATGGAGGTGCCAACAAAAATTCGAAGTTTTGTACGGTTTCGAGGTGGGTTTCTACTACGAAATCTTGATGGCCCACGGAGAACACAATAGCGCTCCTAGTGAAGTGAAAATTATTTCAGTTCTTATACCCGTTTAGTTTTTATCGCCTTCCAAAGTGAATTTATAGGAGTTTGTTTACATCTCAACGCTGAGCTATCAGTCGAAGGTGCAAAACGTGTGCTTCATTTGCTCGTCTTGAAAGGTTTGGGAGTACAGTGGGCTATACAAGGTGAATTTATAGCATGCACGGAATGCGTTCCGCACGTTTTTTACTCGGAAAATAGTATATGTTACGAAATATAAGCATTTGCTAATGCCGCGGTTGGGTGACAGTTACCGGAAGCTTGTCCATAGTAGGCCGACTAATACATAAGCAAATTGCTACCATATGGCTTCCTATCTAACGTCAGTTTTTGACACAGCCCATCAAGAAGACGCCTCTTGATGAGTGCTGTAGGGTCAGTGCTACTGTACGGAGCAGAGGTATGGGGCGAAGCTCTCAGTAAGGAGGTTTACCGAAAACGCCTGGCACAGGTACAGAGAAGAGGAGCACTGAGGATTGCATTTTCGTATCCAACAGTCTCTGATTCGGCGGTGAAAGTCATTGCAAGCGAGTTTTGTATCACGAGGTGGCCGAAGTTAAAAAAAAATTTTTTTTGTTCAAAAATACAAATTCACTCAAACACATTTTAGTTTAAATTAAACTAATCAAACTTTGTTTTTAACGGAATGTACAAGTACATGCGTGCGCTTAAAAATTATAGATCAAAACGACAGGGGCGAGGTAATGTATCGAGGGAATTTAAATAATTTAATTATGCTGACACCATGTCTGCGATAAGACATGTGTCGTTTATGAAATTCTATCGTTGCATTTCCCTGAATTAGGTAAATGCAGCGTTTGCCGTAAATTCTCTATAGAAATATTATTTTTAAAGGGGTTTTCAGTTACCGTATGCATAACTTCTCCCCCCTTTGAGTGAGGATTCTCCTGAATTCTATGAATGTTTTCTTTTACAATTTGTAATGAATGTAACATGCTTTTATTTCTTTTCAAAATCACAAAAATCCATAGTGCTAAATTTATTAAAATAAATGAAATGATTCCAAAGCTAAAATAATTTATGTTTGTATGTATTTTTAAATGATTTATATGTTTAACGTTTTCCATATTTTTCAAGACTATATCTTCAAAACTTAATTTTTTTGTGAACTTATAGGTTTGTTCATCAATGTAAAAGTATTGTGGCGAAATCGTTAGAAATTCAAATTTGATATTCATCAAAATTTATCAGAATCTAGTACAATCACTAAGTTTGTCAAGTTGCCTAAATGTACTTCCGTTTAGATTCTATAAAATTCCATTATGTTCTAAGTATTCAGTAAAACGTACACTCGTTCACTCTCCTCTTATCCGCACATCGTGCAGGTCACGGCCAGGTACTCCATAACATTACATCTAAATACTATAAATCTTGTTTCATTTGAATAAATTGAACATTCATCATTATTGTACTTGCATTTGTTTTTTTATCATACTTTCGCTAATGAAACAATTGGTGACCCCGCCAGAACTCGTTCCGCGATAATGTAGTAATCGAGGAGTTATGGCTCAAAAAACCAGCGCAGCAACCACAAGAACAGGCACAGCCAACACTACTGTTACAAGACACACAAAAGAAACAATTGCAAACAGTAGAGCAACAACAAATGCTTCAGGCACAGCAAATGCAACAAATGCAACAGATGCAATCGTTTGGGAAATTGGCTAAGCGGTAAAATGAAAGTGTTTCACGCTCTATCTATTGTGCATATACTCGTATGAGTGTCAAGTGTACGTGCTAAGAAGGATTCATTGTTGATTCTCGTTCACAACGCGGGTAGCAAACTATTTTCTAAAATTAAAACGAATAAAAATGATAAAATGATTATTAATAATAACAGTATCATTCAATATTAAGGTCATAAAGTCTTATTGTAGACAAATAATGATTTCCTCCCCTTTTAATGATATTCTAACAGTGCAAAGTTTAGCGGAATTAATCAAAACGCAACAAATTAAAGCAAATAATGACGCCACCTTACAAACAAACGAAATCGCTGAAAACCAGAGATATATATATATATATATATATATATATATATATATATTTTTAAATTAAACATACTCGTATAGCACACCAACAATACAAATAAAAGAAAATCCCATTTGTCGAATAAATTATTTATACAAGAAACTATTTTCCTATTCAAATACATTTTTAGTTGTCTCCAAAGCCTATGGTATTCTGTTTGATTGCAGACCTTGATATCGAATTCAGACAAGTAGTTTTTATTGCATATGCCTGCAATAGAATATCGGCACCAATACACTTGTTTGGTAAATAGTTCGAAACTTGTTTCATGTTATACATAGTATGAAATTGAATGCAAGTGGTTACTGGCTACCATCCTAGCTAGTCAAAGAACCGTTTGGGTCAACAAACTGAGCAATTAAATAAATTTCTGGAGAGTTGAAATTACGCTTAGGAACAATCAACTACGAACAGCAAGATTTCTATTGTTCTGTGATATTAGTTACTTAGGCATTTTTATATTATGCGGTGTTTTATCATTAAAAGCAAAAAAATTAATTATTAACCAAAGTTTATAAATAACTGGCGAGGGGAGTGCTAGTGGAGCAGTCGTTGAAGTCGGTCGGGTTTCGGTTCCGCCTAAGGTTGTCCAGAACTTTGCATTTGATATCCGCCGGAGTAGCCACCAAGTAACGGGAAATCATTTAAGCTTATCCCAGAGGAAGTGCTTTAATTTGTTATAAAAGTTTTTACGTGGAATGATATATTGGCAAGCGACGTGGAAATTACTTTGAATAACAGCCCGAGTGCAAAACTAGTGATTGGAATAATAAAAAGTGTTTTGAGAATAAAATATTAAGTGCAAGATATTTTTTTGAATTTTATCCGAGTGATATGAAATTTTATTTAAGTCTGACTTGAGTTCAATTTTGAATGTTTCTAAATAAAACAAGTGTTGACCGTTGACATCGAGGTTTCTTGTGACAGTTTAATATAACAGTGTGCCACTGCGGTTGATATCTATCTTAACCCAAAATTAAACGTTTCCCTTTCTCGCCTGCTCAATGTTTGCGGGAAATTCGCAATACCTTTGGGAAGTTTTGAAAAATGATGACACAGCTGGGAACCGAATCCCATGGCTGGTATACGAAATTTATCCCCAATTTCAGTAATACTTATACGAGTCGCAGTGCGATCGTCAAAAAATAACCGCCAGGTTCTATAAAACGGAACTGTCAAAACTACATCCTTCCGCTACAACGGCCGGTAATTAGTAGTTGAACAATTTATTCGATTGACATTTGATTTGTTCACTTGATCAGAATCAACCATAAGAGATTGAGAGTTGAGTTACGGTGTTTTGAAGTGGATTTTCTGCGTGGGAAATTGCAATTTTGAATTGTTTAAACATCAAACAGCGACACCGTGCAATAATTTACACTGCCCTAATTTTTAATTGATTGAAAATTTGTGACTTTCCTAGCATTTCGGCTAATTAATTTCCCCGTGAACATATACTAGCCAAAAGCAATTTTGTAGCAATTTTCCACTTATTCGTGTATTGTGCAGCACGTTTCCTATTTCACACGCGGTTGTGCATTTTGATCGGCGCCCAAAAGATTTTCCGTCTTTCCTACACTCGAATTTCGAAGTGTTTATGTTTCGTGTGGGTGCAAAAATAGAGCCACGTGCATCTTATTGGATTTGATTCTAACCTGGCGTGTCCGAGAGAAAGGAGGTTAGAATGCTGTAACGACGGATGATAGTGATGAATTGAAAGAGGAAGATAATTTTGCGCTTATGTTTTGGAATCTAATAATCTTATCAATTTTTGTTGTTTATACAAGTAAAACACTTTTGGAGAAGGCTATAAAATGAAAATAATGATCTAATTAGACGCTCTCTCTTATCAAAAAATTTTTTTTTCAAAGAACAGTGATTGCAATGAGAATGAATAGTGATTAATGAGTTGATGCAATATATAGAAATAACAAATCAATATTATTAATGAACGTTTCAGTGGACCCCCGCATTCTTCATCGAGCGCTCGGAGGACCCTGCGGGTAAGTGCCTTTTTTTTTCTTTCTCATATCTTTGATTTGAATTAGCTTTCTTTTTCTAAATTTGTTTTTTTTAAATTAAAATTTTTTACTATTATTTATTCTATCTCTATTTATAAAGAAAAAGGAGGGTTATTAAAGTTATTATTATATAAAAAAAAATATTATTTTTGATTAAATTATATTAATACATTGATCCAACTTTAAAGATTGTTCAATTATAAATTCAATACAGGAAAAAGGAAAGGGATATTTGTGATATATATGGGGGAAAAAAAATGAATTAATACCCCGTAATTTTCGGTCTTTCCTTTCCTTTGTTTCAGACCGGGTATAGGACCCGGTACGGTGGTAGGCTCCCCTCATAAAATATGAGCCAGCCGCCGGGTACAGGTTAATTCAATGTAATCTTTCTGTTTCAGGTGACCTCGCGGGTTGAGTGGCCCAAGCAGAGTGCCTCTTTATGGCATAGAGTTATGCATTCAAATTGTATAATTCTATGGCATAAATTGGTCACCGGGGTACTCCCCTTCTGATGGGAAAGTTCATGCAATTCAAGTTGTATGAGTTTTTCGCTCAGAAGAGGAATACCTGGCTACTGCAACAGAATATATATGGATTAATTCCGGTTGGGTGGGTGCGAAGGGGCTCCACCATCACCCGTTTGCCCCTCTTTCATTTGTGGGCCATGATCTTCGTCGGGTAATGACGAGGTTACCCCAAGTCCACCTTTCTCTTCAGGTTCCACTTGTTCTCGTAACAAGCTCTAATTCCCTCTGTGGAGTTATCTACAATTTTTGTGACTTCTGTTGCCCCTGGATCTCCAGCAGTCAAATTCGTGAGTGCGAAATTTTTTTGTAGTGGGTCCTCGTGCTGGGGAAATGAACCCGCCCCACGACACCGCAATGCTAGCCTGCCAGCGCATTCACGCGTCTCCAGACGAGGGCATTCTCGGCAGATACCGACACCTTCTTCTGCCGAGGCAGCAGACCATCGCTGCAGTCCTTTACGGACATTTTTGAACATTCTAATTCACTACAATAAACTATTCAATATTATCGAGAGTGCATAAACCCCGGAATCCGCAGACACGTGAATTGGATAAAAAATGAATATTACAATATTTGCTGGTAAATCTATTTGTGAGGTTATAGTCTGACATCCAAGGTGATACTGATCAATTTCTCATTGAGTCATCGTGCTTCATCTACGCGCAAATTTCTTCTGCTGACAACGAGTGCACTATCAGAAGGGACTTTCAACACAAAGCGCGCCCCGAGCAACGCCTCGTCAACTGATGGACGCTCCAGACAAACAAATTCATCTTGGTGCTGCAATTTCTTCAACGATAAGTGCAGTGCGCTGTGTCATTGCGTTGCAATATCTTCAGGAGTGTTTCGGAGGTGCAGTGCTACAGCTTATTTCTGCGTGCTTCATTAAGTTTCATGGCGATCGTTGCGTTTTCCATCCTGCCGGCTCCAACAACCAGAGCCCCAAACGCAGCGAGAAACATCATCGCGGGTCACAGCGCAGTCAATATTATATCACAAACGCAAATTCATCGTGTTCGCTGCAATAACCTAACATCCGTTTGGCACTTTTGAATGTTGCTTCTATACTTTTGCATGGATCCTGTCAACGGTATCAACAATCGTCGAAAGTCGTCGATTAATTTGAATGGTCCTGAGCCCAGGTGAATTTTTTTTTTCATTTTCAAGTTAAATTATTTGGTATATATTATTATATATTATTATATACAATCATTATCATTATCATTTTATAAAATATCCATATTTTAAGTGCTAATTATTTTATTATGGCTCCCACGGGGACAAAAACTACTGAAGAAAGTGATAGTGAATCTAAAAATAATAACATGTCCGCGAATGATTTGTCAGACAGAGAACCTTCTTTATTCACATCGACATTAAAAATTCCTCTTTTTTGGTCGAACAGACGAGACTTGTGGTTTGCTCAAGTAGAGGCTCAATTTCGTGTCAAAGGCATTAGCACTTCCACAACGAAATGTGATTATCTCGTTGGAGCTTTGCCATCTGAGAATATGGAATTAGTCGCGGATATCCTTCTTAACCCATCGTCAAGTACCGATAAATATGAACATTTAAAGAAAACGTTATTAGAACGCAGTAAAGATTCAGAGGAACGCAGATTAGATACTTTATTGAATCAAATGCAACTAGGGGACTATAAACCCTCCGAGCTCTTCTGACATATTGAGTCATTAGCTGGAGGTAACAGTTTGATCAATGTATCTCTATTGAGAAAACTATGGATAAAGAAACTACCGTCTTCGGTGCAAGCGTGCCTGATTGCTATTGAAGACACCCATAGTCAAGAGCAACTATTCGGAATTGCAGACAAAATATACGATTCTACGCAGACAGTAGTCTCATCAGTGGATCATAGGTGTAAAATACCAACTTCTGCATCCTCTCTTGAAGAAATAGTTAACGACTTGTCTGACCGCATGAAGCGATTGGAAAATCGAAATTCTCGTAGCAACGTACGGAATTCTTCAAAAAATCGTTATCATTCAGTAAATAGATCCAACAGTCGAAGCAAAAACAATCATGTATTCTGCAGGTATCATTTCAAATTTGGGACCAAAGCAAAAAAATGCATTAGTCCTTGCAAATTCCAAACGGAAAATAATAAAAAAAAAACGGAATGTAGAAACTTCGACTACGGCTTCGGAGTTTCGGGATGTTTCTCGCCACTTATTCGTAAGAGATAAACGAACAGGCACACAATTTCTGATAGATACTGGTGCTGACGTATCTATTATTTCAAATCGTGGATTCCCAAACTTACAGCCCGCTAATGGCTCGCCCATTACTTCATTCAGGATCAAATGCCTATCATTGGATTTTGGTCTTGGGAAAACGTATACACATAATTTTGTTATTGCCGCAATCGATCACCACATCATTGGTGCAGATTTTTTGTATGCTAATAATCTGCTAATTGATTTAAGAGACCGAAAGCTCATTCATAAACAAACACTGGTTTCTATCAACTGCTTGGTTCGTGAAGTCAACGTATGTTCCACTAAATTGTTCCCTATTCAAGATGAATACGGCTCTATACTAAATGACTTTCCCACTTTGAAAACACCTCCTGATTTTAACATGAAAATAAAACATGACGTGGTTCACTACATCAACACTAAGTTTAAGATTGCAAAGTCCGAGTTTCATGAAATGGTTAAATTAGGTGTATGTCGACCATCCTCCTCTAACGTAGCTTCTCCGTTGCACATGGTAGCCAAAAAAGAATCCAATCAGTGGCGTCTTTGCGGAGACTATCGATTATTGAACTCCGTAACCATCTTCGATAAGTATCCGCTGCCCAACATTCAAGATTGTACTTTGAATTTGCGCGGATGCACATTTTTTTCCAAAGTCGATCTGGTGAGGGCATGTAATCAAATTACTGTAGCGCCAGAAGATGTTCATAAAACAGCTGTAACAACACCTTTTGGACTGTTCTAATTTACACGGATGCCGTTCGGCGTGAAAAATGGAGCGCAGACATTTCAACGCTTCATTAATCAAATTTTAAATGGGTTGGATTTCATTTTTGTCTATGTTGATGATATTCTTATATACAGTCGAAGTCCTTAAGAGCACAAAGAACACCTGAGGCAACTTTTCAAACGATTACAGGAATATTACATCAAAGTTAATCCAGACAAATGCGTATTTGGACAATCGCAAATTGATTTCTTAGGCCATTCCATATCTGCAGCAGGCATCGCACCTAGTAAAAATCGTGTGCAAGCCATTAGTGAGTTCCCACCGCCTTCAACTATCAAGCAATTACAGCGATTTTTGGGTATGGTGAATTTTTATCACCGCTTTCTGCCCAACATGGCTAAAATTGCAATACCGCTGTATGACTTCTTAAAAGAAAACAAGAACACAAAAAATGATTTTCAATGGTCTAAAGTACATGAGGATGCTTTCGATCATATTAAAAAATTGTTACAAAGTCAAACACCTCTTGTTCATCCAGTCATTGACGCCAAAATCGGTTTATGGGTAGACGCATTGAGTGATGCTGTTGGAGCAGTTCTCCAACAATGCATTTCCGGTACCTGGGAACCTCTATCATTCTTTTCAAAGAAGTTACAACCAGCTGAAACGAAATATTCCACCTTCGATAGAGAGCTCCTTGCAGCATATCTAGCGATTAAAAGATATAGATACTAAGTCGAGGGAAGAGTACACGGATCATAAGCCTTTGACAAAAGCGCTTTCAAGTAAATCTGAGAAAAATCCCAGACAAGCCAACCAGTTGGATTATATCTCGCAATTTACAAACGATATAAGACACATTAGAGGTTTTCAAAACATTGTCTCAGATACACTTTCTAGAACCCATATTAGCTCTTTTGACCAAATTGATCAAATTAACTTCGAAATTCTACACCAAGAACAAAGTCAAGACGGTGAACTTGCAGAAATTCTTCAATCAACACGATTGGAACTTTCTTTTAAGCTCGAAAGAATAAACGTTCCACTAGAGGATCAAGGTATATGGTGTGAAACCTCTACAGGTAGAACTAGGCCATACATCCCACTATCTTTACGACGCGTTGTTTTTAACTCTGTTCATAACCTGTCGTATCCTGGTATTAAGACAACAAGGAAATTGATTAGTTCCAAATATTTTTGGCCGAAAATGAACACCGACATTAACATTTGGGCCAAAACATGCATTCCGTGCCAAAAAGCAAAGGTATGCAGGCATACTTCTTCGCCCTTTGGCAAATTTGAAGTTCCTTCGGGAAGATTTGCTCATATCCATATAGACTTAGTTGGACCGCCAACACCATCTAAAGGATTCGTTTATCTTTTAACTATAAGAGATCGGTTCTCGCAATGGCCTGAAGCTATTCCAATTAAAAACATCCACTCAGAAACGATTGCAAAAGCTCTTCTACATGAATGAATTTCCCGATATGGAGTTCCAGAAACAATTACAACAGATCAAGGAACGCAATTCGAATCTTATTTGTTCCAGGACTTGACTAAAATTCTTGGCTGTCATCGCATCCGAACAACTGCCTATCATCCTCAAGCAAATGGATTCATTGAACGTTTCCATAGGCAGTTGAAAGCTGCCATTAGAGCAACCAATGATCCAAAAAATTCGCACGATAATTTGCCTTGGATTCTTTTAGGGATGAGGTCTGCTTTGATGGAAGATTTCGGAGTAGCTCCTTCACTTGTTGTATGGACAAGCTTTGCGATTACCTGGAGAAATAATCGCATCAGACTCAAACCCTAATCGATCAATTACATCGAGTTTAGCAAAAGATATATAAAATTCAATTTCGAGAATACGTCCGTGTAGCTCAAGAATTCGACAACAAAAGAATATTTTTGTACCAAAAGAGTTGGACACATGTACTCATGTATTTGTTCGCGAAGAGGTAAAGAAACGTAGTTTTTGTCAACCATACTCCGAACCATACAAAATATTAGACCGAAATAAAAAATATTTTAGTATTCTTTTAAATGACAAAGAACGGTCAATATCAATTGATAGAATTAAACCAGCATTTATCCTTATATGTTTTATGAAGGCCGTAAAACAAGATATATTGGCCAGAAAAATGTAATTTTCAGAATTTAATACAATAGTATAATGAATTTAAAATTAGCGAAAGACGTGGTTATTAGAAAATGAATTATATACAATGTAAAATAAAGAATCTTTTCATAGGAATGTAAGCTAATAAATGCATACAATTCTTTTAAATGAAGGGAGAGTGATGTGGCGACCTCGTTAGAAATTCAAATTTGTCTTTCATCAAAATTTATCAGAATCTAGTACAATTACTAAGTTTGTCAAGTTGCCTAAATGTACTTCCGTTTAGATTCCATAAAACTCTATTATGTTCTAAGTATTCAGTAAAACGTACACTCGTTCACTCTCCTCTTATCCGCACATCGTGCAGGTCACGGCCAGGTATTCCATAACGTTACATCTAAATATTATAAATCTTGTTTCATTTGAATAAATTGAACATTCATCATTATTGTACTTGCATTTGTTTTTTTATCATACTTTTGCTAATGAAACAAGTATCTATCAACAAATTTTTCATTATTGTTACGGAATGTTTTATTTAAAATTTTTACCGTACAATTATTTATGACTAACAAGTAATTTCCGCTTAATTTTATTTTTCTACCGTCACATAAGTTTATTATTTCTTGGTTTTTTAAATTTTTACAGATTGTATTTTCGTCTATTTTTCTTATTACACTTTCTTTATTCTTTATTAATTTACAATTATTGTTTGTAATACAATTATTTAAAGGTTTAAGTTCATTTAAATGCAAAGTTTCTACATCATAATGGTATTTAGTTTCATTAATTTCAATGACAAATTGGTCTTTAAGGTCGATTTCCAGATTGTCTTCATTAGGCATTGCAATTATTACTTTATAATCAATTAATTTATAGGAGCCTGGAATTTCAATCGCAAGAACATTTGTATTACCGTCTTGTTTTAAGAGTCCTGTACGTACGTTTTTTAGTTTGTTAAAATCTAGTTTTGTTTCTTTGGTTTCGGTTGCAGTCAATAAACTAGGATGGATAATGCCGTGTCTGATCAGTCCTATGTTATCTATAAGTTGATTTAGTTTCTCCTTTAATATTTCTATTTTGAATATTTGATCCAATTTAAGCTGATGTTTAATAATATTCTTTTCGTTTTCGGTTGTTTCTTGATAAGTTTTAATTATCCTATTTCTGTTAGACCCGATAATATTCTCTAAATTTGTAATCGATTCATTTAGAAAGGAATTTATCTCAATTTGTTTGTTCAAATCAGTAATTTCTTCTTCTTGATGTTTATTAATTGTTTCTAAATTGACAGATATGATCTGCCGATTTTGATCACTCATTGTTCCAAAAAGAAATTTTTGCGCTGTGCCTATTAAGTTGATAAGGCATCTACGTTGTCTATCCCTGGGATTTATAGCGGATAATTTTGCGTGGAGATTTTCTAACTCATTTTTAATGAAAGAATCATTAATAATTCCTAATTTTTGCAAGTTTTCCTCAAATGTGTCTATTGTTGATTTAATCTCAATGTTTATGATCTGTTAAATAGTCCTAGTTATAGTTATTAATTCCGTTTGTCCCAAGTTTACCGATGTGTATCCGTTTTTTGTCTCGATTGGATTCAGTAAGAGTATCCCAAGGGCCGACTGACCGAATAAATAATGCTGATAATTATTGCAATTAGGATCTGTAAATTATTTAAAGAAGTTTCTCTCGTGAAAAATTAAATTCCTGATTTCTACTAATATACTCTGCAAATATGCAACTGAACACTCCGTAATCACTACTATTGTTTTGTCGTGGAATATTCTTTACATGTTCCTTAACAAATTTTGTTGTGTTTAAGGGCTGATTTAATTTATCAAGTGAGTCTTCGGCTATATAATTTTCTAAAGCAGACAAAGTAATAGAATTATCATGGCCTAGTGAATCATAGTATTTTATAGAATTATCCTTGAAATTTAGCACGGCTAAACACCGATGGTTCTTTTGAAAGTGTACTGAGAAAATAGGTTAACTCGCCTTGTCCATTTACGGACTGCATTATATCCGGCTTCCAATAAGCGTGGTAGGAAAAATTTATTCATAGCATAGGTCTTCGGCATGAGTTCAGAATTTTCTATTTCATTACGTTCGGCTATCAATCTTAGGTAAAAATTAATTATTTTATCATATAGCCAGTTTATTTTTTTCAGTGTTTGTATGTCGCCTCGAAACTAGAACTTCCTCTTTAGGTCCTTTCTGAATTGCGTTTTCTAAGATTAGTTTTTGGCCTTTATTGAAGCTTTCAACCTTTTCATTATTATTTGGCTTTTTTATAGCTGCAGGTTGACAAACGAAGTCTACTTCTTTACTTTGATCTGAATACTTTAATTCTTTTTTATGGGTTGTACTAAAATACAAAACCCTATTGCAATCACGACCTGTGTCCGTCTGTCCGTCCGTCCATCCGTGCGTCCGTCCGTCTGTATGTCACAGCACTTTTTATCCGAAACTATCGAGGCTACAGCCATGAAACTTTGTAGAAAGGTCAGAAGTGGTGACTTCTTGAAAGTTCAAGGGTCAAAAAAATTTTCAAAGGGGTTTAAGGGGGGTCTCCCCATATAGGGGGTGACCCCTCAAAAAAAATTATTCACCATGTGTGTCATTGGAAAGGTCTCAGTGAGATCCTTTCAAAACAAGTCTTAAAATTGCCTTATGAGTACCGAGGGGGGGCAGGGGAATGCGAAATGTACGAACTTTTTGCGTACCCCCCCCCTCGCGATTGGACACCTTCCAACCGAAAAATCTGAGAAAAATCATGAATGTAGGCCTTAATGAGTACAACAACAACAAATACAAGAGAAGTCGAAATTCCTTCAACTTTGTTAGTAATTGTATGATTTATCGATTTTATGTTTTCTAGAATAAAATCCAAACGGTACCCTTAAATTCAATAAAATGTAGTTAATAAGTAGATTTCAAGTCCGTAAAGGACTGCAGCGGTGGTCTGCTGCCTCGGCAGAAGAAGATGTAAGTATCCGCCGAGAATGCCCTTGTCTGGGGACGCGTGAATGCGCTGGCAGGCTAGCATTGCGGTGTCGTGGGTTCATTCCCCCAGCACAAGGGCCCACTACAAAAGAGTTTCGCATTCATGAATTTCTGGGGTCGAAAAAGCAAGACGACCGAAGTCGCAAAAATTGTAGGCAACCATACCGAGAGACAATGACTTGTTCAGAGAACAAGCGAAACAAGTAAAAATGGGCGGAATTAGGGTAACTTCGTCTTTACCCGAAGAAGCTCATGACCCACAAATGAGAGAGGGGCAACCGGGTGGTGATAGAGCCCCCGCGCACCCGACCAACCGGATCAAAATCCATGAATGTTGTAGTGGCCAGGTATTCCTCTTCTGAGTGGAAAACTCATACAACTTAACTTGCATGAGCCTTCCCATCAGAAGAGAAGTACCCCGGTGACCAATTTATGCCATAGAATTATGCAATTCGATTACATAACCCTATGTCATAAAGAGGCACCATGCTCGGGCCACTCAACCCGCGAAGCCAGCTGAAACGAAAAGAGGTTAATATGTACCCGGCGGCTGGCTCATGTTTGGTGGTGTGAGCCTGCCACCGTACCGGGTCCTATACCCGGTCAAATTCGACTGAATGGAAAGACCGAACATTTTCCTTTAACTAAACATATTTTATTTTAATCGGCTCCTTTATATTTACAAAAATTATTTTGAGTAGTTTTAAAGAAAAGAAATCTCAACGTATATTTATTAGGTTTTTTGAAAATTCACATCTGAGTCTTTGTCAATGAGCGATTATCATGAAAAATCATATGCGATTATAGTTAAATAAATAACTATTGTAGAAATTAGAAAATATTTTTTTCAAGGATGGTTCAATCCATTTTAACTGCTTTATAACAGTGAATTTACTATTCGAGAAATTAATCCCGGTAATAAACCGCTAACTTGTTCATAACAAGATTCTGTAGAAAGATTTAATTGTAGTTAGGGAACGAATAAACAAGTGATTTAAGGTACTAAAACTAATGTGTGCATATATATCAATCAAGTTTCTTTTCTTTTTTTTTGGCCACCTAAATGTTGTGTTTTGGGTCTTTGCTAGCGTTTTTTCTTCCTATCTAAATTAACGTGTGTATAACGGAAAAAAATCACTTAAATCACTCGCATATTCATCAGTTGAACTACAAATGTAAGAATTCTTAAAATTTACTTCATGCTGTCACTTGCAATCTAATATTAAACATGTCTTTATCATTATTCTATCAATGAAGTTTATATGACGCAATTAGAAATGGTTGTTCTTTCTTGGATCCATAGCATATTTGTAAGTATGCAGGAACCTTCCCTACCAATTTGATTTATGTGTCATATATTCCTTCTAAGCAGTTAAAATTCGCAAAAAAGAAACATACCTCTCGTTTCATCATCAATCAGTCTATAATCGATATGAGTTTCAGCAATTTGCCAAAAACTCCAAGAAATCATATAAAATCTAAATCCCAAAACAAAAGTCAAAATCCAACTTAGGAGCTCTCTAAGAATCATACTTTGAATGTCTTTTCGTGATAATGCCGATGATGAGAATGTGATGAACCATATGATAATGTATCATTTGAACATTTTTGATGTCGTTTAAAGTTCTGCGCTTGATGGTAGAGTATTCAACTCCGCTTCCTTTTCCAATATTATAATTTCGATTCGAGCTTGAGCTGTTCCAATTGAACGTGCTTGAGTGCTGTGACACGATTACGAACTTTTTCGGGCAACATTTTCACCATTTCTTGTAGAAAGTGACGTTGCATCGGGCCGGACATGACGGCCGGGCTGTTTAGAAATTGTGGGGGAAAAGGGAGTTGATCGATGTGAACAACACTAGTTCCAATATCTAGGGTACCCTTTTTTTATGTGCCGTTTTCATTTTGACAGCACCTCGATTGTAGGTGCTAGTTGCTCTGCAAGGGTGAAACTTCGCACTACCCGAGGATTGACACACAGCACTTCGCCCATTATACTTAGTCTTTCTAAAAGCACCATTTTACGTTGCGTCATTATACTCACATTATGATTTAGCCAACATATCAAAAAAACTGAAAACTACTCTTCAAGATCTTAATACGAGTATATTGAAAATATCTTTCGCTTTGTATTCCGAACAGCTAGACACAATCCGAAATCCTAGCAAGCACCGTCCGTCTTTCCGTTCGATAATCGACTGAACGACACACACATACACGGCCGAGTGACCGTTCCTCCTAACGGATCGCGTACAGGGCGACTTCCTGCTTCCCAAAGACGATTCGAGGATTACGAATTCGCGTCCAATTCCGGTGAAAATCTCGATTTTCCACACAAAACTTAAACGAGTCGCGATTATGCAAAATATTTCATGTATCACACTCAAACTTCGATATTTCTCACTTAGTCTTTCAACAATTCTCACGCAATTGCTGTTCACTGTCTTGTCTTCCCCTTTGAAAAATCTACCAGCTGAGCTAACTTACTCGCTCAAGCCCTGTACTTCGACTCCTCGCGTCCACGCTCGTTGGCAATTCCAAGCAGACTACCCCCAAATGTCTCGCGGCAGGTTCTCAGCTCAAGACGATGATCGCGACGAGCATCATTGCTGTGTAGGATGCAATAGCATACCATGACTCTCTAGATCTGGATGCTGTTGATGTTGTTGTAGCTGTTGTATTGGATCGAACATTGTCATTATGTGATCAATACAAACTGCACACAAATGTATAGACGGAGGTTGTGATGCTCAAATGGTACGTGCGACACGCCTGAATGTTAATGTGCATCCGCGGATGGGAAGCATGGAACAGCAAGTTGCGTTGAGTCGCTTGTTCACTGATAAGAGTTGTTACTAGCAATTCGCTGAGTGTAAATGTATATTTTGTATGTCTAGGATTACGATGAGCGGAATGCGAGAAAGTGTATTTTACATACTATCAAGTAGTAGATCTGGTCTATATTATGCAGGAATTTTCTTTAACCCTTTGCCTGTGCTGAATTCGGATCGAGCATTTTTATTTATATTGAATATATAAAATATATAAATTTGGCATAAAAATAAAATTTAAATTTTATATAAAATTATTAAATAATTTAAATATAAAATAATAAATTTAACAAACTGCTCTATTACTACAAAAATTTAGCAAACGGATGACTATTTATAAGATCGATCTTTTCTGAAAGTTTCATAAAGATCGAATAGTATTTACCGAAGTTATAGCGATTTGAATTTTCCTGTATTACTATGGAACAATATGCCCTGTATTACTATGAAAGCTTATGGCTATGGAGCCATATGCGCTTTCTACAGACTTAGACACTACAGCTTTGCTGGGATTAGCATGAAAATTTCAGGAATGAAAGGTATCATGAAGATGAGTGCATACTATTGAAGCAAGTCGAAGAGGTAGGAGACAGCTCCTAGCAAAAGGGCTTTGTAATCATTTTAGGATTCGAAAAAAGAGACCATCAATCGATGATTACAGTACAGAGGAGTGGCCCCTGGAAAAAAATTTCATGAAAGGTAGCCAATATGCGTATCAACTGAAAGTTCTCTATGAGAGCTTTTCAAAACAGTTCTTAAACTGACAGTTTTTGCACCATTGGGGGCAGAGGGGGGGGAAATACATGAAAAATGTGTTTCCTCCCTCGCGAATGGACACCCGTGATCTAAAAAATCTTCAGAAGTCAAAATTCTTTCAACTTTGTTAATAATAGTATGATCCTCGAATTTCACATTTTTTCCAATAAAATCGTCTTTGACATGTTTCTTGATTTTATTCGTTGCTGGTTACTGCATTTTGTAAGTTGAGTACAAAACCCTTCTGACATGAGCATAGGTCTGTTTACCCAGCTGGTTTTATATTTGTTGGGTGGATGTTATCTAACTTTGACTTTCTATATTTCGGGAGATGCTTAAGTCTTGCGGCTTTATAGTTTCTTATAAATCCTGTAGTGCAAGTTTCCTCATAATCTTCTCTAGTTTCATTTAATTTATCCAAATATTTGTTTTTCGCTTCTTCGATATTTGTTTTTATTTTCTCTAAATTAACTTGGCCATGTTGTACTTCTTTAGGGGTGCATTTAATAGTTGAGTGATATCTTTCGTTATACTTTCTTATTGCTCATTGAATGGTATTCCTCACTAAAATTTTTGTTTTGTCAATGGTTAGAGTTCTGAATTTTTCTAATATAGTATTATGTAGCCTTTCAAGAACGGCTATTCCCGTACGCCTATGAGGTTTCGTTAAATGCAAAGTAATGTGTTCGGATTTTTAAAAAGTCTTTTACTAAAACTCCACTGAACTCATTTTCTTTGGTTTCCCAATTTTGGCAAAGTGATCCTCTAGTTTTTCTATGATTGTAATGTGATTTCTATCAGGGAGGTGATAAGCTCCCGCAAATTTGGAAAATTTATCGATAACTGTCAAGAAACTATTCTTCATTATTATAAATATGTCTACGTGTATAATATCATTAATATTGGATGGAGTCTCAGTGAGTTTGAATTTTGGCTTAATGGGATGCATGTCGTACTTCACTCCTTGGCAAACTTCGCACTGGCTTATCACAATGGTTATTATTACTAAGAGTTTTGGAAAATATATTTTATTCTTAAGTGTAGCGTAAGATTCTTGTATTCCGGAGTGAATACAGTGGACCCTCGTTATAACGCTGCTCGCTATAACGCGCCCTCGGTTATAGCGCGGGTGATCTTCACCGCCCACCCAAAAACAGATTGTCCACGATAAGTTCCAACATTTTTATGCAGGTCTCTGTTGCATTAGTGAGTATAGCATTTTATTGTTACTGTCCGGCGAACTGATTGTTTACATAAAGTTCAAACGTGTTTATACAAATCCGTGTGCATTTCATTGGCATCGCGTATTGAATAATTGTGTATGTATTGAGTTTGTACAATTGTGTATGTTCAAATATTGTTTAATTATTATAGGCATGATGAATAAAAGAAAAGCCTACAGTGTCAAAGAAAAGCTTGACATCATCGCCAAAGTCAAGAGCGGAGTTTCTAAAGCAAATATTAGAAGAGAATACGGGATACCTGAGGGCACTGTGAGGGGTTAGATAGCAGACGAGAAAAAACTTAATTTATTTGTTGATAAGCTTGACCAAGATGCTGGTCTTACTCTAAAGAAGACAAGACTTGGACCAAATCAAAATGTGGACGATTGCCTCTATGAATGGTTTGTGCAAAAAAGAAGTGAAGGTATTCCCGTTTCTGGAACTGCTTTGAAGTAGCAAGCTGAAAAATTGCATGCAAGCTTAAAAGCAGAAGGAGATTTTAAGGCTTCTGACGGTTGGTTGTGGCGTTAGCAAAAACGACATGGTGTCTATTAAATTTCTATTTCTGGAGAAGCAAAGTCTAGTGATATTGAAGGCGCGGCAGAATTTTCCAAGCAGTTTGTAATTTCTACTAAGGAAGAAGGGTATTCTGATGTACAAGTTTATAACTGTGATGAGACTGCGTTATACTACAGAATGTTGCCAAATAAAACATTAGATCTTAAAAGTAACCCACAAAAAGAAGGATTAAAATTAAGCAAGGAAAGGATAACAGTTTTATTTTGTGTAAATAAAGCTGGTAGTCATAAATTAATGCCACGATGTTTTAAGTCAATCAACATGAAATATCTGCCGGTTGTTTATAAGAACAGCACAAAGGCCTGGATGACTTCGAATATATTTCATGACTGGTTTCATAACTCCTTTGTTCCTTCTGTCCAAAAATTTCTGAGAGAATTGAGACTAGATCCAAAAGCGTTGCTTCTCTTAGATAATTGTCCAGCTCATCCACCTGCTGATAATCTTGTGTCTGACGATAGAAAGATAAAAGTAATGTTTTTTCCAAAAAATACAACAGCTCTTATACAACCCTTAGATCAGGGCATTATTAGTGCCTTCAAAACAAATTACAGGACAGAAATGATGAAGTCTTTATCAGCATCAGACATTGAAGCTACCACGTGTCGTACAGTATTGGATTAGCCTGGCAGGCAATCACATCGGAGACAATTCGAAATTGTTGGAAAAAATTAAATGAATCTAATAATGAAGCTGATTTTAAACAGTCCATAACACATTCAGATTCGTCTTCAGATCATATCTTCACTGAGGCTGAAATTTACCGTATCCGGGAAATATTGAATGAACCGGAAATTACTCATGATTCTTTGACTGATTGGTTAGATGTGGACGCTAAAGAAGATATTTGTCAGAATATGACTGACGAAATGATCATCGATTCCGTTTGTGGTTATGAAGATTGTCAAGAAGGAATAGGTGAAGAAGAAATCGTCAGTGGGATAGCTGATTTACCACCAACAACCAAAGAAGCAATAAATGCCATGGAAACTGTAATAAGATGGGCTGAATTGCAAGAAAATGTTAGCAGTGTCAGATTGTTGCAATTAGCATCTTTCAAAAAACAGATGCTGCAGAACTTATCAACAACCAAACAAACGAAAATTACTCAATTTTTTAAGTGATGAATTTAAATAATGTCGGTAAAATTATCTCGAAAATGTTTTTATTTTCAAGCGTAACTTATGTATATAAATAAACTGATACATGCATATGTATATGTGCTTATTAAGATGTATCATTATGTTATATGAATTACAATAAGACAATAAATACGCAAATGGTTTTGTTATTAAAATGTGAAGCTTATGAGATGTTTCATTATGCAGCTATGCAAATCGTTCCGAGTAAATTTATTTTGGTACTACCGTGCCGCTCGTTATAACGCAGTTCTCCTTATAACGCGGGTGTTGTGTGCCGCCCGATATGCGCGTTATAACGAGGGTCCACTGTACTTTCTTTTACATGGTAAAATGATACTTGTTTAACAGCTTCAGTTTCTGTAGCGATATCTTTTGTGCGCAATGAGCATCTGAAACCCCTTATTTTGCTGTCATTAGAAAAAAGTTCTCGAATTTTTTGTTGTACAATATTATATTTATGATCATCCAATTCTTCGTAAATCCCTACTTTACCCTTTTTCACATATGTTTTAAGGATATCGCTTAAATTTTCAAAGTCGTGTTCTGATATGTATATTATTCTTTTGCCGTGAATATTTTCCAACTCAACTGTTTTGTTATTTGTTAAAATAAATTGCGCTTTATATTTATTTACTATCTAATTTTTTATAGGGATGTGATCCAAGAGTTCAGAGTGAATTGTAGCCAAATCTGAACATTCGCCGTTTTCCATATTGAAAATTCCCAGATACGAATATGAATGTACTTCATTACGGTATTTTTGTGAATCGTCCTCATTGGTTTGTTGGTGTTTGATTCTACTAAGGAAATCAGCTACTCGGTTTTCCATTCCTTTTAAGTATTCTATGTCGAATTGATACTCACCCAATTTTAATAGCCAACGCTGATGACGTGGAGATAAATCTTTTCCTTTGTATTTTGTTTGCAACTATTTTATAGGCTGATGGTCCGTGAAAATGAAGAACTTGTTCCCATATAAATAAGGCCTGAAATAATTAACGGACACATGATAGCCAAGAACTCCTTATCAATCACTGAGTAGTTTTGTTCGTGGCAGTTTAAGGTACGTGACGCAAAATAAACAGAGTGTCCGTTTTGCGATAGGACCGCGCCTATTGCATATTTGAACGCATCTGTTGTTAATGGAATTGTCTGTCAAACTCGGGAAATCGAAGAACAGTGTTTGAACTGATCAATGTTTTCAATTTTTCAAAGCCATCTATGTAGTTAGGGTCTTTAGTGTTAATTTTAACATCCTTCTTAAGGATTTTATTAGATGCTGAACAACTTTTGCATAGTCCCAGATAAACTTTCTATAATACCCTGTTGCTCCTAAGAAACTTCTTAGATCTTTTTCTGTTTTCGGAAGCTGCAATTTTTGAATTGCAAGGATTTTTCTGGGTTGGGTTTAACGCCTTCAGGAGTGACAATATGCCCTAAAAATGAGGTTTCTTTTTGCATGAACGAACATTTGTCGACTTGAACTTTAAGTTGATGTTTTTCTAGAGTTTTAAATATTTGGGTTAAAGATTTGATGTGTTCTTCTGGAGATGTAGTAAATATGAGTACATCATCAAGATAAACTACGCAACTTTTGTTGATGTAGGCACGGAGGACATCGTTCATCAAACGCTGAAATGTTGCCGGAGCACGTACAAGCCATGCGGTGTTACAAATGCTGTTTTGTGACGGTCTTCCTTACTCACCGATATTTGGTGATACCCCTCGGTCAGGTCAATGGTTGAAAAGTATTGTGCCCTTTCTAATTTGTCTAAAATTGATTCAATGTTTGGGAGGGGGAATTTATCGTCAACCGTTATTTCATTAAGTCTTCGGTTGTCTATTACTAGCCGATACTTTTTCACACCTGTACTGTCTAATTTTTTGGGAGCCGCAATCAATGGACTGGAATACCTAGAATTACTTTTCTGTACGATACCCTGTCCTTCCACTTCCGCGATCTGTTTACGGACCTCATCTTCATGTTAAGGCGGTTATCGATACAACTTTGCATTGATTTGCTGGTCCGTAATAGTTTTTTTTATGTTCGATTGTTGGGGTACTCGTTAGTTTATCCTCCTCTTTGAAAAATATACCCTCAAACTTTTTAAGAACTTTGGATAACTCTCCTCTTTCTTCAGAATTTAAATGATCTAATTTTAAACGATTAAGAAAATCTGTTTCTAAATTATTTATTTATTTAACCCAAAAATTTACATAGAATACAGGAATTTTACGTAAATCTCTCAGAGATAATTAATATACCTGTTTGTGGGTTTGATTTGGACTTAAAACTATCTTAAAATAAAATCTAAATTCAATATTAAAAATATACTAGAAGAGAATAACAAGTGTAACATCCAATATTTTGAATAACGAATAAAGTTAATTTTTTTTTTCTTGATGATCAAGAAAAATTTACAATACATTATAATGTTCTTGTTATAAATTTGATGCAATCCACTTTTTCAATTTTCTTTTCATTAAAGTTTCGTTAGATATGACTTTTAATTCGTTAGGAATTTTATGATAACTACTCTTAATACTGTTTTGAATCTCTTCGGAACTTGTATACTTTTATTTCTAGTAATGCTATTTATATATGAAAATTTTTCTTTGAGATCATTATAGTGATACTTTAATGATTCAAAGCAGAAAAGTTGCTCTAAATTCAAAGGTTTGTTGGCATTAAATTTATTACTATGAATCATTTTTAGAAGTTTGTGCTGACGATTTTGTAAAAATTGTAAGCGGTTAGAGTATGCTCCACCCCACGCAATTAATACATAATTTACTATTTTTTTTTTCCTTCTACCTAACCTACGTTAGACGTGTATTGGCTATGGCTTAAGAGCACAAGCCACCGATGTATCGATTAATGTCCTCAAGGGACTTATAGCCCAGTCATATTAGGTAAAAAAAGGGGTCAACCTCGGAATGAAAGATAATAAGCTGCAAATTGGTATGAACCTTTGTTTTGTCATTCTAAATGTCGTCTCAAAAGTCTAAATCGTTATCGTGTTCGCGTCTCAAGATATTCAAAAATCGGTTTTTCGCGAATATCTGGCTTCCTATCGGTTAAATGAGATTTGCATTTATTATAAAAGTTGTAGGCTATAAAATTCCCTACAACTTTTGTTTAAACTTTTTTTTCATACGACCAACCGTTTTGAAGGTAGAGCGCGAAGAGTGCACATCGTAGAGTCATATACGGCCTAATGCAAGGTCAAGCGTGAGTTATGGTTATCAGTACGTTATAAAGTCAATTATTTACTTGGAAATTATAATTATTAAACAATGCCTATTATTTATGTACTAACTATTAATTATTTATATTTAATTAAAGTAAGTAACTTGATTATTTATATATAATTATTCATATTTAACTATTTGACAAAACAAAGGTTCATACCAATTTGCAGCTTATTATCTTTCATTCCGAGGTTGACCCCTTTTTTTACCTAATATGACTGGGCTATACAACTTTTCAAAAACTTTGGTGAAAGTTGGAGCCGAATTGCGACCTCTAACGTGGTCAACAATCTCGTTATATACATACACACATATACAGATATATCCATATATATGCATATATATATACATATGTGTATATATATATATATATACATATATATATATATATATATATATATATATATATATATATATATATATATATATATGTGGGAAACGAGCTGTGCTGGCAACCCGGAACGAGTGGCCTGCTAGACGACACAGACGAGATAACGGGTGATTGAACAACTGGTTAGCGAGCACAAAACACATAGCAGACGGATGTTGAAGAGGATTCGTATCGAAGACGTCGTGAGAGGCAGTTTAGCAGAGAGCCGTTCCCATCATTCTTCAATTCATATTGTTTTCATTTACAAGTCCGCATCACTATATTAAATAAATATCTTTTATCGAATCAACATCATCGTTATTATTACAATCCCACAGTTTTGGGGGCTCAACCAGGATTGGATAATTGAGTGATCGGATACTTGATTAATCGGATTCATCAAACTGGGATTTTTATATAGTGCTTTGATATTCAGTGTAAATTCAGTGACAATAGAAATTGAAAAGTGCAGTGAACATGTCGAGTAGGAAGTTAACACTTGGTGACTTAGTGTGGGATAGTTTGACCCATCAGCGAACGAAAGCGTCTAGTATAGCTGTGCTGCATAAAGTCGTGTTCGAGAGAGATGACGGTAGAAAAAATCGTAGACAATTACGCGAGTTCGGTGGGTTTGAATATAAAGGCGAAGACAGTGAAGAATTTGAAAACAAAAGAAAGTACATTTGTGATAATTTCGACAAAGTACAGTTAGAAACAGTAAGTGAAATTTTATCGATAAATGTGAAACAGAAAACAAAAGAACAGTTAGCCGTCCAGTTGTGTCGATGTTTGAACGATCTCGAGGTCTTGGAAATGGAAATCGATGAAGGGCGCGAGATCGAGGACCGAAATGTGCAAGCAAGTAGTGAAAGCGACGACAACACCAGCAAACGATCGCAAGGAGTAAGGGAGGAGCAGAGGAGTCGAGCTGATGCCGAACATGAGGAACTGTTGTTGCTGCGAAAACTAATGAGCATCAAACAACTGCGCATAAACGACGAATCGGAGTCCGATGACGAATTGAGCGATCCTCGTCATTCGAGAACAAGCGCGAACAAAAAACGTTGCTTGAAAAAGTACCATAAAATGGCGAATGTAAGCGAGAACGACGAGAATGAAAAATCAAATGGCGCGTGGGCTGATGGTGACCGTAGGACGGGCACTATGACAAAGTGCAGTTTTTCGTTTCGAGACGTTGAAGATACAATTCGTACATTTGATGGTAGTGGACACTACCTTATTGAGAATTGGATTGCAGATTTCGAAGAAATCGCTGACATGTTTGTTTGGAACGAGCTTGAAAAATTTGTGTTTGCTAAAAAATCGCTTCGTGGCGATGCCAAAACATTAGTACAAGCTGAAAGAGGAGTGCGGTCCTGGATTGAACTACGAAGATTGCTGCAAAAGGAGTTTTCGATGAAAATTAGTGGTGCCAAACTACATCGGGTGTTGAGAGAACGAAAGAAGGAGAATTCCGAGTCGATGATGGAATATGTGTTAGCAATGCAGGAGATGGCCGCTCGTGGTAATATAGATGAAGCGTCGCTGATCGAGTACATAGTCGAAGGAATACGAGACACCGAAATTAACAAAATGATGCTGTATGGAGCTGAAGACATAAAGCAGTTGAAGAAAAAGCTGAAGATTTACGAGGACATAAAAGAGAAGGCAATAGCCGTAGCCGATAGCCGATCCAGAGTTGTAGCTGAGAGCCGATCAAGAGTTGTAGCTGAGAGCCGATCAAGAGCCGATACCATTGAGCTGAATAGCACAAAGCTGAACAGCGGAGCTGGTTTTGCAGTAAATAAAAAATATTGTTTTAATTGTGGGTCTGCTGATCACATAAGAGCTGCGTGCACTTTCCCTACAAAGTGCTTCAAGTGTCGTGAGTCTGGACACATGTCCAAGGAGTGTCCGTTAAGCCAAACCCCTAAAGTGTTGAACGTTGCTGAAGTTAAGTCCATTGATAATTCGCCGATGTTGAAAAATGTGTCAATTGGAGGAGTTTCAGTAAGAGGACTTATTGACACGGGCAGTGATGTGAATCTAATCAAGGAAACTGTGCTGCATACATTACCGAATATTCAAATTCAATCAGCTGTTCGTTCATTTCTTGGATTCGGAGGAGTTTCCGTTGCTGCGGAAGGAAAGTTTCTGGCCGATGCCGTGGTAGATGAAATTAAAATGTCATTATGGTTTTACGTCGTGCCAGATGGGGCCATGAGTGTTGATTGCGTGCTGGGCCGTGGAATTGCTGCCGTTGCTGATATAATCATTAAGAGGGACAGTGTTGAATTGAAAAACTGTTGTGCTGAAGACGAAGCTGTTATTATGTCCATTGCAACATTAGAAGACGATGGTTTGCCGCTAGAAGTAGTACCGTCTAAATATCAAAACGAGGTGCAAGAATTAATCGAATCATACAAGCCGCAGGTCGTAGTGGAACCACCGTTTAAGATGCATATCGAGTTGAAAGAAAAAATGCCAGTCGTGCATCGGGCTAGTCGACTAGATTTTGTTGAGCAAGAGGCACTCAGGTCGCAGATTTCTCAATGGCTGATGGATGGAGTTATTCGACGATCAACGTCGCCATATGCTAGTAGAGTAGTCATCGTAAGAAAGAAAGATGGTACGCCGCGAGTTTGCGTCGACTACAGAGATCTGAATAAGAAGGTCATTAGAGAAATTTTCCCGACTCCATTGATAGAGGACGTCATCGACAAGCTGCAAGGCGCACGCGTGTTTACAACAATAGACCTAGAAAACGGATTCTTTCATGTAGCAGTCGATGAATCGAGTATTGGATATACGGGATTTATCACCAACGAGGGGCATTTTGAGTTCATGTACGCGCCGTTCGGATTTTGTAACTCGCCAGCTGTGTTTTTGCGTTTCATTAACTTTATTTTCAACCCGCTGATTCACGAGGGGATCGTGTTAACATATATGGATGACGTGATAGTGCTGGCCAAGGATGAAAGAGAGGGCGTACAGCGCTTGAAGTACGTATTGGAAGTGTGCATGAAGCACGGGCTTCGGATTAAATGGAAAAAGTGTCGATTCTTGCAGCGGCAGATTGACTTTTTGGGACACCGTATAGCAGACGGAACCGTCAAGCCAAGCGAGCAGGTTGTCCGCGCTGTAACAAAATTTCCATTGCCACAAAATATTAAAGCTGTACAGTCCTTCCTGGGATTAACCGGGTACCTGAGAAAATTCATATTAAATTATGCAATGATTGCTCGTCCATTGTCAAACCTTTTAAGGAAAGAAGTGCAATTTCGCATGGAGTCATCGCAAATAGATGCAGTAACAAAGTTGAAAGCTGCTATTACTAGTTGCCCAGTTTTACAAATTTATCGACGAGGAGCAGAAACAGAGCTGCATACGGACGCTTCAGCTAGAGGATTTGGAGCTGTGTTGTTCCAGCGAAGCGAAGATCAACAGTTGCACCCTGTTTACTATTATAGCAGCAAAACCACTAGTGCTGACGAGAGTGCTCATAGTTACTATTTGGAAGTTAAGGCCGTCTATTTGGCTTTCAGGAAACTTAGACACTATCTGTTGGGAATCCATTTTAAGCTGGTCACTGATTGCAGTGCTTTTAGACAGACAATAGAAAAGAAGGAGTTGCCACTAGCAGCCTCGAGATGGGTAATGTTTATTCAAGATTTTGACTTTGAAGTGGAGCATCGAGCTGGAAGTCGCCTCCCGCACGCTGATGCATTAAGCCGATTTCCCACGATGATATATTTGATGCGAGATGAATTTATAGTCAGGTTAGAGCGAGCGCAAGCGAAGGATCCGCATATCGAAGCTATTAGAAAAGTGCTGGAATCCAATCCTAATTACGATGGCTATGTGTTAAAAGGATCGTTGCTGTTCAAAGGAGTTGCCGGAAGAGAGCTGTTATGTATACCAAGAGCGATGGAATCAGAAGTCATTCGAACCGTGCACGAACGGAGTCATTTTGGCGTACGAAAGACGATATTCCAAATTGAGAACGAATACTACATCTTGAGTTTGAAGAAGAAGGTGGAGAGTTGCATTCAAAACTGTGTGCGGTGCATCCTAGCAAGTCGCAAAGCCGGAAAGCAAGAGGGGTTGCTGCATTGTCTAGAAAAGGGTGATCAACCATTGGACACTCTTCACGTGGATCACTTGGGGCCGATGGATGCCACCAGTAAGTCATACCGCTATATTTTTGTTGTTGTGGATGCTTTCTCGAAATACACTTGGCTGTTTCCGACGAAAACGTTGTCTACCGATGAAGTCTTGAGGAAGTTCGCCGAGATCCAGAGAAGCTTTGGAAACCCGAGACGGTTAATCAGTGATCATGGAGCTGCCTTTACGTCCGCAGCTTTTAAGGAGTTCTGTGACCAGGAAAACATACATCATGTGATAACAACTACAGGAGTGCCGCGTGGAAATGGGCAGGTTGAACGAGTCAACGCCAATATAGTGCAAGCTTTGAAGAAGCTGGCTATCGAGCATCCTGAGAAATGGTTCAAGTATGTGGACCGTTTGCAATTCGCGCTGAATACGAGTTTCCATAGAGCTACAAAAACTACGCCGTTCGAGCTACTCTTTGGGGTACGAGGCAGGGGTGCAGAGCATACTGAAATTCGACAGATGATAGAGGAACTACACGTGCAACATTTTAATGCCGAGAGAGACCAGAGACGAATCGAAGCCAGAGAACACACCCAGAAAATTCAAGAGGAGAACCGCCAGCAATACAATAAGAGACGTAAGCCGGAAAACATCTATAAGGTGGGAGACCTTGTCGCTATCAAAAGAACGCAGCTTGTTGTTGGAAGAAAGCTAGCCAGTGAGTTTTTGGGTCCGTACGAGGTTACGAAGGTGAAAAGAAATGGGCGATACGATGTTGTCAAAGCCAGTGCCAGTGCCGAGGGTCCGAAGATAACTAGTACAAGTGCTGACTACATGAAACCGTGGCGCCGTTATGCCGACTATGAAGACGAAGGTTCTTCATCCGAGACGGATGAAGTTCAGGATGGCCGAATGTGGGAAACGAGCTGTGCTGGCAACCCGGAACGAGTGGCCTGCTAGACGACACAGACGAGATAACGGGTGATTGAACAACTGGTTAGCGAGCACAAAACACATAGCAGACGGATGTTGAAGAGGATTCGTATCGAAGACGTCGTGAGAGGCAGTTTAGCAGAGAGCCGTTCCCATCATTCTTCAATTCATATTGTTTTCATTTACAAGTCCGCATCACTATATTAAATAAATATCTTTTATCGAATCAACATCATCGTTATTATTACAATCCCACATATATATATATATATATCTATATATATACACATATGTATATATATATGCATATATATGGATATATCTGTATATGTGTGTATGTATATAACGAGATTGTTGACCACGTTAGAGGTCGCAATTCGGCTCCAACTTTCACCAAAGTTTTTGAAAAGTTGTATAGCCCAGTCATATTAGGTAAAAAAAGGGGTCAACCTCGGAATGAAAGATAATAAGCTGCAAATTGGTATGAACCTTTGTTTTGTCAAATAGTTAAATATGAATAATTATATATAAATAATCAAGTTACTTACTTTAATTAAATATAAATAATTAATAGTTAGTACATAAATAATAGGCATTGTTTAATAATTATAATTTCCAAGTAAATAATTGACTTTATAACGTACTGATAACCATAACTCACGCTTGACCTTGCATTAGGCCGTATATGACTCTACGATGTGCACTCTTCGCGCTCTACCTTCAAAACGGTTGGTCGTATGAAAAAAAAGTTTAAACAAAAGTTGTAGGGAATTTTATAGCCTACAACTTTTATAATAAATGCAAATCTCATTTAACCGATAGGAAGCCAGATATTCGCGAAAAACCGATTTTTGTGACCTTTGACCTTGAATATCTTGAGACGCGAACACGATAACGATTGTGACTTTTGAGACAACATTTAGAATGACAAAACAAAGGTTCATACCAATTTGCAGCTTATTATCTTTCATTCCGAGGTGAAAGCCCTAATATGACTGGGCTATTATGGTAATATAGTGTTTTTTTTCCAGTTTTTCTTTTTTGGTTTTGTGATTTTACTGTGTTAGTGTGTTAGTATCCGTGTGGAATGGTTAGTAGATTATTGGATTGAGTGTTTTTCTTGGAAGGTTAAAAGTTCGTTTTTTAGAATTGAGAGGACTACTCGCGTGAAGTTATATTTCTAAGTTTGCTTCTTCAAGAAAGGCGATTAATTGAGTCAGTGCTTTCTCGTTGTTTTTATTAAAAAATTTTGCTATTGGATAGTTATTTTGAAAGATTTCATACTTGTTCCTTAGAGTTTCAAAGTGTTCACAGTTTAGAATTCTATGTTCAAGATCGTCTGTTATGTCGCACCACTTACATCCTTGAGATGTAACTATTTTTGCTTTTTTTTATCTTTTATGATTGTAGGCTCGGTTGAGTAGGATTCTATTTATTTGTTTTTGGGTGTTGCTGCTTGGTGTGAAATCATGGAACCATGGTTTGGTTCTGTAAATGAGGTCTGTTTGTAGCCAAGGGCTGTACGCTAGGTTTTTGATGTTTTTTCGGTAGTATTCATACCATTCTTTGTTAATGGAGTCGTTAATTTTTTTTGATAGAGTCGTCCCATTCCAGAAATGAGTCGACCTCTTCGCCTTCTATTGTGGCCAGTTTAGCTGCTTTGTCAACCAATTCGAAGCTGTGAAATTTTTCCACTTTCGGTATTCAGTATAGTAATAGCAGTGCGTTGGGTCTATTGTTGATTGTTTTTCTGAGTTTTTCTGTAATGAGTTTGTGGTTTGTGTTGTTTATGATCTCGTTTATTGTGTTTTTGGAGTCAGTGAAAATGGCTATGGTGTTGGTGGGTTCAGCATCCGCGTTGTTTACAGCTTCCTGGACTGCATTTAGCTCTGCATTTGCTGCTGTAGAGTCTGTGTTCAGGCAGTATTTAAGTGTCTTTTTGGAGTTATAGCAGTGTATGGCAAAACCAGTGCCTAGTCTGTTTTTTGCTGCATCCGTGAAATATATCTTAGGTTGGTTACCAGTGAGATTATGTAGTACTGCTTCAATCGACATGTTGAAGTTTTCGTAGTTTATTTTCTTGAGGTTGTTGAGGATATTGTGCATGAAACTATTAGTTTGAAATTTTATGTTGTGTGGTTTTGGTAGTGCAGAGCCCACACAGGTGTTGTTGAAGATGTCGACGTGTTTTTTTGTAAACTGTGGCATAGTTCGAGTTTTTTTGGTTTTCCGATATCATTTCTTTGAAGTCTTGGCGGAATAGGTTTTTTCCTATTTCTTTGGCGAGGAGTTGCTCAGCTCTTAGTCTAGCTGGTAATTCTTTAGCTAGAGCAAGCGCTAGTATATTTGGCGCGGTTGTAGGTACCCCGAGACATAGTTTTATGGCTTTGGCTTTCAGGCTGTCTATTTTGTTTAGAAAATAATTTGGAGCCTGAACAATGTTTGTTAGATTGCTTTCTATTACCGGTCTTATTAGAGACTTAAAGATGTTTAATGCCTTTTTGGGATTACGGCCATGTTTGGGGGAGCTGATCTTGAACGTTATTGTAATGTATTAATTATAATGGTTCTGGCAACCCTAGTTAAATCTGACATTCCATTCCATGTATTCTAATTCAATCTTTCTTCTTGTGCAAGTGACAGCTGAATTTAGTCATTCCTTAGTAAGGACTAATTTTTGTGATTGAACACGAGTATCAAAATGCGTGCCTTTTTATTTAATACACAACAATTGAATGGCGACGAGGATTTTAAATTGTAAACTAATTGAAATAAGTGCATAATAACAATAACGCCTTCAAATTTATAAAGTGCGTGCATTGCATTAAAAACAGGTGGTCGTGATCGTGTTTAACCTCAAATCAACATGGAGGCTCAAGTACAGCAATTGCTACAAGCAATAAACGCCATGACTACAGCAATGCAACAACAACAGCAGCAGCAAAATCAACAAGCGAGCAGCACCAGCATCAACATAATAACAAACTTCGACTCATTCGACCCTAAAAAAGAATCATTTCGAATGTATAAAGAGCGTCTCGAAATTCATCTTCAAATCAAAAAGGCCTTTGACAACAAAGAATTATGCGCAAAATTACTTCTAGAATATATTGGATCGACGACGTACGCCATTTTAACAACATTAGCAGCGCCGAAAAATGTTAATGAACTTAAATACAACGAAATAATAGAGTTATTGGAAACGCATTTCTGTCCAAGGAAGAACATTTTAGTGGAGCAACACAAATTTCTTTCCGAAGTACAGAACAGTGAACAATCTATATCAGATTTTGTAGCAGCATTACAAAACCGTGCAACAGAATGCGATTTTAAGTGTGAATGTGGTAAATTAGTTTCAAATATTTTTCTGAGATCACAATTCATCAGAGAACTTAGCGACGGGTACATCAGGGAGCAACTTCTTCAAGACCCAGAATTTTCTTTTTCGCAAATCGTCAATAAGGCAACAACTTTGGAAGCAGCCAAAATTAACAACAAAATGATTGATAACAGCGCAACATGTTCAACAAGTAATGTTTTTCAAGTACGTCAACATGTTGACAATCGTCGTGTTGCTAACAATCGAAATCGCAACATGTCAAGAAGCAGGACATCAAATTCATCAACACGAGTAAACTACAGCGATTTGGGCATAGAAGGGTTGTGTCTTAGATGTGGCCGCAATAATCACCTATCAACCGAGTGCAAAACTAACAAAAATAAATTAAAATGTTTTTCGTGTGGAAAAGCTGGGCATGTACAAAAGGTCTGTATCAAAGATAGAATGCGGCGAAGTAAATCAAGAGAAAGAACAAGTGAAGTCAACAACAACTCAAATGCTATCGAGTCATTTTCGATTACAGCCGATAATAAATTTGGTGTAAACCAAATTGTCGACATCTAAAACAAAATAGCTGTTCCAATAACAGATTTGCAAAAATTTTATACAAACGTTTACATTGAAGGAAAGGAGCAAGAGTTTGAAGTTGACTCAGGTGCCGGGTATACGTTAATACCACAAAATGACTTTGAGAAATTAAAGCTAAATACTCCTATACGAAGAACTAACATAGCATTTCGATCATACACGGGTGACGTTTTTATGCCATTGGGTGTAGTGAGTGTAAATGTGAAATATAAAGGCGAAACCTCTAAAGAAGATTTGTACGTTGTAGCCGCAGATCGTTCAGCACTTTTAGGACGTGTATGGATTCGCCACTTGAAAATTAATTTATCAGAAATCAACCAAATAGAAATCGATCAACATGCTGTTGATAAGATCAATTCAATATCAAAAATAAAGCAACAATTTTCTGATATTTTTGAAGAAAAGTTGGGATGTATTCCGAATTTAGTTTGTAGTTTAAAGTTAAAAGACGGAGCAGCACCAATATTTTTGAAAGAAAGACAAGTACCGTTCGCTCTACGGGAAAAAGTTGAACGTGAGTTAGATAAATTAGAAAAAGACGGTATAATAACAAAAGTAAATACAAGCAACTGGGGTTCACCATTGGTTGTAATACCCAAAGCCGATGGCAATGTTCGACTTTGCGTCGACTATAAGGTGGCTGTAAATCCTCAACTAGAGGCAGCGCACTATCCAATTCGTAGAATCGACGAAATTTTTAACAAATTAAAAAGCGCAAAATATTTTTGTAAGCTCGATTTATACAAGGCGTATTTACATGTAATGGTTGATGAGCAGAGCAAAGAAATACAAACCATTTCCACACACCGAGGAACGTATCAATTTAATAGGTTATCTTTTGGTATCAAGACTGCACCAAATGAATTCAATCGTATTTTGGACCAAATTCTACAAGGCCTTGAAGGAACAATTTCCTATTTCGATGATATTGTCATCTATGGTTCAACTCTAGCGGAATGTGAGCATCGGTTAATAAAATGTTTTCAAAGATTAAGCAAATATAATTTACATGTAAATAAGAACAAGTGCGAATATTTCAAACAACAGATCAAATATCTAGGTTATGTCATCAGTTACAACAAAATATTAAAATGTCCAGATAAAATACGTGCCATAGTAGACCTACCGCGTCCACAAAACATGGAAGACACAAGAAGATTCCTCGGGATGATAACATATTACGCGAAATTTCTTCCAGACCTTTCAACAAAAACTTTTCCTTTACGTCAGCTTCTAGAAAAAAATAAAAAATTTATATGGACACCGAGATGTGAACAAGCTTTTCAAAAACTGAAATCAGAAATACAGGAAGATAGAGTTTTAGTTCCGTACGATCCAAACTTACCGGTTACGTTGGCCTGCGATGCAAGCCCAACAGGAATAGCAGCAGTAATGTCCCACATTGTTGATGGAAATGAACGTCCTGTTGCATTTGTTTCAAGAGCGTTGACAAAAGCAGAACAAAATTACAGTCAATTAGACAGAGAAGCTTTAGCAATAATTTTCGCTGTTGACAAATTCTTTATGTATTTGTATGGAAGAGAATTTACCTTGTTGACAGATAATCGCCCATTATCTAGAATTTTCCATCAAAATGCAAAAACACCAGCTATGACTTCAGCTAGACTTCTCAGATATGCATCATTTTTGCAAGGGTTTAATTATCAGATACAACATCGTAATGCCGAAAATAACGTCAATGTAGACTGTCTATCGAGAGCACCAATTAACGATAAATCAAATTTTAAACATTTTTTAGATGAGGAAATTCAAAATATTCAAGATCAAACAATAAACGAAATATCAACATTATCAATAACGGCTACAACCATATCAAAAGAAACAGAGCGTGACCCTGAACTTTCAGTATTTAAACGAGACTTGATTGAAGGTAGGAAAACTGATTTCGAGTACACTGTTCAAGATGGTGTAATTTTTAGAGGAAATCGTGTTGTTATTCCAATGAGTCTTCGTTCCAAAATTTTAAAAGAACTCCATCACACACATATCGGCATTGTCAAAATGAAGCAGCTGGCAAGAAAGTATTGCTTTTGGAGAGGCATCGATTCGGATATAGAGCAGTTAGTAAAATCGTGTTCAAGCTGTGCAAAAGTAAGAAAAGACCCTCCGAAGATTTCAACACATCACTGGGAAGAACCGGATCAAAATTTTCAAAGAGTGCACATTGACTATGCTGGACCATTTCAAGACCCTTATTTCCTGGTACTGGTAGATGCTAAATCGAAATGGCCGGAAATACGCATCATTAGAAGTGCCCCAACAAGTGAAAAAACCATAGAATTACTTCAAGATATATTTGTTAATCATGGTCTACCGCAAGTCATCGTCTCAGACAACGCCACAATTCTTCAGAGCACAATGTTCAAAAATTATTGTTTAGAAAATGGAATTATTCAAAAATTTATAGCCCCCGGACATCCAGCTACAAATGGCTTAGCGGAAAGGTATGTGCAAATCTTGAAAACTAAATTAGAGGCGATGGAAGAAGATAAATTACCACTGAACATCAAAGTGCAGCAAATAATTTTACGTTATCGTGCTACACCACTAGCATGTGGTCGGAGTCCATCACAATTATACCTTGGCCGTGATATCCGTATTAAACTAGATGCTATCCGCCCGCATCAAGAACGAACTTCAGCTTCAATTAAACCTATAATTCGTCAGATAAGTGTAGGTGACAGAGTACAAGTGCGATGGTACGAGCGTAATAAGCCTACTTGGAAGTTTGGTGTAGTAAAAGCAAAATTTGGCCAACTTCATTATCAAATAAAGCTTGACAATGGATACGAATTAAAGCGCCACATAAACCAACTGCACAAATCGGGAGTAGAACTACCAAAGAAGACCGTAACGTTTCAAGAGGAACCTGTTCATGAAAATCCAAGACTAGAAGAGGTACTCATAGAGCGAAGTGTTGCCAACCAAAGAGATGAAACAGTTTTTGAACCACAGTTGACACCCCAAGCAGTAGAGAACCAAGAATCCAGCTTAAGAAGATCTAACAGGATTAGGAGATTACCTGCTCATCTAAGCGACCATGTACTCCATTAAGCGTGGGAGACTGTAATGTATTAATTATAATGGTTCTGGCAACCCTAGTTAAATCTGACATTCCATTCCATGTATTCTAATTCAATCTGCTTCTTGTGTAAGTGACAGCTGAATTTAGTCATTCCTTAATAAAGACTAATTTTTGTGATTGAACACGAGTATCAAAATGCGTGCCTTTTTATTTAATACACAACATAATTATTAAGATTGCATAGAAGTAAGTTTATGCATGTATTTTTATCTAATAAAAACAGAAAATTAATTGGAAAACCTGCGCATCAAGTTCATGTCTGCATATTTTTGTTTTTGATGTGCCACGAACTTCTTAGAAAAACTTTGGTGTGTCATAGGTGGTAAAAGGTTGCGGAAAATTGAACTACACTACCAAATTAATAATGTTATCACTTAAATTGTAAAGAACTGGTTATTTGCGCGGTAAATACTTATTCTAGGTCATGTTTAATTAGTAAAATCTAGATACAGATCTTCCTAAGAAACTTATTTAATTCTGTATAAGTAAACTATCAGACACCATCAATACATTCCACTCAAATTCAAGATTCAACAATACTTTAGTGATTAAATATTTATATTGAATACGTTATTTAACTCATAATAGTAAAAATGAGAAAATGATCTAACAGCGTCTTTCCCAATTAAAATTGATTAACAAACTCCAGGATGAATTGTTGTGAAATCTGCAATAAAAACAATTATCAATGGATAAACCTCTTGAGGCTCAACTTATATACTTGAACAATTTAGACAATTATGCACGGTCATGGCACAAGAATTGGTAAACGTCTTCTTTTTTGATCCATTACTAGCACAAACTGGAGCATAAACAGATTTACACTTCACTTCACATTTACGCCTCAGTATTGTTTCAGATTTGTGAACGCATTTACAAAAAGGAACCTCTCTCCAAAATTTAGATTTGTCGACGGGTTTTTTCGCTTTAAGGAGAAAAGGACTTAATATCGTAATAGGAACGAATAAATGTTACATACTTGATAAACGACAATTTTCCAAATCTATAATACAAGGATTCCGCAACCAGCGATACGTTACACCATTAGAACCGCAAACATAGTGCGGATGACTAGGGCAAACGTCCGTGCATGTAGCATTGTAGGCGCAATTCACCAGTGGCACCTCTTCCCATTCTGCAAATAAATGAGTTAAGAAATATTTACGAATCCTTGCAAACTACACTTACTTCTCCCATCGATGCATTCCTCCTGGTGCCTTAAACAATTGTTCCAGAATAATTTGTAAAGATTTCCATCGAAACTACAAATTGGAGCTGGATGATGATCGCAATGTTTATTACATTCAGCCTCGGATTTCTTTGTTTTTTGTTTGCAGTATAAGGAATCCACTTCACGCCAACCTAATAAAACAATTAAACTGTCACAGTTTCATCAACTTACTGTAATAACACACCTGAATTGTACACACAGTTCTCAGCTTTCAAAAAGCACATATTATTGAAGGCTTTGTACACAGTGCCATTCGTAGCACACACAGGATCCACAACAAAAGGACACGGCAGGTAACAGTTCAAGGGAGTTTTAAAATCTTCCACTTCGGTCGACCATGATCCCACTGAAGATACTAAAAGATTATTGGCGGTAAAAACACTTCAATGATTGGTAATAATTAGATTTGAATACTCAGCAGGACTAAGGAAGAAATCACTAAGAGACCCATGTTCGATGATTGAATTTAGCTACGGAATCTGTGGTTCCCGAAAATACCTTGTTCAAAAGTGCCAAAACATTCTTGTGGGTAATTTTCAGTCATGAATAAGTTACTTATTAGTTTGTTTAAACAAGTGTTGGACCATTTGTTGCAATAGAATCTAAATATGTATTTCCGTACCGAAATTTTTCACGTCATTTGCGTTGGCCTAGAGTAAGCATGTGTAACTTTACTAAGGCTATCAGGACATTAACTTTATGATAAAGCCTTCATGTAAGCGAAAATTTTGACATATTTCAGACTAAAATGATTGAACTCCTAGTAAGCCTTCATCAATAAAGGCCAACAGCTTTCTTAAAAATGACTCAATGCTCTAAAGTACGACTATTTGATTCGCTTTGATCATCGACCATTCCGCTGTAAATTGTTATCTAAAACTACGGCAGATTAAATATCATTATGCATATTCAACTAAGAAACCATTCAGATCAAAGATGTTTCGGGCTAGGATTGGAGTTACATCAATAAAAGGGTATACCAGTTGAAAACGAACCAGGAAAGCCAGTCATGCGAAAAAAATGACGGGCGTTTAGGCGAAATCCGAGATTTCTGTTTTGAGTAAAGTACATTCCCGATTTGGAGGAATTTTGGTAGAAAAGTTTATTGAACTGTATTATAAAGTTCAAAATAAAAAATCCAAGATCGGATAGTCAAATCAAAATGGTGGCCATTCAAAGTTCAAATAACATGCAAAATTTATTACTATAGATGTGACCACACCCCGCCTAACTGATTTTGAAAAACTTTTGTGGTATGTTAGCAACTAAAAATTTCTTGTTAAAATAAAATTTAAGGTTTGCTGTCAAATTTCAAAATAGGGATGGATTAAAGTTTAAAAGTTTAAAGGCCTGTATAGGCCATAATTTTTATTCGAGTCATACAAAACTTATTATTAATAAACATGCGATTGAGATCTGATGATGTTGAGAATTTTATAATCATTTGAATACAGGTGGTAACTTAAAATGCGATTTTTTTAGATTTTGAGGCCCTCTACTGACCATGAGTCCCAACGAATTTTGAAGAAAGTAGTATTATAAGTTGTTAAGCCTCCCCACCAGGCCCGTGCGCAAGGGGGGGTTTTGGGGGTTCAAACCCCCCCCAAAAGACCCAAGTTAATTTTATTGCGGATTATTTTATGTTCATCCGTATAAAATCTCGAGAATAAATATATTGTAATAATAAATAAACCCCAATCGCACAGCTGGTTGAAAAGGCAAATATCTCAATTGCACTCAAATGATGTTTGGCATACACGCATTTTTAACCGACTTCTAAAAGTAAGAAGGTTATCAGTTCGTCGCGTATATTTTTTTTTGTTGCTTTTTTTTATGTATGTAGGCGCATAACTTTTGAACGGGATCAGATAAAAGAGTCCTGTTTTCAGTAATGCGTAGGACTTACTTTCTATAGGGTCCCATTTTAAGGACATACGAATCAAATAATGGTAAAGGACATTTACCGTTAAAATAAGAAAATTTCCGACTTACAGCTGGATTTTTCGGAATAACTGCTCGACGCATATCAGAATTTTCATTGTTAAGGTTTCAAAAGAGAGACAACATACTAGACTAAAATATATCGGCACAGAATTGTAATCTTTTCAAGGCGCTTGCAGATATTAACAGTTAAATATGTTTTATGGGTGCCGAAAAATTGAATTTGGTGCACTTTCTTACGAAACATTGTAAGTATTTTGGAACCTTTTGATCCTGAATGATAAAAGGAATCAGTATCCTTAATTTTCAAAGTTAACGATACATTTGTGTCAATCATTTCTGTCGGAAATAACCAATAAATGAATTCGCATTGTAGTTTAATTGCTTCAAATTAAGATGAATAAGAGCAAATTTTTCGTGGAAAATTTCATGAGTCCTTTCCCATCAACATTTGTCCTCGGGCTGACAATGAACGCATTACGAGATCCTTTTTACATCCTTAGATGAAGTTATACATAAAATTTGCATGGTTCCTGTAAGAAATATTACGGATTGAATGACTACAAATTATAGAATTAATTCTATTTGAAACTTGATTCGTTACTTACTAGGTAATTTTATACAAAATTCGCTCAGGAAGTTAAAATTAGTGATTTCAACATTAAAGATCGACAGGAACCGAGTCCTGAAACGACAGTATTTAACTTTGAAGTTGAATATGGAAATACATAGTTGAGTTTTCACTAAACTATCGCACAATTTTCATGAAAGCTTTTACCAAGGCAATGGATATCCAATAAACGTAAACGATTGTTACGGTTAAGAAGGACCATTTTATTACTTGGCGATTTCTTTGAAAAAATGATGTATGTATGGATTGGACTAATTTCGGTGAGAACGGAAATATGTATAATAACATGTTATGTCAAAGTTCGTGATTTTCACAGCTTAGATGGAAAAATTTGAATACTTTGAGTCCATATCTTTCTCCACATCTTTTGAGGATAGATAATGGTGATTTTGGCCAGAATACTTTCTATAGATCGATAGTCACTAAAAAGCGTGAAATAAAATAAACTAACAGAAAAAAAAGAAAACCGACTACAAGATGCCCTAAAAAGATTGAAATAAATCTTTTGGAATCGGTGCCAAATCAGTTTCTCCGTTTTTGAAAGGGCAATGGCAATAAGTTATATACCAATTGAAACGGGGAACAACTGATTTGGCACCGATTCCAAAAGGTTTATTTCAATCTTTTTAGGGCATTTTGAAGTCGGTTTTCTTTTTTTTCCTAAAAGTTTATTTTTTTAATAATTCATTGGCTTAGGGGCCCCAAAAATGCTATTTGGAATGCGATGTGTGGTGTATCGACGCATATCATCCGTGCTGCTCAATAAAGCTTGGGACACATGTGCATTTTTTAAAGTTGCGTAGCTACATATGGGACACTTGGAAAGTACATTAGATATCCTTTAGTACATTCAGTGCTTCAACGTTTGCCTTGTTTGCCAAAGACAACTAAAGCAGCACTGCGCTGCGTATTTGTACATCCCCGCCAGCGGCACCCCTGTGGCGACTCAGTGTTCAAAAGCGCTTGTGCATTGGGCTTAAGAGTTTCAGGTCACTATAAACAAAAGGGCTAATGCCATCCCATAGAAAATACACGGAAAATCCCATAGAAAATGTACAACTTTAATTTTGACTCCAGTTGGCTCTCTTCTGTTCCAACACACAGATCTTCTATTGCAAGCGGTTTGTGATTGATATGAAATTTTAGTCGCGTGACAAAGGACAAAAAGCTAATCAAAACAAAATCAAATTCAACTGTGTAGTGTGTTTATGTGAAAGCAAGAAAAACTATAAATTTATTCGTGTTTGTTTCACAAGTGACTGTAAACATTCTCCGAATTGCGTGAATAATTTGATTCAAAGGCATTCTCAACAAATCAAATACGGTTTGCTTTTCGCGGAAGTGGCAGCTGACAACTCTTTTAAAAATGGATATCCGTCAATTTTTCCATAAAAAACCTCGACTGGAAAATGATAATGTAAGTAAAAGCTGCAGTTTATGACCTGAAACGCACTGGATCGGTACCGCACGGCACGCACGGTACAGATGGTATTTAAAAAAAAAAACAAAAATGCACTAATTTTTTACGGTCGGGACAGGACAATCCACAGTTTTCCTTGTAATCAAAAAGTCCGTACCGTACCGACTCAGTGCTCACGTAGCTTAAGCCATACATTATCCAAAATAAAAAAGGTCAATGTTTAAACTCTACTTTTTCAGCTTTCGAGTATTTAAATTTGAAAAGTTAGTGGGCTTAGTTTAGTAACTGAAATGTATTTATTTCGGAGTTTAGAGGTTTGAAAATATGTCAATTAGTATTTTAGCATTTTATAATTTTCTTCATTTTTTCTATCATAAATTCATGATTTTGTACAAGTAATGACACATGCTTGTCAGTCAAATCATTTCAATTCTTCGAGACTTTTGCGCAAAATTTTAACTAAAAACTTGCTACTCTAAAAAAAGTTAAAAACTTTTAAATATTTGTTTTTGACAAGATTTCATTCAAACTAATTGCAAAGTTGTATATAATGTAATTATTTGTTGAATTTTATTTAGCAAATGGTGCAAGTAACTTCCAACTCTCCGTTGAAGAAGCGTTTAGAAAAAGAAACCCCATCTTCATCAAAATTTACGCCGGTACGTATTTCAAACTAATGCTCCTCGGGATAAAATTCCACTCTCTGATAGCCTCTGCGAGTCTCCATGAGTCTCGCACAGTCTCTAGAAATGTCTCTGACGTGGCATACAATCTCTCAATATAACTTTTGGTAATTTTAGAGTGTCTCAGAGTCTCTGAAAATATAATATATTATTCATCGGGAGACTCGAAGTCTCTTGAAGGGAGATTAGATAAAGAATAAAATCGAATTTACATTACTTTTCAATAATTTTAATTTCAACGAGTGGCTGTAGTCTCTGTTTTAGAGATTCTGAGAGACTGGAATTTTTGTCCTGGTTCAAGATCAAAATTTTCAATACTGTGATTGACAATTGTTTCGATGTTTGTGTACGCGGAAACATGAATTCATAAAAAAACGTGAAAGCATAAAAACGAATACATAAGCGTACATACTGAATTCGTTACTTCTACCAATTTATATGCAATACTTTCAGAAAAACGCTGAACATGAACCTATTGCTGTTGATAATATTCAAACAGCTGAAATTTCTTTGTCTGGATCAGACTCGCCACAATTAATACCTCAGGATATAGGACTTTATATCAAGAAGTCTGCATCCAGTTTGAAAGCTTTGGATCAAGACCTTATTTGGTTTCCTCCTGAAAATTATGAATTTCCATCGTCCGGTGATAGAAATCTTAAATTTCAAAGGAAGTGGCTTTTAAAATATTCATGGTTGGCATACTCTAAAATGATGGATGCAGGATTTTGCAAGTGTTGCGTGCTATTTTCAGTGCAATATGGTGGGGTTAACGATCGACCCCTCGGAAAATTGGTAACACAACCATTTGACAACTGGAAAAAGGCATTAGAAAGTTTTCAAAAACATCAACAACTTGACTATCACAAAACATCAATTGAAAAATGGCAAACAAGATCGCAACATCACAACAAAACTGCTCAATCAATCGATTTACAACTAAGTCAACAAAAAGTTCACTTTATTGAAAACAGCAGAAAATTGCTGATTCCCATAGTCGAAACTGTGATTCTTTGTGGACGTCAGGGATTAGCACTTCGAGGTTCAAAAGACACTGGCAGAATTGCTTCCGAAGAACCTGAGCTCAACGACGGTAATTTTCGTGCCCTCTTGAGATATCGGGCAAAAAGTGATGCTGAGCTGAAGAATTTAATGAAAAGTTCTTCAAAAAATGCAATGTACATTAGTAATCGTATACAGAACTAGCTGATTGTCATATGTCATACTTTGATCCAAAAACAAATAATTGATCAAGTAAATGATTCAGAAGCATTTGCGATTTTAGGAGACGAATGTGCAGACATCTCAGGCATCGAACAAGTTTCAATCTGTGTTCGATATTTAGTCACATCTGATGGAAAATTTCAGATTCGTGAAGATTTTCTATCCTTCATTCCAACTGTCGATTTTACTGGAGAAGGATTATCGAAAGTTATCTTAGATTTTCTCGGCTCTTCTGGTATTGATTGTACGTTTTTTTTCGGACAAAGTTATGACGGCGCAGCAACAATGAGTGGAGAGTTTCACGGAACTCAAGCATATATCAGAAAAATATATCCATTGGCACTATATTCACATTGCGCGGCCCACAGTTTCAATCTAGCGGTCTGTTCAGCTTGTGACATTCCCGCGATTAAAAATTGTCTTGGCTGCATTCAAAGTATTTACAATTTTTTTAACACTCCAAAAAGACAGCTTGTTCTGCAAGATTCTTTGATAAAGAATGAGTATATAGGAGATGAGAGAAAAAAAAACTCAAAAAGTTTTGCGCAACTAGATGGGTGGAACGGCATGAGTGCATAGCGACATATTGTGATTTACAGCCGGCGATAATTGACGCTTTGGAAATTATCTCAGCTTGGAAAGATGCAGCAACTTCATCTTCTGCTTTCCAATTGCTTTCTGGAATCAAAACAGGGAATTTTCAAGTTTCCACTATGGTACTCCATTCAGTGCACTCTTTAACTTTATCATTGAGCCGAACCTTGCAGACGGAAAATCAAGATTTAGCAGAAGCCATCACACTAGCTGACGCCGCGAGGCACGAACTCATCTGTAGTCGAAAACATGCAGTTGAAAGTTTCAACACAATTTTTCAAAAAGTTGAAACAATTTGTGAAAAATATGATATAACTATTGCGAAACCCAGAATCACATCTCGTCAAACCGCACGCTGCAATATTATTAGTGAGAACGTTGAAGATTACTATCGTGTGTCTATTTTTATTCCATATCTTGATCTCTTCATAACCCACCTCGAAGATCGGTTTTTAAAACATCGTAACATTTTGTCGAACTTTTCATGTTTGTTTCCTGAGAAAATGAAGAGTTTAAATGAGGTTGCGTGTAAAAAATTATTTGAAACATACATTTCAATTCTGCACGACAACTCATCCGAAATTTGGATCAATGAAGTCAAGATTTGGCGACGCCACATAGCAGATAAAGCAGTTTCTAATTTATTGGAAGCTCTCGACATTTGTAATAAGGATGTTTTTCCAAATGTATACCAACTTTCAAAAATTATGGCAGTATTGCCGGTCGCCACATCATCAAACGAACGTTCATTTTCGACTTTACGTCGTCTCAAAACCTATTTGAGGTCAACAATGAGAGAAGATCTTTTAAACGGTTTGGCTTCTCTAAACATACACCGTGATATAAGCGTAAACGTTGATGTAGTTCTGAACGAATTCTTTTCTGTACCTCGGCGCATCAGCTTATTAAAAGAGTAAAAATTTAAAATTATTTTCCGTGAACGTTTGTCATATGCAGTAATGTATTTGATGAAGGCCCGAGAGGGGCTGTAGTGCTACGAAGAAGATTTTATTTTGCTTTGATCTACAATGATTTAAATAAAAATATTACTATTTTTGAACATATATTTTATTGTTTTTGTTTGAATTAAAGCAATTAAATTATTATTGAATCAATAACTCAAATTACAACATTTGATAGAAAAATCGACTCTAAATTTGAATGGGCTTTTTAAAATTTATTAGAAAGTTTTACTCTGTTTAAATCAAAATACTTGACATAAATTTAAATGTTTTTGCAAAACCATAGATTACTTTAAAAAACAAAAAAGAGAAGTGAATTTATTTTGTAATGTAGAAGTTTCGATTGACGTTAACATAAATTAACCCGGATAAAGACGAATTAATTAAAATTAATAATGTTTAAAATAATTAAGGATCTTTATCATGACAATCGTCACATGTATATGTATTTGTGTAGCATTTTAAAATGAATACACGCAGACTAAATGGGCATTATACATTATATGCTGATTAAACAGTACTTCTTTACTCGTTACGTGACAAGAATACGATTGGTATCACCATTAGTGAGGATCTGAATACATACAATCTATGGTTAATGATAATAAACTAGCGGTGAATATTTCAAAGACAAAATTTTATTATTAAACAAAACAACAAGGATGACATACGTATTGACATAACAATTAACGGTGAAAAGCTACAAAGCGGGCTTGAATTTAAATATCATGGGTCGGCCTAACCATCGACCACCGTCTAACCTGGCTCCCGCATATAAACAACGTAAGGAGGCAATTAGCGCCTATCATTGACTTGGCACGAAGATATGAAGGCTTATGCAAGAATATCAAACTACTAGTACAAAATGCATTCCTACTGTTGAAATTACAGTGCGGAGTGGCAATCTGGAGTCATCCACCAAAGCAAAATACTAATACCTCCAGAATATTAACCACGGCATATAAAAATCTACATAATCTCCCAAGAGTCACGCCAACCAATTTAGTGTACCAATCATGGAATGCATTCAATTTTAACCAACTCATTGTAATGGAGAGAGCTAAGTTTATCTTCATGTGTTTAAATCTAAACCTGCATCATAAAAGAATCAATACAGTGCTAGGAATACAAACCAATTGGTAATAAATTTTGCAACAATAGATCGCCTAAAGAACGACGCCACAAATCATGCCTTGCGTACCCACAACAATCTGCCTGAATCAGTTAAAGAAGCAAGCTCACTTATGGTTTCCAAGAAATACAAAGGAACATTTAATGAATAACGATTGAATTACAGTTCAGGAAATTTCAACATAGTATGTTAGAGTGTTTTTTGACCCTATCGTCGAGATTCTTCAAGAAACAGCTACTCTTACAATTTAATCTCAGTACAGTATATTTCAACCTAGCATCTTAAGGAGCATTTGACCCTAACTCAGATTTTTTTGACTGCGTCAAATTTATACCTTTTTAACCTCTGAGAGCTGACCACGAATTAGAAAAGACAGGATTAACAGGATGACTTCATTTATTTTTGGTGTGCCCCCTCATACCGATGTTCTATACATTGTCTTGGTGGCACATCTGAAAAAACGACGAAATATGAAGAGCGGACCGCACGAGCATTGTGTGACGAAGAAGGTGTGATGGAGAGGGTGAAAGGGAATGGAGGTATGCATTAAAAAAAAATATTTTTCTATATATTTTTTATTTCTTCTAACCAAAAACCCCCCCCAAACGAAAATCCTGCGCACGGGCCTGCTCCCCACCAAGCGGAAGTGCTTCGATACTCGTACATGACTGTTCCAAGCCAGTTTAAAGGGGAAGGAAGGGTAGAAGAAGAGTGGAACTGGACGTGAAGTATTCCTATACTGTAAAGGTTGCCTGGAATGGAATCGAATTTCACGTCGGATTTTTCTTTGAGCTCGTTTAAAGTTGCTGGCTTGTTGGTATAGACTAGTGACTTGATATAGCCCCTTAAAAAGAAATCCAATGGTGTTACCTCGCTTGAACGTGGCGGCCATTCGACCGGACCATTTCATGAGATAACACGTTCACCAAATTTGCCTTTCAATAAATCGATTGTGAGGCGTGCTGTGTGGCTAGTGGCACCATCTTATTGAAACCACACATTGTTGATGTCAAGACCATCAAATTTTGGCTTCAAATAATTTTCCAACATAATACGATACCGCTCTCCATTGACGGTAACACCTCCGGCATGAAAACCACACCAAACATTAATTTTTTGCGGATGCAAGTGTATCTCAAGAAGCACATATGGGTTTGTTGCTGACCAATAATGCATATATTGCTTATTAACGAAGCCATTGAGCCAGAAATTAGCTTCATCGCTGAAGATGATTTTTGGATGAAATTTTTCATTTTCTTCAAGCTCTGCCAGAGCCCAATTGGAGAAGTTTCGGCTTTAATTCTTGAGTCAATTTGATCTTGTGACCATGTAGGTCAAGATCTTTTCCACTCAGTGTCGTTTGAGCGATGCCAAATTCTTGAGAACGACGTGGAATTGACTGATTTTTTTTGGTGGTAGAAAGGTGAATGCCCATTTACGCACAGAATGTGGGACTCCCAAGCTCACAAGAAGGGGACTGGACTACCCACTAAACACCTCTCCTGTCAACCTGAGAACCTAGCCTGGAACCGTTTGACACATTACTTTGGGCCAGGTCTCGTTTTGTTACGTCGTGAGGTGCCTTTAAGCTGGGGGATCCCTCTTCTAGCGAGAGGGAAGGGGAAGAAGAAGTGCTAAACGAGCGACCTCCCAGCCCCAATACCTCCCGCTGCTGTGAGTCCCTTTTATATTTTAGGACTGCCCGAGCATAATGTGCCACCTTGGTTCTACTTGTCAACCGATTCCAGCATCACCGCGACTATATTATCCGAGGTGAGCTCTCCCGTCTCCCTGTAAAGGGCCTTTCATAGCCTGCACCATTTTATGCCAACAAAAAATGTGTGGCAGGCATTGTCTTCCTCTCCTGGGCAATACCGACAATCGGGGGACCGTGACTTACCAATCTTGTGCAGGTAAGACTGAAAACACTCGTGCGTGCTCAAAAGCTGGATCAGATAGAAGTCAGTCTCACCATGCCTTCGATTTAGCCACGGTCTCACACCCGGGATGAAGCACGCAGGCCACCTCCCCTTCGTGCAATTCATCCGAGACTGCTGCCAATCTTTCAGTGAGCCCTGTCTCTCCTCGCGGATAAATAGCGTGGCGCTCTCTCGCAAGGATGCTGACAGGTTTTACGCCTACAATAACTTTCACTGCCGAATCAGAGACTGTCGAATACGACGATGAAATCCTCAGCGCTCCTCTTCTCTTTACCTATGCCAGACGTTTTCGGTAAACCTCCTTACTGAGAGCGTCACCCCATACTTCTATTCCATACGGTAGCACTGAGCCTACAGCACTCATCAAGAGGCGTCTTCTTGATGGGCTGGGTTCCCAATACGCGCGGCTCATCTGGCATCTCCAGTCTCAGTAGTCCGTCGTAAGACACGTTCCACAGCTCCAGACCAAGGATAGATCCCTGGGCAATACCCGATGTAACAGCCATCCCTCATTGACACTGTGTCGTGTCGTAGAGCAGGCTTCGGTCCTTCAGGTAGTCCCTCAAAAGCCACATTAGATATTATGGAACTTGAAAAGAATTTTCCAGCGTATCCAGAATATATACCCATCTAGCGGAGTTGAAGACGTTCCTGACGTCGAGTGTCACGAACAGGACGATCCGTCGCTTTGTGCGAATATGTGCCTCTGCCTTCCCGACTGCGCTCATCACCTCTGCAATTGCATCAATAGTGGAACGTCCTGCTCTAAAGCCGTACTGTCGAGGAGATAAGTCCCAGCAGCATGAATCGCGTCAGTGAGTCTTCCCTTGATGAGTTTCTCTAGCACTTTCCCAGCAGTGAACGGGCGGTATGCAGACAGCGATTCGGGATTTCCCTTCCCCTAGCTGATCAGCACGACCGGGAAAACCCCATCCCGTAGGCAAGCGTTGAATGTGCTGAGCAGCAAGTCAGGACAATGGTGATAGACAAGCCGCAACACCTCAGCCGGAACACCATCTGGACCTGGAGCCTTCCTCGGTTTCTGTAAGGACTGCCTCCTCCAGTTCCGGCTGTGTAAAGAATGGGCACTTGACTGCTGTTTGACCATGGACAGCATCAACAAGGACGGGATGGGCGGGGAAGAGTTCCAGCACTATCTCGTCCAACTTTTCCGCATCATGTATTCAAGGCTTCCGTAGGGCACCAAGCTTCCGCATAACTAGCTTGTAGCCAAGGCCCACGAGATCTTGCCAGCAGCAAGCCTTGCAGTTGTTAATCAATTTGCGAAGACATTTCCTGGCCGACTTATATGCTGCCACCCGGTTGCATGCCTCGTCATGGCTTCGCGCCTGTTGAGCCTCACGTCGAAGCTTGTGACACTCCCTTCGCTTTTCAGCGATTTCAGTTGAGGGGGCTTGCCATGCGGTCGTTTTTGACAGGGCAGAGGAGCGTAGCAAGCAGTCGTGATGATGCTCATATTTGAGTTCACTACGTCTCCGAACCTCCCTGCAGCGGCTCACCTGCTGTGACTACCTCGACGAACCTCTCGACGTCCATACTTCCGATATTCCATCTAGTTATAGAAAGTCGAGAGCACGGATGTCGGGAGACAGCATCACTTATCTCAAGCAGAATGCCCTGATGATCACTGGCTGAATAGTCCTCTGATACTTTCCAATTGTGTATCCTTCATACTAAGGACTCAGAGGCGAATGTCACGTCCGGTATGATTCCTTCACAGCCAATACGGCGGAAGGTCGGTATATTTCCGGTGTTTAGTACCATTTCCAGGATTTATTTTCTCGCGGATCTGTTTGTGGCTTCAGCGTTGAAGTCTCCCCCAATGAGCACGTTCCCGTTTGCATTCGATACAGTGCCCTTAAAAGCATTAAGTTTGGCTTGAAAAGATTATATCTACCGTTTGGTGCTAGGTTCACACTAAAGAAGGTGGTCCCTGAACAGTGAACTCACACGAAGCCATCCCCCCGTCCACAACTCTCCACTTGGAAATCACTGTTCCGAACCCGTTTGACCATAGCCAAGGCATTCGAAACATTGAAGAGGCATTGCTCTTTGCCGTATCCTACAAACAACCCACCGTTTACGTACTTTGCCCTTGTTCAGAAATTGTTCGTCGTCCTTTTCGGTCAAGTCAGTTATGGCCATGCGTTGCCCCTATGGTTTTCTGGTGTCAGCCTCGGTTTTGTTCCTTCCCACGCTAGGGAACTCCCTTTTGATGTCTCTTATTTCGCTCGTTGCCATCGGCTCGAGCGAGGCTATATTTGCGCTTTTGCCCAGGACTTTCTTTACTGCGTCGACTGATTTGGCTCATTCTGAATCGATGCATTTACGGCTGCAATATTTCCTTCGCTTCGAGCGGTACGACGTCTTTTTTAGCACCGGAACGTCCAATAGTAAAAATTCGGATTCGAATTTACCCACTGTAGCACGCACAGCTTGTCAGTTGGGACGATTATTACGGCCGAAATTTGGAGTATGCGCTCTTAAAGTTGCGATCGCTGACTCAGAATTTCAGTAGTCATTTTTAATAATTTCCAAACGTTGCTGGTTCGTGAACTTTATCATGATAAAATGTTGACTTCAACAAACGTTTTGACATTGACAGCTTATTAAAAATATTTAAGGGTGCGTTCATATAACGATACCAAACTGTTGTGTCCCTAATGGAAACCCCTATACATGTGAAACGTGATGACAAATACCCGGTTAACCGCACGTGATTCCGTCCTTGCCACGAATGTTCATGGCCCACAAATAAGAGTGTGTGTCTAGGTGGTGGCGGTGCCCCAACGCATCTTTCTCAGCCGGATCAAGGATCCAAATCGATGCCTTGGCCTATGTTGGGTGAAGAAGGACAAGCGTCCTGGTGAGGGGCCCTGTAACATCAAAAGGGGGAGAGCTTACCCGATAGCTAGCATGTAAGTGGAGGGGCCAGCCAACGTGGTGAGTCCCATACCCGTTTAAGTTTGAGTGAAAAGACAGAATTTTTATTTTTTCTAGGATAACATTTTTTCCCAAAATTTATTTTCATTATTTCTGTGCCGTAAGAGAATAGAACACTTCATTTTCATTTCTGTAATCCTAACAGAATATTTCTGAATAATAACTTGAGGTAATTTGGGAAAATAAATATAATGCAATTCAGAAGGATGAATATATGTTAATTAAATTCGAAAAAATTAACACAATGCAATTCGAAAAAATGAACATATATTGGAATTTGAAATAATTTAGAGTAAATATATAAAAATAACACAATTTTGAAATGGTTCGAATAAATAGATATACTGCAATTTAAAATGATGCGAAAAAATAAATAAATATAATGCAAATTTTAAAATGAATATATGTTATAAATAATTAATAAAAAAAAGACCGGGTACTCACCCACACTTCGATGACCGCTCGTTACGGGGGGTGATCAATGGCCTGAAATTTCAAAACTAAAAAACTTGCTGATTCTAAAGACTGTTAAGTTACACAAAGCGATCATCAGGCAAAATGAAATGAAGTTCAAGTCAGGCTATTGTCACAGAAGCGATGCATTAATTCGGACTAAAGCAGGGAGATGAGCTGGCCCCATTGCTATTCAATTTGGCTCTGGAATACGTCATAAGAAAGCTACCTGTCGATACACGAGGTACATAACTATACAAATCGAGCCATGTAGTAGCCTTTGCGGATGACATCAACATTTTGTCATGGTGATTAACAACTGCCAAAGAACTCTTCCCGAAACTTGACAGCGAAGCAAAACTAGTAGGGCTACGAATAAATGAAAATAAAACAAAGCTCATGACGCAGTCGAGGAAAAATACCTCCAATACACAAAATGTAACATTTGGTGAATACAGTATCGAAAATTTGTGTATTTGGCGCCAAAATAACGAGAACCATGTAGCACTACAGCTCCTCTCGGGCCTTCGCTTCCTACAATACCGCCTCAAACTGTCTCGATTCATTAGCCGCCGTCCTTCAATTCCGAAATCAGAGCAGCGATGAACTGTCTTCGTCGAACAAATCAGACCAGCATTTCCTTAGTTTCCCCACTGGTCTCTCCGCCCTTCAGTTCACCCAATGAATACCTTTTTGGGTACCCGTTGTTCGCCCATACGATTTATGTGTCCAGCTCATTGTAGCTTCCGAAGCCTTACATTCGTTGAGACCTCCGTCTCGTCAAATATTTTATACAGCTTATGGTTGTATCAAATTCGCCATTAGCCACCGTCTAGCTTCGCTTTCGATTATTCGCCTCAGGATCCGTATCTCGAAGATGTTTAGTACGAGTATATTTGCAAATGCTTAAGTTGGTGTCCATTTTCACACCCATAGCATAACACAGGTCTCATCACAGATTTTTATACTTGGAGATTTGTTTTCTTTTTTATGCAGCTGGTCTTCAAGATCGTCAAAACTGCATTAAATATTTTATTTGCGAGTTATATTCCTCGGCGTATTTCATCTCTTTCTTTGCTGGTTATCGTTATTCACCCACATTTTCGATACTGCGTCCGTCAAGTGTGATATTTTGTGTATTTGAGGTATTTTCCCTCGACTGCGTCATGAGCTTTATTTTCGTTGATTTGTAGCCCTATTAGTTTTGCTTCGCTGTCGAGTTTCAGGAAGAGTTCTGTAGCGGTTGTTAATGATCGTGACAAAATGTTGATGTCGTCCGCATAGGCTACTACATGGCTCGACTTGTATAGTAATGTATCTCGCGTATCGGCCGGTAGCTTTGTTCTGAGGTATTCCAGAGCCAAATGGAATAGCAATGGGGCCAGCCCATCTTCCTGCTTTAGCCCGATATTTGTGTCAAAGGCATCGGTGAGTTAATTATTAATGCGGGCTTGTGAGGTTGTTCACGTCATTGTCATTTTAGTAAGATGGACTTATTTGGCTGGGATGCCAAAACCAAGCATTATTTGGTAGGAAACAGCTAGCCACCATATTTGATGAGCTTTATTATTCGTTTGTGCTTTGATGGTGGAACAAACTTCATCCAGAGTTGGTAGCCATGGAAGATCTCTGGAAACATCTATAGGCTCCAATGTTCAAAACTTTCAAAATGTTTTCTCTTTGTCCTGGGTTTCCTACCTTTGTACGCCTGATTTTTTTGGTCTAACGCATTCTGGCACTCATCGTTGAACCAATCATTTCTCTTCCACCAGGCTTGATGTCTGATCATCCGTTCTGCCACACTCTTAATTGCCGCTTTCACTTCTATCCAGAGTTCGTTGTTTGTCTTCAGCGATGTGGCTAATAAGATGGGAGCCAGCTGGTTGTCGAGGGTCTCCGGGAAATTTTTCGCCACTGATGCTGTTTGGAGTCGTTCGTTGTCAATTTTTTGTAGAGGGCCAGTCTTCGCCGAATACGCCTTTGACATCGATAAGTTGATTTGATCAAGTAATGATCCGAGTTAGAATTGGCTCTTCGGTATGTACGAACCGTCAAGTATGCTTGCGGCGCTATGTTATTGGATAAAAACGTGGTTGATCTGGTTTTGTGTATTGCCATGCGGTAATACACAGGTCATTTTATGTATGTGTTGATGAGGAAAGCAAGTCAAACGTATCACTAGATTTCTGCTACAATACATGCAAAGTTTATCAGGCTCTGGCCGTTGTCATTTGTTTCATCATGGACGCTATATCCTCGAGTTTTTCCCCGATGAGATAGCTCATTGCCAACCTTAGCGTTGAATTATTTTTGTGTAGTTTGCAGGCAATGAGTCCACTAGTTATTATCGTACGTTTCCTTCGTCCTTTTCTTCGGTCGGGGCTTGTACGTTTATCAGCCAAATTTCGAAGAATTTCGCTTTGATACGGATCGCACCCAGACTTAAAATGAATAATGTGTGATTTGAATTCCCTTTCTACAACAAAAGCCACTCCGAATCCTTATTTTCCAGTAGGCTGGATTACGTTGATATTATATTCCCAGCACATTGCGAGCACCAGTTTTACTGAAAATATTTGGTCAATCGCAGACCGTTGACTTCGGGAACCACCTTGGTACTCTCCAACTATATTTTCATAACAGGGATTCGGTATTCATTCAATCACTTTAGGCAGCACTTTATATGATATGCTCAATAGAGCTGAGCAGTCTGCCTTTTTATATAAGGGGCATACGATGCTTTCCCGCCAGTAACCTGGTAGCTGCTCCTCTGTTCATATCCCGCATTTTAACCGATGAAGGGGGTTATTTAGATGTATTGCTTTAGCTTGCAGCAGTTCTGCTGGTAATTTGTCAATTCTAGGAGCTTTGTTCTTTTTGAGACCATGAATAGCTGCTTGTACCTCTTCTGCTGTTAGCATCGATGCCAGGACATCTACTTTAGCCCTTGGAATGCTCACAGTTTTGTTAAATATTTTGGGTGCTGTAAGAAGTTTTGGGAAATATTGCTTCCATCGCTTTTTAATATCGATAGGACTGCCTAATATTACACCTTGTGCATCTTTGCAGAGGCTCGTGGGTGGTGTGTACCCCCCTCGAAGCTGTTTAATTGAGGCGTTTGCTAAGCTGGCTTCATTTGGCGTCATATGTTCGTAATTTGCTATTTCTTCCGACTGATGGCCCGTCCTTTCTTCAAATTCAAACTCAAAAAGCACTTTATTCAATACCAATCGTTATAAATTTTAAAAGAATATAAAGCAAATTCCAAACAATAAAAATACAAAAACTTAATGGCCCAAATGGCTCTCTAAATTTATACGTTATCAGTTAAACACATTTGATCAAAAAAACTATAGCAAATTCAAATTAATTTAGATTATTACATATTTTACGGTTCGATTGGAAAAAGGTGAAAAAACCAACCTACACTATTAGAAAATTATTTATAATTTTAACACAACAGTGAACTTTTATCCTACACCTAATATGTTATTACCTAATTCTAAAAAAATTCAATCAAAAACTTTATCTTATATTAAAAAAAATCTATCGCAATCTTCCTAACCTAAGTGTTTAACCTTATCTCTAAACCTAATATAATGAACATAACATATACCCAATCTATCCCTAATTTTTAACACAGACTAACAACACTTAATATAGCAATAATGAGCTGAAACTCAAAAACTAACGAAAAACACAAAAACTGAAAATAAACACGAATAATTTAGACATTGTCATTCAGCCCCCAATACCTAGATTACTCCGTCTTAGCGCGACCAGCTACAACGAATCTAGCAAATGAGTATCTTCATTGGAATTGTTGGTCTCGTGAACTCAAGTTCGGAGGATATTTTATCTTCTTATTGGTGGCCCGTCTATATATGTGATTTATGATTGGGACAACGTCAGAATCAAAAATTTATCGATTCATGTCCAAATACACGAATGCAACATACCCGTCTTTAGGGTGGAACGGCTGTGAAATCGAGGGATTTTCACTCACAGTTACAGATCTTGCGAGATGATTCCGAAGAAGTTTTAATATGAAGACATCGACTCTAGTCACTTTAGCAGTTTGATAAATTCTTCTATTCGATGTATAATGCTTCCAATCCGTGTCAGGCTTTCTGTACAAACCAGTACTTGCACGAAGACATTTCCTTTCGAAAACTCTTAATTTTCCATAGTACTAGCACTCTGGTTGTACCAGATCTGACATCCATATGTCAAAACTGGGCTAACCAGGATCTGTAACAGATAAGTTTGACTTTTTGATCAATGTATCTGGAATGAAAGAGTTTTCTTAGGGCCATGACTACTTTTTGCGCTTTACTGAGCATGATTTTGACATGTTCAGTATAGTACAGATACTGATCGAGATGAACACCGAGGTATCGAACACAGGATTTATGTGGAACCCATTTTCAACTACCCTTGCCAGCCATGATGTGGAAATCCTTCCAATTACGTTACTGGTCTTGACTGACCCCCTGCAGCGTTAACCGAAACAAGATTGTTTCGCACTTCTGCGCATTGATATTTATTCGCCAATTTTAAGTGTACAACTGCACGTAATTGAACATTTTTTGAAGATTGCTCTGAGCTATTGTAGCTTTTCGGTCTGCCGTATAGATGATCAGATCATCAGCAAACGCTACCAATGATCGCGTTGGTGAGTCGTTAAAACCAAAACCGTTCAATAGCTTGGCGATGAATATTGAGAAGAGCAGGGGCACAGTAACTGCTCTCTGCTGCAGACCATTCAAGGCCTTGAATCTGTGCATTATTGTCAGATTTCCATCAGTTATAAAAAGTGATTTCCCGTATAACATATTGCACATCATGGCGACAAGGTTTCTGGTGAACCTGTCCTGAAGGAGTTTAAAAACTAATGCATCTAACCACACCGTATCGAAGACTTTCTCCATATTAATGAGACACGCTCTAACACATTCTCTATCAACGGATGTCTGAGGCTACTTTCGTTATCGCATGTATGGTGGAATGCCTGGCACGAAAAACAAATTGGCAATTCGGCATCAACTCATATTTCTCAATGTGGCCGTTTAATGCTTTGTTGAGTATCACTTCAAACACCTTGCTGATGTTAGGCAGTAAGTTGATTGGGCGATAGCTTTTAGGACTCGAAGATTCTTTTCCTTTCTTCAAGATCGGAAATACCTTAGCCTTTTTCCACTCATTTGGGAAATATGAATTGCTCAATATGTTGTTGAACAATATGCAATAATTCCTAATAGCAACCTCAGGCAAATGTCGCAAAACTACATTTGGAATCCCGTCAGTACCACATAATTTCTTGTTGTTTATCCTGCCAAATATGAAACATAAGTCCTCATAGCTGACAGTCAGATGTTAATGTTTCATTGAAATGAAGAATTGATTGGCCGTTCAGGCTTGACTTGAAGTCGGAAACTTTTGCTTCAACGACCTCTGAAAATATTTCATTCCTTCTCTCTGGGTTTGGTAGATGAACCAATTCAAAATGTGTTCCAATCAGGGCCTAGTTTCTGCAATACATCACATATAATCCTGTTTCCATTTGTATCCGGAGTCGTACTATCAATTTCGACACCAGCCCTATCGAGAAGATTTATCTCATCACTAGTGACTCCAAGATTCGATACCTTCACTCGAGACTTCTTACGGAATAAGCTATTCACTTTCGCGAAAACGCCATCTGGGTCCTGTGGGCTAATACCCCTCGATTTTTCCGCCCATTGATTGCTGACCCCATTCTGAAGTATAGACGGATTAAGTTCCAGAAATTCTTCAGGTGTAATTTCAATAAAGCCAACGAGGGATGGTTGTAATTATAAAATCGCCGATAAATATTGTTGACGCGTGTGAGAAGAAGGCTTTTCAATCTTTTCAACCTTGCGAAGGTTCGTGTTTTATATCCTTCCATATTGTTTCGATTTTAACCTTGGGAACTACTTTCTCAATTGTTTCCAACGTCAGCTTCTCTAACTTCGACAAATAGAGATCTATTTCACCGTTAGTTAGATTCCTGGCATTAGAAATCATTGAGCAAGCGTTGCCATCATCAGAAGAGGGACATTGCTTCTGGTACTCTCGATTAAACTTCTTTTGAAACTTTCCCCAGTCTGTTTTTTGGAATTCAACCGACGATTTTCGTGTTGAACTAGAATGAGGAAAACATCATCCCTTTGATGATTGATTTTCATTACGATTGCGTTATGGTCGCTATCGTAAGGAAGCACCTGCAATTTCCGTTGAGGACTTTTAAAGCTGAATTCAAGTCTTGCGTCAGCAATGCAGAGGTCCAAATATGAATTTGTCCTAGGGTATGTTGGGAGCTCCTACCCATATAGATTGCACCTGGATTCAATTTGGTTCTCTGTTACCCACGATTTCAGGAACACACCTCTTGGATTATTAATGGCATTCAGCCATGATGTATGCTTGGCGTTCAGGTCACCAGCGAAAATATAATAATTAAGCAGCCTGTTCAATTCGAGTATTTCAAACAAGGATTTGAGCTCCTCCTTGAGCTTGAGAACAGTTCCACCAGTTGCATAGGCAGAGATAACGAAGAGGTTATCTCCACCTGGCAGTGAGGTTTTGATAACGAACATTCCAAGAGATTCAAAGCTTTTGAATTCGACTTTTTCAATATTTTGAAAACAATAGAGTCTTCGAACCAATATCCTGGTTCCACGACACCCATCACCTATTACCCTATCGTTTCTTACGAATTCAAAATCCTTAAATGTCATGGAGTACCATGAATTGAGATGGGTTTCAGTGAGAAGTATGATGTCAGGCTTTTGCTTAACAATGAATTCAAGGAGATAATCACGCCGATGTATAGTAACAATGGAGTTGACGTTGGTCGAGATGAGACGAATCCTATCCATGGGAATGTGACTGGACGACAAATTATTCTGAGGCATTTGAAACCCCTAAACGATGAAAAACAAGATTAATTTTCGAATCTTGTTTATCGATTCTCTCCGATAGAGAATTTAATGACTGTAAAATTTTGAGAAGCAGCTCATTATGGCCACTTACATTATTTACACTATTTATCGCATTTCCTGCTGGTCCTCTAGCGGCTTGTGCAAATGATACTCCGGGCTTGAATGTGACTGGACGACAAATTATTCTGAGGCATTTGAAACCCCTAAACGATGAAAAACAAGATTAATTTTCGAATCTTGTTTATCGATTCTCTCCGATAGAGAATTTAATGACTGTAAAATTTTGAGAAGCAGCTCATTATGGCCACTTACATTATTTACACTATTTACCGCATTTCCTGCTGGTCCTCTAGCGGCTTGTGCAAACGATACTCCGGGCTTGATAAAGCTCGGAGCTAAGACACTGTGGTGTAGTTGTGTATGATTTGGTACAAATTTAACTCTCGCATCTTGATATCGGGAGCATCCTCAATATGATGCCGGGTGACCTAAAACTCCGCAGTTAACACAGTATAATTTCTCTTTTGGCTCCGTCTAAGCCAATTTGCACTCATCGGGAGCATGTACGTCCTTGCATTTGACGCATCGGTAATGCATGGTGCAGTTGGCAGCCGAATGCCCAAATCGTTGACAGCGATAACACTGGTTGATTTCTCTTTCTGGAGGTGTTTCCACCTCACCACTCGGAAGTTCAAGTATCTGATTTGTTGAAGAACACTTGGACTGCTCTTATTTGATATCTGCACTAAATAAAGTGGTAAATTTTTTTTCTACCGTCGACCTTCTTGTTGCGAATGTTTTAGCTGAGATAAATTCGATCGAACGGTATCTTCTCCGCAGTCCAAGCCCTTCAACAAGAACGTCTGGTTCTTCTCGCTTTTGGGGGGTATATGTGAAGTGCGGAACCTCCCCAGAATTTGGTGCATTTTTAGCTGATTTGAAATCAACCAGTGATTTCGTTCTGATAGATAACTTCTCGGAATTGATTCGTTTAATTTCAAAATTTGTTAATTTGTTTTCGGCTGCCAACAGCCGAGCCATGGCCTTTCCGCTTTGACCGAAGACATTAATTGGCGGAACTTTCTCTGTATTCTTGGCCACATTTTGAGGAGAACCAGCAGAACTACGGGTTGGTTTCTCCTCCTTATTTTTATTTTTTAAATAAAGGATAAAATTATCATTATCTTTAATATTACCTCCATTATTTTCATCGACCTCCATTTCTTGTAGGAGTCCGTCCAGCGCTGCATAATAATTCTGGCTGTCGTTAGTGCCTCTAGCACTTAATACTTTTTCTGGAATGATTGGTTTAACAGCTTTCTTCTGCTTTGCTTGCGTATCGATTTGTCGTACCGGTTCAGTATCTCGAACTTTCTTCGCTGTCTCGAACATATCTTCGTACGATTTAAATCTTAATTTTAATTCTTCAATTTCAGCTTGAAGTCGACTCACTTCTTGCTTGTCTTCGACTACTTGAGTCTTACGGCCGCCATCTGCGGAGTCCTGGATACTTGTGTGTCTTCGCTTGTTGACACTTGCCGCCAATTTCACACTGCTATTCTCCCCGGGGCTCCCCAACGGAGGGAAGCCGTCGGGCTCCTCCATACAGCAGCCCCGAGTTAGTCTTTGATTTGTTTCCTTTTGTTGATTTATTGATGCCTTCGACGATAAATGCTTTCCCAATAAAATCAAAATATGCTTTTGACTGGCTCGTAAAAATTAATTCAAATTTTTGAAACTGACTTTTGTGGAAATTAATTAATTGTTAAAATTAAAGACGGGGGCGATTAAAAACACGTCTACATGCAACGAGCGCTAGACGTAGAACATTTCGACCAGTTGCATAGGTAGAGATAACAAAGAGGTTATCGCCACCTGGCAGTGAAATCTTGATAACGGATACATCAAGTGAATCAAAGCTTTTGTATTCGACTTCTTCAATATTTTGGAAACAATAGGGTCTTCTAACCAATATCCCGGTGCCACCTCCCCCATCACCGTTTCTCCTGTCTTTTCTTATGAATTCAAAATCTTTGAATGCCATGGTGTGCCATGAATTGAGGTGAAAACAATGATGTCAGGCTTTTGCTTGACAAGGAATTCAAGAGACAGCAATTTCGGTGTAGACTCACAATGGAGTTGACGTTGATCGAGATGAGACGAATCCTATCTATGGGAATGAGACTGGATGACAACTTATTTTGAGGCATTTGAAAGCCCTAAATGCTGCAAAATAAAGTTAATTGTAGAATCCTGTTTATCGATTCTCTCCGATAAAGAATTTAATTGCTGATAAATTTTAAGAAGCAGCTCATTATTGCCAACAACACTATTTTATTTACATTGTCTGCTGCTCTAGCAGCAAGTGCAAATGACACCCCGAGCTTGACGAAGTTGGTAGGTATTAACTGCGGTATACTTGACTTTGTTTTGGAGTAAATTTTACCTCTGTATCTTGATACCGGAGGGTATCCTCGATATAATGCTGGATGACCGCACTTCACGCTATATAATTTTTCTTTTGGCTCCGCCTGAGCCAATTTGCACCGGTCGGGAGCATGGACATCTTTGCACTTTACACATCTATATTTCTGGCGCAATTGGAAGCCGAATGACCGAATTTTTGGCACCTGTAGCACTGATTGACCCCGCTTTTCTGGAGGCGTTGCCACCTCACCACACGGAAGTTCAAGTACCTTATTTTTTGTAGGGCACTTGAACTGCTTTTGCTGGAAATCTGAACTAAGTAATAAGGCAAATTTTTCCGTTCGACAATCAATTTTTCTTTCTTTTGATTAACCTTAACAGACGGACCATCAGACAAAACTTTTGGGTTTTTCTCCTTATTTTTACATATTCGATAAATCCATTATCAGGTTTAGTAACACAATGTGTCCTCTTCAATGCTCAAGGAATCGTCTAGCCCAGCTAGCGTTGCATAATAGTTTGTGCTGACGTTTGCTCCGCCTGCGCTGAGGGCATCCTCTTGACGAGGTTTTTGTTGCGGTTTCTTCGATTTCTTGTCTTCCGTCGCTTTTGACTTTACTTCTTTTTCTTCCTTGGTGGTTTCTTTTCCTTTATTGAACGTAAATTTTCCAACAAGTTCCTCTAGCGACTGGATCCGAATTCTGAGTTCTTCGTTTTCTCTCTCAATTTTCTCAGCTTTCACGTTAGCTTTGATTAACTGCTCGATCTCGATGACTGATAAAATTTTCGGTTTTTCTTCATTGCTATCAAATCTTCGTTTTAGCTTTTTTCGCTCGTCATCGTTAGCGATGGACACGATCATTCTAGTTCATGGCTGAAGTTGCTTTTGCAGCGAAACTAGAGGGAATGTTCATAAACCGGGCCTTCCTTTGAATGTATTTCCGCTTTTTGATACTTCTTCAGGAACGAAATTTCAGGTATTCGATAAATGTTCAAATAATTCGACGGTGATGGTTTTCAATTAAAAAATTAGTTTCAACTGACTTGTGAAAAATTAATTAATTTTAGAAATTAACTACAGGAGCCATTAAAAACACGTCTACACGCATCGGCTAGAAGTAGAATCCCCGTCGTTTCATTTGTCGGCATAGCATTTTGGCTTGTTGACAGAGGGTGATGTATTGCTGCTTTTTCGCCCGAATTGGTCTTTGGACGTACAGTTCGTGTGCCTGATTTCTTTTGATTCTACTGCCAGAAAATATAATAGCTATTAATTTGTGAATAACATCGGTGATACAATCGGGTCCAAGGAAGAATTTGAAAATAGAAAGTGGAAATGGATTGAAGGCTGTGTCTCTCTGACAAAGCCACTGAATTGTAGATCGTAAATTTTGGTTTTGGGGACCAAAAGTTAGAAAGGGTTCACTGGGATTGAGTATTTATTTATGAGTTAAAAATATTTCACTCACTGATAAAATATCTAGTTTTTACTTTTTTATTTCAAACCTCTTCTTGTCCATTGGTGTTGTAAGTGAACATAAAAGCGTCGTGCGGGATTATTTAATGATCAAGAAGTTTTATTTCTTGGTTGTCGCTTGTTTCGATTACTTAAATGGAAATCCATTAAACAAGTTTTAAATACCAAACAATTTTATTAGATTTAGACAAATATCGCTTTTAATACGTTGATAAATATTACAACAAGATCCGTTTCGAAGAAAGTTTTCATAAAAAAATTTCATTCACATCTACAATGGCAATAATTTCATAAAACCATAACGCGTATATACAATGAAAATGGAAAAATTAATTTCGCATGCCTTGCAAATCATTACAATGGCGACGCATGGTAATCCAAAGATTGCGTGATTTTCCATTGTTCTCAATAAATACCATCGAACTACTAGAAAAAGTAGGGAAAAGAATTCTTGCATCAAAGAAACCATGGTTATCGAACACAAGTCAATAAACGTAATTTTAAAGTAAAAATAAGAAACCAACTTTTTTACTTAAATAAAATCTAATCATATTCTAGTCTTTTCATTCGTTTAATCATATTTAAAAGTTAGACAATCCTTTGAAACCTTTCAAAGAGCTGTCAATTTTATACTTCATCATACACACGGTTAGTTTCTTCTAAAATTGCATAACTAAAAAAATAGTTTGTATATAAATAAAAATGTGATTATTCTATCATAGTTGTGTTTTTGTTTTTATAAAATAAATTACAAATATTATTCGCTTCTTTGTTCATCCACATAAATTTTCTTGCATTTTCCATAGCGCATCTTTTTATCTTAACATTAAATTACAAAAAGAAAAGGAAGAAATTCCTGCATGAGAAGGAAAAACAATATTTTAATCACTAATTATTTATAGGTTTCGCACATTCACCTTTTAATTAACCGTAAATAGCCGTCAAACAATTTCACCATTTATGATTTTTATAGCTTTTAAAATTTACCAATATTCCACCTTTGGGAGTAGAAAATATATTTCGAAAAATTTATTTTTGAAATGTTTTTTCAAACTTTCCTAGGTCCTATATAAATTAAAATCGTTTGTTTCTATATTTTCATTACTTTGATCGGTTATTTCCTCTAAGTTTCATTTTGTGGTTTTTGTGGTGACAGAAGGGTACTAGAAGACGGTTCAGCGGCCGTTGTATCTTCACGAGGTGGTGTTTGGGATTGATCTAGAGATGCTGGTGATGGATTGCTGGGCGGGGGTGTGCTTGATGATAGAGGCTTAAGCAGTGAATTTGAATTATCGTTCGAGTCCTCCTCTATATCATCGTCCTGTATTAAATCTAGAATGGCTTCGATGTAGCTTTCGATGGTTTTTAAGTAACATTTTTCTTTTTCTCGCTCCTCCGCCAGTTTATTCTCATTCGACTTCTTCGTTTCTTCAGCTTTACCATCGACTTCCATTTCGTCTTCTTCGTTCTCGTCATCTGCATCGTTACTTTCATCTTGTGGCTTTGGTTTCTCACCACCTATTGACTCATTTGAAACATTGGATGAACCTGTTTCTGGGGTTGTGGGTGATGTCTCCTGTGCGGATGTGCTTGCTTGTTGATCCCCCTGGTGTTCGGGCGGCGTCATCTTAACACGTTTTGTCGGTGGCATTTCGTCTATAATTCATTGAATGTGTTTATTGAACATTTAAATTTTAATGTTAACTGCTAAGCTTACCTTTATCTTTAATCTCTTCTCGATTTTTGGCCAGTGCAGCTTTTAGTGCACCGCGTAATTGTGCACGGACGGACATTGGAACTCCTGTTGCTTGTGCTATAACACGGATCGCATGTAAGTCACCACACAATTCGTCTGAATCTTCTTTCGATTGTAGTTTGTAACTAATCGAATAAATAAGACGTGATATAGCTAACCCAGAAGTTATCTGCAAGTAGAGAAGAGGAGAGGGTAACAAGTATTTACAATTTCAACAGGTGAATTTCTTCTTACTTTTGGATAGTAAATTTCTACAAAACTCCTTATAACGGGGTCATTTAAAGATATTCGTTCATCCCTCAACAGAATGTCAACGTACTCGATTAAGTTTGGATTATTTACTAAAAGCTCGGTGTACCTAAAAGTAATAGATAAATTAATTCAACTTTTCTATTTCCAACAACATTTAACATACTTGTTTGTGCTTGCATTATTATGAATGCCCACCCAAAATTTGGGGAATAAATTAAAATGTAACGGTGCAGCTTCGATGGCAGCCAAGCAACTTAGCTTCACTAACGACTCATTAAGCTGACTCGTGTTAACAGCCATTCGCATCACAATATCCAAGAAGTCATGATAGGGTTTATAAAATGCCTCCAAATGCATATCGTACTCTTTATCGATTCCTTTTTGTAGAATTTGCCCTTGCGGCACGGCCATTTGCACCATTGGTCGCGGTGGTCTTGGCGCACTTTTCGATAGGGACGGCCAAGGTGCCTTTGTACCGCTTCGTGGAAAATATGGTCCTAGCGGCCCAATCGAGTTTGGAGCATTTTGAGCTGACAAGTGGCAATTAGTAAAAAGCGGAACTATAATATTAGTTATGTCTAGATTAGGATTTCGCACGATTTCTTTTAGGACATCTAATGTTAAATTTCTCATTTCCGGAGGATTGTATGTGTTCAGAAGAGTAGCCAGTCTTTTCACTGTATCATTCAGTCCTTTGATAGGAGGAACGCCGGGCCCAGCAGTCGACGACGTAGCTTGACGTTTCTTTTGATCAATACGCGAACTAAGTCGAAGGGTCCCCATCAATAAAACTAGTTCGGTGAGCAGTTCTTGTAAATCTCCAGAAACATGGCAGGCGGTGGCTTCATGATACATGGAATGTAACGTATGCAATGCATCGAAACACATCTCAATTCCCCCGTTGTAAACCACAAATAATCGATCTTCATCATTATCAACTGCAAATTCAGTTTGAAAATTGCAATTAAATTAAAATATTCTTCCGTAATTTCGAAGCCAGTTTGAACACATACTACTCACCCAATATACGCAAAGCCGCAATCAATGTACTCCATGAAACGCGCGCATCTAATCCTGTTAAGTACGCTGATAGCGTTGTTCGCCTGAAATTTGAAACTTCTCGCTGTTCCTGCTCGGAGGCATCTGGATGACGAGCTGCGAATAAAGTCATCAAACGAAATAGCTCATCGACAGCTAGCGGGTACTGCGTTGGATGTGGTGTGATATTCTTGAATGCCCACTGTAGGTTTTGATGGGCAGCAAGTTGACGAGTCAGAGTTCTACTCTGTTGGCAGCAAATTCGTAAAAGGCCATAATATGCCGGTAACATAGCTCGATTGTACGCAACAATATCAGAATCATCATGATCAGCTCTGAAATAAGTAATTTAAGACAAATTGTAAAGAAATTTACAGTTTAATAATAGTTCGTCGATAGAAACAGCTTTAAAATTATAGAAACCGCAATTGCTTAAAAATAAGGTTGATGCGATCCTTTCTTCCATTAAATTTTCTGCCTGAGAAAACAGGATGTGATAGAAGTTTTTCCGGAGAAATTTAAATTACCAAAATGTGGATTTAAGTCATATACGAGTATATGAGTATGTAAAACATTTCCGACGCTGATTACATACTTAATTGAATGTTTTTTAGAAAAGCTTTACATATGAGTTAAATTACGAATTAAAGGCAAAGCCGTGCGTGAATAGTGCATTAAAATTTGGTAGTGACCAACAGTGAATTTGACTGATGTAGAGGGATTTCCAGAAAAGAAACCCTTCTATCCTTGACATCTGTCGGTGCTCGAGAAAGCCTTTTTTCGATCAGGACTGCCCGAACGTGAGATCCCACATGGTTCCATTTGCCAACTGATCTGAACATCTGGCTGATATGTGGAGAGCTCTCATATTTCTTTAACAAGGTCACTGCGCTGCCTGTCCCATCTCTTTGTTCACTAAAAATGTGTGGCAGGCGTGTTCGCCCTTTTACCGCAAAATACGCAACCGAGAGATTATGGCTTACCAACCTTGTGCAGGTAAAACTGAAAAATGGATGCCCCTCAAGAGGTGGGTCAGGTACAAGTCTAGCAACGAGAGCGATATCACTCCTGGGATCACCAGCGCCAGCGACTGCCCGATATGTAGATGCAATTCGAAGCACTTCCCGTCTCTGTACCTGCGCCAGGCGTTTTCAGCGCCAGGCGTTTTCAGCGCCAGGTGTTTTCAGCGCAGCTCCTTGCAGAGAGCTACCCTCATATTTCCGAACCGTACAGTAGCACCGACTGCGGATCGTGTAGCGCCTTTTTCAATGAGATGGGCTTCTACGTTGTTCATTAGTTGACTCCTGAACGCCTACTGCAGCCTTGTTAACCATTGCCCTGATTTGGTCAAAGAAACTCATCTTCAATACGAATTACTGGTTTTTATTCGACCAGCACTTTCCCGATACTTATCGTCTTCACTCAAGGGATTCTGTTCTTGTCAGGCTGGCCCGTCGGTTTTCTCCAGTGCTAGGCTAAACCTACAAGCAGTCATCCAGCCCTGCACTCAGCGCATGAGTATATTTAGCCTAAGTTGCGCATGCTCAACTGCAGTGGCGCACCGCCATCCGTATAGCGCATAGCCGGTCAAGCGTCTCATCTGGCAGCTTAAATCTTAGTAGGCCGTCGTACGAAATATTTCACAGATCTGGGTTAAGAATGGAGCCTGACGTAACTTTCATCCTTCGCCGACCTTCTATAGTTTCATCGATAGTTCCTCAGAATCCGCATCAGATATTCTGGAAATTACGAAGGATTTTCCACGTTTCTATTATATCCACACATCTAATGGAATTAAAGGCATTCCTGGCATCAAGTGGCACAATCAAAACAACCCGTCGTGTGCTTGTTGGACCGCGCACCACTTCCGGAATCGCATGAACGGCGGAGCGCCCAGCTCTAACGCCATACTGCTGGATAATGTTCTAAGCAGCATAGATCACGTCAGTGGGCCTTCCTTTGCTGATTTTCTTAGGTCGTATCTAGCAAAGATAACGGACAGTATTCAGCCGTGGATAGCATTCACACGGACGGGCTATGCTTCTGCATCACTAGCTTATAGTTCCGCTCCCACGCATCCCTGTTCACATCGTACACGAGAATTTGCCAATAGCGGGCCTTACTGCTATTGATAAGCCTGCGAAGGCATCTACTAGCTGACCTATATGCCGCTAGCCTGGTGCATGCCTCATCCAAAGTCCGCAACTACTGAGCTTGTGGCACTCGCTTCTCTCTTCGACGATTGTTGTTGACTGCCAGTGCACCGGAGGCTTGCCCATGTCGGGGTATTCAAATGTGCGTAGAAGACTTGCAAGCATACGTGATAACCTTCATATTTGAGTTCACCACATCTTCGGCTGTCTGTTTTCCGCTCCTCAGCGAAATTCCCAGCAGTGTTAGCGCTACCGTTACTATTTATCTTTCTAATATTCCACACAATAAAAGAAGACCGGGCATATGTGCGCGCAGACGCACCGTCGCGTATCTCAAGCGCTTTAGAGCTCGCCAAGTGCGTACTTTTGGTATGAGACACTCCAAAGCAAATGTCATGCCTGGCATGGTTCCCGCACAGCCCCAATGGCGGAAAGTAGGAGTGTTGCTAATGTTCAGCACAGTAAGTGCTGTGCTGGCCGCTATTTGCAGGCTCGCTTTCCTCTCGGATGAGACTGAGATATGCCCCCCCATTTAATGGCTAAAGCATGAAATGAATGGCTTATTTTGGTCTTTTTAAGAATTTTTGACTTTTTTTCGATCAGGTCAACGATGGCGATACGTTGCCCCATTCGTTTTTTGTCGGGTTTTATTATCTTCATCATTAATGCTGCTCGTATTGTACGTGTTAAAGAAGTCAGTGTGGTTTGAGTCACCCTCGAAGCCGCTATATCTGTTCGCATGTTTAGTCGCTTTATTGGCCATGATTATCTTTGCAAAGCAGGGAAGCCATGCGTGGGTTGGCACCAGCCCTTATGAGGACAGGTGCTCAGAGGCACACCATCACTAATCGGAAGTCCGCCTCTACCAAATCTACACCACCAACTCAACGCAGCGAACTTTGAACATACTCCGAGCCCTGTCAAGGCTTTACCGGGACGAATAAGGAGTGATATTAAGATTGGGGCTATTCACGTGTGAATATCACCTCGGCGGTACCGTACTATGCGGCTAGGTTCATAACATCATATCCGCTAGCTCAAAACGTTAATTCAAATTCGTTGGTCAAATCATAGTGTAGATATCATTCAGTCATAATTTGAGGAGGGACCTAAAGGAAACCTGCCCTACCTCGCGTGCGTGAAGGTGGCACTCCCAAAAGAATACTAACTTCCACGAACACTCGTGTCGATCAAAATTTACTCTGTGGAGGAATGCTGCTTCTGTTATAAACTGAAGAACCAATTGATGGCAAATGGCTAGAAACGCTACGCCAGGAACAACATCAAAAATATCTTGAGCAATTACTCGATGATCGCAATGCAAATGCCATTCATCCTTTCACAGAAAATTCCAAGTTCAAGATGAAAACTATAAATTTTATTGATTTGCCGCACGATAATATAGACGCTATAAATTGATAACTCCGCCGTAGAATGTCCTAAGCCCAATTGAGAAAAGACGAGGGCTCCTTATCACTCCCGATCTATAAATCTTTGTATTCAAGTCCCTTTCCCTCCCCTCGCAACGTGAAGCTATCTTGCAACCCAAACCGGGAGGTAATATTAGCCGCCATAAACTCCCGAATATCCGGCTCCTCAAAGAGTAACTGAGCTTTATCGCTGTCAAACACTCTCTGACAGTTGTGAACTTATAAACCTGGAAAGCAGAAATCCCATGGGTGAGCAGAATAAAAACGAAATAAAACATAAGCGGCATGGAACTGCAATACAGTTCGTGGATTGCGTCCAGAAAAATTTCCTTGCCGAGCATTTGTTGCACCCTTTATCCAGAAGGACGCCTCTTAAAGAAAAGAACATCTCTGCGAAGATGAAAATGAGCGGTATTAGCAAGAATACCTTTGGGAATGAGATCACAATGCCGAAGTCTAGTACCCCGGACCAAAGAACAAGGAAATACCATCCCTCTTTCCGCAATGGAGAATACCTCCACTGGAAGATGAAAAGTGCGAGGCTAAGCATGAAGAGTCTGTAGACTTCATCGTTAGCAAAGGCTCAAGCCTGCCATAGGGGTTTGGCAACATCCGTGTGAGAGGGCTAGGAAAAGTGGAGAAATCCTCGGCAGCTCCAATAATACAACGAAGACAACCCAGGGCCTAGCATTGAGGGGTATCATGTAGGAGTTGACATAGGGAGAAGGTAAATTCAGGGAAGGTAAATCAGGCCACTATGCCGGAGAAGGCAAATCAAAACTTACCCTCGGAGAAACCGGACCTGGAGAAGGCGAATCAGGCCACACTGCCTGGGCAGCAGGATCCGGAGGAGCTCAATCTCTCTGTTCTTGAGATCAGCACCGACAATGAAGAGCATAGTGGCTTAAAAGAAGTGACACGAGAAGTGCCGGGGCTGGAAACCGAGCACTAAAATTTCCAGCCATAAGCGGGGAAGTTACCCGTATAGGCGAGTTGAATTTTTATCCCGCAAAAGCCACCTCCGTGGTTAAGGCCAGAATAATTCGCAAAGGAACAATTAGGGCTAGCACTGATCTAAGAACACTGGACTAAGGAAAGTCAAATCTCTACACTTTCGGATTATTTTTGCTTTAGTTATTATATAGGCATGGTAAGTATTATAATAAATTATTTTAGTACATATACGTATATAGTCAGTTTTTTTCTAATGTTATCAAAATTATAATAAAACTAATTTTTCATTATACATTAGATCTTTTATTTATTTCGTATAACAGCTGTTTTCGACTACTATTTGCAGTCTTCTTCAGTACAATTATTGGGTTACAAGATTTTTACTTAAGTACATATAACTTTAAAAAAAAACAAAAAGGCAATTATATCTTTGATGTAATTAGGCTAAATAGCACTGAATGGCAATTACCTTCATCCGTATTCATTCTTTGTTGCTCAGGTACTTGGATTATCTTTATTGCTTCCATCGCGTCTAATTCTCTAGGACAATTACTGCTCTTAATTACACTTACATCGGCAATATCCATCATGTGTTGTTCTTCGATGATGTGTTTAGCTACGGCGGACCTCATGTGCGATCCCGGGTTTTTGGCTGCGATTCGTGCTTCCCTGATATGTTCGTGGAACCTGACCGGGATCAATCTTTTCGTTTGTCCGATATAAATCATAGGACAAATACTACACGCTACTTTGTAGATGCCACTCGTCTCTTCCATTGTTTTTAGATCCTTGCCCGATCCCAAAATGTTTCGTGCTGCGCATCTGCGACTAGAGGACACCATTTCAATTCCGTGATGTTTGAACACTTGCTTCATGTCTTTTGAATACCTGGAATATGTCACTGATATGCGCTTTGGAGTTTCTTTTGTCGGTTTCAATGTTGTTAAATTGTCCCTTTTTTGTTTTCTGATCTTCTTCTTGATTATTGCTTCGATGCATTTTCCGTCGTATCCATTTATGCTGGCTGTATTTATGATATATTCTTTTTCTTTCTTGAATCGCTCTATTGTTAATGGCACTGTCAGTAATAGGTGAATCATTGAATGGTATGCTGCCATTTTTTGGGGGTAGCTATGGCTAGAGTCGCTAGTAATTGTGCGTTGGGTACTCGAGGGCTTCCGGTAGATGTCGATTTCAATCCTGCCTTGGTTCCTAATAAGTTTCAAATCTAGGAATGGGATTTCACCATTTACTTCTATCTCCATGCTGAACTTTATCTTCGGGTGGATATTGTTGATTTTCTGGAAGGTATTTTCCAATTCTTCCTTTGCAATGATGATGAAAATATCGTCCACATATCGTATCCACAATTTTGGCATCAAACCTTCTTCTTCAATGATATTTTCAACATGGGCCATAAAAATTTCGCTGATAAGAGGAGATAAAGGGTTGCCCATTGCTGTACCGGACGTTGTTTTGAAAAATCGTTGCCTGAACATGAAATAATTTTCATTCATGCATAGTCGAGCCAATTTTAGGTAGCATTTTGTCTTCTCTTTCCATTCACTAGAGTTTTCTATGCTCAATAACCACTTTTCCAGTAAATACAATGATTCTTTAACTGGTACATTCGGAAAAAGAGCTTTTACGTCAAAAGACACCATAATGTCTTCGTTGCTCAAATCATCTATTTTTTCCAATTTTTTGATGAGCATTTCTGAGTTTTTAATTGACCGACTGCTTATTGGTATATTTATTTCATTAATTTGGTTGGTTAACCATTTGGCTACGTTATATGTTGGCGAGTTCGTGTCGGCTATAATTTCACGTACCTCCTCACCATTTTTATGGGTTTTTGGTTGAATACGGATGCGAGGGAGCGATGGATTCGGCATTCTCAAATTTTTACTGGCTACTACTCTTCTACATTCCTTGAGAGTTTTTTCCACACGTTTTATGGAATCTGGGAGCGGATTGTTTCGCAGTTCCATATAATTTCCATTGGATAAGGTGTTTAAAACGATTTCATCATGCTTAAGTTTGTTCATTATTACCACTACGTTGCTTTTATCAGCTTTTAGATAGAAAACGGGTTTTTCTTTTAACTGCCTTATGATTTTGTTTTCTGATATTAAATTTGGTTTTTCATTCAGTAATATTTTGGTCAATTTTTCCCTAATATCCTCTTTTACAACACTATCTTTATTCCCGCTTCAACATCAATAATAATATTTTCTAAGTGGTTTATTGGTTCTACTGCATAGTTTAGTCCTTTATTCAGTACGTTTCATTCTTGTTGGCTGAATGTCGTTGTTGTATTATTTATTATATAATTCTTTATGAATTGTGGTCTTTTTGGTGTAGAAACAATTGTTCTTTTACTCAGGCTATTTAATTTATTATCTAGGATCCCGCGTTTTTTGAACTTCTCGCATAGAAATGCCGTGTTGAGCTTTCCGGTCGCTATGACTATATCTTCGTTTTGAGTAGTCATTATGTTAGCCAATTTTAAATGCGTGTTATATGCTTTCAGGGTGAGATGATCCAATTTTTTATAAAGACCCTTTACGCTATTTTTTACTAAGTTTTTCTCCACCAGATTTATTTGTTGATTTGTTGTATCGAGATGTGTCTTAATAAGAACTTTATGAGATTTTGGAATTACATTTATTTTGAGGCAAATTTTCAGAAACCGTATGTCTTCAGAAATACTTGCGATCGACTTTTTCAATTGCAATAATTTATTGAACACTGACTGGGGCTTGATGGCCATATTATATATACGTATATAGTCAGTTTTTTTCTAATGTTATCAAAATTATAATAAAACTAATTTTTCATTATACATTAGATCTTTTATTTATTTCGTATAACAGCTGTTTTCGACTACTATTTGCAGTCTTCTTCAGTACAATTATTGGGTTACAAGATTTTTACTTAAGTACATATAACTTTAAAAAAAAACAAAAAGGCAATTATATCTTTGATGTAATTAGGCTAAATAGCACTGAATGGCAATTACCTTCATCCGTATTCATTCTTTGTTGCTCAGGTACTTGGATTATCTTTATTGCTTCCATCGCGTCTAATTCTCTAGGACAATTACTGCTCTTAATTACACTTACATCGGCAATATCCATCATGTGTTGTTCTTCGATGATGTGTTTAGCTACGGCGGACCTCATGTGCGATCCCGGGTTTTTGGCTGCGATTCGTGCTTCCCTGATATGTTCGTGGAACCTGACCGGGATCAATCTTTTCGTTTGTCCGATATAAATCATAGGACAAATACTACACGCTACTTTGTAGATGCCACTCGTCTCTTCCATTGTTTTTAGATCCTTGCCCGATCCCAATATGTTTCGTGCTGCGCATCTGCGACTAGAGGACACCATTTCAATTCCGTGATGTTTGAACACTTGCTTCATGTCTTTTGAATACCTGGAATATGTCACTGATATGCGCTTTGGAGTTTCTTTTGTCGGTTTCAATGTTGTTAAATTGTCCCTTTTTTGTTTTCGGATCTTCTTCTTGATTATTGCTTCGATGCATTTTCCGTCGTATTCATTTATGCTGGCTGTATTTATGATATATTCTTTTTCTTTCTTGAATCGCTCTATTGTTAATGGCACTGTCAGTAATCGGTGAATCATTGAATGGTATGCTGCCATTTTTTGGCAATAATCGGTGAATCATTGAATGGCAGCATACCATTCAATGATTCACCGATTACTGACAGTGCCATTAACAATAGAGCGATTCAAGAAAGAAAAAGAATATATCATAAATACAGCCAGCATAAATGGATACGACGGAAAATGCATCGAAGCAATAATCAAGAAGAAGATCCGAAAACAAAAAAGGGACAATTTAACAACATTGAAACCGACAAAAGAAACTCCAAAGCGCATATCAGTGACATATTCCAGGTATTCAAAAGACATGAAGCAAGTGTTCAAACATCACGGAATTGAAATGGTGTCCTCTAGTCGCAGATGCGCAGCACGAAACATATTGGGATCGGGCAAGGATCTAAAAACAATGGAAGAGACGAGTGGCATCTACAAAGTAGCGTGTAGTATTTGTCCTATGATTTATATCGGACAAACGAAAAGATTGATCCCGGTCAGGTTCCACGAACATATCAGGGAAGCACGAATCGCAGCCAAAAACCCGGGATCGCACATGAGGTCCGCCGTAGCTAAACACATCATCGAAGAACAACACATGATGGATATTGCCGATGTAAGTGTAATTAAGAGCAGTAATTGTCCTAGAGAATTAGACGCGATGGAAGCAATAAAGATAATCCACGTACCTGAGCAACAAAGAATGAATACGGATGAAGGTAATTGCCATTCAGTGCTATTTAGCCTAATTACATCAAAGATATAATTGCCTTTTTGTTTTTTTTTAAAGTTATATGTACTTAAGTAAAAATCTTGTAACCCAATAATTGTACTGAAGAAGACTGCAAATAGTAGTCGAAAACAGCTGTTATACAAAATAAATAAAAGATCTAATGTATAATGAAAAATTAGTTTTATTATAATTTTTATTTTAGTACGTTGTGTGCAGCCCTGATTTAAAAATCAGAACGTATCGCAGCTGGATGGATGGCCAAAGCGTGATACTGACCATATCACCTTGTGGAGTGCCGACACATTCGATCATAACATACTATCTCTAAGTGTAGACCCAAAAAGTGCTGTAGTGCTCCAAAAACAAATTAAAGATGTCGATCATACTATTACGATTCCACTCGTCTCGTGTTCGTCCAATAAAAGCTTGACGATTAGTAGACATAGTTTCCCTAAACACTGTTTTCTTCAATCTGGCCCATAATAGGGTTTAGATCCAGTGAATGACCAGGCCAATCAGCCAAATCATCGGGTTGTGTTTTGCCTTGTTGATACTAGCTTTTGCAATATGGCCGCGAGCTTTATCTTGTATAAATATCGGCGATATTTCTTCAAGATATTACTGTTTGACTTTGGTTCACTTCCCGTACATTGGTAGAATGCGATTTCGATAATACTCGGCGTCAACTGTGCAATTTTCTTTAATGAAGATTAGCTCCGATTTTCCATATAAGTTGACACCTCCGGCCACTATAATTGTTAGCACTTGTGAAGGACGTTGCACTGGATTTATTGATTTCCGATCTGATGTTGTTACTCGCATGTTCTGCCGATTCGGTTTTGGAAAGAGTTCGATTGGGGATTCGTCGGTAAAAACGACTTGTAGGCGCTTGCCCCTCGCGTTACATACGGTAAAGTTTTTATCGATTAACCTTGCAGAAACTTGTTCGATATTCAATATTTTCGTTGCTTGAAAGAGATTTCGTTGGCCTTACGTAGCCGTATTTTTCCCATGGACGGTTTATGATATAGTCATTGATAGTCGTACGTCTCTTTTCCCATGACGGTCAAATTCTGGTGATTGAGTAAGAATTACTGTCACAGTCCTAGTTCCTACTCCGACCGGTAACAGTCCTTACCTTATAATTCGAACCTTGGCGTTGAGATTTGTTAGAGAATCTCATTCCATGATCGTAACGGTATTCGAGGTAAATGGTCTGTATTACGCTCCACCAAGTGATTAATTGATTTTTGGGAAGGCTAATAGTTCAACAGAAGTAATATAAGCACAAACTCGTTGCCATCAACGAACTTTGAACTTCGAAACAGTTGCGTAAGCGGTGAGCGTCCTAACCACTACATCACACGGACTAAACACCTTATATTGACTAATTTTGTCAAAAATGCATTTCAAATAAAAATCGCTAGTACGCTAAGGATAAACCGCCAGCCTTAATTTTTCTCATATGTAGCACTGACCAATGAAGCTTCATTCAGCAATACAAATTTTCAAATTTTACTAATTTACAAGCTTGCTGCCACAACGTTTTTCTAAAATTCGGACCATATTTCAACCTGCATTTCCTTTTATAGAAGGTTTATCATAGCTCTTGCTAGACGGAATTACTTATAAGTGTAAGACGATTTAAATTTGTCAGTTGAAAACATGATTCATAAAAATTTGACTAATTTCAGTTTTGACTCATACCCTATTTTTCGTGCACCCTGTATATGTGTCTTTCAGTATTGATTTGGTTTCCCTAAGAACTTCTTTTTCGATAGAGAGTAACACTTGCGACATAATTATTGCATCGACATATTTCCCTAAATGCATAGAAAACGCTCCTCGAAGGGAAGTTCGAAATGTGGTGGAACATTGTGAAAGGAGGAATCTGCTTATTATGGATGTGATGCCAATACATACCATTAATTGTGGGGGATGTAGAGATCAATTCGAATTCAAACTGAAGTCGAATATGGTCGTCTTCCACGTAAGGATTAAATATTAACTCCGCCGTGGGCGGTCCCAAGCCCGTTTGAGAAAGGAGGGAACCCCTTGTTTCCCCAACCCACAGCTTCCATGATTCCTCATCCGAAGTCCCATAATTAAATTGTAGTAAATGCTCTCGGGGCCGCACATTGGGTTTACTGGTTCCCCAATGATGGGACATTAAATGCCGAAAAATTCTAATAATTGTAAATACATCTAGAGCTCTGCTACTAAATCCTACTTACACCTCCTTTGTGGGGATGTAAGAGGGCGAAAGTGAATCTTCCGTGCCTGATAACGAAATCGAAGTAATAACCATGACGCCGGAATGAAGGTTCGGCGACGGGCTAACTCCCCGTTCCTGGAAAATCCTAAAATGTTTCGAAACTTGCAGATGGGCCTCGGAATGGGTGTGATTCATGGCAACGATCTCGCAAAACGGAAAAAGGACTATGGCATTGGATCCTGGAATATCAGATCACTCAATTACCCTAGCGCTGTTAACGACCTTATACAACAGGCCTGTCAATATAAATTGAAAATACTGGTGATCCAGGAAACGAATTGGACTGGAAATGATATTCAAGACATGAGATCGCACACAATATTCAAAAGTGGGAATTCGGAGGGGCCTTTATTGTGGATAGGGAGTTAATATCGCACGTTATTGATTTTAAGGCAGTCAATGAACGGTTGTGTGCGATCCTTACAAAAGCGAAATTCTTCAAAATCTGGCTCATTAATGTCCACGCCCCGACCGAAGAAAAGGGCAAAGAATTGAAGGAAACGTTCTGCAATCACCTAAAAAAACTAGTCGACTCATTGCCTACAAACGACACAAAAATAATTCTGGGTGATTTCAACGCTAAGGTTGGCAATAACCTATCTCATCGGGGAAAAACTGGAGGATATAGTCTCCACGATGAAACAAATAACAACGGCCAGCGCCTGATTGACTTTGCATGTAGCAGAAATCTAGTCATACGTTCGCCTTGGTTCCCACATCGACGCATTTGTAAAATGACCTGGGTATCACCGGATGGCAACACACAAAACCAGATCGACCATGTTCTGATCCAACAACGTTGGGCCTCGAGCATACTTGATGTCCGTACATACCGAGGAGCCAATTGTAACTCAGATCATTACTTGATCAAATTACGAGGGTAGTCCCAAAAGTACCCGCCATGACTTATGAATACAGACAGTTTTAAAAAACTATTACTGCGATTGACAATACCACCTTTCAACAACTTAATGTGAAAAATTCATAACGGTACGTTTATTATTATTTTTTTACAGACATCCAAAGTGAACGCTTTCAGTGAATTTGTAAATATGGAAATAATCGGGCATTATTATGTGACACAATACTTTCATTTGAAAGGTCTAAGTCCAACTGATATCAAAGCCGAGTTGGATTCTACTCTGGGAAAGTCTGCTTCTTCGTTTACAACGGTCAAATATTGGGAAGCTGAGTTTACGCGAGGTCGTACGAGCAGCCAAGATGAACAACGCAGTGGTCGACCAAGTAAGGTCACTACGTCAGAAAATATGAAGAAAATCCACAAAATGGCATTGGATGACCGTCGACTAAAAGTGTGCGGGATAGCAGACATGGCAGGCATTTCAAAAAGTGCTGTGCATTGCATTTTGACCGAAAATTTGGACATGACAAAGCTGTACGCATGATGGCTCACGCGTTTGCTCACAATGGAGCACAAACAGCAACGTGAGGATGTTTCCATCGAGTGTTTGACAATGTTTCGCAGCAATAAAACCGAGTCGATTCATAACCATGGATGAAACATGGGTCCATCATTTTACACCTGAGACCAAGGAGCAGTCAAAGCAGTGGACTAAAAATGGAAAACCGCCCCAAAGAAAGCAAAGACAGTTCAGTCAGCTGGCAGGGTCATGGCATACGTTTTCTGGGATGCGCGTGGAATAATATTTATTGATTATTTCGAAAAATGAAAAACAATCAACGGCGCATATTATGCATCCTTATTGCAGCGTTTGAGTGATGAAATCAAGAAAAACGGCCCCATCTGACGAAAAAGAAAGTGTTGTTTCATCACGACAACGCACAGGTCCACACGTGTGTCATTGCGATGGCTAAAATCAATGAGTTGAAGTTCGAATTGCTTCCTCACACACTCTATTCGCCAGATCTGGCTCCCTCGGATTATTTCCTTTTTCCGAATTTGAAAAAATGGCTCGGCGGCAAAAGATTTGCCAACATTGAAGAGGTAGAGTCTGCAGTTAATAGCTATTTTGAGGAGCTTGACGGTTCTTACTATAAAGCGGGTATCGAAGCTATTGAACGTGGTTGGGAAAAGTCTATCGAGCTGAAAGAAGAATATGTTGAAAAATAAAATACATTTTCGCAATTATTTACTGTTTTCTTTGTCGGGTCGGGTATTTTTGGGATCGCCTTGGTAACCTATCGATGTCGTATGTCAAAGGCATATTCGGCGAAGACCAGCCCGCTACAAAAATTTGATATCGAAAGGCTCCAAACGGCGTCTGTGTGAAAACATTTCACAGAGACCCTCGACAACCAGCTGGCGACCATTTTATCAGACTCATTGTTAAAGACAAGAAATGAGCTCTGGATGGATGTGAAAACGGCTATTCAAACCGTGGCAGAAAAGACGATCGAACATCAAGCCTGGTGCAAGAAAAATGATTGATTCGATGATGAGTGCCAAAATGCGTTAGACAAAAAGAATCAGGCGTACAGAGAATACGTAGGTAGGAAAACCAGTACGAAGAGAGAACATTATGAAAATCTCAGAAGAATAACGAATAAAATAATTAGAATTAAGAAAAGAAATTACTATTACGACCAATTGAGAAGTATAGATTTAAGTCTAGTCTAAAGTAGTGAAAAGCCTGAAATGTGGTTATCAGCCCAAAATCACGCTCTTTCGTGATGACATCGGCAATATCATCGCTGATGAAACCACGATTAAGGAAAGATTTTAAGAACCTCCTTTATCGTCCTCATAGCTTCAAAACATCGTAGCCTATAGATGTCTGCGGAGCGCTTCTATTGGCCCCACCAACTCTGGATGAAGTTTGTTCCATCATCAAAGCCCAAAAGAATAATAAAGCGCCGGGTATAGATGAGATGAGATGTTCATAAAGCTATTCACAGACTCATCCTGCACATTTGGCAACAAGAACATATGCCGAAATAGTGGAGCCAATCAATTATATTATAGAGGCATACCACTACTTTGTACGGCATACAAAATATTCTCAAAGTTCTTAGAAAATAAAATCGGACCATACGCCAACAGTATTATTGGGGAGTATCAAGGTGGTTTTAGAGCAGGTAGATCGAGAATAGACCAATTGTTCACTGTCAAGCAGGTACTTGAAAAATGCTCGGAGTTCATCATCGACGCAGACCAAATTTTCGTTGACTTTAAGCAAGCATACGATAGTATTGATCGTAACATACTTTACCAAGTAATGCTTTGCTTTGGCATCCTAGCCAAATTAGTCCGTCTTGCCAAAATGACAATGACGACCTCCCAAGGCCGCATCAATAACCAACTCACCGATGCCTTTGACACGAATATCGGACTAAAGCAGGGAGATGGGCTGGCCTCATTGCTATTAAATTTGGCTCTGGAGTACGTCATAAGGAAGCTAATTATACACGAGGTATATTACTTTACAAGTCGACATCAACATTTTGTCGCGATCATTAACAACTGCCAAAGAACTCTTCCTGAAACTCGACAGTGAAGCAAAACTGGTAGGGCTACAAATCAATGAAAATAAAACAAAGCTCATGACGCAGTCGAAGAAAAATACCTCAAAGACACAAAATATCACACTTGGTGAATACAGTATAGAAAATGTGAGCGAGTTTGTGTATTTAGGCGCCAAAATAACGAAAACCGGTATTGAAAGAGACCAAATACGCCGAAGAATACAGCTCGCAAATAAAATATTTTATTCAGTTTTGACGATCTTGAAGACCAGCTGCATACACAGGAAAAGGAAGCTATAAGTATACAAATCTGTGATAAAATCGGTGTTATGCTATGGGTGTGAAACATGGACCCTGACCCAAGCATCCGCAAATATATTGAACGCCTTTGAGCGATGGGCCCTGAGGCGAATAATCGGAGCGAAGCTAGACGGGGACCAATCGCTAATTCGATACAACCATGAGCCGTATGAAATGTTTGACGATTGTGAGACTGCGGAAGCTGAAATGGGCTGGACACATCAGACGTATGAACGAACAACGGATACCCAAAAAGGTATTCTTTGGGAGAACTGAAGGCCGGAGACCAGTGGGAAAACCGAGGAAACGCTGGTCTGACTCGGTCGACGAAGACGATCGATCGCTGCTTGGATTTCGAAATTGGAGGACGCGGTCAATGGACCGAGACAGTTGGAAGCGCTATTTGCAGGAAGCGAAGGCCCGAGAGGGGCTGTAGTACTACGAAGAAGAAGAATATAAACATTGATTCCATTATGAAGAGATGGAGGATTTCAACAGAACCTTCAATGTCTAACCATAGAATTCTGAGTTAGGAGAACAAACTGGTCATTGTATCAATTCATTTTGGGAGATAGCAACAGGTTTCAGTAAAGAGAACTCCAAGACATCCTCTGGAATTGGAGCATGCTGTAGAAGAATTCAACGACATAATAATAAACGCAGCTTCAGAACTTTTTGTGCAAATATCAGAGAAAACTGCCGTAGCAAGGCTTTTTTAAAACTTATCAAAACAGGGAAACAGCAAAAATTTTGCACTAAAGAGGGCTGACGTGATGAACTCACTAGTGACACCAAATCGCACAAAAGGAGGCCGCTTTCATTTGTACGGAAAGCCGTACATAATGGACATTAAATCCTTTCTAACCCTTTAAATCACTTCGTGAAGATGAGTATATCACACATATTCTTATTCAAAAAAGACAGAATCTTCTCATATCTTACTGAATACGGATATACAGGAATAGTCTTGCTTTGCGAAGCATACGAAAGCGGTGGGGAGAAGCAAAAGTGATCTTGATTTCTAAAGTGGGTGGAAATGATACTACCAACCAGAAGGTATGCAGATCAATGTGCCTAACATCATTTATAGTATATTTAAAACTATACATATAAGGAAATTATGCATATACGGACAAAGATACGAATCATCGCCTACATACAAATCAACATGCCTACAGGACGGACAAATCTATGAAGATCGCACTCTATGCGAAATTGTGAAATCATGCAGTGACAGGTAATACTTCTCAGTGTCAGTAACTGGTACCAAATTGGTTTGAATTCTAATCCCGGTAAAATCGCGCTCGTGCTATTTACAAAGAAGCGGAAATTAGCTTAGAAAAATTAAGTTTATTGAAACCTGGAACCGACATATTGAAGTGGCAACTAAAAAGCCACACTATAATATGGTATCACATGAGCCATTGTATAATCGGAGGAAACGAAAATGGGTCTTCAGTAGAGTGACGAGTGCAGATTCTGCTGAAAATACAGCAGAACTTTCTGAAATACTAGGAACTTGCCACATTGTTGTGAAGCAAATTAAATCTCTTTTGCAAGCAGTTGGACTAATATTCAAAAATATTTTTAAAGCTGTAAATATTCACCATTTATATTAACATGGCCACAGCAAGAACAAGCCTCTGAAAGAACACAATTAGGAAATCATAGGAAAGCAACCGAAATGGTATTCAGATAGAAGAAATATTTTATTAAATGCCAATACTGTTGCAATAAGCAATCCAGGAGCTAAATCGGAGCGACAGACACTACGAGTACAATAATCGATCGTACAGCATTTCTGATCGAACAGTAGTATTGGAGTTTGTTAGAGAATATCAATTTATGAACATAAAATAATAGAACGTTATATGATCGGTTTCACCATTAATCGTCTGATTATCTCATTTTATAAATAGCCGTTCAGTCGAAGAACCGTATAAACAAATGCGTTGCACCAGCGTTGCAAGAGCTAAGCGCTCTAGCCATTGGCGGGATAAACAACAGGAAGCCTTGTGATACTGACGGTATTTCGATTATAGTACTACGGCATCTCCCCCAGGTTGCTATTAGAAATTATTGTAATTGTTCAACAATAGATCTGGTATAATCAGAGCGCTAGTACAGTAGAAAATATAGAGTTTTCGAAAGGAAATGCACTTGTCTGTACAGAAGGCCTGGGACGATTGAAAACACTATATATCGAATCGAAGAATTTATCACATCAGAAGTGACGAGTCGAAAAAATCCACAATTGTGAGTAATCCACAATTGTGGTTTTTCGCAGCCGTTACACCCTACAGACGGGTACATTAAGACTTGTTTCACTATTTGCTTCGTTCCTCTAGAAGCGTTAGTGTATTTGTATACGAATTGGTATGTTTTTGATTCTGACAGCGTTCCGGTTATATATTGTATCACATATATAGGCGGACCACCAATAAGATAAAATATCCTCCAAATTTGAGCGCCAGAGATCAACAGTTTCAATGGAGATACTCATTTGCTAGGTTTGTTGAGGCTGGTTGAGCTGAGACGGAGTGATCTAGGTATTGATAGCTGAGTGACAATAGCTAAACCATTCGTGGTTGTTTTTTTCGTTTCCCGTTTTGTTCTTTGTATGATGTGTAATTGTTCGTTGGTTTTTTTTCCTTTTTTCCAATTAATTGATAATATGTTATAATTCTAATTTAATTAAGATACAATATATATATTTTTACTTTTTTTTGAATAATTTTTTTAATTGCTATATGTTTAAATTTAGAGTGCTAAGTATGCCATCAAGTTTTTGATTATTTCAAAGTTTGAAACTTGCTTCATGTTTTCATAAATTTTATAATGATTGATGAAAGAAAGCGCATTTGACTTTGACGGGCTCCAGCAACTACATTAAGACACGCAACCTCATATGTATTACGCAAATGACAGCCTATCTACTTAAGTTTTATCGAACTCAAATTAATTGTAGTCAATTATTTTGTTTGATCACTGCAGACCAATTCTCTTTTTCCTGGAATCTCCTTTGAGTCATCTTCAGTGTGACACTGAAGACGATTTGAAGGAGTCGAAGCGTGTCTGCTCACTCTAAATGCAAGGTGCGACGGCTTCTCAAATTAATTATTCCTTAAGAGTAATAATCTAACAGTATCGCTTTTTAGAAGCAATAATCTAAAAACGTGCGATCATACTAAAGTTTTCCTAAATTGTCCGAATGAATCATTTTCGTTTGTCCAATTATATGATACAAACAAATAGTGAAGAATACTTACAGAATATAATTAAACGCTATATTTCGCGTTATATCAGGGCAGTTTGCAATTAGCAGAGCATTTTCTGGGCAATCGTTTGTTGCATGGAACCAGAATGCCAACAAAGCATGCTTATTATGATGCGCTGGTACGCTGGGTTCTGATAATCGCGGATGAAAGAGTTCCCACAAAACACGCATGTACGGTCCCAACTGAAATTTTATCAAAATTAACCCATACTGTGGCATATCTACTGAAATATATCTTACCATAAGCTTTTCAGTTTTAGACACCATACAATAAGTCAGCAAAGTAAAGTAAGATGTTAACTTAGCTGTTCCATGAACAGCTATATCTGTGTAGGCGCGAGCAGATCTTAGTAGACGTAACAAAAGATTTAAAATCGTATGTAGTATAATTTGCGCGTCGCCATTCATTTCTCTATAAAACAAATCATTTTGCTGAAAATTATGCAATGCAAACTATTTATTTCAACATACCTATGTGGTATATTAAAGGGTAACTTGTGGAGTGAATGGGTTCGATAATTTGCACGAAATGATTGTGATGGCACGAGAGATACCAGCAAGTAGGATGCAGCTTTAAAGAAAATATTTTATATTATAAAATATTTTACAAAAAATTTAATTGCATTACCGTTGCGAACTCGCGAATTATTATGCGCCATTAAAAACTGTTCTACCCAACTTTCAGCCGATTGTAAAATCCATGCATGAGCTATTTTGTTACGAGGTGCTTGCACAGCAAGCCAATCCAGGGCCGACTGAGGGCAATATTCTGCTGCATCCCATACTCGTTGCAATACTAACTGAGAAAAGCATGGCAAACCTGAAGGACCTCCTTGTGGCTCTGTTAGAAGCGTTAATAACTTAAAGAAGGGACCACACAGTTCGGTGTGTTTTGTTACTGATGCAAATAGCATTGTTATTATTTGATTTGCCAGTCTTTCGTCCCAACGACAGAGCGCATAAATTAAATGCCGCGTTTGATGCGGATTGATGTTGTCTTTTATTTGTTGATATAAGAATGGAAAGCCCTGAAAATAAATAATAACGTTCGTTATAGTGATATTATAGAACTAATTCTGATTAAAACTGACCTTTCCACCTGCTACAGCACTATAATCCTTAGGTGATAAATGTAACCGGAAGTCTGCTCCTCGAGATCGTTCTACTAATGATGCAACTAAAGCTATCATTTTATCTAGTGAAGCAGGTCTAGCTTTATCTGTTGACAATGCTTCGTCAGATGAATTATCTTCATTATCTGACCCAGCATCAACCTAAACGTAAATTGTTTGTCAAATTAATAATCATTCATACAACTGAATTTTATTCATTGTGTACTCACCGACTCTTGATTTTTATTTCCCAAATAAAAGTCGGAAACACTTCGTATCACATTGATTCTCAACAAAAATAATGTTTCTTCATCTCCCATTCGTGAGAACTCATACAATAGCCCGAAAAATTCTGATAAGTGTCGGAGATGGGCTTTAGCACCATGTTCTAGCAATAAAATTAGTGACTTTATAAACCGCGTGACACATGAACAATTCCCGATTTCATCCTTCCCTTCTTCGCTAGCATCTGATTGTTGCAGATAAAGTGTGTAGTGAGTCGGTCTATAATAAATGAGGTACCAATTACTGCACTTTGTTGCACATGATAAAGTATATAATACCTTAATCTTTGGATAACATGAATTACAAGCCTTTGAAACATCTGTCGTACCATTTGATTTGGGCACTGAATAAGTACTTGTACAGGCCACCAGGGCTCTGTGGACATGTGACCTAAGAACCATTCACATGCAGTTTGACTTGCATTGAATTGTTTCGTTAACAATTCTACCCACAACACCATAGTAGGCTAAAAAGATTCAGTTGTGTGTTTAATATATGAGAAAACTTTTCACATTAATTACATCTTACTTTCTCTTTTGCATGTATAAATGTTTCAATGAAGAAAGAAACAGATAATTCTGCGACCATGCACGTTACATCAGACTGCGTAAGGAGAGTTTGTGGTATTTGTCCACAAATTTGCCACATAAAGCTGTAAAATACGGTAATATTACATATGCATTTCATACTAAAATTAGCAAATATTTACTTAAAATATGTATGTTCAAAAATATTTTTGTCTTGAAGAAAATGTTGATTATCCTGCCATATCCAATCCTCTAGTTCCTTACTCAGCAGGGTTTTTCGTTCTGATGTTACCACCGGAGCTGAAGAAGGTGGTGTGTTTACTTTAACTAATGCTGCTGAAGATATAACAGATGGCTGTGACACATGCGATGGAAAATTGGCTGATTGGCATGATGATGACGATGATGGCGACGCTTCTGTTATTATCGCGTTATTACTCTTAACGTCTATATCACAAATTTTACTAGCATTAAAACCAACTAAATTACTATTGACAGAAGTGGATGATGAAGAAATATCAGTCTCTTTTTGATTTCTTATTGCTGACGCAAGAATTTGTTGTTGTAACTTTTGAACGATAACTGAATGACTGGTTGGTACTATAGTAGGGGATTTTGCTCCGCCACTACTACCACTTACGGATGCAATAGAAGACACTTCCAATTGCATTTTCTGAGCCTCTTGCAAAACACTCGCTTCTAGCTTATTACTAATACTTGAAGAGCATTGTGTGGGCTTGGATCCACCAGCTACAGCCGCGTTATCATTTATATCATTTCGTTGTGCACGGCGTTCATAGAACAACATATAAGCTGAATTTGTTTTTTCGAAACTAAAATCTAAATACTTTTCAGTGACGGAGTCATATGTCTTACTCTGAAATGAAATTGGTTGAATGACATTTTAAATGAACGTAAGGTAGAAAAATTACCGTCATCTCCCCTCCGAAACATTCGGCGCCTATTTGAGATGGATCAAATGGCTTCACTTCAGCATCATTAAATAAAAACCATCGTTCCAATTGTGCATTTTGTTCATTTCGTTCCCTGATGAAACTGTAATAATGGCCTCCATCTGCTGTACCCGTATGCACTGTTACACCAACTAGATCGTACCTGAAAATTAAATAGAACACTTAAAGGCCTTGATTTATTGTTCAGCGGATATAAGGCACAGCCATAAGATATTCACAGTATCTTATTGAAAATGCATGTATCCTAGTATGTTTTCAAATGTGGGAATATTAAATGAGAATGAGTGACTTTCCACTTTGGTAAAAGTAAATGTAAAACAGTAATGTGTACTTTAAAAGCAAGAACTTAAATCGAATGTACAGATTGTGCGTCTTTTTGATGTTGGAATGAAAACATATGCAAACATAATAAATTTATTTATTTACCTAAATCTACTTAACAGACAGAAATCCAATTACGAAATAGACTTAGACAATTAAATACAGTTAAATATTGTTTAGAGTAAGACAGATTAATACAACAAAATCAAGCAGAAAAAAGTTAATTAAAACATGTAAGAAATGAAGTAAGAGTCTAGATCATAGTTTGAAAAAATTGAGTGATAAGGAAACATTAATCACTATTCGCAAAAAGTAACGTCTTTAGTTTATTTTTAAAAACAAAGTAGGACGTGGATAGAGAACCAAGCTCGAGGCTGTTATGCTTTCTGATTATTCGCGGCATAATTGACTGAAAGTATAAATCTGTCCGGGCGTACGGAACCTCGAGAATGTTATTAGACCGACTAGGACGTGCATACAGTCTGTAGTGCAAGTCTTCGCTTAGAGTGGAAGCAATTTGTTGGTGGTACAACTTATAAAGGAAACATTGATCTAAGAAGGTTCTACGGGACGACAGAGAAGGGAGACGAAGTATGGATAGACGACGCTCATAAGGCTCATAAGCTAAGTTGAATTTGAAGAACACAATACGGGGAAACTTACGCTGAACAGCTTCTAGTGACTTCACAAGATATAAATGTCTAGGAGACCATACTACTGAGCAGTAATCAAGAAGCGGGCGGACAAGACATGTGAACAAGTGAACAGCTGTAGCAATATTTGCAAACTTGTGCAAATGCCGCATAATAAATCCCGAAACTTTTGATGCCTTGGTAATTATGCTAATAATGTGGACATCGAATTTAAGCTTTGGGTCAAATATTACACCAAGATCTTTACATGTGTCTGCAGAGGAGAGAACAACATCACATAGGGTATAATTAAAAGTTAAAGGAACAATTTTCAAATTAAAAGTCATTTTAAAACATTTGGAAACATTCATGCGAAGGGAGCTTACATTACACCAGTTATAGAGGTTAAAAAGATCAATTTGGAGTTGCTGACAATCTTCAAGGGATCTAATTATCCGGAATACCTTGAAATCATCGGCATACAGAAACAAGAAGAAGAAATTACAGAGGGAAGATCATTGATAAACAGTATGAAAAGAAGAGGTCCAAGGATTGACCCATGAGAGACGCTAGATGTAGGATTGAATGGAAAGGAGATTGTGCCATAGAGATTAACACGACATGAACGGGAGGATAGATACGATGAAATCCAAGAATGAAGGGAACCGGATAGCTAACTTATGACAGAGGAGAACATGGTTCACGGATCAAAAGCTTTGGAGAAGTCTGTGAATATTGCATCTACCTGAAGCTGTTTGTCGAAAGCTCTTGCAATATAATCTTCGAACTCAGCCAAGTTCGTAGAAGTTGAACGACCCTTCAAGAATCCATGTTGCTGTGGTGTGACAAATGAACTCAGTGACTCAAGAAGCCTGTTGTGTACAAGTCGTTCCAGCAGCTTAGAGAAACAGGAGAGGAGTGATATGGGACGATAGTTTGAAGCAGATGAGGGGTCGCCGTTTTTAAAAATAGGAACAACATTTGCATCTTTCCAGTACGTTGGAAAGGTGCCAGTACCAAGACTGAGATCGAATATAAGGGATAGAGGAAAACACAAAGTGGAACAAAGTGACTTTACAAATATATTAGGCAATTCATCGGGACCAGGACTAACATTCGGATCGAGCAAGTTAATAAGGGATTCAACTTCAGAAGGATCAGTGGAATAGGATGTACTGGCTGCTGGATAAGTTTGAATTGAATTTATGGGGGAGTGTAGTATATCAGAAGAGGAAAAAGTAGAGGAAAAATATTGGGCAAATAGGTTAGAAATATCCTGAGGGGAGGAGGCTTCAGAGTTGTTCCATATGACAGTATGCGGGATGGAAGAGGAAGATTTAAAGGATCGGATGTATGACCAAAAGGGTTTAGCGTTATTTGTCAGGAGGGAACTCTCTAAACTGCTAAAGTAGTTTTTCATGGCCAAAAGTAGTTTTTCATGGCCTTATAAAAAACAACATAAATAATATGAAATACTCAATACTTTATATGAATTTCCTATGTACGAGTATGTACAATAATTGTAAATATCTCTAAGCCGTCAATAAACCTTTTTTCTAACAGATTATGGGTCCAATCCTAGCAGAGCTCTCAGTTAAGTTTTTTTAATCGCATTTTTCCAAATTTTGGGATTTACTTTAACTTTGTTAGTTCATGTATCGATTTTCGTTTTTGCAAGGATGCAAGGATGGCCGCGGACGTATCCAAATACACATTTCCGAAGCTAAGCAGTGAAATCTACTTTAATTGGGGTTTTCGAGCTGGATATTACCTGCGAGAAAAGGGCTTGTGGTAAGTGATTCTCGATAGTCCCGAATCCTCAGGTGTTGAGTAAATTGGCGACAACGAGAAGACATTTGCGATAATCGCACGTTTGATCGATGACTCACAAATTTAACACATATGATTCTACAATAAAGCAATAGCAGCATGATTGGCGTTGAAAGGATACTATCAACAAAATACTCCTAGTAGTCGAGTGAAAATTTTGGGTAACATAATGCGATTGAGGATGGAGGAATCGGTCAATATCGACGAACATGCCGACAAAGTGAATATTCTACTTCAACAATTGGTCGCTCCGGGAGATTTGAAGCCAGAATTTCTATTTGTCGCCACCTTAGTTGCCAACGGTTAAGTGTTCACCGCTCCTGGGAAAGGCATCGTAAAATTAACAATGATCAACGAAAAAGTTGTAATCACGAATGTTACGATGATGGATGTTCTCTATGCTCCCCAGATTGGTGGTTGCCTCATTTCTGTTCGTCAACTGGTAGAAAATGATTTCGAAGCAATTATCCGGTACCCAGTTGGAGATTTGGTAAATAACCTCTATCAAATGCGTATTACAAACAAAATTAGTTTGGTCGGCAGTAATTTATCATTACTTGGTTACCGCGACATCAATGCTGTACACAACTTGTCAAAAAGTGATACGATCGAAGTAATGCAAGTGAAACATTCTGATGATCGTTGTAAGGCACATTCATGCGAATTATGCACGACAGACAAAATGGCACGGCCACAGTTCCTGGAAAGTACAAATCGCTTGAATGAAGTAGGCGGATTGATACACAGTGATTCATATCGAGCTATGCAAACTGCTATCCTTTATCTTTCGTTGACGACGATCTTTTTGCCGAGAGAAAAATCAGAAATGCTTCCTAAATTTAAAAAATTTCTTCTTCTTCTTCTTAGCACTACAGTCCCTTTCGGGCCTTCACTTAAAGCAACAACCGCCTCCAACTGTCTCGGTCTACTGACAGCGTCCTCTAATTTCAAATCCAACCTGTGATGAACTGTCTGTCGACCAAATCAGACAAGCGTTTCCTCGTTTTCCCCACTGGTTTTCGCTCTTCAGTTCTCTAACGAATACCTTTTTGAGTATTCGTTGTTCCTCCATACGATTCACATGGCCAGCCTATTGCAGCTTCCGCAGTCTTATGATCGTTGAGACTCCGGTTCGTCAAAAATTTCATACAGCTCATGGTTGTTTCGAATTCGCCATTGGTCCCCGTCTAGCTTTGCTCCAATTACCCGCCTCAGGATCCGTCCATGTTTCACACCCCTAGCATAACACAGGTATTATCATCATTTTTATACTTGGAGCTTGAGCTTTCTTTTCCTGTGTATGCAGCTGGTCTTCAAGATCGTCAAAAATGAATAAAATATTTTATATGCAAGCTATATTCTTCGACGAATTTCGTTTCTTTCAGTAGCGCCTAAATACACAAATTCGTCCACATTTTTCATATTGTATTCGTCAAGTGTGATATTTTGTGTATTTGAGGTATTTTTCCTCGACTGCGTAGGATGTCATCCGCACAGGCTACCAATTGGCTCGACTTGTATGACATATTCCAGAGCCAAATTGAATAGCAAACGGGGCCAGCCCACCTCCCTATTTTAGTCCGATATTTGTGTCAAAGGCGTCGGTGAGTTGGTTATTGATGCGGACTTGGGAGGTCGTCGACGTCATGTCATTATGGTAAGACGGACGAATTTGGCTGTGATACCAAAGCAAAGCATTATTTGGTACAGTACGTTAGGATCAATATTGTCATATGCTTGCTTAAAGTCAGCGAAAATTTGGTGTACGAGAAGGTTAGTAAATATTAATATCATCTTTTCTTAAAATAAATCATTGCCAATGAGACCAATCTTTGTTGGATCAGAACATGGTCGATCTGGTTTTGTGTGTTCCCATTCGGTGATACCCAGGTCATTTTATATATGCGTCGGTGTGGGAAGCAAGTCGAACGTATGACTAGATTTCTGCGACATGCAAAGTCAATCAGGCGCTGACCGTTGTCTTTTGTTTCATCGTGGAGGCTATATCCTCCAGTCGTTCCCCGATAAGATAGCTCATTGCCAACCGTAGCGCTGAAATCACCGTTGTTTGTAGACAATGAGTCGACTAGCCTTTTCATGTGATTGTAGAATGTTCCCTACATTTCGTCGTCCTTTTCTCGATTGAGGCGTGTAATTTTATCAACCAGTTTTTGAAGAATTTCACTTTAATCCGTTCCAAGGCTCTGTTGCAAGTTTCAAAACAATTTAGTGTTTTCTAGAGACCAACCAACCTCCATTCCAGCGACATGGTTATTACTTTCGATTCCGTTATCAGGCGCGGAATACTCGTTTTAACCCTTTTACATCCCCACGAAGGATGTGTAAGTAGGATTTAGTAGCAGAGTTGTAGGTGTATTTACAGTTATTGGTGTCCCATCATTGGGCAATCAGCAAACCTAATGTACGGCCCCGAGATTGGGATTTAGGATGAGCAATGATGAAAGCTGTGGGTTGGGGAAACAAGGGGATACCTCCTCCTTTCTCAAACAGGCTTGGGACCGTCTACGGCAGAATTATTTAAAGAATTTAATGAATTATTTTGTTTACTTGATATCCGCAGGCCAATTCCCTTTTTTCTTTAAAAGCCGTCGGGCTTTGCTTTGTTATGTGAGCAGACGCGTTTCGACTCCTTTGAGTCAGCTTCAGTGTCTAAATGAAACGTGGAAATCACTCAAAGGAAACGCGTCCGCTCACACAACAAAGCAAGGCCCGACGGCTTTTCAAGAAAAAAATTTAATGAATTTTTGGAAACGCAATTTAACAACTATTTGCACAGATCGAAGCTAAAAAATGTGCCGAAGAAATAAACGATTGACCATCAACACTAAGATGCAATAGATAAACGAAAACATGATGCTACATGAAGTCAGATCGGCGTATGCCTCTATTAAACAAATAAGATACGACTTCAATCTATAAAGAAGTCATTGTAAAAGTGCACAAGGAGCAATCATAGGCAACTCAGTCGAAATTAAAAACAGATGGCTACAATATTTCTAGACTAGCTATACACAGCATCCCCAACAACGACTGAAGCTCTGGACATTCCAGAAGCAGAGCAAGACGTCCCGGTCTCACCACCAACCAGAGACGAAGTACAGGCAGCAGTACGAGACCTCAGAAAAAATAAGAAATAGATGGAATATCAGTAGAACTGCTCCAGAGGGGGTTTCCCATCTAAATAACCTTCTGCATCAACTAATATGCAGAATATGGTCAGACGAGCAGTTACCAGAGGACTGGCGAAAAAGTATAATATGTCCTGTACACAAAAAGGGGGACAAATTAAGGGTGAAAATCATAGAGGCATCGCTCTATTGTGCACGTCTTATAAAGTGCTCTTCAAAATCATAGACGGAAAATTAAAGCTGTACTATGAAAGTATCATAGGAGAGATCAGGGAGGCTTTCGAAGTGGACGGTCTACAGTATATCAAATATTCTCAGTTAAGCAGGTACTCGAAAAGTGCTGGGAATATAAAATCGATGTGCACAAACTCTTTGTAGAATACAACTTAGCATATGAAAGTATCGACAGAAATATCCCCTACAAAATAATGGTTGATTTTGGCGTCCAAAGAAAACTAGTCTGCAATGCAATCGAAAGCATATCGATGTTTTATTCCGAACGAGAACAAAGTTCTGGTTACCCGTGATATTAAGTTTAATTCGACTCTTGCACAGCCAACAGTAACGATTGACGGACGTACACCAGATTTTTGTTGACTTTAAGCAAGCATACGACAGTATTGGTCGTAACGTACTGTACCAAATAATGCTTTGCTTTGGCATCCCAGCCAAATTAGTCCGTCTTATCAAAATGACAATGACGTAGACGACCTCTCAAGTCCGCATCAATAACCAACTCACTGATGCCTTTGACACATATATCGGACTAAAGCAGGGAGATGGGCTGGCCGCATTGCTATTCAATTTGAATCTGGAGTACGTCATAAGGAAGCTACCTGCCGATACACGAGGTACATTACTATACAAGTCGAGCCAAGTAGTAGCCTATGCGGACGACATCAACATTTTGTCACGGTCATTAACAACTGCCAAAGAACTCTTCCTGAAACTCGACAGCGAAGCAAAACTAGTAGGGCTACAAATCAATGAAAATAAAACAAAGCTCATGACGCACTCCAGAAAAATACCTTGAATACACAAAATATCACACTTGGCGAATACAGTATCGAAAATGTGAGCGAATTTGTGTACTTAGGCGCCAAAATAACGAGAACCAGCAATGAAAGAGACGAAATACGCCGAAGAATATAGCTCGTAAATAAAATATTTTTTCCAGTTTTGACGATCTTGAAGACCAGCTGCATACATAGGAAAACAGAGTTCCAAGTATACAAATCTGTGATAAGACTTTCTATACACTATGGGTGTGAAATATGGACCTAAACAAATTGAACACATTTGAGCGACGGGTCCTGAGGCGAATAGTCGGAGCGAAGCTAGACGGGAACCAATGGCAAATTCGATACAACCATGGGGTGTATGAAAATTTTGACGAGCCGGAGGTCTCAACGGTTGTAAGACTGCAGAAGCTACAATGGGCTGTACACATGAATCGTATGGACAAACAACGGATACCCAAAATGGTATTCGTTGGGAGAACTGACCAGTGGGAAAACCGCGGAAACGCTGGTCAACGAAGACAGTTTATCGTTGCTCGGATTTCGAAACTGGAGGACGCGGTTATTGGACCGAAACTGTTGGATGCGCTATTTGTAGGAAGCGAAGGCCCTAGAGGGGCTGTAGTGCATATATATATATATATATATATATATATATATATATATATATATATATATATATATATATATATATATATATATATATATATATATATATATATATATATATATATATATTTCTATATATATATATATATATATATATATATATATATATATTTCTATATATATATATATATATATATATATATATATATAAATATATATTTCTATACATATATATATATATATATATATATATATAAATATATATATATATATATATATATATATATATATATATATATATATAAATATATATTTCTATACATATATATATATATATATATATATATATATATATATATATATATATATATAAATATATCTATATATATATATATATATATATATATATATATATATATATATATATATATTTCTATACATATATATATATATATATAAATATATATATATATATATATATATATATATATATATATATATATATATATATATATATATATATATATATAGTAGCTGCTTGAAATTAGAATTCGCTGAAATTAGATAAGCTTGGAAATTATAGAGCAAACGATTTATTCACATGTGCCGCTCTGAAATTAAAACAACTGATTCTAATTTTCAAGCTTCGTAATACGTTTTCTGTTTTCCAGGTATTTGCATATGTTTTATGTCTCATATTTCGCCATTGTGTCCATATTTTAAAGGGAATCGTGGAATTTCACTTAAGTTTATTCTTACTAAATTGCATGGGAAGTGAAATTGAATCAAATTATAGTGAAAATTATGATTGTGAAAATTGTGATTACAGACATTAAATGTTCTCAATGCCAAAAAGGGACAACAACTTTATCGTTTTCTAAGAAAGCTGAGATAATAGATAGGATAGGATCGGAGAGACGAGAAACCCAAGATGTTTCAAAAAGTTTAGCAATCCATCACAAAACTCATGAATGACTACACCGATTATCACAAAATGGTTTCACGATTGTTTTGTACCGTAGGTAAGCGGATTACGAACTCCAAAACTAATAGAGAACCTCTTTTTAAACTGAATATTGAAGGTGAAAGAATTTTTGATAATTTACCAAACAAAGTATTGTTGCTAACGGATAATACCTCATGCCATCCAGAAATTAGGGGCAACGACGGAAACATCTTGATATAGTTCTCTCCCCCCAACATTACGCCAATCTTACAACCCATGGATCAAAATCCCATAAAACTTACCAAGTTGTCTTATAGAAAATCGTTACTTTCAATGAAAACTGTGAGGTCAGTATTTTTTTCTTTTAAGTACACCCAATACAAGTACGGAGCAGAGGTATGGGGCGACGCTCTCAGCAAGGAGGTACACCGAAAACGATTGGCACAGGTACAGAGAAAAGGAGCACTGAGAATTGCATCTTCGTATCCAACAGTCTCCGACTCGGCGGTGAGAGTGATTGCAGGCGTGATACCTGTCGCCCTCCTCGCTAGAGAGCACCGCGCTATTTACCTGCGCCGAAACGAGGATGCGAGGGAGATGATTGTCCGCGAGGAGAGGCAACGCTCGCTCAACGATTGGCAGCAGTCTTGGAGGAATTGCACGAAGGGAAGGTGGACTGCGCGCCTCATCCCGGATGTGAGACCGTGGCTAAATCGAAGGCATGGTGAGACTGACTTCTATCTGACCCAGCTTTTGAGCGGGCACGGATGTTTTCAGTCTTACCTGCACAAGATCGGTAAGTCACGGTCTCCCGATTGTCGGTTTTGCCCAGGAGAGGAGGACAATGCCTGTCACACATTTTTTGCGTGTACCAAATGGGCCAGGCTGCGAAGGGAACTCTACAGGGAGACGGGAGAGCTCACCCCGGATAATATAGTTGCGGTGATGCTCGAATCGGTTGACAAATGGAACCAGGTGGCACATTATGCTCGGGCAGTCCTAAAAGATAAAAGGGACTCGCAGCAGCTGGAGGTGCTGGGGCTGGGGGATCGCTCTTCTGGCATTTCCTCTTCCCCTCTCCCCTCCCGCTTGGAAAGGGACTCCCCAGCTTGAAGGCGCCCCACGGCGTAACAAAACGAGACCTGGCCCGAAGTAATGTGTCAAACGGTTCCAGGCTAGGTTTTCAGATTGACAGGGGAGGTGTTTAGTGGGTAGTCCAAGGGTATCCTCCATGGGAGTCCCACACTGCCAGACTCGGCGGGCGTAAATGCCCTCACCTCCCTACCACAAAAAAAAAATACAAGAAATAAAAAACATGAAAATTCTTATAAAAATGTGGGTGGCCAATGCATTGAAGAAAGTTACAATCCGCGAAGCTATTTTGTTTTTAATGTCCGTTTGGGATTCAATTTCTCCGACTGTACTGCAATCGAGTTGGAAAAAGCTTTTGGACCACTGCATTGATAGCATTGTCAGGAAGATTACTGAGGAAAGTGACTTTGAAGAAGAAGATAATATTCTGCTTGCTAAGCTAAGGCTTTGACAGGAAACAATAGAACTGTTTCAACTCCCGGGTCAGGTACATCATGAGTCTTTCAAATGGTAAAATACACAATGTGTAATAATCCAGCAATCGCCTAAGCAAACTGCTCGAAAACCAACATATTGCTAATCCAAATTCCAATTGTAAATTTAAAATAATATTCGTCATTTTAATATGCAATGGAAATCTGGGCACGGCAACCCCCTTTTCAACGGAGCTCTGCCACGATTGCACTTTCGCAATGACATGGAAAGTGAATGGATTGCTCGTCGACTGGTTGTGAGCGGTCCCGTAAGGCAATGACGAGCAACAAACGGGGAGTCTGGTATTCACGACGGTCACGTCGCAACGCCCAAGAAATGGATCGGAAACCGATTGAAGAAAAAAATAAATTGCAAGAGTATGTCAAACTCGATGGATTTGATGAGTCCAATCAGCTTGAGGAGGAGCAGAAGGATGGCGAAACTGCTACGGTCGATGTATAGACGTTGACGATGAAGTTGCCACGGACGCAGCAAATCGCAGTGAATCTTTCAGTAATTTCAACGATGGCCCATTTCATATGCAACAAGAAATAATAAAGCAAATTGATATGGTCCCAGTTGCAAACCGATTATACACGAGGAAGTGGTTACATGGATTAATTAACAAGGAGAAACGAACGAAGACAATGATCGACGAAATGACTTCACTGAAATTAAATTTGCCTGACAGTCATACTCCAATAGGCTGGAGATGGGTTTGCAAGCTCAAAGCAAACGCAAATGATGAAACGCATAAATACAAAGCGTGTCTGCGGAAGCAGAGGGAAAATTGAGGGAATTCAAGCACCCCCCCGCCTTAGATGACGAGATTCAACCTCTACTTAAAAATATCTACGAAGACCTGACTGCAGAAGATTTGCTGAATCGGTGCTTTAGAACAAATATTCAAAATTTAAATGAGAGCTTCAATGCTTGCGTTTGGCAAATAGCCCCAAAATACATGTTGCCGGGTAAAAAATAGTCGAAATCGCGACTTATTGTGTTGTGTGCACATTCAATGAGGGGTACTGCTTTTACTGAAAATAAATAATCCCCATTACCTCCATAATTGGTAAAAATGCGATCGATTTTATGCATAAACAAGGTGTTGAAAGAATCTATTATTTTTAAATTTTACTTAAATTTTTGAAAAAAAAAAACTTTAAACACGTTTTTCTCGAAACATCGTTATTTGACCAGGTGGACACGATTTCGATAAATCTATGTTACCGATTGGGCTGAAATTTTTACTGAGTATTTAGCACATATGTAGTTTTAGCTCCTACCAGATTCAGAATTTTTTTATAAATTTTTAACGATTTTATTAAACAATTTAATTGCAAGAAAGGAGTCCAAAAAGTGAAAAATCCACCATTTTGTTTTTTTTCGTCCAAAATGTTTAATTCTGCTACGGGCTAAAGCCAATCAATTATATTTCAACATGTCATTCGGGTTTTTGTTTCAGATGCTCCAATGAGGCAATATCAAGCCAACCAGTTTTTTGGGGGCCTCCGTGATAGCCGCCATTTTGTAAATAAAAGTGAAAAAAATTTTTTTTTTTCTTAAAGTTCAATAGTTGCTTGTTGATGTACAAAAGTTTTATACCATTAAAATTAATATTTATATTTAAAAAAATTATTGAAATTTGCTCCAAAAACCCAGACTGCCCCCTTACGGAGTGTTGAAATAAATTAAAATATGGCATATAAAACAATACATAAATAATATAAAATACTCAATAATTAGACAACATGAATTCCCTGTAATTACCTTTTAGTCCTCAATAAACCTTTTTCTAACTTTTGAAACATCATTTGAGTATTTGATATTATAAACTAAAGCTTTCTACAATTTTGGTGTCACCAGGCTGCCCTTGTGAACATCTTACTGGCGCAAGACAAGAAAAAGAAGGCAAAGAAGCCTAAACACAACTTCGCTTCACGGTAGCGTCAACGCGATCACAGAGGAAGAAGGACAGCCACTTCGATTTCCCGAGAAGCATGAGAACACCGGAGATCCGACCACTTCTCAAATATCGGTTTACTTTTAACAACCGTAATATTTGAAAAATCATTCAAGCTTAAAACTCCAAATGATTAATTTATACTTACTCATAATATTCACTGAATTCATCGTCTTCATCATCATCCATCATAGAAGTAGGACTTTGCTCTCCTGCAGCGGCAGCGGCAGCCACAGCAATTTCTTGAATGTCCTCTACATCCATTTTGCTATCTGTATTACTATTAGAAGCTTGATTCGAACTTTTACTAGGGCTTTGGTTTCCATCACATTCACTATTGTTTTTCGTCCTAATGCTATTTTTTCTTTCTCGTTTCTGTTTTTCTTCTGCCGAAAGAATTTATAAAAATTGTAATTAATAAACTTTCATATCATAATGCTTTACATTTACCTAAATATTGGTGTGGCATTAACGTTTTTTCTACATAATTAGACATATCCAGTCGCATTGGAAACGAAAAATGAGTGTTGACTTTCTCCTTAAGCATTGTCACCATATTGAAAGTGTATCGCATTGTGTTGAAACATAAAATCTGCGGCAACTTTTTAAAACATGCACGCTTTTCCGCACGTACTTTTCGACCGCATTGAGAACATGTGTACATATTATCACCTTCCAAAGTGTCTTTGACGGTAACTTCATCAAGAGACTCCTGGAGATTCCTCATATCAGCTACTTGACACCGTACTGTATAAAATTCTTCAGCTGTTCGACTAACATGACCACAATCTAGCGACACAACATTATTGCTAAGTGTTCCGCAAAAAAGTCGCTTCACAAGTGTTTTCAATTCGGGAGTCATTTCTTCTAATTTCGACACTAGATCAATAAAAAATTCAGCCATATCTTTCTGCTCTCCTGTATTTAATGGTTGATGATCCATTTGATAGACGCGACAAAACGAACGAGGATTATAGGCCTTCCGTTCGGACTCCAGTAAATATGCAAACATTCTTTGAAGTTCGTACAACGTTGTTCCATGTTTTTGAGCTGCTTCCGGTGGTACACTTAAAACTGCTTCTCGGGCTTGCGGCATCATATATAAGTGTTGAATGCAAGACGCCATATAGCATGTAGCACCTAAATTCGTGAGGCCAACGTATCCACATTCAGAACGAACATCATCACGGGGCCAATAGTCCCAAGGGTATGGAGGATGAGGCCCCGGACGATGCTGATTCAGTAGTTTTCTGTGCAATAGTGCGTAATTGCAAGCACAGTTTCTACACAACTCGACTAGTAAATCATAGGCAGCTGCTCTAGAAGTCTGGGATTTGCATTTTGGTGCTTGCCGATTTTGAGCCGTAGGCAGGTCAAAAAGACAATCGAACAAGCGATGTATGAAGGCCATCGCTTCAACACTATATTTAAACGGAGGATCATATTTCACCAAATTAGCCATTAGGTTTATAAGGCCAACAAGACCATCATCTTGACATCCGTGACGCATCTCATAGTAATCCCTTTCCAATATACTTTGTGACAATCGTATACACAATCCCTCAATATCTATAGCACCAGATTGTGGATCGTCTAAACTTTCTTTAACCATTTCAGGTGTCAATGTATCAACAAGACGGGCAAGAAGCCAAAAGTAGTCGCGACAAGCTGGACCATACGGTTCTTTGCCTTCATCGGCTGCCAAATGATGTTGATGATTTTGTGATGTCATTTTCTCAGCAGTCGAAAGAAACGATACGAGTTTCTGCAACAGCGGTGCCATTAGCTCGTGATAAGTTTTAGCGTTTCCCAAGCAGATTCTGTACAAACCAGCACAAATCTCGCGTCTAACCGCAGGCTCGGGATCATCCAAAATTAATTTTTGTAACCAACTGGATACTTCTGAATTTGACCACAATATACTCCGAGCTTCCTTTGAAGAATGCACAAAGCTAACCAAAATATTCATGGCAAACTGCACAACCTGAGCACGTCCCCAAAATCCAGTGCGATATTGAATCTGCAAAATGCTGTGATGCGCTTCATCATTCAAAACTGATGCTAAACGTTTCAATGTCGCTTCGACATCCATCATTTCAAGCATGAAGGGATGAGGTTTAGGTATTATAAGCAGTGTGTCGTCTGGTTTAGTCTCTTCAAATCCTAAAAGACATATTATACGGAGTAGGCTTGCGAGACAGTCATGCCGCCATTCACTATAATTGTCGGCTGGATGATTGCTGTTTTGTAACATTCCAGACATAAAGATGTCATATAAATGCCGCATACCACCGCAGCTGATGAATATTTCACTCCACTTTATGTTGCCTAAATCGAGATCTTTGCGCTCTTCAGTCGTTAGTTTATGATTTTCCTTTTCTTCCGAGCTTTCCGTTGTACATGTCGAGTCTTCTTTCTCACTGCCACCTTTTCCACTTCCTGTTGATTTTTGATCTTCGTTTGCCTTTTCCTCCGATGACGATTCATCAGCCGGTTTCTTAGCAACACATTTTTTTGAATGAACTATATTACTTTTCACTAATCCACCAGCTCCCATTCGTCCTGACGCTTTCAAATGCGCTTGCTTACATATGACTTCGTGCCCACAGCACCCAATTTGTTTCATTCTTGTAGCTAAACCTTCAACAATATGTAACGAGTACATAAATTTTTGCAAATTATTCGGATCTAAAAATTCTGTTATTTTTTCTTTGATTTTATCACGCAATATTTTCTGTTCAGATTCGTTTAGATTATCTGTCGTTGTGAGTAATTCTTTGCCAAGCGTCTTAAATGATTCTAGAAGATTCGGGTTTGTTGGTAGCATGGCTAATATATCCCAAACTCTGCGTGAAAGAAGCTGCGCTTTTGTATGTGGCTGCAAATTTCCTAATTTCCCCTGCATTTTCATATCACCTAGTATTTGCATAAGACGAAAAAGTTCTTCGAAATACTTGGGTTGAAGTAGAAGTACGGTCGGCAAACATTCTTTAGGAGGAGGTGGTTGCAAAGATGGATGATCTTGAGCGTCTTTGCGACGAGCACCGCGACCACTAAGCGATAGGTAAACAATCTGCAAATAATTCAAATTGGTCATATGATTGGTTAGAATGATTATATTATAAGTAGGAAAAAAATTAATGATTTAGAGCAAAAAACATATAATGAATAGTAATAACTTTCATATATAGGATTCTGAAAACAAAATAGTGCTAATAACGCTCTTTAAATACTGCTCATGAAAGTACACCGGCTAAGCTTAAAGTAAAGATTATTTTTGCTTCAAAAGAAACGCTTGTTAAAATAAACAGTGCATTATTTGAATGGGTATCGAAATGTTTAACCGTAAAATCTTCCAATGCGTCTGCAGGCTATATTACAGCTGGTTCAACTTACAACCTCAACGAGTGCTAGCTTCTCGAGGCTTAACTTGCCTGGTAAGAATAACGTCCCAAACAACTGCAGATTTACTAAGCCAAGAAATACAACTGAAGGTACAATTGCGAACTCTGCGGCAACTCGGAGAGCAGAACAATTTATTGAGAAAACGATTCAGTAAAGCGAACACAAAATTGTACTCAAAATAACTGGCACAGGGAATTCAACCTGAAACCATGAAAAGTCTATAAGACGAAACCAAAATCGAACTCGACAGCGAAGAACGTAGAGTATGGTACAACATCTAACCTTGCCGACTAAGAGAATAAATGAGGCAGGGAAACGATAACTTTATCTGATGATAAACAAAGTGATCTAGAGAGTTGAAAAAAGGAGCAGACATCCCAATACCACTATCGCACATACGCTCAAGAATAAAAGGGTGAAGATTCTAATCAAAATGTCATATTTTTGTCTTGCAGATTTACTCTGAAGCTACTATGGAAGCGGAAGCGAGACTTGAACGGAGAATTTGCCGGGACAGATACCTGTTTAACTTAAGAGAAATTCCATCCCGCCAAGTTTGACTAGAATGTGCACAAAATTAAAACTGAAACTTGCTCGGTGCAACGACAGACTAGCAAAGCTTAGAGTAGATGGTCCGCTATAGAGGAAAATGTTCACTGCAATTAAGAAAACACCAATTTACTAAGAAGAATCCGAAGCCTATAAGATTAGCGTGGACGCTGCACAAACAAGATTAAATCATTCGTAACGGAGGAAAGACGTGACCAGACTTTCTTTTTACGTACAGGTTATATCGAATTTTTTACGTCTGTGGCATTTGAAGGAAGTAATAGATGACGAAATTCAATCAATGATATCCATCAACACCATTACGTGATGAAACCAGGAATCAGTGCTACCTTGTGTAAAACCTTGAACAGGACCAGTGACGCTCAATATCTGAGGGGAAGTAATTATCCTCGCAAGATACATCTTTTAACGGCTTATTTATCATTAATAATGTACCCAGGTAATACGAAGTAGTCCTGTAAGGAGGAAAATTTAGCCTCTAGATTGCTTCCTTAGAAGTGTATCAAAGCTGTAAAAATGTACGTAGCAATCTCTTTCAATAAAGCAAAATCTAAAGATAATCAAACATGTTTAGTCCATTGTGCTACGGATATGAGCAAACCTAATTAAATTTACGGCAGTTTGCTTATTAAATTATTAGGAAAATTTTCATGATACGAGCGAAACTTGTCCGGATTCAAAATCTCTGATGCATACTACTTCTGATGAATACTTTTTTAATAAACCAAACCTTGAGCTTCCACAAGCATACAGTGTTGTTTCACCAACAAAAATTCACCACCCTAACGAAGACCGATTGGACTCCGAAAACGACAACGACAATGATCGACCAAATGAGCCAATACATGTAACACAACAGAACATGCTGGCCGATAGGAATACTATGGAGGCTAGCATTCTTTGGGGAGTTCCGCCCCCACGTACCCTGTGAAATTCCCGCAGGGGGAATGCCGGTCGACAGGAGCACTATTGGAGGCTAGCATTTTTTGGGGTGCGCCGTCCGCCAAGGACCCGAGGAAGTGGGGGGTGACGTTAGGTTCCCTTCTAGGATGACAGGTAACGACCCTGACTGAATCGGAAGTATGCTTTGGACAACGAACTGGAATTGCTGCTTTGGGCTGGCGGATATGATGGTTTGTACCTAGTTGCTTTGCACGATACCGCCGAGGTGACACTCGTTCGTGAACGGCTCCAATTCAACTATCATGCCGTCTCCGGCTCGAGAAAACCTTGGCATGCCTCGGAGTACATTCGAAGTTTGCACCATTGGGTTGGTGGTGTAGGTTCGGTTGAGACGGACTCCCGATTAGCGCTGGTCTGGCTCAGAGCACTTGTCCCTACAAGGGCTTGAGCCAACCCTCGTATGGTCTTTCTGCTCTGCAAAGATAAACATGGGACCAAAAAGGCGACTATACACACGAACAGAGATAGCGGCTCCGAGGGGGGAACCAATAAAACTGGAGCAACCAAAACCCTTAAAAGATTAAAAAACCCCACAAAAAGAAAACAAAAATAACAACAATGACGACGCTACCAGTGGCTGCAGCCACGATGTTATCAGCACATCGGGAGCCGTACTAACGATGATAAAAACGGCGATGAATACAATGACAGTGAAGATGGACGAAAAACGGAGATTAACAGACAGTGGATTGTGGGATATTAGGGTAAATGAAAGGCCCGAAGACGCCGACACTGCCATTAAAGCAGTAGGACCAACGTGGTCGGGCCACATACTGGTCGAATTCGGAGCAGAGGCCGAAAATAGGGAAGCATTCTGCGACGCAGTACAGAAAGTCCTTGGCAAAAGCGCAACTATAGCCTCGCTCGAGCCGATAGCAACGATCGAAATAAGAGACATTGACTGCATGACGGATTGGGCCGAGGTAGAAGACGCCATCAAAAGGGAGTTCCATAGCGTCGGCAGGATCAAAGCGAGGTTGACACCAGAAAACCATAGGGGACAACGCATGACCATCATTGGTTTGACCGAAAAGGACGCCGAACAATTTCTAATAAGGGCAAAGTAAGAATAGGGTGGGTTTGCTGCAGGATACGGCGAAAAGTAGCGCCTCTTTAATGTTTCAAATGCCGCGGCTATGGCCGCGCCCGATGACCCGATAGGAGTTCCCTATGTTACAAGCGCGGTGAAATGGGACATAAAAGAAAAGAGTGTACAAAGGAGGCACACTGTATTCTTCGCAAGAATTCTCATCCAAAATTGGATTGCCCGCACGTCTTGGGATCAGGAAAATGCCGGGTTTTCCAGGAAGCCCTAGACAAGGCAAAATCAGAACTTCGATGACCCGCGCCCTGCAGCTAAACCTACACCGCAGTTCAACCGCCCAAAATCTGCTTGAGCAGTTTGCGAGGGAAATGAAAGCCGACTTTATGCTGTTGAGTGAGCAACACCATGATAAAAGTTCGGCACCATGGTATCCTAATGAAACTGGCACTGCTGCCATCTGGGTTCGGAATAGTGCTTTCCAGATGGATAGCTGTGGTTTCGTCTGGGTTTGGTGCTCAGGGACCATCTTCTTTAGTGTGTACCTAGCGCCGAAGGAATCGATATCATCTTTCCACGCCACACTGAATGCTTTGGAGGGCGCTGCCTCGAACGCAGACGGCAGACGGCTAAAGCAATCCAATGGGGCATGCCACAAACAGATTCGCGGGGAAAACGGATCCTAGAAATGACGGCCAGGACGGCGCTCGTCGTACTAAACACCGGAAGTGCGCCGACTTTCCGCCGTATTGGCTGTAAAGGAACCATACCTGACGCGACATTCGCTTCAGGGTCCTTAGTACGGAGTATACACAATTAGAGGACTACTCAGCCAGTAATCATCAGTGAATTTTGTTTGAGATCAGTGATGTTGTCTCCCGACATCCGTGCTCTCGGCAATCTACAATTGGATGGAACATCGGAAGGATGGACGTAGAGAGGTTCGTCAAGGTATTCACAGCAGGTGTCCCGCTGCAGGGGAGGGAAGAACTGGCAGCTCAAGACGTGGTGAACTCAACGATGAGCACCATCATGCCTGCTTGCAACGCTTCTATTCCCCGTCAAAAACCTCGGCACGGCAATCGCCCAGTGTACTGGTGGTCGACTGAAATCGCTGAAAAGCGAAGGGAGTGTCACAAGGCTCGGCTTGAGGCTTAACGGGCACGGAACCGTGACGAGGCATGCAACCGGCTAGCAGCATATAAGTCGGCAAGGAAATGCCTTCGCAAATTGAATGGCAACAGCAAGGCTCGCTGGTGGCAAGATCTAGTGGACAATGTGAACAAGGATCCTTGGGGCCTTGGCTACAAGCTAGTTATGTGGAAGCTTGGTGCCCTACGGAAACTTTGTATACATGATGCGGAAAAGATGGACGTTATAGTGCGGGCACTTTTCCCCACCCAGCCCGTCCGCGTCGACGCTGTCAATGGTGAAAAAGCAGTTGAGTGTCCACTCTTCACACAGCCGGAACTGGAAGAGGCAGTTCTTTCACTAAAAGCGAGGAAGGCTCCGGGTCTAGATGGTGTTCCAGCTGAGGCGTTGCAACTTGTTTATCATCATTGTCCTGACTTGTTGCTCAGCACATTCAGCGCTTGCCTACGGGACGGGGTTTTCCCGGTACGATGGATGGTGGCGAGGCTCGTGCTGATCGGCAAGGGGAAGGGAAATCCCGGATCACCGTCTACACAAGCCCGTTATGCATGCAAGACAATACTGGGAAAGTGCTAGAGAAACTCATCAAAGGAAGACTCACTGACGCGATTCGTGATGTTAGGGACCTATCTCCTCGGCAGTAGGGCTTTAGAGCAGGACGTTTCACCATTGATGCGATTGCAGAGGTAAGCGCGGTTCAAATAGCAGATGCATATAGCCGCATCAAGCGACGGATCGTCCTGTTGGTGACAGTCGACGTCAGGAATGCCTTCAACTCCGCTAGATGGGTGGATGTTCTGGATACGCTGGAAATCCTTTTCAAGTTCCAGAATATCTAGTTTGGCTTTTGACCGACTACCTGAAGGACCGAACCCTGCTTTAGGACAGGACACAGGGCCAACGAAGGATGGAAGTAACATCGGGTGTAGCCCAGGGATCTATCCTTGGTCCAGACCTGTGGAACGTGTCTTACGACGGGCCACGGAGACTGGAGATGCCAGATGAGTCGCGGTTGATTGGCTATGCGGATGATGTTGCGGCTTTGGTCGCTGGACGCACCGTTGAACAAGCACAATTTCGGCTAATGCGCCGAGTGAGAGACTGGATGACTGCTCGTGTGTACAGTTTAGCATTGGAGAAAACCGAAGTGGTCATCTTGACAAAGAAGAGAATCTCTAGAGTACGGATGATCAGTATTAGAGAAATACTAATCAAATCGAAGCCAGCGGTGAAGTACCTGGGGCTACTGATCGACTCGAAGATGAGTTTCTCTGAGCAAATCAGGGCAACGGCTGAGAAGACTGTTTCGGGAATATCGGCTCTAAGTCGACTTATGGCCAATGTGGGGGGGACCCAGCCCAACAAGAAGACGCCTCTTGACGAGTGCTGTAAGGTCAGTGTTACTGTCCGGAGCAGAAATACGGGGCGACGCTCTCAGTAGGAGGTATACCGAAAACGCTTGGCACAGGTACAGAGAAGAGGAGCACTGAGGATTGCATCTTCGTATCCGACAGTCTCTGATTCGGCGGTGAGAGTTATTGCAAGCGTGATACCTGTTGTCCTCCTTGCTAGAGAGCGCCGCCTTATTTACTTGCATCGAAACGAGGACGCGAGGGAGATGGTTGCCCGCGAGGAGAGACAGGGCTCACTCAAAGTTTGGCAGCATTCCGGATGTGAGACCGTAGCTTAATCGAAGGAATGGAGAGACTGACTTCCATTTTACCCAGCTTTTGAGCGGGCATGGGTGTTTTCAGTCTTACCCGCACAAGATTGGTAAATCACGTTCTCCCGATTGTCGGGTTTGCCCAGGAGAGGAAGACAATGCCTGCTACACATTTTTTGCGTGCAAAAAATTGAGCTACAAAGGAACCTTTACAGGGAGACGGGAGAATTCAAAACCGGATAATATAGTCGAAGCTCGAATCGGTTGACAAATGGAACCAGGTAGCATATTATGCTCGGGCATAAAAGGGATAAAAGGGACTCACAGCAGCCGCAGGCGTCGGGACTGGGGAATCACTTATCTGGCAATACCTGTTCCTCTTTCCCTTCTCGCTAGAAGAAGGATCCCTCAGCTTGAAGCCGCCTCAAACGGTTCCAGGCTAGGTTCTCGGGTTGACAGGAGAGGTGTTTAGTGGTTAGTCCAGTCACTTTCTTGCGAGCATGGGGAGTCCCACACTCTGTGCGTAAATGATATTCACTTCCCAACCACTAAAAAAAAAAGAAATTATATTATTACTTTGAGTTCAGATATTGTGCGAGCCGGTGGTGTTTCCTTGTAATAAATTTATCATTTCATTTAAATTTGATTTCGTTGGGTTTCATTTTTTTTATCGGAACCCAAACATTTGGTGCCCCGGTTAAGGCGTTGGAATAAATTATAGAAAATTTCGCTCGGATTGCGTTTTTGGCGTGATCAATTGAGGTAATTATGTTCAGAATTGTTTTTTGTTTGGAACCGTATTCTATCGGTCGTATTTGAACATAACGGGTTAGAGCGATTCGGATGCATTAATTGTTCGGCAAAAAGTGAACTTGCGTCGCTCATCGCCGCATTGACAATCTACAAAAAGGATCCTGCTACTCGAAAAACTCAAACGTACTTTTGCAAACGACTTGAATACATGCAGAAACGGTCGGACAAGTTTTAAGATAACGACAGGAAACTCATTTCACAAAAATTCCCAAAAACGAGCGAATATTTCACGGATGAAATCGAGATATTGTACATCGAAAATACTACCAGAATTAAGAATGACAGATACGTTAAATTTTCCCCCAAAAAAGCTGATAAAAATGTCCAAAGCTGACTCAATTCTACGCCCCCTCATGCAAGTCATCGAACGCGCGCGCCCCCGAGAAAACTCAATGTACCCATCTTGGATGGAATATACTCCGGATGGCAACACTTTTAGGATATTTTCTGCTCACTAGTTCACACCAACAATAAGCTCAACAAGGCAGAGAAATTTTGGTATCTGAATGGCAGTCTCGTTGGCGAAGCACTCGATATGATAAAGTACCTGCCGACCACTGAGGTTAACGATGTTATCGGATGGAAATTGTTGCTGGAGTACTACGAGAATTCCCGCGAACTGTTCAAATCCTACATGCATTTCTTCATTTTCGACGTAAGGTCAATGATGAAGAGGGACCAACAATTCGAAAACTGCTGAACACGTCTCAACTAGTCTAAACTAATTTATTTATCAGTATACCTTTGGCGTTTTTAGAAGATATGTACCTAAATTCAAGAAAAAAGACAAATTATCTGAACCTCGACTGGATAATGATGTAGCAAAAGAATTTCAATTGAAGGTACACGAGTCATATGAATCATAATTTTAAATTTATTAGCGAAAAAATAACGGTAAATTGTAATAAACATAAGCAGTCGAGCAGCCACGTGGTGATCAGGAGTGGCTGCTCCTGAAGAGATAAGGTGGTCACCCCGTCGAAACTGCTTAGTTTGTTGTTTTACTAGTGTAAAGTAAACTATCTCCGTCAAGTTTCCACCCTTTAGGCAGAGATAAGTGGTTCACTTCAGCCACTTTAACATCTTTAGGTTTGACATTCCCCTTGTAATGCAACGACCTTCTTCGGAGAAGGTAACGGTTACTTGTTGTGTAATGTTTGCGTTTGTCTCAAGCCTCCGTGTCCGTTAACTTTAACGAGGCAAAAAAATACTGTTACTGTAGAGTAGCTTAATTGACACCTAATAGAACATTTCTAAAGATAATAAAAATTGATCGGTACGTCTTGTAGAGTAGAGTACGCGTGATAGGTATTTTGTAGTGTAGCTTCGTGGCTCGACAAGAACTCGCCTCATATGATCCCGCAAATGCTAGTCGTCAAGCACGCAGTCGTTAAGCGAAGCTAGTTAGCTGAGCTCGGTGTTGTTTATGGCTCGCTGACACTTGTGCCAGACCATCGGCACCCGTGTCCTACAAGGGCATTTCGAAAATCATTACAAAATCTCAAAAAATTCATTGTATTTTTAAACATCAATAAATGGGTATTGCAATATATTCAATAAACTAATTTATCACTATCCCCAACCGTCTCTAAATCCCGTTTTAATGACAACCTAACCAAGTTCCTCTGTTCCTAATCCTATCAGGGTCCAATATGTAAAAATGAAATGTGTACGAGTATATTCTTGCTATGTTAAACAATCTAAACAATAAGCATAATAAATAAACACCATAAACTAGCCTATACAAAATCTAACTGTGGATTTGGCATTGGTTTAATCCATCTTTCATTTTGGGAGCTCGCAGCTACTATAATTGTCGGACAGACGGACTGAAGATTAGATAGGCTACTAATTCAATATGGCTTTATAAGTTAACACTATTAAATAGTTTCTCTTATGTTTTGCACTTACCTGGTTGTCTTTAAATCCAACGTCACCAAGATTTCTCTCATCATAATCTGATGTTAATTCTTGACCTTGAGTTATTATCCGTAAGGGTCCTTCACTTAAGAGCAAACCTAGAACTGGAGCAGCGACACCCGACTGTTTGGCACCTCCTTGTAAGTTCTCCCACCTGTATGGAAACGAAATTTTCTTAGTATCTTTATTTGCGTCTCACTCACAAATATCACTTACCATTTAGCAATTTCTGCTTTGAGATCCGCTACTAAATCATTTGCATGCAAATGTAATATTGATTTTTCCGATAATCCGGCTGGTTGCAAAATTATTCTGATTGGTGGACCTAAGGTTTCATTCCTTAAATTACTGTGTGAACCGATTCCTTTCCCTTCAAGTGCCCATCGGCGTAAATGGTACGCATAGCGTCGTCTAAACGTTTCCAGATGTGTGTTCAGAAGCATAAGCGCTCGTTGGACGCACATTAAAGCATTTTCTTGACTTTCCATACTGGAATTGTAAATGATGAAATTATAAAAATTTTTCGGTTTAGCGGTTCTAGTAAATGACAATAATCTCACTAAGTTTAGTCTTAAAAATTGAGTTACTAACTTGTTTAGATCTTCCGCTGCTTGAATCAAATGATCCATACATTGGGCAACAAACTCCTTTTCTAGTTTTAATTGTTGACCCATATAAAATGAGTTGATATATTGTATTGCGGCCAATGAAACTTCTGTGTTGTGAGCACGCAGTGCTATCTTCCAAAGATGATTCATGCCAACAATATTCGAAGATGGCTCAGCTTGTTTCTCATAGCGCGCCATCGCAATCCTGGCCAAGCTGCATAACTGTTGGAAAAGTCCGAGAGCAACCATAGATATTCCTTCAGGCTTCAACCTTGGCAACTTATTCAGATATAAATGCTGTAACGTTTCCATAACAAGAGCATGCTGATCAACTCCTTTAGCTTGAACTTGAAGCCACGCAAATAAACAATCTGCACATTCTGCATCATTCGCTAACCAATCCCACAAGTCATCGACTTGTTGCAAACTTAATCTGTAATTACATTAGAATCATCAACGAATTTATTCAACAGAAACTTATTTCGTCTTCTTGCATCATCATACCTAAAACATTTAGGCGAGCCCATAGAACTGAACACCGACGTTAAAAATTGTAAACGCACTTGTACTTGTGTTATGTGAGAATACATGAGAGTTCCATTTTGATTCATAATAAGCCCTCTGTTTTGATTTTGAACACAGTTTGCATAATACTTTACATTATTGAAAAAATGGAACATCATTTTATGTTGTCGTTCGGCCCACATTGTTATTTCGTGGGTATCATTAGTTCCGAACTGTTGAAACGATGCAAATAGTTTTGGTAATAGACGTAGACATACGATTACACTTTTATTTGAAGCTAAGTTTTGTAGACAACCTTCTATGAATTTTGTTCGTATCAGCCGATCTGTACTATAGCACAACAACGTTCCCAATGCCTTTTCGGCTTCCAAAGCAAGTGATTCACCCAATTGGCCCTAAAATATTTCATATATTGCATTGAAGAGGACCCAAAAAATGAGATCAGCAAATAACTTACGATTTTATCATCTTGCAATAAATCCCACAGTAAAGTATTACCCGGTAAGCATACATCTGACATCACAAAAATTGGTTCATCCTTCACATTCACTATTTCCATACCAGCTTTGCTCCTGGATCCTTTGGACTCTCCTTCATTCTGTGAGACTGTCGCATCGCGTACAGCCACAGCTCGTGTTCTTGGTATAGCGAAGTGTGCTAAACAATGCGTTCGACTCGCAAGTTGGGCCAATTCTTCCTCACACGGCGACTCATCATCATCAAAATCTGCCATATTCTTTTCGGACTTATTACTCATAGGTGATGAATAACTTCCATCATTTTCTCCACCACTTAACAGATCACCAACGTTGCTGTCCGCGAATAAGCTTATAAAGGGAGCTGGAAATGACGGCTGCATTTGCGTATCACTGCAATCGCTGTCATTGATACCAACATCGCCCTCACTCGGCGATTCAACTCCCCAAATAGCTTCTACCAATTCGTGTGCCAACCTCGTCAAAGGAAGATTATTGTTTTTACGACGCTTTCGCATTTTCTTTCGGGCATCATCAGAATGGACAACTTCTTCTTCACTGCTGGTTCCTGCCTCCATATTAGACACTCTTCGCGTTTTTATTGGGATCCTAGATCTGTAATGTTTGTATTTTAGTCGTGCTTGCAATGAGGTAAATATCACTTACATCGCTTTTTCCTTAAGTTTAATGCATTCGACATCTTCACTAACACTACTTTTATTTTTGCTTTCCTCTGAAATACAAACTAATTCAAAATAGAATTTTTCAAAACACAAGTTGTTATACCTTTCATATCACAATCTTTATTCCTGGCTTGTTTGCAAGGAGGCGCTCCGCAATCAGATCCATTTTCAATATCAATAGCGCTTTTTTGGCTTGTAGAACTGTCGTCATCAGGTTGCTCTTCTTCTGTATTGCTGCCGTCAATACTAACGCTATTTTCCGAGCTGGTAGCTGTTGTGTTCTGCTGTACAATGTTTTCGGCAGGCAGTTCAACATGAGGGTGAGTTCCTTCTCGCGACCAAAGTAGCTTTGTTAGAGCGGATGCAATATATATGCTCTGGAAATATTGAATATCATGATACCCTTTTAAATTTTATGAGACAATACTCACTTGTTCTGTATGTTCCTTGGGATCCAGGTGGCAAAGCAAAGAATACAAGTGCAAAGCAGGTTTATGTGCTAAATTTTTAACCAAAGATGGTAATATATCGTATATTGGTTTCGAACAGTGTTTAAGTTGTGCTGATTGCCAGATCAGATTTATATGTTCGTCGGTAATTTTATTCTCAACTGCTAAGAAATTCAAGACAATATGAGACTGCTTAATAACTTCCACATGCAGATTAGGACCAAAAAGATGTGATATTATTTGGTTATCAGTCAACCAATCAGCAAGTTTCTGGCCAATTATGTCTGCCTCTCCTATCGTTTCGGTTGTACAGATCTCATTGTACAGATTTATGTGAGCATTAATCTGAGCCATGCCTGCTAGCCTCATTGTCAAAGTTGTTGAATTAAAATATTTAAACGCTAAAGCCAATCCTTCCACATCGAAATTGTTTGATGACTCCAAAGGATCTCGTATTGCAGACCACATGAAATCTGCCATCGAGCGTGTTGCTTGCGATCTCAAATCCTGATCCGATAATTTACACATATACTGTAGAACCCTTATTCTTAATGGTATAAACAATTGAATTATGCAACGGTAATTCAACCATAATTTAATATTAGATATTGTTGCAGTGATGGCATGTGCGGTCGTCACTGGCAAATCAGCATGTTCAAAGCAGCCCATCATGGCTGCAAAGCCGCCACTGTTGCAGAACAATGTCACATTTCGAAGAAGAAATGCGGGGATTTCATTATCGTGCAAATCGCAAATATTACTTAAACTTTGAGCTTCTTCAGGTGAAATTTCATCGAGGCGAGAATGAACGCCATGTTTATATGCTAAATATAGCGGGAAATTTAGTAGGAAAGCTTTTGACACTAAAATCAGCAACTTCTCTATTTCGCAGAGCGACCATGTTTGTCCTGGCTCAATGTTGTCACCTTTTGAAGGTTCAGGCGGCGCTTTCTCGTCGCCGCCGCTTTCAGATTGTGAAGGCTTTTCAACTTCATTTTCAATAGTTTTCTCGGCTGCTTTTTCTTGCGAACTATTGTTATTATTATTAGCTATTTGATTTAATAAAATTTTCACATTTTTCACATCATCTAATAACTTTCGAATTTTCTTTAGTTGACATATTGTCAAACAGATCATAGACTGTACAATAAGATTGAAGCGCTCAAAATTTTTGGCATCCCGATAGCAACACATACATTGCCTGAAATTAATTGTATAAAATTATGAGTTGAAAAAGTGTGATTAACTCTAATATACCTTTGTGGCCATGTTTGTATGTATGTGAAAGCAATTTCGATCTCACTTTTGAGTAGGGCGGAGTGGCCGATTTCATTGTTGCTTACTTTTGATTCATCTGGAAATAAATACATTTTTTAATAAACAATACTCGAAGCTAGAATAAACGGATTTTTTTTTGCTATGGAACTTAAATTGCTAAGAAAATAGCGTGTTGTTGAAAAGTCCAAAAAATCTCTCCTTAACAAGGCTAACTGTGTAATCAAATAAAATTAATTTTTGTGTTTGTTTCAGAAGTTTATTTGTAACAATTTAGACGAGCCCAGATCTTAATTAAACAACTTAAAGATCAAAGTTAATAGAATAATAGATGATTCTCCTTCATAGTACTACAGCCCCTCTCGGGCCTTCGCTTCCTGCAAATAGCGCCTCCAACTGTCTCAGTCCATCGACCGCGTCCTCCAATTTCGAAATGCGAGCAGCGATGAAGTGCCTTCGTCGACCGAGTCAGATCAGCGTTTCCTCGGTTTCCCCACTGGTCTTCGGCCTTCAGTTCTCCCAGCGAATACCTTTTTGGGTATCCGTTGTTCTTCCATACGATTGATGTGTCCAGCCCATTGTAGCTTCCGCAGTCTTACAATCGTTGAGATCTCCGGTTCGTCAAAAATTCCATACAGCTCATGGTTTTATCGAATTCGCCTTTGGTCCTCGTCTAGCTTCGCTCCGATTATTCGCCTCAGGACCCGTCGCTCAAAGGCGTTCAATATATTTGCGGATGCTTGGGTTAGGGTCCATGTGTCACACCCATAAAAAAGCACAGGTCTTATCACAGATTTGTATACTTGGAGCTTTGTTTTCCTGTGTATGCAGCTGGTCTTCAAGATAGTCAAAACTGAAGAAAATATTTTATTTGCTAGCTGTATTCTTGGGCGTATTTCATCTCTTTCAGTACCCATCTACGTTATTTTGGCGCCTCAATACACAAATTCGACATTTTCGATACTGTATTCGTCAAGTGTGATATTTTGTGTATTTGAGGTATTTTTCCTCGACTGCGTCATGAGCTTTGTTTTATTTTCATTGATTTGTAGTCCTGCTAGTTTTGCTTCGTTGTCAATTTTCAGGAAGAGTTCTTTGGCAGTTGTTATTGACCGTGACAAAAGAATAATAGATGATAAATGATGTTTAATATTGCAATCAATTAGCTCTCCGAAGAAAATGATGTTTAAGATGATTTGACGGAAACGACTTTTTTAATCGTTCATTTCAGGGTTTTATCCTATTGAAATCACGACGAAGTACGTCCGGATGTCGGCTCCACCAGTTTCTCTCGAGAACTATAAAACCCAAAGTTATCAAACTTTGTAGACAAGCGGGGATCTCGCCATACCCCCATAGTTGAATGAGTTGTCATATGAAAAGTCCTGATATCTTTCCGAAACAGGTCTTGAACTGTGTAATATACATCGAAGTGTAGAGGAAGATAGGTTCAGAAGAAGTATGAAAATTTCGCGTACACCACCTCGAGATTGGGCACCCTTGACCTAGAAAGTTCTGGATACAATAACATCAAATAGTGCCAAAATTTGCTTTACTACGAGTATTAGTAACAGGATGATTTGCCACTTTTACATTTTCTTGAATATTTTGTGGGTATCATTGAATTCAATAAAATTTTACATTAGTATACCAATACTTAAAAGATCAGTTACCCCAAGGCACCAGGTATACAAACTAAATGATGTTGAGTAACGTCCACATACATGTCGCCCCTGGAAATCGCATTAACATAACCCCGTAGCCGGGAGAAAGTAATGATTACATCCAAACCATGTGGAAGACAGCAAGAGATACGGTAACAGAAGCGGCGGAAGAGGTTTTGGGACAACAACCAAAGAAAAGTAGGAACGACTGATACGAATAATATAAAGAAGCGGTTAAAAAAATGAACCAGACGTACAAAGAATACATTCCGAGAGCAACTTGGGCCAAAGAAGAACAATAAAACACTCTCCGACGACAAGCTAAAAAAATGTGCCGAAGAAAGACACGGCTGACCATCAACACCAAAATCAAACAAATAAACAAAATATGATGCTACATGAAGTCAGATCGGCGTATGTCTCTATTAAACAACTATGAGACAGCTTTAATCAACAAACAAGTTTTTGCAAAAGCGCATAAGGAGCAATCCTAGGAAACCCAGACAAACTTAAAAACAGATGGCTGCAATATTTCTAGAAGCTATTCACAGCGTCCGCAACAACTACTGAAGATGTGCGCATCCCAGAAGCAGAGCAAGAAGTCCCAGTTCCACCAACAACCAGAGACGAAGTATAGTATAAGCAGCAGTACGCGACCTCAGAAAAATAAGGCAATAAGAATAGATGGGGGGGTCTCTATCTATCTTCTCCATGTACTAATATGTGCAATATGGTCGGCGGAGCAGTTACCAGAGGACTGGCGAAAAAGTATAATATGTCCTGTACACAAAAAGGGGGACAAGTTAAGGTGTGTAAATTATAGGGACATCGCTTTACTGTTTACGTCTTATAAAGTGCTCTCGAAAATCATAGAAAGAAAATTAAAGCCGTACTTTGAAAGTATTACAGCAGAATATCAGGGAGGCTTTCGAAGTGGACGGTCTACCCGTACATTGGACCAACATAACATCGATGTGCACAAACTCTTTGTATACTTCAAGTAAGCATATGACAATATCGATAGAAATGTACTGTACAAAATAATGCTTGATTTTGGCGTCCCAACAAAACTAGTCTGCATGGTTAAAGTCACGATGCTAAACATAGAGTCCTAGGCTTAAAACAAGGGGATTAGCTTGCTTAATATTGCATTGGAACATTTCGTCAGGAAGACAGCTGAAACCTCTGGTACACTAATGTTCAAGTCCACACAATTGGTTGCATATGCTGATGACATCAATATTATGGCACGATCAATCTCAGATGACAAAGGAGCATTTCCGCGTCTAGAATCCTAGCATATCGAATTAGCTTACGAGCTAATGAGCATTAAAACCTTATTTATGACTCAAACAAGGAAGAACACTCCAGTCCGACAAAACCTGACCATAGAAGACCATAATCTTGAAAGTGTGGATCCCTTCTTATATCTTGGAGCCAACATGCGCAGTAGAGGCGCCGAAAAGGACGAGATTGAATGCCGCAAATAAGGTCAATTACTCCGCCATTCTAAGGTCCAGAGTTGTGCACAGGCAAAATAAGCTCCGGATTTATAAACCACTAGTCAAACCTGTGGTGTTATATCGAAGTGAAACATGGACCTTGACGAATGAATCCAAAAAGGCAGTGGACATAATTGAACGCAAAATACTCCGGAAAATTTTTGGCCCAGTGAAACAAGGAATAGAGTCGGTACTATGTTACAACGATGACTTGTATGAATTATTTAACGAAACACCAGTATCTCCCTGCGTAAAGTTACGCAAATTGCAATGCGCAGGTCACATAGAAAGAATAGAAGAAGACCGGCTATCCAAAAGAACATTAAAGGGTTGAGCAGCGGGAAGACCGAGGACTCGATGGGAAGACACAATAGAAGCTGGCAGCAGATCCTTGTTGGGAGTAAATGAGCTGACGAATGGAACAAATCGAGGTAGGTCCAGCATCCGACCGAAGTCTTCTCTTATCAGGGGTACGTCTGGTGGGGATTTTGTTCTAAAAGTGAACGTACGAATAGTATGAGTAAAATTTAAAAGAACAAATTTTCCGAAAAATGTTTAATGATAATTATAGTTAAAGTGTAAATTGATTATTAATATATGATAATAAAAAAGGAATGTACATTTTTCGTAATTCTTTCTAGTGGCCGATAGTGGCGAGCTATACTATCTTCACAAAAAAAATCGGTATAGTTCATAAGAAAAGAAACTGGTCTCCTTCATTCTCCCCTACTCTGGGTAAGATCCCAAAGTTGCTGCGGTGGGTTGGATTAGGGACCTTTTCAAATATTTGCCAACTTCCCTGTCTCCGAGTGTCAATCAATTAGTTAGTATAGACCAACCGGTGTCAATCAGTTAGTTAGTATATACCAACTTGTCTAGCCAAACTTACAAGTAACAAGCATCTTGTAATAGATGGTCGTGGACCAGCTACCTAGCCAATCAGACGAAGTCTCATCTATTTATTTTGTTTCTTCTCTTTCTTATATAATTGCTATTATATAGATATTGATACATGGTGGCCACATTAGGAAATAACCTGTGGGTTGTTTATATTTTCCCTCTAATTTTGGCCCTCTCTTAATCTCTCATCTTGACTTCTTACCGAATACCTCTGATGATTTTTCCGGTTTTTATGGGGTGGAGATTTAAATGCAATGGATCATAGCTGCGGTGACTGCAGTATTAACTCTCATGGTAGAATGATTCATAATCGGCTTACTCAGGTAATAGCTCCTCTCTATCTATTACTAATGTAGGCGTCCCCACTTTTCCTAATGGCAACTCATTTTTAGATATCTTTTTAGTTTCATGATGTCTTCTAAGGATTAGTCATGGTACGCATCATTGCTTCTCTTTTTCGGCTCCTTCTGACCATAATGCTCTCTTTTTATCTTTGCCTCTTTTAGATCATTATCCAATAACTCCTAGCCACTCTCTAACACGTTCTTTCAAAAATGTTAACTGGACATATTTTGATAATCATCTTTCCGATCTATTGGAAGGTGATGTTTATGATAATCGGATACTAAATAATAAGTAAATCGAGGGCTCTATTCAATTTCTTTCTATTAGTGTTTCAGACTATTTGGATACTTTCCCTCCTGCTGAAAAATTCTTTAATTATAAATATCAGAATATTTTCTCATCAACTCTTCATGTTGTTCGCATTCGAAATTTATGGCAGCAAAAACTAAAAAGATTATTCCATTAAAATTATAATAAAGTCAATCCTAGTTACATTTCCGTTAAATCACACATGAGTAAAATTATGAGACAAAATACGTATAGAACTTAATTTGATTCATAAAGCTTGGCTTTCTTTTCTAAAGCCATCTTTGGATGTGTTTAAGAGATTAATAAATTGACTGGTAGATTTTCTTGCAATTGGAATATTTCATTCCAGCCTATCAGACATAATGGCAAAGTTTCTGTTTCGCCGTAGAAAAATTAAATGTCTGTTTAACTTTCTATAGTGAATTAAAAGTCTTGTTGAAAATAAAATTAATTCTTTTCAATCAGGTTTCGCTGGGTTATATTTAACGATCTTTTCTACTACAAACCGTTCATCACATCGCACTTGTTCAAACAATCGTGAATTCTTTACTAGTATCGATGAAATGAGTGGCATTATATAGGGTTTTCCATTAGGGACATAACAATTATGTATCTTTATATGAACGCACCCTTAGATTTTTTTAATGAACTGTCTGTCAAAACGTTAGTTAAAGTCAACATTTTTATTATGGTAAAGTTCACGAACGTTTGGAAATTATTAAAAATTACTACCGAAATTCTGAGTCGGTGTCCGCAACTTTAAGAGCGCTTACTCTAATTTTCAGCCGTAATAATCGTCCCACCCGACAGGCTTTACGTGCTATAGTGGATAAATTTGAGTCCAAATTTATTGGACGTTCCGGTGCCAAAAAGAAGTCGTACCGCTCGAAGCGAAGAAAATATTGCAGCCGTAAGTGCATAGATTCAAAAGGAGCCAAATCAGTCGACTCCACTTAGTTCTCAAAAATTGCGCATCGCTCAAACGATACTGTGGCGTATTTTGCGAAAAGATCTTGGCCTACATGGTTACAAGATCAAATTGACTCAAGAACTAAAGCCACTTGATCATACGAAGCGCCGAAACTTCTCCAATCGGGCTGTGGGAAAGCTTGAAGAAAATGAAGAATTTCATCGAAAAATCATCATTTCTGGCTCAATGGCTTTGCTAATAAGCAAAATACGCGTTATGAGTCAGCAAGAAATCCACACCCGTTGCATCCACAAAAAATTACTGTTTGGTGCGGTTTTCATGCCGTAGGTGTGATTGGGTCGTATTTTTTCGTGGATAAAAACGACCGTCATGTTACCGTCAAAGCAGACGCTGTCGTGTGATGTTGGAAGATTATTTGTGGCCAGAATTGGATGAAATTGACATCAAAGATATTCAACAAGACGCCCACTAGCCACACAGCACGCCTTACAATCGATTTATTGAAATTTATTTATTGTTATGTATGAACAAAGAATGGTCCAAAGAATCGACCGCTGTAAACGGGCTCGTGGTGGTCATATAACAATAAATTTGAACTCATTATCTCAAACATTTCTGTGTTTTTAGGGTTTTGAAAAATAATTTTACAAAACTCTACTAAAATCGCGTCCTGTCTGTCCGTCTGTCTGTCTGTCCGTCCGTCAGTCCGTGTGTCACAGCAGTTTTTCTCGGAAACTACTTAAGCTAGAAACATGAAATTTTGTATGTAGGTGTAAAGTGGTGTTCTCTTCAAAGTTCAAGTACAAAAAAAATTAATAAGGCATTTAAGGGGGGTCTCTCCATATAGGGGAGTGACCCCCCGAAAAAAAATTTCATTGAAGGTAGCCGGCCGATATGGGTATCAAATGAAAGGTATTGATGAGATCTTTTCAAAACAGGACTTAATTTAGCAGAGTTTGCTTTCAGGGGCGCACAGGGAGGGGAAATACACGAACAATTTGTGTCCCCCCCCCCCCCTCGCGATTGGACACCTGAGATCCGAAAAATCTGAAAAAAATCAAGAATGTAGGCCTTGATGAGTACAACAACAACAAATACGTGAGAAGTCACAATTCACTCAACTTTGTTAGTAATACTAAGATTTATCGATTTTATGTTTTCTTGAATAAAACTTTAACGGTACCCTTAAATTCAATGAAATTCAGTACACAGATGACTATTTATAAGGTTGATCTATCCTGAAAGTTTCATAAAGATTGTATCATATTTTGCGAAGTTATAGCGGTTTGAATTTTCCTGTATTACTGTGGAACAATATGCGCTGCATTTATTACTATGGCAACATATGGCTATGGAACAACATGCGCTTTTTAACGACTCAGATACTACAATTTTGCTAGAATTTGCATGAAAATTTCAGGAATGATAGGTGTCATGTATATCTTTGAGAATCAGTTCAGCTCATGGTATCAGTAATCGAAAAACAAAATAGTGGCTGTTTTAAATGCGAAGATTCAATAATTTTGAGTCATTTTTTCCCAACTTCAACGTTTAAGGTACATGATTTGAACACTTGATTCAATTTAGTGAATGACTGAAGATGAGTACCTACAATTAATTTTCATAAGTGAAACAAGTCAAGGAGGCGAGAGAGAGCTCCTAGCAAAAGGGCTTTGTAATCATTCTAGGATTCGAAAAAATTGGCCATTAATCGATGATAACAGTACAGGAGAGTGGCCCCTGAAAAAAAAAATTCATCAAACGTAGCCAATATGAGTATGAAATGAAAGTTTTCATGGGAGCTTTTCAAAACAGTTCTTAAACTGTCAGTTTTTACTTCAGTGGGGGCACAGGGGGGAAATACATTAAAAATGTGTTTCCTCCCTCGCGAATGGACATCTGAAATAATTATCAAGGGAGATATTTATGAATATAACAATAAAAAAAACCTCAGAAGTCGAAATTCGTTCAACTTTGTTAATTAGAGTATGATCCTCGAATTTCATATTTTTTCCAATAAAATTGTCTTTGACATGTTTCTTGATTTTATTCGATCTGGTGACTGCATTTTGTAAATTGAATACAAAACCCTTCTGACATGAGCGTAGGTCTGTTTACCCAACTTGTTTAATAGATAAAATTGTTATGTCCTTAATGGAAAACTCTTTATTTGTTTTGAATAGGAAAAAATCGTTTGGTCCTGATGGAATTCCAAATGTTCTTATCAGGAAGTGTTGTAACTCTTTCTGTTGGCCTCTTGTTATAATTGCTAATAATTATTAATAACTGTTATTTTTCTACAGCTTGAAAAACTTTAAGTTTACTTCCACTGCCAAAAAAGGTTCGTGTGGCGAGATCAATAAATTTATGCCTATCTCCCCACTTTCAATTTAGATTTAAATTTAAAGAAAAACTCTCCACCGAACATGCAATACTATCTGTTCAGAACATAATTTACTCTGGTCTTAGAAACAAGGAAGCAACATTTGCATGCACTATCGACCTTGCCAAGGCATTTGACTCAGTTTGGATGAATGGTCTAATTTTCAAACTTTTACATAATAATCACATTAAGTCGCATTATTATTAGTTTTCAACGATTGCAAAATTGTGGAAGCTGCAATGGGCTGGTCATGCGAATCGTATGGACGAACAATGGATACCCAAAAAGGTATTCATTGGGAGAACTGAACGGCGGGAGACTAGTGGAGAAACCGAGAAACACTGGTCTGATGCTTGGATTTCGAAATTGTAGGACGCGGTCAATGGACCGAGACAGATGGAGGCGATTGTTGCAGGAAGCGAAGGCCCGAGAGTGGCTATAGTGCTACGAAGACGAAGAAGAGATGATTAGTTTTCTTACAAACAGAGTTATGTCAATTAAAGTCGGAAGTTCCTATTCATCTTTAATTCATGTTTAATCCAGAGTCCCACAGGGATCAATTCTAGGTTTGCCATTACTCAACTATTATTTATTCGATATTCCTTTCAAATATTCTAATGTTTCTAATAATAAACTTAAAATATTCCTGTATGCGGATGACATTATCATCGTAGCAAGAAATAACAATCCGCTAGCAGCTTTAGACAAAATTAAAATATTCTTTGAAATATTAAGGAAGTATTTGGATGATTGGGCTTTGAATATTAACCATAACAAGTTGAGTAAGCAGGAGAGTGCTCCTACCAGAAGGTCTTTGTAAACATCCTAGGGTTAGAAGCAAGTTTTCTAATGGCGTGACGCGATAACTTGAATTATTCATCCAATACTTAGATATGAAATCGTTCAAATTTAGACAAAAGATGCACAGTTTCTTTCATAAGCACAGTGCAGCCGCCATTTTAATCTAGCTTACATGATTTTTGTGAATGCTCGGCCGATTGAACATGTTCAAGTTAAACACTATTCCTTAAATTTGCATGAAAATTGAAAGAAAATAAAAGTCCCTAAGTCAATTTTAAATATATATAGGGTTTTCCAATAAGAGGTGTTATTTTGAATAGATCTTCTGATTTAACACCTTGCGACTTCTTCCTTTAGAGCCACGTGATAGAGAAGACCTATGCCAATAGCCCAGCGTCGATTCAAGATCTCAAAGATGAAATTCGTGAGGCTATCGAGGACATAGGGCAACCACTTTGCGATTTGGTTATGGAAAATTTCATGAAGAGGATATGGTCCTGTAAGCGTGTCGTAGTGGTTATTTGCTCAATGTTAATTATTGCTATTAACGGCATATCTTCTTCTTTATAATGAAATGAACATTCGATCATATGTATTAAAAATGGCATTTTTCTTTTAATATCAAAATAACACCTCTTATTGGAAAACCCTACATCAACCATAAACACGTGTTATTGTTGGTGTAATTCCATATAATTGAAATGGCTATAACTCACTTGATTATGATTCGATCTCTATTAAATTTTGTGAACATATATATCTTATATTAATCTATATAATAACGAAATTTCAAGAAGTTTAAAGGTACCGTTTTGATTTTATGGGCAAAAATGTAAATTCTACAAATCATACTATTATTCACAAAGTTGAGCGAATTTTGATTTCTAAGGTATTTGTTGCCGTTGTACTCATAAAGGTCCACGTTCATGATAATTTTCAGATTTTTCGGCTGAAAGGTGTCCAATCGCGAGGGGGGGACACAAATTTTGAGTACATTTTGCCTTCCCCTGGACCCCCTAATTCATAAAATGATTTTTTGATTTCAGATTCTAAAAGTTCTAATCAAGACCTTTCATTTGATACCCCATTCGACTACCTTTGATGAAAAAAAATTTTTAAGGGCCAATTCGTTCTTAGGGGGGACCCCCCTTAAACATTTTTTAAATTTTTGTTAAGGCCTTAACTTTTGAGAGACTATCACTTTTGACCTTTTCACAAAGTTTGAGCATTCTAGCTTCTATAGTTTCTGAGGAAATCAGCTGTGACGCACGGACAGACGGACAGACGGACGGACGGACAGACGGACAGACAGGTCGCGAAACTAGTAGGTCTTTGTAAAATTTTTTTTACAGAGACCTAAAAATGCGAAATTATATCTTTTCGTAATGCGTATGGAAAATATAGAAACGAGTCTGCTGAAAGCAAGTTACTCACTTTTTCAGTTAATGGTCACCGTGTACCTTTTCAAACTTCAATTAAATAATTAGGTATTCATTTTTACCATATTTTGAAATGCAATGAACATGCACGCGCTGGGTTAGGGATGACGACTATGAACGGGCCTCTACGGTGAATTTTTTGTACGGCAATTTGGAATAGCAAGAAAATTTTCATGTGGAGGATTTCCGAGGTGCGATTGAGCTGGAAGTGCAGAAAAGCCGTCGCCGGGATTCGTGCGGAAAACGTAGAAGATAGGGAATGTGGATTTCCGCCGTTGACCATTGCGGGTATTTGGTGGTATAGTGTAGTTGGGCAGACAGCCGTTTGCGGCGTTCCCATTCTCGGTAGTTAGTTCGGCGAGTGTAGGCTGGGAGCTCGGTGCACTTAACAGAAAATGTCATCATCACAAAATGTTCGAAAGCCTTTAAATCGCACGGGGAGTTTTTCTACGGCTTTTCTAACAACTTTGCTTATCTTATTTCGTCGTTTTGTTTCAATTTAGATTTTGTACGCCACCAAATTAATCATCAGCATCCATTTGATCCTACGGCACCTCGTTGCCATCGCGATTGTCACGTAAGTGAGTGTCGGAAAAATATTGTCATTCTGGGGCACCTGCTCTATTTGAGAAAGGTTGACGTCGGAAACAAAAAAAGAAGTTGGACAAGTGCATTGCCAAGAAATAGACGAACAGTTAAAAATAATTTGGGTTTAGAGTTGAAACAAAATTTTGTTTGTGGAAATATTACCCTGATGCCTGCCAACTTGCCGTTGGTGCTCCCGTTGTTTGCCTGAAGGGTTTCGGTTTCTTGTGTTCAGTCACATGTCGTGATCGAGAGTGACTCTTGCACAAATCAAATTAGAAAATGTGTTTTTATATTTGTTTCGTGCTTTGGTGTGACAGGGTTTATCTAACGTTAGGTGCTATTAATGTATTTTGTTGACCTCCGTAACGTAAGATATTGCATACATTTTGATGCGAGGTTTTACGAACCATTTTGGGCAAATTTATTGTCAGTTGAACTAACGCACATATCCAGTGAATTCGTCAAGCAATAACTATAACAACGTAAATGTGCAAAATTTTTCAACTTAAAGAAAAGAAAAAAAAGGAAAAGTGTAAAAGTGCATAATTTTTCAATTAAAAAAAAATTAAAAGTATAAAAGTGCCTAATTTTTCAGTTTGCAATTACAATCATAGCTTCTTTCCGTCGTTTTACCCTTCCCAAAAACGAGCACTCGTCGGAGGAGGATTTGGGTAAGTACCCTTTTGGTATTTTTAAAAGAATTTAAATTTTTTATTGCTTAAAATCTGAATTAAGTCTCATTGCTTCTGGCGTTACTTTGCTAAAGAATCCTTGAACATAAATTGATGTGGTAGCAGTAAATATCTTTATATGCAAATTAATGTTGAATTGAATTTAGAAAAATTTACGGGACAGATCCAGCATTTGTAGTTCAACTCTGTTTTGGCAAATTGCACATTGTAGTGAATAAGGATTATAATTTCAAACAATTTCACACATAATTCGAATGTACTGTTTAAAACTGAGTAAGTAAAAAAAAAATGGAAAATTAAACTAAAAACCCGGTCTTTCCATTTCGTTTTGAGATCCTGACCGGGTATGGGACCCGCCACATTGGCTGATTCCTCCACTGTAATGAGCTAGCCATCGGGTGAGCTCACTCCTTTTTAAGACGTTTCAGGTGCTCTTGCAGGGTAGAGTGGCCTTCCGCTTGCGTGCTCATTTATGGTATAGTATTATTTGATTCCATCACATAAGACTATAACATAAATTTGCCACGTTCATGTTTTTCATTTGAGGGAGAAGTTGATGCGAACTATGTTTGCATGAGTTTTTCATTCAAATGGAAAACATCTGGCCATGTCTACGATGGGTCTTGATCCGGATTGGGGAATGCGAGGGGCACCGCTTCCACCTGGATGCTCCACTCTTATTTGGAGGCCATAAGTATCGTCGGTAAAGACCAAGTCCTTCCAAGTTCCGTGTGTTTTTGCCAGGTCCAGTTTGCTATTTTCTTTAGCAATTTCAACCCTTAGTAGGTTACCTCGGTCTCGACTCCGATCGATACATATTTGTATCTGCAAATTCGCGAATGCGAATTTGTAGTGGGTCCTTGTGTTGGGGAAAAGAACCCGCCCCAAGACACCGCAATGCTAGCCTACCAGCGCATTCACACGTCCTCAGACAAGGCCAATCTCGGCGAACACCGCCATCCTCTCTCGCCGCGGCAGCAGACCACCGCTACAATCCTTCACGAACAGTTTATTTACCCATTTTCACTACACATAACCACCCGTTAAAATAAATTATTTTGTTTATTTGATATCCGCAGGCCTGTTCTCTTTTTTCTTGAAAAGCGGTCAGGCTTTGCTTCTTTGAGTGAGCAGACGGTTTCGACTCTTTTGAGTCATCTTCAGTGTCTAAAGGATGTGTGCAAGGAAATGACTTTATACAGGTATAGGATCGGTTAAGCAGGTCATTAAGCCACTGAAGATGACTCAGAGGAGTCGAAACGCGTCTGCTCACTCAAAGAAGCAAGGCCCGAGGGCTCATCAAGATAAATAAATAATCACACGTTATTTTCAATTGCAATAGTGAATTTCTATCTGTCTATTTTAATTTTTTGGATTATCTCTACATAAAGTTTAAAAATTTTATGTTATGTTAGTTAGTAAATTTTTGTTTCATTTCACTGCTATAAAGCCATCGCGCGCTGATATACTCTAACAATAAAGTATTGGCGACGGCCAAATTTTATCTATTTTTAGTTACTAGACAATTAATTACGCTGTCAGTATGTTTCATTCCTTTTTAGGGTTTTGTAGTAAAATACAAGAAAAGTTCAGAAAATCATTAACAAAATATCCAAATCAGATTGAGAAGAACTTATACTTGAGAAGATTGAGGAAGCGATGATGCATCGAAGTGAGTTAACCAAAATGCGGGAATTGATTGAAAAACAAGAAAAAGTACTAATTTCTCATTGAAATAACATAACAGAATATTCTGCGATTTCAATTGTTCGTACAATTTTGAATGAGTGAAAACAAATAACATAGAAACATATTTACGCCCAATGGATAGCAACAAATTAATTAGACTAACGAATATTAAAAATTTTATCCCGTGCAATGCCAATCGAATTTCTTAAAAATCACGACTCAAGAATAAATAAAAAATGATATGACCAAACAATTGGGAATGGCAGCATCCGTGCTACGCGGATGAGCGAAATAATTCCAACGTTCCACTTCAAACGGAATCCACCGTTACCGCCATGGCGAGAAATCTAGCAAGTGAATGAGGGATATAACTCGTCTGGTGCGAACTTCAGATGGATTGGGGCTTGACCCCGTGCCGGCGGAGAACGATCAAGTGTTTTGTGAATGTTGAAAAGCTAGTCGCCGTGCTACATATAATTATATGCATTACTTGATGATTTTGTAAATAATTCATCACCAAGTGTCGAAGACTGAAATGGTTTGTAATGAGCTTAACTTGGGAAAAATGGATTATATGAAAACGGCAGATTAAAATGTTTTAAAAGTGATAAGCATCGCCTTATTGTAGATACTTATTATTTCTAGCATCAGGAAAACAATCATGATTGGATACCTTGGGGGTAGCGGGAACCAATTTGGAGACCGCCAGTAGGAGGCGAACTTTGAGTGAATCAGGTGTGATAAAGATGATTGTATAGTGATTGTTGAGGTTGTGCGTTCTCTTGCTGCTTATTTCTACGGATGCTACAGCTGTGAATCAATTGGAATATAGTCATCGAATTAATAAAATTTAAATACAAAAAAAATTAAACACGCAAATAAAAAAATAATTGGAGAAAATGCAGCGAATCTTCTTGCAGCGTTTTTGAATTTGCCTCAGTGATGAATGAAGAATGTTTTCTCGTCTCGAATGAATTCTGTTTAAGTGCGCATGACGAAATAAATGATATAAAAATTCGAGAGAGTCTCCGAAGCAACATGTTGACTGTAGTGAAAAGAAGATTACACCTGGTTTATGAATATTACCGTTTTAAGCAGCGACATTGTAAATCGGAGCGAGACTTTCAATAGAAGTGTTTTTTTTTCCTAAGTAACCGTAAAGCTTTATTCATATTCTATACTGTTTTCTTATATATTGAAGTATTTTTAACAGTAGAATCATAACTTACGAAAATTCTTTGAGTGTAGCTACATTATTGAGTTGCTTATTTAATAATTTTTTTCTGAAAAATTATTAGAGGAGAAAAATTTTAGAAAAAGGTGATTTCGACGTGTGTACTTCTCTTCGGGCCATCACTCTAATTACTCACCGGTGATGGCGACCACCATGCTTAAAGATGAGAGGGCTATTTTTAATTTTACTACTTATGCGAACTCAATATGTTTTTGTAACTACGAATTATGTTCAGGTTAAATTTCTCCTGTAAGTACACTGCAGAGCAAAAAATTATCGTATAGATTTACATTAAATTTATGTAAAAAGGTTGAAATAATCAAAGTGAAATTAGCATATTTGCGATTGCATAAAAAAAAAATTTAAAGTTTGCAGTATTATATGATTCCACTCTATAACACTTTAATATAAATCTGAAACATTTATTTTTCATTTAATAAAAAAAGTTCATATAAATGGTTTTTGTATGAATTTTTCAGTTAAATGGAAAATAAATGGCCACGTCTACAATGGATCTTGATCCGGATTGGGAGGTGCGACGGGGCACCGCTTCCACATGGATGCCCCACTCTTAGTGGGGGTCGTAAGTGTTCGGAGTAAGGACGAAACCGTCTCGCGTACTGCGCGCGTTAATCGAGTCCGGTCAGTCGCGGTTTCCATAGTTCATCCCTTCAGTAGGTTACCTCGGCCTTGACACCGTCGAACCAATTATTATGTTCGAAAAATTCGTGAATGCGAAATTTTTGTTGAGATCCTTCTGCTGGGGAAAAGAACCCGGCCCATGACAGTGCAATGCTAGCCCCCATGACACCGCAATGCTAGCCTGCAAGCGCATTTACGCGTTCTCAGACAAGGCCAGTTGCAGCGAGCTCCAAAATCTTCGCTCGCTGAGGCAGCAATATCTTTTGAAAAATACAATAATTGATGGGTGTCATTAAAATACAGCTTACAGTAGAACAATTAACAGAATTTCGAATAAAACACGTACAAATTACACAGAAACAAGAGATCGTGAAAAAATTAAGGGTAACTCATTTGCAAAACATAATTCAATTTGGAATTAATATTATTCATATCATCAACGCCAAATTAGTCTTTAGATTTATGGAGTTATTAAAAATGTTAACGCATTTTTAGGAATATCACACCCTTTACAATGGAATTATCCTTACGTTATGCGTCTCGATATAAAAAGGTGATAGCGACGAAAATTTATTTAATTTTGTTGGACATTAGTAGGAATCCCAATATCAAAAATAAAGTACTTGTTTAAAATGACATTAGATTTAATTTAAGAAACGAATTGTTTCCTAAGCATAAACCAATAGAACAAAAATCAAATTCAAAGATAATACTGGCGCATGCTTGTGTTACATGCATCATGATGACATTGTAGAATATTTATGCTAGATGCGTACCGATACCAAAATACACTTGCCAGAAAAAGTATCCGTACATGCAAGATGACAAAGTTATTGTTGTATTAAAAAGGATATGTCTACTTAATTTGAATGCTTTCTTTTATAATATAAAATCTACACTTTTACATGATTCCCAGTATGTGTCATAATACTTACTATTTAAAAATATTAGAAACTCAAACAAAATCAATTTATGGCAACACAATAGACTAGAAAAAGTATCCGTACAGAACATACCGCGATGACATATGCAGATGCATATTAATGTTTTTAGGTCCGATAATAGTTTCACTTTAAGTTGTGATAGGTTTAAAAGTGAGTGCAGTTTTTTAAATTTTTTGTGCACTAGGATACATGATGACGCCCAAAATTAGCGAAATCAGTGCTGAGGAGAGGAAAATTATGTTGAAACTTAAGAGTGAAGGGAAAACTTACCGCAAAATTGGTCACATAGTAGGCAGAACACACTCCTCTGCCCAGTATGTGGTGAAAACATTTAATACAACTGGTTCCGATTATGTCGTTGTAATCGACTCTCCATACTGACTGAACGCGAAATAAGAAACGTCTTGCAGGCAGTTGAAAAGAAATCTCGAATAACTGCTTCCCAAATTGTTACAAATTTAAAAGATTCTTTTGGCAAGGTTCTCCATGAAGATACGAAAAATACTAAAGAGAGATGGATATCGCTCACGCATAGCACGTAAGAAGTCATACATTTCGGAATTGAACAGTAAGAAACGTGTGGATTTCGCAAAAGAATATATAAAGAAGCCACCAGAATTTGAGAACAGGTCCTATTCTCTGACGAAAGCAAATTTTGCATATTTGGCATTAAAGGAAGAAAGTTAGTGTGGCGGAAGAGCGGTACTGCCCTCGAAAAAGAAAATCTCGTACCAACTGTGAAACATTATGGAGGTGGTGTGCTCTATGGCGGCAGAAGAAGTTGGCCAACTTGTGTTTATAGAATCAACAATGGATCAATACGGTTACCTTAATATTTTGAAGGCGAATTTGAAGCAAAGCGTTCAGCAGTTGAGGCTTGGTGACAATTTCTGGTTAAAGCAAGATAATGATCCCAAGCACACAGCACACAATGTGAAGCTTTGGTTGCTCTACAACACAAAACATCAACTGTGTACGCCACCCCAATCCCCAGACCTTAATCCCATTGAACATTTGTGGGACTTGTTGGAGCGCAGGATCCGTCAGCACAACATAACCTCGAAAGAAATGCTGAAAATTACCAGGCAGGTACTCCATGCCAAATCGACTTAAGGAGGTCGTTAAGAGAAAAGGTTATCCGACAAGTTATTAAGCCCTGATATGTTATATAATATTTGAATATTTCAAATTAATATTCTCATGTACGGATACTTTTTCTGCTTCTTTATGTGAGGCTTTTTGTTTTTATTTTGTAAAATCTAGTTTTTAAAGGAATACACAGGAAAAATTTATAGAAAAGATAGTTTCATTAATGAATAAATGTTGTTACTTAAATATTTAAATGTAGCAGCTTTCTTTAGCATAAATTTCTTAGTATGTTGCTTTCTTTTGATGTTGTACGGAAACTTTTTCTGGCAAGTGTATAAGTACAATATAATGCCGGCGATTGTTTTATTTTGTTCTACATTAAAACATTTGACGATGTATGTCCAAAGGTAATACAGATTACTTTTATTTTTGGACGGATTGGAAACATTTATTCAAAATAAGAGGTTTTTAAGCACTTTTCAGAAGCGCAAAGCATAAGAAAAGAGATTTGAGTTTATGACAAGCTATTTCTCTATCAAACATTGGTCCTGCAGCATTAGAGAGTATGATGATGTTGACAACCTTGTTGTCAACTACCCTACTGTCGCTTCAAAAATTATCGCCATCATTAGGCTCAACACATCAAATATCAAATCGATTTGATCTACCTCAACCTCAACGTCAAACTAGTCGACAAGATGAATAACAACCATCAACATGCCCGCAGGTATACAATCTAGTTGTAAACATGGCATGTTGAAACACATTGACAGTCAAATTGACCGTTTGCGAGCCCTATGAGGTTCATATTATAGCCCATCTGAGATAAAAACAGCAAATATTATGATAATCAAACTTTCCTATCCTTTATTATTACTTAATTTTACGAAAACAAATCTAGTACCAAAAAGCAAAATTTACGGTGGTTTACACGCCCAGTTCTGTGCACTGAATATGCTACCCAATGGTTATTCCCATATGGAGACAAGTTTTATCTTTGATGCATAGAAGAGACAGGAATCCTTATTTCCTTTAGATAATTTTGGTCGCATCACAGGTAACAGTGCAAATTCGACTGAATTATAACCTTCACAACATGGTTTTTATTTCTAAAATTTTCAAACTGGTGTTACACTTGATCATTCTCAATTTACATTTAAATCTATGCAACAAAATAGTGAAGGGGTTCATTTACTTTCCTATATTGTTTTAAAGCAAAATTCAATGCCGATGTCATCTACAGTGTCCCCAATAAGTCTGCCAAGTAGTCTAACAAAAAGACTACAGCAAGCTGCACTTCAAAGGTCAAATCAAATATAATTTGTTAGAATCCCAATGTTTTGGAAACATTTTCATTTTCTTTGAAGTTTGTTTTGTCATATAAGCGATAAAATGAGTTCATTGGGGGAATCCTCTGTATTTAATTGTTTCTGCTGCCATTACTGTCTGCTGTCAAACAAAGGGTTATCCGGCAGAGCAGACACATTCGTTGATTTCGTGAATTTTTCACTTGAAATCAATCAAATATTCTATTTGCTTGGTAGAAAACCATTACTTCTAGATTATCTATCCCAACAAAGGGTAAAAATTCATTGGATATGGCTTACATGTTACAAGAAGATGCAAAAAATCAGCGCACACGTCGCACATTATTCGAACTTCTTATTTCGTTTACAGACATTAAAGCCAGCTTTTCTGTTTGCATTTATTCACGGCACTCAACTTTCGTACACGTCACACCCGTTTTAGTATCAACTGCACCGAGTGCAAGCTGAATACCATGCAAATATTTTGTGTTTAGTTGTCAACACCGCACACACTTTTTCGGGATGATTGATACTTTTTCTCTCTGTCACAGTCTCGAAATCAACAATGGCGGGGTCCCATTGAAAAATTACATATGGACGAAGTTAGTCAAAGTTTGCATACGTCGTTGATGGCAGCTGTCAACTGTCAAATGCATGACAGCAATTGTCAAAAGAACGAAGCGCCATGTAGGGTTGTACAATGGTTTCTTGTAGTATGGTGAGTAAAGTGGACGTTTGGTTCGTAAAATTTATGGGACCGCTAAGTTTATTCAGGAATATCTATATAAAACCATAAATTCGTGCAAAGAAAACAATAAATACTAGCGCAATATAATTGGAATAAAAAAATAAGTATTCTCTCACTCGGACAATTGCTAGATAACGACGGAGTATATTCAACGTTAACAAGATGGTTAGAGCACTCTTTTATCGAATGGTTACCGCTGCATTGATTGCGTTCAAATTTCTTATTCCGGACCACTTTTTAATTCTAAAACCAATAAGTTGAGGAAAAATCCGATCCAAAACCTTTTTCAATATAATTTTATTAACTTTAGTATCGAACTGACAGATGAGCACTACATTTATTCGTCAATTGACAACCTACACATTTATTCAATTGTGATCAGATGTTGTCATAGAACACAATTGAAGTAAATAACTTCTCAAAACTAGAGAGGTGCCCTTGTCAAGAATAGAAGGGTGCTCGTTCAAAGAATAGAAGGGTGCCCTTGCAAAGAAGAGAAGGGTACCCTTCTAAAGAATAGAAGGGCACCCTTCTATACTCCTATTCTATAGAAGGGTACTCTTCAAATGAATAGAAGGGTATCTTAAAGTATAGAAGGGTACCCTTTAGAGTAGAAGGAAGAGTACAAGAATGCTTCCCTAGAGAACAGAAGGATGCCCTTCTACAGAATACACACGAAAAGAATAGAATTTAAGTAAATCACTACTCCTCTTAATACATGATATCTTGTTTTTTTTTTGGTCATCACTCGCACCACCATTTTTCTCATTATTGTAATTTGCTTATGTTTTATTGAATAGTAATTGCATGATATTAAATATAATTTGAGGATTATTAAAGTTTTATTTAAAAATTGCGGTACTAATAATATAAATCGGATGTCCTTGATTACTAAATTGAAACTGTTCACATTGTTACTTTACCCCGTTTGTACGTTCCACGGAATATATCACTTCTACACACACTATGGATATCATCGTAAACATTTTTCTTTCGATCAAGATGTTTCACTTGCACCGTCTATGTTGATCATATTTTCATACATGACATGTATATATCTAGGATTATGGAAACGCTCGAATTTCGTTGGAAACGCAACAATAAATTCATGTTTTTCCCGATATCAACTGAAGAAACTCTTCCGCGGGACTTCCGACATGTTATCGTTCTTTACATTAGTGGCAAGTTTACTTCATAAGTCCTTCAGATTGGATCGGATTTAACTTATATGCAACATACTCACTGTAATATGGCTTTGTAGATACGGGGTTTACAAGGAAGCACAATATTTCCAGCTTTTTGAGGTGCGTGAGTGGTTCCAAATCGCCCAACTCTTGAATATTGTTCCCAGTAAGAACTACTGACTCCAAATTGGGGATAGATTCATGCAAGTAATCGTCCATTCGTATTATCCGGTTGTTGTTTAATAGCAGGCACTTTAATCTAGGCAAATACGGACATCCATCACGTTTGCGTAGATCATATTCAGAGAAGTCTATTGTATCGAATTGGTCCAGTGTAGCTCCCAAATTTTCTATTTGCGGTGTTTTGTATCCTCGTAGATCTAGTTCCGTTCTCTGCATGGATTGATTGATGATATCCGCGGTTAGTTTAACTATTACAAAAAACGTTATTTTAATTCGAAGCGGAAAAACAAACTTTGCATTCGCCGACTTACCAATTCCAATTTCTGATAAATTTACCACTACTTTTGAATGGTCGATGGATATCTGTGATGACCAATTTGTAGGAAAGTTCTTCTTCCTGATAATTTTAAACCTTTTTGATGCTTGTTGGCACCCTCCGGGACTTCTTCATGTGTGACAGCCACTACGTCCACACTTTGCTCCCATGTGGCTGTCAAATCCTCTTGACATCCTACGACAAAATTGACGTGGGATGTGCGCTCGTCGCAACCAACGTGAAATGACAAGCCACCTAGCAGCAAAGTGTGTTAGTAGTGGTCGCCCACGGCGTCGCATGATTCATTACAGTTTATCCAACCCTTCACAAATAATCCTGTTACCATTTCTTCCGGAGTCGTACTATCAATTTCGATACCAGCCCTATCGAGAAGATTTATCTCATCACTAGTGACTTCAAGATTCGATACCTTCACTCGAGACTTCTTGCGGAATATGCTATTCACTTTCGCGAACACGCCGTCTGGGTCCTGTGGGCTAATACCCCTCAATTTTTCCGCCCATTGATTGCCGACCTCACTCTTGAAGTATGACCGGATTAAGTTCCGGACATTCTTCAGGTGTAATTTCAACAAAGCCAACGAGAGATGGTTGTAGTCCAAAAATCGCCGATAAATATTGTTGGCGCGTGTGAGAAGAAAGCCTTTCAATCTTTTCAACCTTGTGATGGTTGGTGTTTCATATCCTTCCATATTGTTTCGATGTTTAATCTTGGGAACTACTTTCTCAATCGTTTCCAACGTCAGCTTCTCTAACTTCGACAAATACAGATCTATTTCATCGTTAGTTAGATTCCTGTCATTAGGAACCATTGAGCAGAGTTGCCACCATCAGAAGGGGACATTGCTTCTGGTACTCCCAATTAAACTTCTTTCGAAACATTCCCCAGTCTGTTTTTTGAAATTCAACCGATGATTTTCATGTTGAACTGGAATGAGGAAGAAATCATCCCTGTGATGATTGATTTCCATTACGATTGCGTTATGGTCGCTATCATAAGGAAGTCCCTGCAGTTTCCGTTGAGGACTATTAAAGTTGAATTCGAGTCTTGCGTCTTGCATATGAATTTGTCCTAGGATATGTTGGGAACTCCGACCCATATAGATTGCACCTGTATTCAATTTGGTTCTCTGTTATCCACGATTTCAGGAATACACCTCTTGGATTATTGGTGGCGTTCAGCCATGATGTATGCTTGGCGTTCAGGTCACCAGCAAGAATATAAAAGTTATGCAGCCTGTTCAATTCGAGTATTTCAAACAAGGAATTGAGTTCCTCCTTGAGCTTGAGAACAGTTCCACCGAAGAGGTTATCCCCACCTGGCAGTGTGGTTTTGATAACGGACACTTCAAGAGATTTAAAGTTTTTGAATTCGACTTTTTCAATATTTTGGAAACAATAGGGTCTTCGTACCAATATCCCGGTGCCACCTCCTCCATCACCTATTACCCTATCGTTTCTTACGAATTCAAAATCCTTGAATGTCATGGAGTGCCATGATCTGAGGTGGGTTTTGGTTAGAAGCATGATGTCAGGCTTTTGTCTGGCAATGAATTCAAGGAGATAATCACCCCGATGTATAGTAACAATGGAGTTGACGTTGATCGAGATGAGACGAATCCTATCCATGGGAATGTGACTGGATGACAAATTATTTTGAGGCATTTGAAACCCCTAGACGATGAAAAACAAGATTAATTTTTGTATCTTGCTTATCGATTCTTTCCGATAGAGAATTTAATCGCTGTAAAATTTTGAGAAGCAGCTCATTACTGCCACTTACATTATTTACACTATTTTCCGCATTTTCTGCTGGTCCTCTAGCGGCTTGTGCAAATGGTACTCCGGGCTTGATGAAGTTCGGAGCTAAGACACTGCGGTGTATTGTGTTTGCTTTGGGAAAGATTTTAAACTCGCATCCTTATATCGGGAGCATCCTCAATATGATGCCGGGTGACCAAAAACACCGCAGTTGACACAATATAATTTCTCTTTTGGCTCCGTCTGAGCCAATTTGCACTCACCGGGAGCATGCACGTCCTTGCGTTTAACGCATCGGTAATGCATGGCGCAGTTGGTAGCCGAATGCCCAAATCGTTGGCAGCACTGGGCGATTTCTCGTTTCTGGAGGCGTTCCCACCTCACCACTCGGAAATTTAAATATCTGATTTGCTGAAGAGCGCTTGGACTGCTCTTATTTGATATTTGTACTAAATAAAGTGGGAAATTTTTCCTTTCTACCGTCGACCTTCTTGCCGCGAATGTTTTAACTGAGATAAATTCGATTTGTGGTGCTGTTTCCTTGAGAACCTGAAGAAGATCGACGGTATCTTCTCCGCAGTCCAAGCCCTTCAGTAAGAACGTCAGGTTCTTCTCGCTTTTGGGGGTGTAAGTGAAGTGCGGAACCTCCCCAGAATTCAAAGCATTTTTCGCTGATTTGAAATCAACCAGTGGTTTCGTTCTAATTGGTTTAATTCTAATTTGTTAATTTGTTTTCGGTTGCCAACAGCCGAACCATGTCCTTACCGCTTTGACCGAAGACATTAATTGGCGGAACTTTCTCGGTATTCTTGGCTACTTTTTGAGGAGGACCAGCAGAACTACGGGCTGGTTTCTTCTCCTTATTTTTTTTTTAAATAAATTATAAAATTATCATCTTTATTACCTCCATTATTTTCGTCTACCTCCATATCCTGTTGGAGTCCGTCCAGCGCTGCAAAGTAATTCTGGCTTTCGTTGGTGCCACCAGCACTTAATACTTCTTCAGATTATTGGATTAGCAGCTTTCTTCTGTTTTGCGTGCTTATCGATTTTTCGTATCGGTTCACTCTCTTGAACTTTTTTTGCCGTCTCGAACATATCTTCGTACGTTTTAATTCTTGCTTTTAACTCTTCGATTTCTGTTCGAAGTCAACTCACCTCCTGCTAATCCTCTAGCACTTGTGTCTTACGGCCAACATCTGCGGTAACCTGGGTGCTCGTGTGTCTCTGCTTGTTGACACTTGCCGCCAATTTCACACTGTCACTCCCCCGAGGCCCCCCAACGGAGGACAGCCGTCGGGCTCCTCCATACAGCAGTCCCGAGTTGTCTTCAGTTTGTTGCCTTTTCTTGATTTATTGATATCGTTGGTCGATGCCTTCGACGATAAATTCTTCCCCAATAAAATCAAAACTTGCTTCTGACTGGCTCGTAAAAAATTATTTAAATTGTACACAACTGACTTTTGTGAAAAATTAATGACAGGAGCGATTAAAAACACGTCTACACGCAACGAGTGCTAGACGTAGAATCCACTGAATGTTCTATAGTTTCTTTATCAACAAAGGACAAGTGTTTCGAGTTCACTTATTTTTCCATAAGTTTTGAAGTGTTTTAGTAGCAGGATATTGGAAACAAATTAATCAAGATTATTAGGCACGCCAACCATTGATGTAATTAATTAATAGCTGTGGAAGTGATTTTTTGCACGTTACACTTGAAAATATATTATTGTGTGAAATTGTAGTGTGTTAAATGCTACATTCTGTTTAAGTATTATGTATAGTATGATTGATTTGAAAATCTTGATAAAATCGTATTCGTCCCAAATAGAAATTTAAATTATAATTAATAATATAAAAAATAAAAGGGTATACCCAACATCCTCAACGAGTGCTCGTAGACGGAGTGGGTACGGCCTGAAAACTTTATAAGTTAGCTTTATTATTTTTTTCTTATACCAGTATTTGTAACGTATGATTTAATCTTAGCCGCGCTTAGCATTTATAGTGGTTCATTTCGTTTCATCACAACTATTTCCAAATTTTTCTTTCCTGATTGGGCAACTTCAAGCAAAGCTTTAATTTCTGATTTAACAGCACCTTCTTCCGTTTTCACTTCTTCTGGTTTATAATATTTTTCAAGAAATTCGTGCACAGATTTGGCCAATCACCCAGTTGAGTTGGCTTTACATTCGTAGTAAATACCTGAAGGCTCAGTTTGTAACAGATGTGTTCATAATCAAAACCACCAATCAAACACGATATGCCGAATGGGCGTCGTCCATTACTCTGTGTGAATCTGATTATACATTCCAATGTTACGGGATCCTTGACGTTTAACTTGTGGCTTTGACACTCAACTTGAACCCGATTTATTAAAATTCGAGCATCACCGTAAGACCAGCAAAGGCCATCACTACATATCTAACTAGCGGGCGAATTTTTCTCACAGTGCATTCTTCCTGATTTCTTTTCTACACGAAGTACAACAACGTTTTCACCGTTTGCGGTCACCCACGTTGAACTTCAGCGTTTCCCTTCACTTATCGTGACGAAAAAAACCACCAATTATTTACACCCAATCATCACCAATGCCCATTATCAGACGCAATCCTAGCATTACAACCCTCTCCACTAGTGTCGAACTGTTTCCTCTTGTACCGCACTCGGAACGACATGAATTTTCAACGACGTAAATTTTGGGGCCACTCAGAATTGGAAATTTCATTCCTTTCCATCTAGCACGGTCACTTTACGATAAATCACTTCTTGCCTCGACAGAAGAAACACCACGGTAAAATTTAGTTCATCCGTAAACATTCCCGAAGGTCCAAAAAAGACGTGAAAGGAAGATTTCTCCCTAAGATCAAGAGATTCACACCAGGCTTGGGACAACCGCCGGCGCGTAAAATGTTCACTTTGATCGCAAAATTATAATTTTCCCTTGATCGATGATAATTTTCCCTTGATCGATGTTGAAATTCGGATTAGAACGTACCTCAATTAGAGAAGTTCGACTTATATGTCTGAAAAGAGACCGAACGAATTCTCTTGTATCCAAGATCAAACCCCCTCTGTACCATTATCGATGCCGTTGGGGCAGACTGGAGTTGAAAAAGCGCACTTTTGAGTCAATCCGTACCTGGCAATTTATCCACGCCGGTGTCGTCCGCAAATATCTCTCCGCAACGAGAAAATTTCCTGGGCGAGATGCTTCTGATCCGCCTCAATCGGGAACAAATTAAAATTTCACCACACGAAAACGTCACTACCGTGCACAACACAGAATTAAATTTTCTCGTTCTCAGGCGACAGCTCAAGTAACGTGGAATGGGCCACGAAAAAGGTTACTCAATCTTTTTGGTAATTGCTAACGTTCTCACGCCTTCCGCACAATTTTCGGTGACGACAGATGGCGAATTCCATGAACGATATTTTACAATTAAAAAAAAAAAAATATCCGCAGCAATGAAATTCTACGGCCTCGACTGACGTTCACTCGCCGTTCAAATTAATTTTTGTTTTCCGTGCGGTCTGCGTGGCGTGTTGTAATGATTTTTAAGTATACGTCCACGTGCGAACGAGGAACCGACCTTTCATCGGTTCTAGACGTTAAGTCTGAGTAGTGCCAACGGATGGTACCCACCGGTCAACCAATCTGTGCACCGTAATCCATTCACGCGGTGGGTGCTTGTCAGCCAGCTAGATCGGAGAGGATTTCGGTCGCGGGTCTCCGAATGGATTACGCTCATCTACAATCTTCAGCCACCAATACATGCCCGTTTTCAAACGCGTCACAAAAACAAAACCATACGGAGAGGAAACCTACTTTACGTTACTCCGTATTTCTTCATTTACTCAGTCAAGGACAAAAATCTGATTTTTACTTCGCGTTCCCGAATTTCCGACGCGGTACCGAAAAATATACTTCGTTAACTCAACCCGACGAAAGCTACGTTAATAAAAAGGCAAAACAACAAAGGTACCGCGTACCGCGCGCGACGCGAAACCGACCTCAGCGGATCTAGCTGGCCGACAAGCAGCCACCGCGTGAATGGATTACGGTGCACGGATTGGTTGACCAGTGGGTACCATCCGTTGGCATTACTCAAACTTAACGTCTAGAACCGATGAGAGGTCGGTTCCTCGTTCGCACGTGGACGTATACTTAAAAATCATTACAAATGGCGCCCAACGCGGGGCCTATCATCTCACGCGTATGGTATGGTATCGTTAGATGATTAATGTTTAAATAATTTTATTTTATAAACTAAGACTGGTATTAAGGCATACACTGTGTGCGTTGAATATTTCCTGTTTTTTTTGTTTTGCTCATTCCAATATAGGATATTTTCTTGTTTTTGAGATTTACTCTTCAATTTAAGAGTCTTAGGAGTATAAATTATTTCAACAGGATGCCATTACATCCACACCTTAATTGCTATCTTAATCTAAGTCTTAAATATTTTATACATGATATTTAAATTTCATATACATTAAAACCTAATCATATCTTAGTTATTTCTCCCCCTTTTGTAAATATTTGGTTATTGCTTAGGTAGATTTAATAATAGTTTAATCATCTAGGACAGTATAAAGTATTGATTATTACGCAATAGTCTGATTTCTGTGTATTTACACAATTCAAGGATCCGTAAAATTCGTACTGCGTTCCGTTGAGAATGTTGTGCGTTCTGTTATATTTTCATTAATAACTTTAAAGATCGTTGTTATGATCAATTTTCTATAGCCAGACCTACTTACTTCAACTGTAATGTATTTCTAATTTCATAAAAATTTTCGTTTACGAGTACGATTCGTTGTCGCAATATGTCAGTTCCTTGCATATAAAAATTTGGTTGAGCTTTTTTTTTTAGTCCCGTTGAAAATTATAAATATGTTATTACAATGTTACTAGTTCTCTTCAGTGTACCACATGCCTTTCAATTTAATGGTCCTAGTTTTAATTTTTTTCTTGGGGTTTGATTTTCAAGTCTTATTGGTTGTTTAAGTAGTTTCGATTTTATTCGTTTAGGCTCAGAAGGAGTATGAATAAAAATCGTTTGCATGCATTGTTTGACCACGTTTCATTGAGTTTGAATAATGTTTATTAAGGGTTGAATGAAAAGCAGCTCAAAATCTTTGAAAAGTTGTGATGTACAACTCAAACCTGGTTCGTTGATATTTGATAGCGTAAAGGATATCCGATTTCTTTTGTTTACTTCTGCTATCACTTTTTTTTACGTATGTACTGATTACTCGTTCGGCAGTCCGAGTTATATTCCTGTATTTATTTGAAATTTCAGCATTATCATTGAAAATTTCGAGCAAACCATAGTCCATTAGGACTGGATCCAAGTTTTCCCGTAAGGAATCCTCTGGCTTTCATTATTATTCTAATAATCCTATTTATTATTCATCGCTCAATGTTGAGAGGCTAGCGTACGATCAAGATTTATTCAATTGTTCATTTTCAGGACGTCGTTCGGCTGCCGTTGTTAATAAATTATTAAATTCCATCTCAAGACTTTGTCGTGCCTGTGAATTTTGTGTTGTGCATTCGCATCAAAACTCTCATCTAATGCTGATTCCGATCTTTTCTTCGCTGATGCACCTTTTTAAGGAATTCGGATGTTTTCGCGGTCCTTTTGCGAAAATCCCGCCATATATGGTTATCATATGATTTCAGTTGTAAATTATCTTATCATCACCGACCGCTTTGCCTCAAATTACACTAGTTTAAATACACTTAATTTCTATTCACAAAATTCCGTCACCTATCCACTGGCAGCCGAACCTCCGCGCGCTCTCCATGTGGCTGTCAAATCGACTTTTTCGTTGAATTTTCTGGCAATTCCCAAATATACAGTTGAGCCCTCACAGAAGCGGGCAGGGACATTATTAATGCTATTTTGAAAAAATGTATAACACTGCTCTAGCACTTTGAGGTCTGTCAGTAAAATGATATGTATGCTAGGAGTATGAACTGCTTGGATGACCATAGCTAATGCATCATACAATCGATCTAATTTTGATGTGATGCTAAACCGTTTGGTGGCAAATTGTTCATTCAAAGTACAATCGAATATCTTCTACGTACCCCTGATAGCTGATTCAATAAAACACCGGTAAATAATCTCAAGACGTGAGTATCAACCGTCTTTAAGCCTTCAGGTTTTGCAAGTGTTTCCAACGATAACTGTAATCCGTTATTGATGGACTGTGTCTCTGCAGCTCTGACAAAGCGGCCAACAATCCAGCGAACAGTGGTCCATAGTCGTCCATTTAGTGATGATCGGATGCGTTAGGAGGTGATTGGAATTGAAGATATGCAGCTTGCGACGATGGCGACTGTGTTGGATGCATTTATTTAGATTTGATTATAATTTAGATCGAACTGAACATCATACCTTGGTATCCGCGCACACACTTCCTGCTTCTGGTATGCTGAGCTTAACTAAATCGGCTGCTTAAATTAATTTCGCCGATTTTCTCAATTGTTGAGTAGATAGCAACCGCGCGACTCACAACACACACTCTGCCACCATGTGGCTGTCCATTTTCCTTTTGACATCCCACGACAAAATTGACGTGGGATGTGCAACCGTCACAACCAACATGAGATGCCAAGCCACATGGTGGCAAGGTATGTTAGTAGTGGTCGCCAGCGGCGTCGCAAGATTCATTACAGTGTGCCCTGTGTGGCGATCTGTTATCGACTCCTCGATCCGCCCAAGCAGCTATCGTACGGGACCCGTCGCGACGGCAGTTGACGAGCCGTTCATCCACCCACTGTAGATTGCATTACGGAAGTGCAATTCGTGGAGGAGCTGCGTTATGAAGATGCTGCCGTGTCCAAATTTTTAACGTAGGTAACTAATTAATTAATTAATTTTTTAAATTTACAATTAAAACTAGATCAGGATTATGATGGTTTTCGGTTAGTTTGCTTGGGTGACTGCTCGATTATTACAAATCCTAATTGAGATCAGCGCAAATATAAAACGTTTTTCAAAAGAAACCAGAACAGTTCTAATTTTGAGTTTTACTCTGGTTTGGATTCTGTCATGGGCTTCCCAATTTCTGAATTGTTTCGCAGACTGTAGTCATCGAGCAGTCACACAAGCAAATTGCTCGATAACCTTCCTATCTAATATCCAAAATTTTAATGACAGATTTAGAAAAATCTTTAATTACTTCCATTCATCTTCGTAATTTGTAAAATAGTTTCCTTTCTTTTTATTATTAAATGTAATTTTATATCAATTTTTAAACGTTTCCCTTTTATTATATTCTTCATGAGATTTAGTTTTTATTATTATTTAGTATCTTTTTCGCTTTTCTTTACTTCAGTTAATTTTTCTTGAAATAATTTTAAATCTACAATTAAAATTTTGAACATGGGAACACTAATTTAGTACACCCCAACGGTGTTTTACATTACCGAAGGCAATTGGACGCGGCTGAGTGAGCAGCTGATGTGATTATCGTATACACGGGATGAAAACGAGGAAAGACAAGTTTTGGGACGGATCGCGCAGTTTGACTTGGACCGCACCGCATGAAAGAGGCGAAAAACGATTGTCAGATTTTCTGGGCCGCTTTTTAAAGTCGGGAATATTCGGAACATTAGATTGTATTAGATTCCAAAAATCGTTTTAAAGTTTATAAAACGTACATGTGTGTTGTAAAAATCGATTTGTTTACTGCGTGAAGTGTTCAGGAGCACCATTTTGAAAGTGAAAATTTGCGGCTTCATTTGTCTTCCATTCCGCATATAGGATCTCGATACCCCACTCATGTAATCCATTCGAAGTTGGATTTGTGGTTGCCTCCGAATTCTTTGTAATAATTCATTATAACGCGTGAAAGTGATATTGTTGGAAAAGAAAAAAAAAAAGGTACAATTCTTACCAGAAAACTTAATTTGCCGTAGTTGTGGATTACTATGATAGGATTTCTACCAGTTCCGTGATAGTGTTCTCTTGAAAGATTCAGTTTTCTCCAAATTACCTACCCATTAACAAAACTTCAACGAAATGTGTTCCTTTTCTTCCCATTAAAATTTCAAGAAAGGCAATCGAACCGATGATGCATTGATACGAGGGCGGTCCCAAAAATACCCGACCCGACCAAGAAAACTGGTCCCAAAAATTCCCGAACCGACAAATAAAACCGGTCCCAAAACCGCCCGTAACCCGCCATTGAATATAGTTGGGGATGTTTCATTGGAGAAGCAATTTAAAAAGATGGAGATAGTGGTGGCTTTTATACAAATGAAAAGATAAAATATGGACTGCTAGTGCTCATTTTTTTGTACATTTTACCTAGAAATATTAAAAGTGTCTCCCTGAAGATCTTGTAGTAAGCTAAAAATCAGCGACCAGGAACTCTGAATTTAACATAAACGAAATATTTCGAAGCTGTCTCATGAAGAGTGAAACATTTGTGTCGATTTTTCGATAACGATCCTGCATTGAATTCCACCGCTTAGACTGTTGACGTCCGAATAAATCTTTGTAAAGTGTCGCTCACTTCCGACATCAAATTGTCCAGCAAAGTTTGTCCGATCTACGCCGAAGAAATTAAAAGGTCATACGCATCCAAAATTAAGTGTGAACGCTCAACAGAACGAATTTGCAAGACAACTGAAAATTTGCCATGATCATCTTTCACGATTTCTGTAACTTCACCTAGCGCTCGTGAGGATGTGGGTAAGTACCCTTTTATTAATTTTTTATATACAATTATTAATTTTTCAAATTTTTTTCTAAGTCGTTTTGCATTTTTCTTTGTATACCATTCTTAATTTTCGGAAAATTTTCGTATATATTTTCGTCCTTATATACAATTAGTAATTTTCTAAATTGTTTTGTTTTTTTCTTATACCATTCTTAATTTTCGCAAATTTTGTCTTAAACTTTTTTTGTCCCTTTTTTTCACACCATTATTGATTTTCTTGATTTTTTTAATTTGGTTTTATCACATTGCTTACTACACATTCTAGCAAAATTGAATGTATCCATCCATTTGTCAATTATTTGTTGCGAGAGCAATACTTGTCACCAAAAATTAAGAAAGATACTTCCCGTTGTTTGATACAGATGTTCACTGTTCACAAAAGCCACTGCCGAGTACCACGACACTCATTTCAAGGTGTAAACGTCTTAGCAACAATAAACAATTAGTAATTTTCAGAAATTCGAATGATGGCCGTCAATTCTGTTATATATATGCATACGATATGTACAAAACCAACGAATTTATCAAGATGTTGTGCCAATATATGCTAACTATAGGTGAAGTAAACTTGGCAATATGTACTCACAGCAGAGTGCCCGATTTTGATGCAGAGAAGCTGGTTTGTCTCTATCGCATAATCGAAGGCCACTTGTGTGACAGAGGCAAACCAGCTTCTGTGCACTCAAATTAGGCACTCTGACTCACAGTGCGATAATAGATTAATCGATATATAGATGCGGAATAGACGGTCGATACAATTTGAAATAACGATGTTTTTTAAATATTACGAGAAAACAAGTATTTAACAGTAAATGTTTATCAAACTTTACGAATTTATCGTAGTTGAATAAAAGGTAAAAATCCTTATTCGAATTTTGTGAGCAAGATTTCGGGGGGGGGGGGGGGGGGATATGTCCTAGATCTCCCCGTAGATCAGCGCCTGATTGCATGTATGCTATAAATAAGTTATTCCATCTATGAAAAATGATATTTCGGCAAGTATCAAAATGGGTACTTACCCAACATCCTCGCTAGGCGCCCGCTGATGACATGGGTGATGCCTGCAAACTTCGGTGGTACGTTACGCGTGCTTGAACGAAAAATTTAATTTTTATACCCTATTGAAAGCAAGAAAAACTCGTTCATCATCATTATGTCAAAAGGTAGAAATTAAATTTAATACTCTATATTTTTTTGCTTTGTTTCTTTTCCTTCTCTTGTCTTGCTTTGTAATCAATATGTTTTTGAGATTAAGTAATATTTTCTTTATTACACTAAACAGTAATTATTAGTCAATTCTTTCATATCATTCATTGCATTCAGGGCGTTCCTGTGGATCATCTTCTTCAAATATTTTCTTTGTTTTTCTGGTATTTCACTTTGTTTTCGCTAGCTGGATAGTTCATCTAAACCTTGAATTGCTCTTGCTTTTAATTTTCAAATGTAAATATGTAACTTTTTAAAATGCTCAAATGGGTAGTTATTGAATCCAAAAAAAATGCCTCAGTGTTTTCCTATATTTTAAAATGGCCTCCCGGTTAAAAAGTAGGTAGAATGTTGTTTTCAAATCTATCAAAGTCTAAGGTGCATTTACTTGAACAATCACTAAGATAACTATATTCGTATTGGTTGCACGTTCTTCTTGTGCTTTTTTTACGATACTCCTCTACTGTTACTTCACAACCTTGGAACGGATCTACCAAAACAGTTTCAATAGCCCTTTCGAAGTAATAACTGAATGCTGCTATTGTATGTTGCTTCAAAACTGTAAACTTAGGTTTCACTAATGGTATGACAATACTTTTAACTGTATTAATACATGCATCAAAATATACTTTTGGATTTCCAGCCATTGACTTAGGATAATCTTTGCCACTCACAACATATTCTGTATTTGAAAAGGTCCATGATTTATTTCTCACCATTGGATTGACACATTCACTTTCAATGATGGTTTGATTCTTTGGTAATTTATTTGTAAACACTTGATGCCGCACAGCCATCAAACCCAATTCAAATAAACCTTGTTCCGGAGCATCAAAAAATGAAGATAAACCCGGCTTCCGGTCTTTAAATATTTCCTCATCTAAAACCGATTTATTATCCGTCATCTCCGCACTGAGCCGTCCGATGCCATCGTTTGCACTGTTCAAAACTTAATTCCACTTGAAACCACAAACTGAAACCAGTAATCACTCAATGATCATAATAATGTCCAGGCGAAAACCAACGATTACGGATTTATTGATAGACCAAAACTAATTTATAGTTTTTGTAGAAAATAACGAAAGTGGTTGGTTCGTAGTCGATAGCATCATTCTTCGTCTTGTACAAGTGCCGGTTCAAAACGTATTCAAAAATTTTTCAAAACGACAGTTAAACTTTACTCTGCTCTACCAGGTCTTTATCAAGACTTCCAACAAATCAACATGAAGAAAACATCGAAATCACGCGTTCCCGATCTACTCGTACATGTGGTGATGTCTTATAAAATTTATTGTTAATCGGTCCCCAATCAGTTAACAGGAAAATAGTAAATATTATTGCTGTCTTGAGAGTTGAGAAGTTAACCTTATTTCATTTAAATATCGTAAAACTTGTTGACTTTATAGAGAAAATATCAAGCAGCCTTTTATTTTTCTGACATGTCAAATATTTTTGGGAAAATAATTTAGTTGAAAACCAAATCTTATTAAGACACAACCAATCAAAGCTTTCATCATTTCAAAGAAGCGAATATTATCAAATGGTAAGTTGTTAGCGTTACGGCCAACTAGGACATCGAAGATATTTCAAGAGTATTCAGCAAGAACATAATACATCAAGAATCCCAGCGAGAGGCTACGGGATTATATACATAATGGCGGGGTACCAGACATACTCTACTTTAATTCGAGCTGAAAAAACTTAGGCTAACAGAAATCTGCAAACTACAACAGCGCGAGCCGAACCAGAAATACTGAACGAATTTGTTGCGGACTACCTAAAATCCCATCCGTTTGACAATATACCTTCCGCTTCTGCTTCCACTGAAAATCTTATCTCGTTGGAGGAATGAGGTTTTCAATTTAACAGTTTGTATTTGTAGTTTATTCCGTAAATAATACTTCTTCTAAATATCATAAAAGGTGAGTCATTCTGAATTTGGATTACTTAAGTCAAACAAAATTGTTTGACTTTAGTGCCGCTTTTAGGCTATGTATCTTCTTGTCATTTTAGAAATATATATAGTTAATAAAGCTCTATAAAAACCATCTATCTCCAAACACCTGACACCATGTTTTATTGTTTAGTGAAAATATCTCAATGTTTAATTCAGAGAGGTATATTTTAAATATGACTACATTATGAAGGTACAAAGTAAAGTGATCAGTTATTTTATATCGTTGCCAAGAATCCATACAGTGATACAAATGCGTAAACTGATACAATGATGCAAATATATATATATATATATATATATATATATATATATACAGTCTTCCACAAAAGTCAAGGTACAGAGAATCGGTAACTGAAAATTGTATTACTGAATCA